>JAHXMQ010000807.1:136957242-137022353 GCA_020466415.1 Ammodramus savannarum pratensis | reverse complement strand
TTTTTTTTTTTTTTTTTTTTTTTTTTTTTTTTTGCACGCATTCCAGAATTACCACAGCTGGATTTCCCCGTTTCCTCACACTTTTATGTGTCTTTCTCTTTAGAGGGATGGAGTGGTCCTGCCTAGGATGTGGCACCAGGCTGGTCATTACATCTCAGCATTTGGAGTGTCTGGGGGCAGCTCTATGTGCAGGATCATTAAGAGGAATTGCTAGGACGAAAAGCAAGTTTGGTGGGCCCCAGCTGTGGTGAAACACAAGAAGAGAATGAGCTGGTTCTTGGTTTTGGTGGGGAATTTAGACAGGCCTCCAAAATGGGACAAGGACCTCCAGAGCTCAGAGCCTGAGGTGGGATGTGCAGGTCACCTCTGGGGTAGGTACAAGGTCTGCATTGGATTTGGTGCCCTCAGCCCTTTGGATGTGAAACTCCATCCAAAGTGTGACTCTTATCATCTAAAATGGGCACAAAAGCAGAAGAAAGTGGGGGGATCTTTGCAGGGATCTCTTTTTCCCCATTGTCTCCAGTGGGAGTCCTGTGAGGTGTTCAGAGAGACAACAACAAACTCAGATGTCTTTCACTGGGTGACACCTGTCCCACCCTGGTTCCCAACTCATCATCTGTAGGAACCCCAGCCCTGCCAGTGAGGGGAAACACCAACACAACAGTGCCCCAGATTCTTCCCTTGTGAAGGATAAACTTGTCTTCATCTCCCAAGCAATCTGGGTTTGGGGAATGTCTGTGTTTCCTAGCTGGGATCTGCATCAAACTCTGGTGGTATTTGCGGGTCCCCAGGACGAGGGAAGAGATGAGAATCTTGACTCCGTGTTTCAGAAGTCTGATTTATTATTTTATGATATATATTATATTAAAGGAAAATGATATACTAAAATTATACTAAAAGAAATATAGAAGTATATATATATATATATATATATAAATATATGTAAAAACTATACTAAAACTATACATCAGAAGTCTAGCAAAGAACGAATTTTGTGACTGACCAGAGAGTCCGACACAGCTGGACCTGTGATTGATCATCAAGTAGAAACAATCCACATGGAACCAATCGAAGATGCACCTGTTGGTAAACCATCTCCCGACCACATTCCACAGCCATCAGATAATTATTGTTTAAATTTCTTTTCTGAGGCTTCTCAGCTTCTAAGGAGGAATATCTTAGCGAAAGAATTTTCATAAAATATGTCTGTGACATCAAACCACTGCCCTTCTGGTTATGTCACACCTGGTGTGAGGGACACAGATTTTGAGCAAGGCACCCTGACCCCCAGTGTCCTCCTTCAAGAGTCTTGGTTCAGGTGAAAAGAGACAGTGGTGTGTGGTTTGGAATTTGGAGTTAAAAGGAGTTAAGCTGTGGGATGTGTTTGTGGAAGGGTTTTGAGGATGTGCTGCAGCAGAGCCTGGGACTCCCAGGAAACCACGTTCTTGTCCTCAGTCCCTGCATTTGAAGCCTGGCCCAAACTCTAAATGGAAGGGATTGTTTCTCTTGACATCAGTGCTCTGGTGGGATGAATCCTCAGCCTGGATGAAAGCTGAGCTGCCAGCCCAATTGTCATTCATCACACGGTGCAGAAATGTCATTTTTTAATGATCAGGCTTCCCTCTGGAGGCCGTGCTGCAGCGATTCCTTGACTGAGTGTCTCAGAAGATGTGCTCCAAGGGGGGAGTGTCTCTGGTGGCATAAATCCTCATTTCCTCATTATCTGGGCATTAGTGAAAGCAGGTCACTTTCTGCATGGCACTTTTGAGAGTGTATTTGCATATAGATGCAGTGGGTCAGATTCTGGTGCTGGTTTAAATCCTGAATAAGTTCATTAACAATCATGCATTAAACCACACTATTTGTGAAGTCTGAACCTTCTGAACACAAAAGGACCACAGCCAGGGTCTTGCAAAACAGCAAACAAATGCAAAAATACATCTGGGATCTTTTATAGAATATTTCAGCAAATTGTCCCCATTCAAGATTAATTTTTGCCTGTCTAAAGCTATGTTGTTTTTTTTTTAAAGCTTGTGCATGGACACAATATTTTCTATTAAGCAAAGCTGTGCAAATTACTCATATGAACTAATGTGACCTGCCTAACAGCCTTGAAAATGACATTATATATATATATATAAAGTCTCTCTAGATATATTTTATAAATATATAATGTCTCTATATGTATACATTATATATATTATATAATGTCTATATATAGACATTATATATATATATAGACATAATATAGACATTTTATATATATATATATAGACGTAAATATATACACATATACATGCACACCTACATATATGCACACATAGACTACACAAAAAAGATGTTAGATAGGAGATGATACAGCATTTCCCACCTCCTCCAAATCTACTTTTTCCCTGCCAGATTTGTGAAGGATTTTCCTGGTTATCTCCTGCTGAACTGAGGACCTTGAAGATGAAGTCAAGCATGAGGTTTAACTGAACCCATTTTGGCAGCCCTAGAGGGGCCTTGAGTGCTTTTCTTTTGCTTGCTCCAAGATTTTCTTCTGTGACATCAAGGAGAGTCCTGCAAAGGAGAGAGGGATTTTCCCAGTCTGTTAGCTTGGGGTACACAGAGGAAATGAAAATCACAGATTTCCCAGTGTACCTGACTCCCTGTTACAGAAAATCTGCCCCACCCTTGAGTCTCTGAAATGTGCAGAGCATCTCCAAGAGTCCTGAGGTCTGTGCTGCAGGACAGCCCTATGGAGAGAAGCTACCAGAGGTCTAAAAGTGCTGAAATCTGACTAACCCAGAAAAAAGGTTTGGAGCAGTGAACAGTGGCAGTAGCAAAATAAAAAAAAGTTTATGTTTTCCCCCCTTATAATTTTAAATCCCAAAATGATGGCATGGTCATATATTTCATGGGGCTGTTGCTGTCCTTGAGAACTCTTTCAGCTTATGTGGGCAAAGGGCTCTGGAAAAAGGGATTATTTATGTGGGTATCACTGAAAGCATCCCATTTCTTTCGGGAGATCTCTGAAAGGGCAGGGTTTGTATTTTCTTTTTTCTTTTTTCTTTTTTCTTTTTTCTTTTTTCTTTTTTCTTTTTTCTTTTTTCTTTTTTCTTTTTTCTTTTTTTCTTTTTTTTTTTCTTTTTTCCTTTTTCCTTTTTTTTCCTTTTTTTTTCTTTTTTTCCTTTTCTCCTTTTTTTCCCCTTTTATTCTTTTTCTTCCCCTTTTTTTAAAGGGCTTGTATCTCTGCAAACGGAGGACCAGAGCCACTTTGCTGTGTGTGTGGTGCCTTTGTGCTCTCCAGTACCACCTGTGTGTTTGGATACTGTCCTTGGGGAGGGATTTTCCATCCAATGAGGAGGATCCTGAGTTTCCCATTGTTTTTTTTTTTCCCTGCTCCATTGCTTTGATCAGCTGAGCAGTTTTTGAGACAAGGCTTGACCCCACACCAGGGATGTATTGGCTGGGACCCAGCTGGAGGATCAGAGAGCAGCCCTGGGCTCCCTCAGGACCCACCACAGGGACTTGCCAAGCAAATCTGAGCTCAGCAGAGAAAATGGCCCACGGTATGGGCTTTGCAGAGCTCGTGCCAGCTGAAACCCAACCACGAAGCTGCTGCCTTCTTGTTTGCCCAACAGCCCCCACAAAGCTGGAAAATTGCTGGAAAATTGCAATACTTCATCTTCCACCCACTCCTGCTGTCAGTCTCTAGCTTGAAGCCTGAGCATTCAAGGAAAGACACAAGGGATTGGTTTCCACAGGGCCAGGCAGTGGACACAGGTTTAATTGAGCCTAAAGAGCACTGAGATCATGGGATGGAGGTTTGTCTCTATGATTCTGGTGGGGCTCCATCCAGCTCAGTGCTGGGCACAGCTGGGGGCTGCTGGGTTGCAGAAGTACATGGATAACAGGCTGCTGCTCACTCTGAGCACAGACCAAGCCTGGGATCCCAGCCCCACATTCCCACCATGCAGGAAGACTCTAATGCTTGGATGTGATAATCATAAGAAATAATAATTATACTTATAAATTATTATAACTGATATATACTAGTACTATTTATACATCAAGTATTATCCTAATAATGCTATTTTACTAAGAATTATTTGATCTTTGACTAATTATTTGATTATTTGACTTCTGGACCCCTTGACCAATACAGGCTGAAGGCAGCCCTTGCCCAAGAAATAATTGCTCTGTACTCTGAGTGGAAGTCAAGAAGTGGAAAAACACAGGTTTATAGCAGCTTCAGAGATAACTACTGGATAGAGATTGGAAACTCTTCTCCATCCACAGTCTAGTGCCCTCAAGGGACTTTCCCTGCAGGGCTCTGGCTTAAATCTGTGTTGAGACAGCAGAGAATTGCATCTATTCCATATTTCCATACCAGGGCTGGTTTTCTCCAGCAATGTCTCTGTGCTGAATAAGCCCTTGGCTGCTGTGATCTGCTCTTGGGTGACAGTGGCTGGGTTTGGCAGTTTGTGTTTCACCAGGATCACTCCATCTGTTTGGATCTGCTCTTTCCTGGTGAGAGTTCAGTTTTCCTTGCCTTAAAAGGAGACAGCCTTCACCACTGATATATCTTCTCCTCTTGCTCCTCGCTGTAGTTTTCATCAGCTGATGGCACATCTGTATTCCTGGGAAACTGAGCGGTCCTCAACATGCAATTCCTCTCTGTCTCCTGCTCTGCAGGCAGTGATGTGTCTCTGCCAATTTGCTGAGGAATTAGCTGGGGATAAGGATCTGTGTACACTTTATACTTTGCTTCCCAACACCCACCATTAATAATGAGCATGTCCTTTATGACCTGAGCCTTGTTTTAAGTGAATGCAAAGTATTGGGCCCTTTCCTTGGTGATCCATAGCCCCTGCAGCCACACACTGTTATCTGGAAGCATTCCAAGTGTTTTGGAGCAATGCACTGGAATACATCACAAATGAACCAGTTTTGCTTGTCTAAGTTTTGTCTCTGGGGATTTGGGAGGGATGGCAGGGGAGGAAAGGGATGAATATTTATTAGCTTTTAATCAAAGAAAGTGCTCTCTGTAAGCAGACAGGCTACTGTCTGTGTCTGATCCAAGAGAGACATCAAGATCCCTGTTCTTTGCTGTGCTGCAGCTCGTGCCCCTCTGAGCTGAGCAAATGGGTTGTAAAGCACTCCAAGAGGTGCCTGTCTCTGTTTAGGTTTTGCTGCATTTGGATTTTCCTGGCCACGTTCACTCTGGATTCTGCTGGAAAAAAGCAGTGGCTGGATGAGTGGAATGAGCAGCAAAGTGCACATGCCATGACCCTGAGAGAGGAGGGGCATTTTGGGGAAGTTTGCACACATTTGAGCAGCCTGGCCTGCTAGAAGGTGTCCCTGCCCATGACAGGGGCTGAGAAAGAGGTGATTTTTAGGATCCCTTTTTTAAACCCAAACCATTCTGTGATTCTGTGAGTCAGGCAATTTGTACACTGACTGTGCATCCTGGCTATCTTGAGTAACCCTTCCAGACCCCATCCTGGATACCCTGAGCAGGGAAAAACAACACCTCTCAAGCAGAAAGGAGAGAAGATACAAAGCAGCAGAGAGCTGGAGCTGTGGAGCAGAGCTGAGCTGGGAGTCAGGGTTTTATGGGAAACAAAAAGCTCCTGGACTGTGTGTGACAGCCTTGGGTCCTGCAGTCTTAACCTGCTGGGAATGGGATTCCAAATCAGTGGGGATTCACCATCCCTTTGCATTGCATGGGGTCAGGGTAAAAGGTTTGCATCCTGCTGCTGCATGATGCAGGAATTCCATGCAGACCCACAAAGGAGGCTTAAATGTGGGATACAAAGCTTGGTTCATGCTTGTTTGTGCCCACCTGAAGACCTCCAAGTCATGAGAGGACAGGCACCAACGGGGAGCCCCAAATCTCTGAGAAAATATTCACAATTCTGCACTAAGCCAGGCACCAGCCCTCCACAATGGGCCATGCTGTTAAATTGTCATCAAGCTCCTTGGCACAGCGTCCTCCTCTCCCAGAGAGGGCCTGGGGACTCTTCAAGGGCTGGCATGGGGCAGGGACCAGCCCCAGCTGTCAGCATGGCTGAGGCCACCCTGGTGAGGGTTTGGAGAGGAGAAGAGGGTTTGCTTTGTAGGCCTGTGTTGTGCCATCTGGCTGCACAACTGCTCTTAGCCCCTTTTATTCACTGGTATAGACATGGTCTCTTTCTTCAGCAAAATCCTGACTGTGACACTGAGGGACCATGTACCCCACCCTCATGGAAATGCAGCTTCCCAGCTAAAAACATCTGGTAGGAGCCCTGTGCTTGTGAGAGGCCAAACAGAAAATGCCATCAAACCATGCTGCAGGGATCAGAGGAGATCAAGCCAAGGCTGGATCACCCCTGAGCAGTTTGGAGCTGAGTTTTACCACAAGAGTCCGTTGCAGGAACAAAGTCTTGGGCATGGGCTGCCTCACCATCTCACATAGCTCTCCAGGCAGACAGGGATGGGCAAACCAATACTTCTGTTACAGACCAGGAGCTGAGGGGTTAAATGACAGGGAATCTTTGGCACATCAGAGAAAAAAAAAAAATCTCCCAAATCCCAGGGCAGGTGTTAGCCAGAGATTTCTCTTAGTTCTCAGCTGGAATGCCTTCCCCACCAATGTTGCAGCAGAGGACCTGGTGCAGGAGCACAGCTGCAGCTTTTTAGGCTGCCTCAGATGTGGACTGAGGGCTCTCTCTGCAGCAGGAGGTCCTGGGCGGTGGGAAGGGGCTTTGTGTGCTCTGAATACAAAAGAGGCAAATATTTTTCTTATTTCCCAAAGCACACTTCTGTCAGCACTGGCTCTCCCACCTAGGAAGTGTCCATGCAGGAGGTCTTCCCCTGGCCAGAACATGCTGGGGACACTGACAGGGCAAAGCCTCTGAACATCTGCTGTAAAAAAAGTCAAGCCTCTGCCTCAGAAACAGCCACACAAAGGAGCCCAGGCACTTCAGTGACAATTCATGGAGCACAATTGCACTGCCACTGATCACTGACTCCTTGGGGCCTCCATCAGGGCAGCTGCAGATGTCCTGCAAAGAGCAGCAGTGTGACAAGAGCATCATTGCAGAGCTGAGAAGGGCAGGGTGAGATGTCTTGAGAATGATCACAGGGAAGCAAGAAAGAAAACCTCCAGATTTGCATGAGAGCAGTGGCAGGATTGTGCCCAAATCCAGGGCCGGGGGAAATCATGTCCTTGACACTAGGAATGCAGTGAATGTCAAAGTAAATGTGTAATTAATGTTAGAGCCTAAAAAATAAAGCAGAACTTTCAGCATCTTTGTCTTGTGGGTTTGCCTCGAGATGCTGGAGTTTGGGAGGAAGGTTTGGCAGCAGGCAGGGTGGTGGGGTTTGAGATGCTGGAGTTTGGGAGGAAGGTTTGGCAGCAGGCAGGGTGGTGGGGCCCTGCTGGGACAGGCTGGAGGACACATCTCCCTTCTCTTCAAACAGCCCAAATGGATGGCTGGGCACTGCAACCAAGGGCCCCTCAGCACCTTGCAGGAGACAGGACCAAGATCCTGAGGCATCAAGGGCTGGTCCATCACCCCCCAGAGCCAAGCTGTCAGCTCAGCTGAAGATATCCCAGAGCTCTGCTGTCCCTGGCTGTTTGAGGAGCCCCATGCTGTGTCACACAGTCCCTTCCCTGGCATTTCAGTCCTGCCTCAGCCTTCTCCTGCTGCTTTTTCCCCAAGCTGCTCCTCAGGGCAGCCTGGCTCCACAGCACCTTCTGCAGAGCCACAGCACAGCTCATCCATCTCCTGCCAGCCCTGCTGCCTGACAGCTCTGGCTAAACAGCAGCCTCCAGCCTCCTAACAAGGGCATAGGGAATCTGGGTTTTCTGGATCTGGGAAAAATGTCAGACCCTCCTGCCCTACCACCAGCCCTTTTTTTTAACTCCCATTTCTCTCCTTTTGCTTTTCCAGGGGGCTCTTTGCTATGCTGCCAAGATACTGCTATAGCAGAGAAATGGAAAAAAAATATCTTTGTGTTACATGAACTGATGCTACTTTTGGAAACTTCAGAAACAAAACTTCCCAGGGAATGAGGAGCTTTAGCCTTTTAAGTTTTGGGATGGCTCTCTGTGGGGGGAGGTGGGAGTCATCACCATGGATGGAGCAGGGGTCACTCCTGTGATCAGCACAGCTCCTGTTCAGTCCAGGTGCACGTTCCCAAATGAATTTGTTTCCTGATTTTGAGCTGGAGCTCATGTTAGGGAGCCAGCAGTGTGTGCACAGTCGTGTTGGTGACACCAGACACGACACCTGCAAGGTGCCCATCAGGGGAGAGATGGCTCTTGAGGGAGCCTGTCCCCTGAGAGGCTGGGGAGGGTCTGGATCAAAGCCTGGGGATGTGTGATAATCAGCCTTTTAGGAGCTGTGATCCCACTGAAAGGCTTTTTCCTGCCGTGCAGCTGGAGGGTTCAGGTGTGAAATGTCAGACAAGGGTGCTAAGCAATTGAAGAGGGTGTTGTAAAACACGCTGGGGTTTTGCTGCTGCATTTCCTTTATGCCTCCTGTGTGGCTTGGTGTGGCTCAGGGGCCTTTTGTGACCTCACAGACTCTGACATTTCCTAAAATGACATTCCCCTGACATTGTCTGCACCTTGTTGGTAAGGTTCTTTTGACTTCCAAATGTATCGGCCGAAAAGTTTTTGTGCAGAAATGTAAGCTCTCCTTGGCACTCCCTTGTGAAAAAAAAAAAAGGAAAAAAAAAAGAAAAAAAGAAGAAGGAAATTTTGATGCAGTGTTTTACCTACTGCTTTATTCCTAAGAGGATAATTTTATAGAATCACAGAATACCAGGTTGGAAGGGAGTTAAATGTTGAGATGGTTCAACTTTTTCTTGGTAAAAATGGCATAGCTGAATCTTAAATGTGTCCAGCACTGGGGAATCCAGCTCTTCCCTGGGGAAATTATTCCAATGGCTGATTGTTCTCATTGGAATGGGATGAATTGGTGATACAAAACCCGAGAATAAACCAAATCAAAGGCTGTAAACCACTTCATTCCTCAGGGAACAACAATCCCTCCAAGTAACCCAGAGGCAGCAGCACATCCTCTGTCTGTGGAGGGCAGAAGGACATTGGAAATGCAGGGCATTAATTGTCCCCAGGGGATTTACAGACAATCCCCACGGTGAAGAAGAGGCATCAGATCAAGCAGGGAAGGGTTGAGGCAGGACACAGCAGAGCTGGAGCAGAGTCACCCCTCCCTGTCCCATCAGAGACTGCTCTGTGCAGTGCCTGCTATTAATCCCACCCAAGCACGCACAGGACAGCACTGGGCAGCCCCAAAAAAGCTTTTTTCTGGCCTGACCAGCAGCATTTCACCACTTGTCATCTGCCCCTCTGCGAGTTCTCAGGCTGTGTCACCGGCACAGTGACTCAGCAGGGAAATGTTAATGAAAATCATCTCTCAAGGCAGGGCAGGACTCAAGATAAGCACTGGGGGTGAGACTGTGCTTCCATGTGTGGGAGCTGCTGGGGGAAGCCTTGTTTTCACTGCAAGGCTCTTGTTCTCCTAGCCCACATCTGGATGGAGGGGACAGGGGCTCCAAGCAGGAGGGTTTGGTGGCGATGGTGGGTTTAGGGTTGGACACACCTGTGTCCCAGCTGAAGGTGTGGGGAAAGGCTGTGTCATCTTCTGCAAGGGCATGAGAGATGCCCCTCTGGCCTCATGAGCCTCTTCTGGCTCATGCATGAGAGATTTGGCCTCCAGCTCCCTGCACTGCTCTGTTTATCCCACAATAAATTCATCACTTGGGTAGAAATGTAAATGTAGCCCAGGGGTGGTCTGAGATCTCCATGAGGGGTGGTGCCACCAAGAATCCTCAGTCTTCTGCTGGGAAGGGAAGGCACTGAGAAAGAGAAAGAGGCACTGGGGCCCATGGCTTTTCTTGGTAAGGGATGGATTTGCACCCAGCAGTGAACAGACCCAAGTCTGAGGTGACTGATCCCTTCTGCAGCATTGAACCCTCCTTGAAGGGGTCTCAAAACCTTGTGTGGATCATACAGTGCTGTTCACACATCATTATTCAGAGAAATAAAGGTGTTTTTCATCCCTGTGGGGCCATACCTGCCTTCCTCCCACCAGATTTACACCTGGGCATTTCTTGGTGTCCTTCAGCAGGAGTGAGGTCCTGCAGCCTCTGCATCCCCTGAGAGCTTCTGGATAGACCCTGCTGGCTCTGCAGCCTCCCAGACGGAGGTTCAGTCATGAGAACTCTGACTCTGCCCTAAATCCTGTGCTTAATTTAACAAAATGTGGTTGAAATCATGAAGACTAAGCCTTGCCAGCCCCCATACAGAAGTCTCACCATGATGGTAAAGTTTCAGCAGATCTTATCCATAGGGAAAATGCTCCTCACCTTCCAGGCTGCACAATCTGCATTCTAAGGCTCCTCACCCAGAAGTGTCTGTGTTTTCATTGCCACCTTGCAATAGCTTTGGGGAGGAAAGTTAAAAACCAGCCTTTTAAATCTTCTTCTTCTCTTCTTTTTGTTCTGACAAGCAGTTGTGCTTTCCTGAATTCAAAGGGGGTTTTCAGATAAAATGAGAATTTTCTTAGAAAATGTCAGCTTCAGTAGAAATGTTATAATACTTTTGAAAACAACAAGCTTAAAAACATAGGGTTTTTCCCTTCTCTCTCCTCCTCACTTTCTCCCAGAAACAGGTGGGCAGGGAGAGGAAGGAAGATAGAACATTTTCTGTTTTCTTTATCTCAAAAAAAAAAAAAAAGAAAAAAAAGAAAAAAAAAAGAAATTAACACAATGCCAAGATTTTTTTGTTATTTTCTTCAGAGTGTTTTTGTTTTTGGTTTGTTTTTTTTTTTTTTTCCATGGAAAAAGACCATCTTTTTTAAACCAGCTTCACTCGCTGTTTTTCTATAATTATACCCCAAAGTCTGGGAACTGGGGCAGAGGAGGCAGCAAGCAGAGAAGAGCACTACAGAGTAGACAACCCTTGTAGCAAGCACACTGTGGGATTTTGCAGCTGCCCTGTCTCAGCCATATGAGGCTTGTTCCAGGGTAGCACTGCTTCTTTTCCTTTTAAACACCCATCAGGTTTTATGCCATTTTGCTGAAAGTTGTAAAGAAGGAAGGAAAAAGATAATGCAGCTGCCATTAGGATGAACTATCTAATTAGTGTGCAAAGCACTTGCCTCCTGGAGGGAGGATGGATTCAATGACCTGCGGCAGAGGAGGGTGATTCATTTCTGCTCTGCTCCTGCATTTCCCCTCTCGTGACATGGATCACTTGTCCTGTGCAGGGAGGAGGGCAGAGCTCCTGTGGGGCCAGCCTGAAGGACTCAGACCCAAACCATCATGAGCAGCCAGCCAGGTTCCCTCTTCCTCAGTGAGGAAGATGTTTATTCAGGTCTTGTGTAGGCTTTTTGCCTTGTGGAGAGAGTATCCCACCTCTCAAAGGACACCAACTCTGCCTGGAACATCCCCAGAGCATTTGTGTCTCACCCAGGAGGCTTCTCTGCTCTTTGCTGGTGCCTCTGGGCTTGTGTTGCCTCTTGTTCCCTCCTTCCCTGCCCACCTGCATTCATAAGCTGGTGGCAACCTCATGTCTTGTAGTCTGGTAGTCAAATTGCTCCAGAGTTTTGGAAAGTTTTGGAAAAGCCATGTCTGAGATGTGCACAGACAGGTGCTAGAGTCACAGAAGCCTCATTCCCCCAGGGAACTAGACCAAAACTCTTCCTAAATTGTAATGAAGCCTCCAAAAAGGTCTTGGAGGTGGTTTTAATGCAGTGCTACCCCAAAATGACTTCCCAAAGCAGAAATTACAAGACAAATTGTCATCAGTGCCTTTCTTTGCTGGTGCCTCTGGGCTTGTGCTGCTTCTTGTGCCTCTCTCCCCTCCCTGCCTACCTGAATTCACGAGCTGGTGGCAACCTCATGTCTTTGTTGTCTGCTGGTCTAATGGCCAAAATTGCTCCAGGGTTTTGGGAGTTTTTGGAAAAGCCATGTCTGAGATGCGCACAGACGGGTACTAGGGTTATAGAAGCCTCATTCTCCCAGGGAACTGGGCCAAAACTCTTCCTAAATTGTAATGAAGCCTCCAGAAAGGTCTTGGAGGTGATTTTAATGCAGTGCTACCCTGACATGACTTCCCAAAGCGGAAATTACAAGACAAATTGTCATCAGTGCCATCTTCTACCCCATGAGGTTGGTGATAGGAGCAGAGGGATTCCCGGACTCTCTGCAGCATTCAGCCCTTTCCCCTGGAGCAGGCTGATGTGCATGTCATTCCCCCAAACACAGACAGTCTCTGGACCACAAGTTTGACTCAGAAAAACCCAAACTTCCTCCTCCACAGGACTGGTGTGAGCAATGACCACCTTCCTCCACAACCTCTATGGAAAAGGGTGCTCAGACACTGCCTTAACCACACCAGGGTATTTTAACCTCCTTCTGAGTGAGAAATGAACTCTTCACTGGAGTAGTGTAGGGTTTAACAGGGAAAGTCAAGATCCTTTGCAGTTTGGTGGGGCTGGGTTTCACTTGTACTCTGTCCATGTGGTGGATGTGGGCAGAAAATCTTGGAAAAACCTTTTAGGAAACAACAAAGCTCACTACCTCACAAGTCTGCATCTGTCCCCTCCTTCCTGCTCTGGACATGCAAACCCACAATCACTGGCTTGACCAGATCACACCTGGAGTCCTGGTCAAACTTGTCTCAGCTCCTCTCCTTTTGCTGAAAATATTGATCTGTTTGCAAACATTGCTGTTTCTGAGAAGATCCTGTTCTGCTGATGTGCAGTAACCGTAGATTTGGCTATCATGGTAAAACTGGGCTGGTCTTCTACCTTAATCTCCTGCCTTTGTATCATGGGTGACCAAAAAAAAGGCACTTAGAAAGGATATGGGAATGCAATTAGTAGCTAAAACATGCTCTGTCAGGGGAGAAATTTGAAATATGTCACCACCAGAGTTGGACAAAAAATTGCTGTTGTGTCTTTTGTTAATTTTCCTTTGTTCTTGTCAAAAAAATATTTATGGTAGAGAAAAATGACATACTTCTGAAACATCCAGATGACTGTTTCTACAGCTACTAATTCAAACTTCTGAATGGACTTGGTCTTCACGCTCTAAGAAAGCAAAATTCCCTGTTGTTTAAAGGAATTTTTCATCCACCCTCTCATCTCCAGGAAAACTCCCTGGGCAAAACAAGGGTTTTTCTTCATTTTCCCACTGAAGATTCTCCAGTTGTGTAAGAGCCTTAACTCATAGAATTATGGAATAATATAGAATCCTGCAGTGGCTTGGGTTGGAAGGGACCTTAAAGACCATCTAGTTCCAACCCTTCCACCATAGGCAAGGATGACACCCATTAGATCAGTTTGTCCAGGGCCACCACAAACCCAGCCTTAAACACTTCCAGGGATGGGGCATGTGTGTGGGAGCATGGGCACTGACCTGGACACCTGCATGGAGGGTGCTCAGCCACAGGGATGGGTGATGCTGTTTCATTTCACTGGACAGGGTCATATTTTGGGACTGCAGGAAGATGAGTGCTTCCCTCACCACGCCAATGACCCCAGTGAGAGGCTGAAACTGTGGGGTCATTAACTGGAATTCCCAGGTCTGTAAGAGTTGAAATAAGGGATGCAGGACTCCAGGCAGCTCTGCAAAATGTAGTTTATTGTATTCAAAACATTGCAGCAGTCCAGGGTGGTGGGTGACAGAGCTGTGCCTACAGCTGTCAGCTCCAGCTGCAGGCAGGCCTGGACACCCTTTGGTTTGGGTTACATTGCATTATATACTTTTATTTGCTGAGCATCTTCATACAGAAGAATCATTCTATACCTTAACTTTAACCTACAGCCTATCATAACTACTGTAATTACCATATTCATGTTACTATTCTCCAATCACTAAAAGTTAGTACATTACAGTTTGAGCTAGAAGTTGTTTTTCAGTTTTCTTGCAGTGGAAAATTCTGAGATCTTTTTTCTACTTGCAACTTTGCTGACTTGTTTGCCTGTGCTGTCTTTGTGCTTGGTAAAAACATCTTCTTGTTTGAGGTGGGTTTATCCTTTTATGGCTCTAAGCCATAAAACCCCCTTCTAACTAACATACCCTTTGCCTCCTTGGTTATCCAGTAAAACTGGCTCAGCAATTGTTTTCTTCTATATCAAAACTTGCTTCCATCTCTATTCATTCATCAGACTCTACATTCAAAAATCTTTCTGCCGAGCACACATATCTGTGAGACTTTCTTGTCAAACTTTCATCCTTCCCAACAGTTTTCTTTCTTGATGAGATTTCTTATTTGTTAACAACTTCCCTGGTTAAACACTGGCATTTTCATTTCTGTCTGTAAAGCAGGTGTGAGTTCAGCCCTTGGGTGCAAGGAAGGAGAGAGGACTCCAGGCTTTGACCTGCAGGCAGTGGTGAGTGATGGGGACGGTGACTGGGGAGGCAGCCAGTGCTCAGTGTGAAACCACCCCCCAAAACTGCCCACCTCCAACCTGCCTGGCTCTGACCAGACAGCTCCTAAGTGCTCCAGATGGGGCCCTGCCAGCGCAACAGGCTCAGCTTGGCCAGCCTTGGCCTGCCCCTTTCTTCTGGCTCAGCCAACCTTGCCGAGCAGCCACCGCTTCCCTCGAACATCAAAGGTCTTCATTAAACCCTGTCAGTCACGGGCTGTGCTCCCTGCTGGGCATCCATGTGTGACAAGGAGCACCAGGGGATCCCCAGCCTGCCTTGGGAGGTCAGCCTGCTTTGGAGGAGGGGGACATTCATGTCCTGCCACTTCCAATTTAGAATGTGCTCCTTGATGAGCTCGTACCAAGCCTGTGAGGCAGGTGCTGCAGCTGTAGGAGCCCTGCTCTGCCAAGAGGGAGCTGCTGGATGGAACAGCCCCCACGTGGGAAAAGGCAGCCTTTCCCCCCTAGCCTGGTGGCACAGCTCAGATGGGGAAGTGGTCTCCAGCCTCTGTCAGCTCCACTCACATCAGTCATGTCTCGTTGGGTGCTCTGACGGATGGGAACGGGCAGGACCCATCGCAAGCACTCCCCGTCAGCCTGGGGCTGCATCCACAGAGGTTTCACTTCGGGGGGGTCGTGTGCTGTGCTCCCTCCTGCACCGAGGCACAGGAGGTTTGTCTTCATCTCAGGAAGGCTCCCTGGATAATGTAGGACATTCCCAGACAGCTGATTGCTGCATCAGCTGGCACAAGGCATGAAGGAATGGCTGTAGTGACCATCCCTCCCTCTCTTTGTGTTTCAGGGCTGAGATCCAGCTAGAGGCTTTGCAGTGCTGGTGGGCAGCAAAAGCTGTGTCTCCTGTAAGCCCCAAAGCAGTTTTTTGTCCCTTAGTGTGTGGCACAGAGGACCCCTCTATGTCCCATTCACAAAACTGATCCCTGTAGAAGTTTTTATTTCCAGAGCCCAGGAAAGGCTTTGAGCATACAGGTTTTGAGCAGGTTAAGGACAGTCTCCACAGTCTCCACAAGGACACGTGGCATTGGGCTGGGGTGTCATGGGGAAAGCTGAGGATGAAATCTGAATGCCTGGGTTGTTCTCTGAGATGAAACTGAAGATGGGTTTCCTCACTTGTGTGTTTAATTAAGAAAGATGCACTCTTCCCATAAAATGTCCTTTCCATTCAAACACACTCCTTGCAACAGGTCTGTGGTGCCAGATGCTGATTTAATATGTGTGCAGGAGAATCCTGACCTTAATGCAGGTCTCTTTTTTCTCCCTTGCTGGAGGAAATGCTTGCAAGTAATGTACCATGTTACAGCCACAATAATGTTTAATGGTTGTGTCCTGTGACTGAGGTTAATGACTAGTTAGGGAAGCTTTTACACTGAGGAATAAAAAATTGTATTAAATAAAGTTGGCAAGGAGCAGGGAAGAGGGTAATGACAGATTCTGGCAGCTGCCTACCCCAACCTTCAGTCACAAGGAGGTGGATGTTGTAAAAGCCAACCCAGCAAACCCTTCTCAGGGCATTGACTTTGCTAAATCTTTGGGAGGGTGAACAAGGTAGGTGGCTCTGAGCTGCAGATGGGTGAGAATCTTCTACTGCTGGATATATTTCTTTGGTACCTCACAAACTTACACAGGCTCCCACAGCCCTACCTTGGGCCTGGTGCAGCAAGCCAAGCCACTCCAAACACCTCACAGTGATGCTGGCCCAGCCATCCTCATAGGGTCACTCTGTCTCCCCCCTGGGTGCCTTCTGCACGTCTTGATGAGCTCAGGTCTCCTTTGAAGGGTCACACAAACCTAATTGAAAGGCTCACCTGTGTCTGTGATCACTCATGCTGGGCCCCAGGAGGAGATTGGGTCTCTTGGCTGACTCCAGACCAGCCCTGCACCAGGGGGTTTTTGTTAAGCCTCACCCTCCTTATGGTCCCCTTTCCCAGCTGAACTTCCAGCCTTCTGTAGCCAGACTCCATTTATCTGTCTGTGGTTGCATGCTTGCCTCCCCCCTGCTCCCTTTTTTTTTTTTTTTTTACAGTTGTTACTAAAAGGATTTTTTTTTCCTCCCTCCTTTCTTCTTAATGAATTGCTGCATAAAATAAAAGGGCCCTGCTGTGCCTGTACTGGTGATAAATGAGAGCCAAGGGAGAAGCCAGGGCTGGTGGGTGACCCAGGTCTCTCCTTTCCCAAGCTCTGAGCTGTGCCCAGTGTGCCAGCTGTGGGGCACTGCCCTCCCAGTTGCTGCCAGATGTGGCAACTCCTCCATCACCCCCTGGCAGGCACAGGGTTGGTCTCCAGAGTGGGAAGAAAGGGCTGGGAAAGGGAGAAGCCAAGCTCTGTTGTGGGCTTGCTGCCTGGACACAGCTGGCCTGCACACTGGCTCCAGAGGCAGGTCCAAATCAAGGTGGTGCTGAGATTTGGTTCCAGCTGGCAGCTAAGAACCCCAAAGCTGCTTGCTCACATTCCCCACTGCTGGTGGGGGGAGAAGAATTGGAGCAGAAAAAGGTGAAATCCATGTGTTGGTATAAAACTGTTTAATAATTGAAATAAAATAAAACAAAACATAATAACAGTAAAATATAATAATTATAATCGTAGTGAAAAGGCAGACAATAAAAAAGAGAGAGAGAAATAAAGCCTAAGAAAGACAAGTGGTGCACAACACAATTTCCCACCACCCAGTGCCTGGTGCCAGCCTGACCTGAGCAGCAATCAGGGTCCCCCAGCCAGCTGCTCCCAGGTTATGCACTGAGCAGGATGTTCTGTGGCATGGAATGTCCCTCTGGTCCATCCAGGAATTCAGGTCAGTGTCCTGGCCATGCTCCCTCCCTTCTTGTGTACCTCCTCACTGGCAGAGGATGGAGACTCACTGGGAAGTCTGTGATTTAGGGTGAGCACAGCTTAGCAACAACCAAAATATCAGTGTGTTATCAAAGTTATTCTCATCCTAAATCAAAACCACAGCCCTTTACCAGCTACTAGGAAGAAAATTTAGAATCTGTACACAGGACTGTCTGGTCTGAGCCCTTTACAATGCTCCACAGAGCCCTGCTGAAGGCCAGGGATGTCTCTAACCTTGGCATGACATTAAAGCCTTGTGGGGACTGAGGCAGGAGGGCAGACTCTGAGGATGGGAAGTCCTGGCCAGTTGATCAATGCTCTGTACCCTCTCCCAGAGGGTCTGGATCCAGTGTCCATTCCTGCCACAGGTGTCCAGGTGAGTGTGTGTGACTCACCAGGTAAGCGCACTGTCCTGCTCAGCACTGCCTGTGATGTCCCACACGGGCAGCTGTTGGGAAGGATGAAAGTTTGACAAGAAAGTCTCACAGATGTGTGTGCTTGGCAGAAAGATTTTCGAATGCAGAATCTGAAGAAGGAATAGAGATGGAAGCAAGTTTTGATGTAGAAGAAAAGAATTGCTGAGCCAGTCTTATTGGCTAACCAAGGAGGCAAAAGGTGTGTTAGTTAGATGGGGTTTTTATTACTTAGAGCAAAGGATAAACCCACCTCAAACAAGAAGATGTTTTTACCAAGCAGAAAGACAGCACAGGCAAGTAGAAAAAAAGGTCTCAGAATTTTCCACTGCAAGAAAACTGAAAAAACAACTTCTAGCTTAAACTGTAATGTACTAACTTTTAGTGACTGGAGAACAGTAACATGAATATGGTAATTATAGCAGTTATGATAGGCTATAGATAAAAGTTAAGGTATAGATTGGTTCTACTATATTAAGATGCTCAGCAATTAAAAGTATATAATGCATTTGTAAAGTAGACTAAAGGTGTCCAGGCCTGCCTGCAGCTGGAGCTGACAGCTGTAGGCACAGCTCTGTCACCCACAACCCTGGACTGCTGTGACATCTTGGATACAATAAACTGCATTTGGAAGAGCTGCCTGGAGTCCTGCATCCCTCCTTTTGGCTCTTACAGGCAGCTGCTCTAGGGTTAGCAGAATAAACATCATCAACCCTAAAAGTGCTATAAACACCACTTCCTGCCTTTGCCTTGGGGCATCTGAGCCTCAGAGCCTCTCCTGAAAGTCATCTGAAAGGTAAAACCTCTTTCTTCAGGAGCATTTCATGTGTGTCAGCACTGGACATAGCTGAAACAGCCCTCGTGCATCCAGCCTGTGATCAAGATGCTCTGATATTTCCAGTGCACCATTCAGTTTAAGCTAAAATGCAAAACCTGAGAGGGGAAAAAAACCCCACCAAACACACAAAGTGTGACACACAACCTCATCTCCTTCCTGTGAGGCTTTTGTGTGATGAACCTCAAAGGGGGAAATTAGGGTCTAGATAAGGCTGCCTGGCTGGCATTCAGAGAGCAGAGTGGTTTCACTGCTCACAGAAGCATCTTGTCTGTCTTTGGGATATTTTTATTGCTGCTGCTTGTAACTTGGACACACATTGTGTGTAGTCTGCAGGATAAAAATAGCTGCAGTGCCTATTTCTGTCAGAGCAGCACGCACCAAACCTTTGTTTACCACTTGCCTTTGATTTAAATTTAGCAGGGAGCCGAGCACTCGAAAGCAGAGGGAAGCTGTGTACCATGAAATCCACCCAGCTGATTTTAGCTGATTTTAGCTCACTCTCTGCACAATGCTGCAGGGGAGAGGTGGCTCTGGGTGTGTGATCCCACACAGGTGCAAGGGGAAGGAGGAAAGGGATTGATCCACTGTGGGCTGTCACTAAAGCTGTCACCTTTGGGAGGATCTGCCTGGATAAAGTGAGTGTCCCAAAGCTGCCAGCTGGGTTTAGGGAGAGCATTGAGCCCCCAGCATCATCATCCCCATCCCTGAGATGGGGTGGTGGGAGTGTGTGCCGCAGGGCTGTTTGTTTTGGTAGATGTGGGGTTACATTGTGAGCTTTCAGAGAGCAGTAGGAAAGCAGTGTTCCTCTCTTTTTTCAATCTCCACCTCCTGGAGCCTTGAGATTTTCGAGGACTATCTGTTTCCTTGCTTTGTGCAATATATATTTTAAGAAAACTCACAGCTTTGCTCTCTGTGGGAGAAGCCTGAAAATACAACTCCAAAGGTTTCAAAATCAGTCACAAATGAAGGAATCAAATACAAATCCTGGGTTTTAATCCTCTGTTCCCATGAAATCAAACCCCACGATGACCCCTGGGCCTCTCCCTCTGGTCTGGCAGGGATGACATGAAAAGAAATAACTTTTCTTGGCAGAAAAGGGAATTTGAAGGAATAGTTTCTGGTGGATGAACCTGCAAGATATAACATACCTGCCTCAGTTTCCCAAACTTCAGAGTGCACAGACTGTCTCCTTCCCAAAGGGTCCTATAATTACCCTGACACGAGGGAGTTGTTTCCAGCTCTGATATTCACGTCCTTATCTCCATCATTTCTTACTCCACAGAGGAGGTGCTGAGATTGCTGTAGCCCCTTGGTGAGGGGCTGTGGGAATATAGAGAGTAAGCAGAGACTCAGCAGCAATTAAATCAGCTAGGAAGATGATTTATATCATGGCATTCCCAATGCCACTCAGATCCATTTTATTTTATAAAACTTCCAGGGCTCCCACCCAAGCCCCAGCATGCCAAAACACCCCAGATGATGCCAGGAACTGTGTCTGACTGTGCCTGTCCCAGGTAGGAGCAATGAGCTCTGCAGCACTGCTTGGCTTCTTCCCATCTGCTCAGGTCAATGACAACCCCTTGGTAAAGACAGGCAGCTATTTTCATTGTCTGCCACTCTCCTATACAAAATATATTGAAATTAAAGCCAGGTGCTTGGCTAAGGTGAATCAGCACAGGCTGGTTTGCTTCAGTGGGCAGACACTCATTTACACCACTGGAAGATCTGACCCATTTCCTCTAAAATGTCTTATTTTAGGGGAGCTTTGATGCAATTGTTGTGTTTATTTTTTATTTCTTTATTTATTGATAGCAGGACTATATTTACTTGAATCCGTGATACTCTCACGTCAGAAATAATTCTGCATATCCTCAGAGTTGTTTCAGAGAAGCAAATAAACTTTTAAAGCTCTTTCAATGAATCTTTTCAATTTGACATGATATTGGCATCACATCCAGTTCCTGTGTGAAACTGTGAACTTTAAAAACATCCCTGTTTAGAAGACACATTGGAGGATGATGTTCACCCATGGTATAGCACATTTGGGTGAGACCAAGGAGGCCTTTATGGATTTCATTTTCTATCTTTTTCATGCCTTCATCTTCTAGTTTGTGTCTGTATGGGTTTATAGTTGCTTGGTTTGCTTTTATTTTCTGGTCTTCACCCAGCTGAAGCTCAAAAATCAGAGGTACAAGCATCTTGAAACTGCAATATTTAGATTTGGGGGTTATTTTCCCAATTAAGCAGTGTTTTTGTGTATTGAGAGGCAAAACACCTTGGTAACTCTCAGGTTTTGTGTTGCTGAAATGGCTCCCAAGGTATTAAAAATCTTTTTTCCCCGCCCCGTGACCGAAGAGGAAGTTGAGATTCCTCAGCTCTGCTTTTCAAAGTTGTTTATTTTCTCTTATCTATTCCATTCTTTCTCTGACCTGCTGAGATCTGTCCAGCAGGTTGGGTTGTGGCACACTGACTGCCCTTGGGGTGGTGCTGGCTTTTTATACTAAGAAGTACGTGTGCTTTATTTACAATAATTTTCCAATACCTATCACCTATGTTAGACAGTCTGTCTCTACTCTCAACCAATCCAGAAGTGTCACCATCACAGCAGAAGATGGAGGACAAGAAGAAGGAGAAGAAAGACAGGACACGCCCAGATTCCTCCATCTTGCATCTTGAACCCCCATTGTAAAACCCCAAAATTCTACTTTTTCACCCTGTGACAAATTCACTATCATTCTACTAAACCCTTGTGGCTTGTAAATCTTCACACAAAGTCGGTAACTGTTTCCATGGGTTAAAATCAAAGGCAGAGGTGTTTTTGACTCTGTGCAAAGGTCTCTGAGCCCCTTGCAAGGGTCTCAAGTCCTCCAGGGCAGTCAGAGGAATGTCCTGGGTTCTGACAGGTAACAGCAGCACATCCACTCAGGAGAAGCTATTCCTTGTTTTCTGGAACAAAGAAATCCAGCTGCATCCTTCTCTGCTCTGTGGAGTACAGCATCACCCCACAGGAAACACAAGGCGACTCAAATAATTTCATGCCAGTGAGGGAATTGAAGATGTCCCTTGTATTCCAAACCTGGCAGGATGGGAAAAAACCCCCACTGGGCTTTTGGCTAAATATTGTTTTTTCAGGGCAGCTGCAGGCAGCTGGCCGTGGTTCATCCGTGAGTGCTGCCCATCCATCACCTGCGCTGGGTGTTATTAACGAGGATGCGAGCGTGCAGTGGCAGCGCTGACAGCCTGGAAGGGGCTGCCCTGTGCCCAGCAGAGGCTGTGGAGAGACTGTCTGTGCTCCAGCTGCCATCCCCTCCTCTGCCAGGGCCCCCTGCCCTGCTGCCTCCTGGCACATATGCTCCACTGATCTCAGTTTTCTGTGGTTGAGATAACCCCAAGGTATTAGAAAATCTTTTTCTTTCCCAGCCTTGCAACCGAAGAAGAAGTTGAGATTCCTCAGATCTGCTTCTCAAAGTTGTTTATTTTCTCTTACCTATTACATTCTTTCTCTGACCTGCTGAGATCTGTCTGCCAGGTCAGGTTGTGGCACACTGACTGACCTTGGGGTGGTGTTAGCTTTTTATACTAAGAACTACATGTACTTTATTTAAATAATTTTCCAATACTTATCACCTATGTTAGACAGTCTGTCTCTACCCTAAACCAATCCACAGGGGTGTCATCATCATAGTAGAAGATGGAGGGGAAGAAGAAGAAGAAGAAGAAGAAGAAGAGGAAGAAGGAGGACAGGACATGCCCTGATTCCTCCATCTTGCCTCTTGAACCCCATTCTAAAACCCCAAAATTCTACTTTTTCACCCTGTGATAAATTCACTATCACTGTACTCAAACCCTTGTGGCTTGTAAATCTTCACAAAAGTTGGTAATTTTCTCCATGGGCTAAAATCAAAGGCACAGGTGTTTTTGACTCTGTGCCAAGGTCTCTGAGCCCCCTGCCAGGGTCTTGAATCACTCAGGGCAGTCAGAGGAATGTCCTGGGTTCCAACACACCAGCATTGTGCTCCCATCGCTGGGCTTTCAGCAGTGCCTCCTGCTTTGAGCTGATTGTCAAAGGACTGGGAGGTTCTCAAGGGGTGGAGGGGCCCTTCTGGTAGATTGGGTGGGATCTGGGCAGCAATAAAGACAGAGGGTATCTAGGAAATGGATGCATGAACTTTAGGAGAGGCATGAAGGTGTGAAGTCACCTGCTTGGTGAGGCTGAAGGACTTTGAGAACAAATCCTGTAGCAGCATTGCACAAGCCCTTGTGAATCACTGAACACCAGGGAGAGCAGATCTGCACCTCACCTGTAAGAGCTGAAATGAGGGATGCAGGACTCCAGGCAGCTCTTCCAAATGCAGTTTATTACATCCAGGCTGTTACAGCAGCCCAGGGTCATGGGTGACAGAGCTTGTGCCTACAGCTGTCAGCTCCAGCTGCAGGCAGGCCTGGAGACCCTTTGGGTTTGGTTACAATTCATTCTATACTTTTCTTTCCTGAGCATCTTAATACAGAAGAACCAATCTATACCTTAACTTTTACCGATGGACTATCATATGTCCCTATAGGACATGAAATAAAACGACACGGACATAAAGTCTCTAAGGTTAAAAAGAGGGTGTTTAATTTCTGACTTATAGATTTCGAAAAGACTGTGGGTTGGAGGGTGACAGTGTCACCTCTGCAATGACACTGGACAAATTAGCAGTCCATAAAATTTTTTCTCTTCTATAAAAGAACGTAAAACCATAAGTTATTTACATAAAGTGCATAAGAAAGTTTGTTATAAGAATGTAAACATCAGAAGGCTTAGAAAAACTTGAAAAAACAGGGCAACATTCATAACTACCATAATTACTATATTCATGTTACTATTCTCCAATCACTAAAAGTTGGTACATTACAGTTTAAGCTAGAAGTCATTTTTCAGTTTTCTTGCAGTGGAAAAATTCTGAGACCTTTTTACTACTCGCCACTTTTGCTGACTTGTTTGCCTGTGCTCTCTTTCTGCTTGGTAAAAACATCTTGTTTGAGGTGGGTTTATCCTTTGCTCTAAGTCATAAAAACCCCTTCTAACTAACATACCCTTTGCCTTCTTGTTATCCACTAGGACTGATTCAGCTCAATTTACTTATCTATTATTCTTCTATATCAAAACTTCCACATCTATTCCTTCTTCAGATTCTACATTCAAAAATCTTTCTGCCAAGCACACATATCTGTGAGACTTCCTTGTCAAACTTTCATCCTTCCCAACACTCATCACACAGCAGCTCTGGTAAACAGCATCTCAGCTCTCATAAAAGTGGTGGCAGAGGCTATTTGGTTGGGGTAGCACCTGCAGGTGAAGCATGACACTTTTAGCTTTGCAGAGGTTGGTGGAGCAAGATTTTCTGTACTTTTTGAGTGTTTGGAGGAGAAGAATCCTGCCTTTCTTCATCAGTGCCAGGGTCAGGCACCCAAAAGGGTACTTTGGGGTGTAGTGGTATCAATTCACCACTAAAAGGTGGATTCTGCTTCCATGCAGAAAAGAAGTCAGGCTCAAACAAGCCTCATTAAAAACCTGGGTGGGCAAAGAGTGGTGCTGGGCTGCCACTGACAGAGCTGCATCTTCTGAGATCATTCCCCAGACAAAGCTGGCAGGTGAGACTGCAGAAGGGCAGGGCAAAGACCTGGAATATCCCCTGTCCTTCTTGAAGGGAAGGAAGCTCAGTGGCACTGGGCCAAGTGAGGAATTCAAGGAGCTCTTCCCTCCCAAGACATATTTAATGTAATGAAAATAGAGATTTAAGAGAAATATTGCAGGCAGAACCCAAGAAAGGGTCTAATGAGACTGGCACTCTCTTCCTTGCCACTTCAATAAGATAAGAAGATTTCAGCTCATGATAGGCCAAGGGTCAACTCAAGAGTTAATGCAGATTTTAAAACAGAAGCCAGGAGTCCTGCAAATTGAAAACCATCCACTCTAGTCCCACATTGTAGCAGAGCAATTTACTGGTGAATCTTCAGCAAAAACTACTTGTTAATGCTTGGTCCACAGACAAAATATCAATAGAGAAGGGGAAAGGAAAAGCTTTTCTGTCCCCAATGCAGACAGCATAAAATTAAAACTCTTTGATTGCATGCCCTAATGGAAATGCAGTAAATAAAGGGCTGTGCTAGATGGGCCATCCATATTCCTCCCCACCCTATTCACTGTCATTCTGAAAAATGCACTGAGAAAAAGCTCCTGATGTGATGAGAAATATTTTTCCATTGTCCTGATCCCTTGAATCTTCCCCATCACCACCAGACACCTCTGAGGGGGTGTGTCTCGGTTTGGAAAGACAGGAGTCTGCTAAGGAAGACAGGAGCCTCCCCTGAAATGGAGAATGTAAAGCCCCTCCCTCCAAACTGTTATAAATTTTAAATTAAGGGGCTCTCAGGCAAAAACAAGGGAGCAGAAATAACAGCTCTTTATTAGGGAAGAAAATAAAAGTAAAAAATAAACAATGCAGTAAATCAAAACAACTCTGACAGAGTCAGAACCCAACCTGACACCCTGTGGCTCAGGGTGTTGGTGGCAGTCTCATTGGAATTGTGGCTGCAGCCCTCCTGCAGTGTCAGGGGTGGTTCTGTTGGAGCAGGGATCCTGTAGAGAAGGATGTATTCTTCCTCTGAAGATCCAGTGGAAAAGGCAGCTGCTGTTCCTCTGGGGAATCCAGTGGAGAAGCTGCTCTGCTGTCCCAAAATCTCAGATTGGATCCAGGTAGGAATGCCTGGCTGCTCCCCTGGGTGGAGCATCTCCCCATGGGATGCTGGAATTGGATCAGCCCTGCAGGGACACTCAGTGGCCATGGACAGCAGAGATCTCCTGGAGGGAAGATTGGCTGTGGGAGAGATAAAGAAAAAACTGCCCAATGAACAGAGATAACTGCCCTACCTCTGACAGATGGCAAACAGAATACACATTGCCTTGCAATCTGGGGCAAGGGGTCTGTCCTTGGGGACATGAGGACAGATAATTGTGTATCTGCTTCCAGTTAAGGCATCCTGCTGGATTACTCCGTGACATGTGAACTTACAGACAAATGCATTTGTGAAGCAGCTCAGGACCAGACACAGCTCTGGGTGATGCTGAGGGCTGGCAGGAATCTGACCCCTCTATCTGTGCCCCTGACCCTGGTACAGGCCAGCCAGAGAGGAAATGTGGTTGCAATCTGCAGGAGCTGTTGAACTGAATTTGGGGAACCGATGGACGAGTGCCAATTTCCACTTTGAGGCAAAACCAGACGTTTAATCTGAACTAGTGATCATGCTCATAGTTTGGCAGAACAGCCATATCTGTAAATGCCCAGCATCTGTAAATCTACTGCTTTTGATGTCAAAGGGTTTTCATGTGTTTTGCAAAGTAAAATATTGACTAAATTATGACCTACTGGAACCTTCTCTGATGACTGCTGTGCGCTGGCAGGCGATAAAAAGGGTGACTGAGCTTTTTTTGCTCAAGTTTGGTTCCAGCAGATATAAAAGAAGCAATTGAATTAATTGGCTATAGAATGAGTTTCAGAGGTTGTTTAGAGGGAGCTGTGAGATGAGTTGCTGCATTAAGGCCTTTTTTTAAATGCACCTAGTATAGATAAACCTACAATTTTCCACAAGTGTTTAAACAACACCAGGCTGACACAAACACTGCAGAGGTTCTGGCCTTTAACCTTGTGCACATGAGCCAAAGATTTCTTACAACTCAGCTCATTCAACCAGCCTTTTCTTGGTTTTCCAGCTCTTTCTCTTCCTTCACAGCTGTTCAGTGCCATGTCTGAACGGCTCTTAGAAGAAAGACCTTTCCAAGCCCCAATAAATGCAGCTTTTTCTGCACTGTCCACAATACATCGACCTGTCCCTGCTGCAAAGTGTGAGTGCAGGGCTGTCCCCAGACCAAGTGGCAGCACTTTAGTAGGGTGCAAATGGTTTTGTGATGGAAAGGCACTAGGGAATGCTGATTAGAGTGACTAGCTCAGGAAGAGAAGCTCTGAAGGGTGAACTCTCCTCCCTGTGGATGGAGAGGTTTTGTTTGAAGGACAGGCCTGACCCTTGGGTTGGCTGTGCTGGTATTGCCAGGCCTAGTTTAGATGTCAGTATTGCTGGCTAGGAGTTTTCTGAATAGCCCTTTTTTTCATTAGGAAATGATCATTTTCAAGGCCAAATCTTTGGCTCCCAAGTCCAACTGGCTTTGGGAACAGAATAGGAATTAAAGCTGGAGGAAAAGGCTCATCCCTTTCCCTTCTTGTGGTGTGATAACTGGGTCAGTGCTGAAAGCAGTCTCCTCTCCAGTCACAGAGGCTGGGATCAAACCTCCCCTCTGTCTTGCTCAGAGCAGTGATTTGAAAATCAGCCTTCGCTCCCCTCATCAGAGCTCCCTCAATGTGTAACTGTCTGGGTCATTCTGGGTTTTGCCAGAAAATGTAAAAATCCATGGGTCTCTTGAAATGCTGGGTGGGAAAATGTTTCACATCTCTTAACCCTTCTCAGAAGAGGAAAAAACATCTTAAACATCTGGGATGGGATTTTTTTGTTGTTGTTATTATTTCAAGTCAAGATAAGGCATGACATTATATTTAATGCTGATTGACCGGAGAAGAAAATTGGTTGCTTAGAGTGTAATGCAAAAAAATTCTAACAATGCATGAGAAATCCTGTAATAACAGACCTACTTGAAAATTTGAGTGGCATGAAATGTGAAGTGTACTGTTACTTTAATTGTATTTTTATGCAGGCATGCTCAATTCCTATTAGTGGCAGAGTTGTGTTTGCATTTGGCCAGAGGCAAAGAATTACTAGTGGACAGTTTAATCAGGATGAAAGAAGGAAAATAAAATTAATGTAGCATGTGCTGGGCTCAGACATTTGTGTTGGAAGAATTTTCACATCTGTATTGTGTGAAGCTTGGTCCTGTTTATTTTAAAAACCTGAAAAAGAGTTTTGAATGATTTCACACTGGAGTTATGATTGCCAGTCATTTAGTTCAAGGGTTGAGGTTAGTAAATGAATAATTCCAGTTTGCCAGAAGTCTTTGTTGGTAGTCAGTGGTTAAAAATCAAGGGCTGAAGATGTTGCTGCTTTGCTCCTGTGTAAATCCACCCTTCCATTATTTATAGAATTACTGCTTTGAAGCCAAATGCAGAGGGGGATCCTGCTGGGCTGGAGAGCCCATAAATACCTGCAGCTATTTAGCAAATGCCCTGAAATATTTCATAACTCCATAGGACAGAGCAGAAAGAGGAATCAACTTGCCCATGTCCTGCCAGTGGGTGGCCAGTGCCTGATCTAGAAGGGGAGTCCCAAAACAGGGCTGACAGGAGCAGAAATTTGCAGCTGTGTGGTTGCAGCCAAGATCACTGAGATGAGGCAGAAGGTGATTCCTCCTGTCCTCAGACAGACCCCTGAGGTAGAAGTGTCAGTGAGGTGTCCCACAGTGGTGCTGCTTCTCTGTAAGCAGAGATGATGAAGACTATGAAGACAGGAGGAAAATTCTGAAAGAGTTTCTGAAGACAGTCTGAAAATTCTATTTTCCATGTTTTTGAAACAGGTGATTCCCACCATGCCTCCTGTCACGCCAGCCAAAAATAATCCCGGCATTTTTAGATTGGCCCTGCTTGTGCCACTCAGCCACCCAGACCTCCAGCTAATATAATCTGCAGTGACATTGACAACACTGTCAGTGCAGCGTTTTCTGAAAAAACAAAATTGCCTGAAAAAAAATCTATTAAAGGAAAAACTGGAGAAAGCTTTTCTGCCAAGTGGTAAAATTTGTGTTTATATTTCTATCAGCTCTGGCTTCCCTAAAAGAATCTTGCCCTCACGTGATCAATCAGAGAAGAAGAATTTTCTTTGCTTGGCCTTCATTTATTTTACCATTTAATGCTGAGCCTGTTTAGTCAGGAAGGACTTGCTTCCAGACTGCACAGTCAATGAACGATTCATCTTGTCCAAGAGCAAATTAAGCAGAGTGAATAATTAAATGGAAGCACTCAACCAATATTTCTCAGAGCTCTCCTAAACAATTCCCCACAGTCTCCTTGCATCCTCACCTCCAGACAGCTTCAACCCCTCTATTCAGCAGCACCATGTCCAACACCCAGCCCTGCCCATGCCAACACTGGCCAAAGGTTATTCCCATCTGGGTGGTCACTGGGCAAGGCTTGGTGATCTCGCTCCGGTTCCTACGGGAAAATCTTCTGGACCACAAACCTCCCTCTCCATCCTGCCAGGATTAATGAGGCCTCCTTGCTGGGAGTAGGGTTGGGATTGATTGGGCAGAGTGAATGAGGTTGCCAGAGGAGATGGCTCTTGTGGGAGAGAGGGTTCCTCGTCTCAGCGCTGCCCTTCAGGGACACACAGGGCTGTCACTGTCATATTTTCTGAAAAATCCCTTCACCGGGATTTCTTCTCCTGGGAAGCTGAGAAGCCTCAGAGAAAAATGAAAACAATAATTATCTGATTGCTTCTCCTGTGTTTTGCTGCTCTGGAATGTAGTTTAGAGATTGTTTATCCAACATGTGAATTGTTTTTACTTAATGATCAATCATGGTCAGGCTGTGTCGGGACTCTGGAAGAAGTCACAAGTTTTTCATTAGTATCTTGTTAAACCTTCTGTAATTATCCTTTCTTTATTCTTTAGTATAGTTTTAGCATAGCATTCTTATATATAATAAAATAAAATAATAAATTGACCTTCTAAAACCTAAAGTCAGATTCATAATTTCCTTCCTGCCACAGGGGACCCTGAAAATACCACACAGGGCTGTGGGCCTGGCAGGCTGCCCATGGGAGCAGGGAGGAAAATGCCAAATGAGGGTTTCCAGCCAACTGATTGCATCAGGAGCCTTCAGACAAGGATGCTCAGGCCTTCCCAAGTGAGTGTGGGGAAGGATGGGTTGTGCTGTGCAGGCTGGGAGGTGCAGAGGGTGTTGATGTTCACTGAGGGCAGGCTGAGCAACGATGGGAGTCTGAGCTCTCCCAGTGGAATTTCTTTATGGGATATTGGCAGGCTAAACAAGGAGCAGAGGTTTCTGCAGGCATGAAGAGCCACCTCCCTCCTCACCATTTCCTTCAAACCACCCATCTTGGCAGGGCAGAGTACAAAGGGTTTAATTAAAAAGTCCTCAGTCAAAGAACTCCCAAGTCCAGTTACCATGGAGGCAGCAAAAGCCAAAGACCCAGCTGGGGTCTGAGATGAAAAGAGCTGAGGCCACCTGGCTTGTGACATCACCTGAGGCCACCACCATGGAGGCCTGGGGCAGAACATGATGACATGGTAGCTTGGTGACCTTGGAGGTATTTTGAGAGATGAAGGGGACCCTGACAGTGATTGTTGATTTAGTTTTTACTAAGATTTTGGAAAAGAAAGACATCAGGTAAAAGATGAAGGGGAGGAGAACTTTACTAATCACTCAATACATGCTGTGCTTCTGTGCTGTACTGTTGCTAGAGTGGGTTGGGAATTTTTCAGACAAATCTATTTTCTGCAGAAAATTATGATGGTCATAAACCACTTTTCATGAGATTTAGAAACATTTATCCATAGAATCATTTAGGTTGGAAAATACTTTTAAGAACATTGAGCCCAGCTACAAATTTATGCAGTCTTGGAGATTATTTTAGGGACAGGCAGGACCTTGCTCAGATCTGCAAACCACTGACCAGGTTATAATTTTTCCAAAACCTCAGTGCCAAGGGATGTGGAAATCTCAGCATCAAGTCGTGGTTTCAAAAGAACATTTGAATACAAAATGAAGCACCTCCAGCAGGCAGTTTAAGAGGCAGAGCCACTTCAGGACAACCAAAAGCCACCCTGGTCCATTCACCATTTGGCCTGGACATATCAGCAATAGGGACTTGAGCCCCAGCATCCAAGAGTGGGGCAGAAGCAACCTGCCACCATGCTGGGATAATTTCATTTCCATCTTAAAGAGTGGAAGTTCTGGGCTTTGTCTCACTGAAGAATGGAGAACCTTTGGAAATAATAAAAAGTTTTAATGGGACCCAGAAACCTTTTCCTGCCAAGCCCTAATTTCCACCACATTATAACAAGCATCTCTGAGGATAGAAAAATGGGGGAAAACTTGGTTTTCCCATAATGCTGTTGCTGTCAGGCCAGCAATTTTTCACCACTGTGGATGCCACTACCACACAATTCCTTAGCTGAAAGGGGCCCAACAGAATGAACAATATCCCAATTGGGAGGATAAGCTGCAAGACATTATCCAGAGAGATATAAATTGTAGTAATCTATTTGTTCTCTTGCCCATGGGGTCCTCGTAGTAAGCAGGGAGTGCTGGGAAGCGGGTGAGTTCTGACACATCATTTCTCATTGTTCCCAAGGGAGGGTGAGCAATCCCAGTGCTGGCAAGGCAGACAGGCAGTAAATGTTTCCTAGAATACAAACAGAGCAAGAGCCAGTACATAAAGGCTGCAGAATCACTGTCAAAATGTAATCAGATGGAAAAAAGAAAGCAAAAGCAGAGACCAAGATGTGGATGTGACACCCCGGAGAGGGTGAGGGAGGAATGTAATGAGAGCCTGTGAGAAGGTGAAACACTCCTTAAAGTATTTGAGGAACTTCTTTAAATAGGGACACACAGGGACAGGCAGGAGAGCTTTCCAGGGGTCTGTCTGATGCAAATCAGGGGTGAATCTCTGCTAATGACTCACTCCATTAAGTCTGAAGATAACTCTGTCACCATGATACTTTCTGAAAAATCCCCTTTGCCCAGGATTTTCTCCTGGGAAGCTTAGAAGCCTCAGAGAGGAATGAAAACAAGAATTATCTGATTGCTGCTCCTGTGTTTTTCTGCTTTGGAATGTGGCCTGGACATTGTTTACCAACAGGTGAATGTTTGATTGGTTCCATGGGAATTGTTTTTAAGTAATGACCAATCACCATCAGTTGTGTTGTACTCTGAGGAGTCAGTCAGGAGTTTTTATTAGCATACTTGTTAAACCTTCTGATGTATCCTTTCTCTTTCTTTAGTATAGTTTTAGTGTAGCATTCTAGAATAGAATAGAATAGAATAGAATAGAATAGAATAGAATAGAATAGAATAGAATAGAATCAGCCTTCTGAGAACATGGAATCAGATTCTCATCTCTCACCTCGTCCTGGGGACCCTCACAAACACCATAACACTCTGCATCTTTGTGCCCTTTTGTTACAATCTCCTGCTTCCAGGTGAAGGTCAATCATCTCAAAGCACCAGAAAGAGCCAGGGAGGTTAGGGCTGGAATGGAGCCATATTCCAGCCTTGCTTCCAAGTTGGTGGACTTGCACGTTTCCAAGTGCTGACAGCTTTCCATGGGGAGGCACTGGAAGCTGGCAGCCCTGGAGCTGACCCTATGCTCACACCATGGTGCTGGGTCCCAGTCCCTGCCTGAGATAAGCATGGACATCTCACCTCAGTGCCTGGCAGCATCTCAAGCCACCTCCTGAATGTGCAGAGGGGGACTTTGGACAACTTATGGAGTGTCCTGGGTTGACTATATGATGCTTTTATCCCCAGTTGTCTTGTTCAGTTTATGAATAACAAGTTTTGCACCTTTAAGTATTGTTCCAGAGAGTGAAGGGGGGAGAGAAGAAGCAGCAGTTTGTTTTCAGACACTGCACTCACTCCTCCACATTTCTGCTCCTGGACTGTGTTGTCTGTGGATGGACAGACAGCAGGACAGAGCTCTCCTTTGCTTTTAGTTAGTTTAGCCAGCTGAGGCAAAGAAGTTCCCTGGACTGTGTTTTTTTTCCCTTTTCTTTGGCCCTGTTCAAACCTGGTCTGGACTGAACACCAGCAGAGCACCGGCAGCTGCACCTGAGGCCCACTAGGCCGGGCCTGGCCTGCGACATTTCCAGCACTGAGGGACTGATCAGAGACTGAGTGAGCTGAGCTGCAACCCGGGGAGGGACTTTGTCAGTTTGTCATCTCTTTTGGAGCGGCAAGGGGTTTTATTGTTTAATATTGTTTAGGTTTTATTGTTTAATAAACAGTGTTTTTCCACTTTTGTCCAAGGAGGTATTTTCTCCCAGGCCAGTCGGGGGGACGGGCCAATTGAGTCTGCTTTACTAAAAGAGCCCCTTTGGGGGTTCTCTCCCAAATTTGCCCTGAACCAGTACATGGAGGCATCAAGATGCTTGCAAGGACATTTATAGCCTGCACAGCACCCTTCAAATGGGTTAAAAAATCAGTATATCCCTACTAAGAGAGAGGACAGAAGGCACCAGTGGGGCTCAAGGTGGCAGATGAATCCAGAGAGATGGAAGTGAGAAGAAAGGAGGCACCTGGAGATGCCAGCTTGCACCCTCTCAGACAGGCCTGTACTGCTCAGCTGTTTTACTGCTCTGCCTCCCTCCTGCCCTTCTCCCTTCTGCAGTTCTGCTTCCCTGCCCCAGCACTACTCCAAACAGGCATCTGCCAGGTGCAGTTTGCGTCTTGAATGACTTTTACCTGAGCCTGAGATGGGAAAACTTGTTCTCCAGCCCTCTGCTTGACTTTGTGCTTCCCAGTGGCAGCCAGCAGCACCACTTTGTGCTGTGACCTTCTGAGACACAAGGCAGGAAATATTTTCCTGGCTTAAATAAGGAATCTAAAAATCAATTTGTGGAGAGGTTGGAAAGCAACGAGCATACAAATTAAGCAGTGTATGAGTAATACATTTGCATCTTGTGGATCCAGTTAACTTCAGAGCAGGCAAAATTTATGACCTACTGAACTCCAAGTATGAGGCTTAAAGAAATTACTGGGAGGAGAATTATTGGGTTGGATACCAGACATCATTCCAGCCTTCATTAATGTTTTCATGTGCTCTTGAAGGTTTCTCCCTAGCAGCACCCATTACTGAGGTAAAAAAAAATCAGCCACTGAGATCACTTGGAAAACACTTTGCCTGCTCCCTCTCATTTTCCCAGGTTGCATTTTTATTCTGCACAGAAACCAAATGGTCAGACAAATTACTTCACAAGTGAGATTCTGATAACAGAAATCATGTCATAAGCCAAGTGCTGATGATATGCAGATACAATGTCAGGGGAAAAAAATCTTTTGTGGGTGTGTGTGCATGGGTTTAGATAGATGGTTCTACTTTATGGGTGCATTTATGGCACTTTGTGATACTTGCTCTGCAGTTGTGCTTGCACAGAGCCCAGGCAGAGCCCTGATTTGGTTCAGCCTGACTGTTGAGCTAATTCTAGTGGTTCTGTGAAAGGAGGGAAATTGCATCAGGTCTCCAAGGTTTGGGCTTGTTTGAGATTTCACAGACCATTGACAAATCCCTGCGAATCATTTTTTGACCCTATCACTTGAGGATAGACACCTGTGGACACCAGCTCCATGGCTCAAAGAGCCTCCTTGGTGTCCAGGCCACAGGGGAATGGCCAGGTCACACCAAGTGTCACATATCTGGGCTCCCCACCTCTTTTTCTGCTGGGGATGCTCTCATTCAGACAGTGAGGGAGCAGCTCCTTTTCTCAGCAGACAGTTGCAGTCCCTGAGGATCCCCAGGGAGGAGGAGATGGCAGAGGACACTTCTCTGTTGGCTTTCATCTGTGACAAATCAGCTGCTCTCCCTGTGACAGATGTTCCTGTGCCAGGAGGTGCAGAATGGGGGAGGAAGCAGCTTGAGGCAGGTGTGCATGTCCTGCTGGCTGCCCACACCCCTGCACCCCATCCTGACAGCCCCAGGGGATGCTGAACCAGGGCTGACTGGAGGTGGGATGGCTTTAGGACACACTGCTGGCCTAACTCCTGGGAAGTGCTGTCACAACATCCTCACACTGAGGTTTTTCCTCCCTGGAGAGCTCTGGAGATGAAGCTGTTGACACAGGTTGGGCCTGAGGGTTTTCTCTGTGTCTTGCATATTTTGAAAATGAGCTCAGATCTGTGCTACCCTGCCAGGGTAAAGGATACTTTCCTCCTGAAAATGCCATAATTTCCCTCCTGCTTTCCCATTTGAAGGGGTGGCATCCAGAGTGCAGGTTAAGTGCAGTTGTAGTCCCCTGAAAATCCAAATGAGAGGACACATTTCACCTCACCACTGTGGCCTGGGGAAGGGGACATGCCACTCCCTGCCTCCTCCCAGCACACAGCTGGAGTGTGGATGGGCTGCAGAGCTGGACCAGGGCATTGGAGAGCAATTCCAGGCCACAAAGTGCTGTCTCTGATGGCTTTTCATCTGCCCTCAACAGCAGGGAAAATCATCAAAGGGAGAAAAATAAAGGGTTTTTAAAAACAAAGCCAAACAAAAATAGGTTCTCAAGTTGTAAAATTTGTATTTGAGCTTCCTGGAAGCTTTGAGACTTTGGGTGGGGTTTTGTTATGTTGCTGTAGAGAAAATGCCACATGTAAATCTCCTACAACATGAGAGATCACGTTCCCTCGTGATCCAAATAGACAGGGACATATTCCTGGTGATGGTCCAAGCAGCTGCACCAGGGCAAGGATGCTTATGAAAGAGAGGATTGCTGGATATACATAACCTTGCCTGACTAACAGATTACAGTCTTTTCAGTGAAGGGGTTTTAAAATGAAAATTTGGAAGAAATACAAGGGAAATAACCACAAGTTCCAGCACAGGTCAAAAAAAGGTAGTGCTGCACACTGGCTACAATATGTGACAACACAGGAACATGATCAGTTATTTGGAAATCCCCTTTCCATAGACTTTTAAAGGAACTGAAGGCAAGATGGTGAAAACCCAAGAGGTTTTTCCTCCTGTGGAAGATGTTGGAGCTGTGGACTCAGAGCGGGGTCTTGGTGTGGGGTCTCCAGGCTCTGAAAGTGCCCAGCCCTGCCTGGGTGCCTGAGAAGCCTTTCTGGGTTTGCTCTGGTGAAGTGAAGAGTGTTTCCCACCATGGCCATATTTCACACAGCCCTCTGCTCCTCCCTGCCTGCTGCCTGTGCCCAACACAGTTGTGGCCTTGGGAAGCTGGAGCCTTTGCTCACCGAGCAAATATATGATACATATGTGAGCTCAGAGATGTGAAACGCCCTTCTGGGAGGAACAATGATGTCCCACCCTGGAAAAGCCACAAAATCATGAGGGAGGGCCTTGGGGACAAGCTGCAAAGTCTTCTTGAAATGCACTTCAGCCACAGCTCTGCTCCCTGTGGTCTGACAGTGAGGGATGGCAGGAGCACATCTGCTCAGGTACAGCTCCTGCCTGGGCAGCAGGCACAGATTGCCCAGCTCAGAAACGCACCTGAGCTTTGTTTCTGCTGTGTTGCAAAGGAGAGGATGTGACATCCAACATTTCCATAAGCAGCACTGCCACATGGAGCGCATTTGTGTGGCCAGATCCTGTGCACAGGATTACAGCTCAGCCAAGGAATTTCTTCCCTGTTGTGTCTCCGGGCATTTAGACTGGGAGGTCTTTTCAGAATTAATGATCTTGCCATTTGTTTTCCATCCATGCTATGCCCAGCACTGTGGCACCATGGCTGGGGGCAGCTGCCCTGTGTGGTTCATGCTGCTGGGAGGAGTGAGGAGAGTCTCTGCAGCTGGTACCTGGCTTGTCCCAGGCAGAGTTCTCCCTGCCCTGCCTGCTCTGCCAAGGTGACACTGGCAGCTCCCTTCATGTTTCAGCACCTATTTCTTTTAATAATCTCTGAATATGGCGATTTCCCACTATTCTACATTTTCCCACCCTTTGATTTTAGCCTTTGCATCAATCTCCTGCTTCAAACAGCAACCTGCAGTGTTATAACAATGCAGGGGTGACTCCCAAGGACTGATTTAGCTTTGGCTTCCCAGTCAATAAAAGGAATGGCTGCACATGCTGGTGAAAATGTCCCAGTATAAAAGGCTGGGGACAGCTGTCTTCTCCCAAATCATGGTGTTCCTGCCCTTCTGTTTGCCCACTCACCCCTGGTTCCAGCTGTGAAAATTCCCTCTCACCTGTGTCAGGCAAAGTGAAAAGTACCTTTGCCCAAGGTGTGAGCCCCTGAGGTTGATCTGTGGGTATCCATGTGCTGGCAGAGCCATGGAGAGCAGGGATCACAGGATCACAGTCCACATGGTAACACATGTAACACAGCCCATTTGTTATCAATGTTCTCTGTGCACTTTTTGCCTTCCCACTGAAGAGTTGTGAACATTGTCCTGTAAATTAAATAAGAAGATTTTTTTTTTAATTAATGGGAAATTTGAAGTAGAACAAATGCTCATTTTCCCAAATGAGCCAAGGAAAAGGATTCTTTTAAACCAGCTCTACAGAGCAGCTCCATTAACTCTTCCATCATGCAACCCAGAGCACCTCTCAGTTGTCCTTGAGGGGAGCCACAGCTCAAGCAAAACTCACACCCTGGAACAACCTCATTTATGATGCAACCTCTGGAGGAAAGCAAAACCCCTGCATGCATCAGGGTTGCATATATCATATGCTGGTCTAGATTCCACACTATGGGTAGCTCAGCATTTTCAACCTGCTCATCTCTGCCCACTGCTACTTGCAGCATCATCCCTAACCTTGGCACATCCCTAAAATTAGCACTTTGTGGGAGCCTTAAGCAAGGGCTGCAGAGCTCCTGGGACATTCTCAGGTTTGCAGTATCCACAGGGAGTGCAAAGGACCATCCCCTGGAGGATGCAGCTCTCAGGGTATGACACAAGGATGTGGGGATGCAGTTAAGGAAAGCTCAGCACTGGTGTCCTGGATTGCCAAGCAAATTGTATTCTATTTGCCATCTGTATGGCAGTTGTCTTCTGTTCAGTGGGCAGTTTTCCTTATCTCTTCCACACCCAATCCTCTCTCAGGGGAGACATCTGCTGATAAGAGGCCATTGAATGTCACTGCATGACTGAAAAGAACTACAGCATCCCATTGGGAGATGTGAGCCCAGAGGGAGGAGCCAAGCATTCCTACCTGGATATAATCTGGAGATTCTGGAACACCAGCACGGCTTCTCCACTGGATTCCCCAGAGGAACAGCAGCTGCCTCTCCTTCCGCTGGATCTTCAGAGGAAGAATACATCCTTCTCTGCAGCAGAATCCCTGCTCCAACAGAACCACCCCTGACACTGCAGGAGGGCTGAGCCACAATTCCAATGGGACTGCCACCAACACCCTGACCCACTGGGTGTCAGGTTGGGTTCTGACTCTGTCAGAGTTGTTTTGATTTACTTCATCCTTTTATTTTCTTCCCTAGTAAAGAACTGTTATTCCTGCTCCCCTATTTTTTTTGCCTGAGAGCCTCTTAATTTCAAATTTATGGCAATTCAGAGGGAGGGAGTTTACATTCTTCATTTCAGGGGAGGCTCCTGCCTTCCTTAGCAGACTCCTGTCTTTCCAAACCAGGACAACTGGTTTGTGCTGTTCCTGATAAAGCACACAACAGACACAGAAGTGATAAATAAGTTTTTCTCACACTGTCTGATACACTGTCTGTTGGAAAAAACAGGTTTGTGGGCACAAGTCTACAGTGAAGTCTCCTTCTACCAAATAGTTGAATGAAATTAAATAATGCACTCACAATTTGTGTTTTGTGGTTTAGAGTTCCAGTGATCAATGCTTTAAAGGACCTTTTCTCCCCCTGCTCCCTGAGGACTCATTGTTCATAGATTTTGGGAGCACTTGAGATCTATTAAACTTAATAGGCCTTTTCTTGAGAAGGTTGTACAGAGCAGACTCCTCTACACTCACATTTTCAATTAGAGCACACAACAGCCCCTGGGTGCTGGAGATGAGGGATGGGAGCAGTTGCTCCATCACTCTCTTGTTAGATGGCACTCCTGGCACTCAGTCTGCCAGCATTTGTTGCCTATGAATTATGGTTTCTTTAGCATCTTAAATCCTTAGGCTTTTTTGAAGCTTTCTGGAGGTGTATTTCCTTTCTACCAATAAAATACTGCATCAGGGCTGCTGTCTGCACTGCTAGAGGGAGACAGGGATGCCAGGAGTCCTGGATGGTAGCAGGGCTGGTGGATCCAACCATGTGTGATGCCTCCTTAGTCTTAATCACCACAAAACAAGGAATAATCTTGCAGGAGGTCCCAGAGATTATTAAAGGTGTTATTGCAGCAATACTTTCTTGCACAGCCCAAATTCAGTGAAACTGCTCTGTTCCTTAGGGAAATGCCATCCAAACTGGTGAAAAACCTCCCTACAGTCCTGTCCCCAGCAGGAGGTGACATACAGGAGCCAGAGTGGTGGATGCCTGGAGAAGCCTTGTAAACACTTTCAAGCCTATTTGTGCTTCACTCTGAAGTTTATTGGCCTGTTGTAAACGTGATAACAAGACAGTAACTTGAAAATGATTATTCACCTATATTTTTTTTCAGAAGAAGCAGCTGAACTCTGTGCTGGTGAGTTCTGCACAGCTACAGCTGCCCTTAACCCTTGCAACACTCCCAGCTTGAGCAGGTAAGATGGATACAGTGTAGGGAAATGGGCAGGAAAAGTTGGGAGATGTAGTCTTGGGGTGAGGATGGGTGTTGCCCTGTTCTTCTAAAGTTCTTCTAAGCCTTCTGATGTTTACATTTTTGTAATGGAGTTTCTCATGCACTTTTCATGTAAATAATTCTTGTTTTGCATTCCTTTCTAGAAGAGGAGATAATTGATAGACTGTTAATTTGACCAGTGTGGTTAGAAAAGTAGCAATTTCATCCTCCAATCATAGTCACTTTTAAAATTCTATAAATATCAAAATCCAAAAATAAACACACCTTTTTTACCTTAAACATCTCAACATGTGAGTGTCGCTCATTTTGTGTTGTATTGCAATAGATGGGAACTGATCAGCCTGATTAAGGGCTAAGTAGCAAGGACTGTAAGAATGAGGAGGTTTAAATGATGAGTTGTGAGAGCTGTTGCCAGAAGGTGTGGGGAAAGTGATTTTGGATCCATTGTTCAAGTTGTGACCCTTTCCAACAAGGAAGAAATCCTGATGCTGCATGTTGTGAGCAGGTGAGAGAGGGACAGAACTCCAGAGCAGAGAGAACAAGGGGGAAAAGCCACAGAGCTCTGGTGTGTGTGGAGCTCTCCAGGGGCAGTTCCTGGGAAAGAGAGCTGAATGAATGCAAATGTCAAGTGAAGTCTGCTCTCATTCCTGCTGGAGTGGTGCAGTTTGTGTCTGTGCTGTGCCTTCTGCCACATCCCACACTTGGCCAGCTCGCTCTCCAGAAGAGCTCTCTGGGCTTGCTGCAGGGCAGACTCACCTGTAGCTGTGCATGCCAAGGCCTTTGGCAGCTGCTGAGTTTAACTTGGCCTCAAGAACCTCAAGGCCACCTCTTTGCTCAGGAGAGCTCACTTAACGTGACACAGCTTTGCAAGGCAGCTGTGGGGGCTGCTCGCCGCAGGGCCCCGGGGGAGAGCTGAGGTCTTAAGTCATGGTTGTTGTAACCACAATATACTTTTTCATGATTTAAAAACCACCCTACTATGTTCCCTAGTGGGGAATTTTCTGATGGATGCCAAAATATGAGAAAATGGGCACAGGGGAGCCGTTCTGAGTGCTGTGTTTGATGCTGGGAGCCCGAGGCATGTTGGACAGCCAGCCACAAGAGAAACCCCTTAACCCTGAGTTTCTTGGGCTCACCAGTCTGGACACTCCATCAATATTAGCATAAGCCCTCAATTTCCCAGTTCAGTGTCCTCTTGCCCTCCACTTTCTGCCCCACCTCACACCATCTGAGTCAAAACTTCCAAGGAGTGCTCATTCTTGTCACTCACTGGCTTGTTCTGCAGTGAGAAAGCAAAGTAATTGCTGACACATCCCCAATTCTACTTCTCTACTCCTCCACAGGGACCCTGGGGACTGCCCAGCTTGTCCATGAGAACAGAGGGCCAGCACCAGGCAGGTCTTTGCAGCTCTGAAAGGTCAGAACATCTCCCCTGTGCCCCCTGGCCAGAGACACCCCACAGCTGGAGCTGTGCCCTGAAGAACTTCCAGGGAACATCTCAGACACAAGTTGTGCCAGCCATGGAGCACAAAACTTTCATTTAATTCTTGCAGGAATGGGATGGGTTGGAGGTAGAAGCTGCCTCTGCTGTCTCCTTCCTCACTGATGGTGGCACTGGGGCTGTTCAGGTGCCCATGGCAATGAGGGCAGGAGGTGTTTGGGGGGCTGCAGAGCCTCTCCTGTGTCACGGACATCTTTTATAAAAAATCCTTTCCTTAGGATTTTTCCTCCTGAGAAGCCGAGAGGCCTCAGGAACAAAATGTAAACATTGATTATCTGCTGCTGTGGAATGCAGCAGGTGCATCTGTGATTGGCCCATGTTGGTTGTTTCTAATTAATGGCCAATCACAGCCCAGCTGGCTTGGACTCTCTGTCCGAGACAGAAGACTTTTTAATAATTCTTTGCTATTCTATTCTTGGCTAGCCTTCTGATGAAACATTTTCCTCTATTCTTTTAGTATAGTCTTAATGTAATGTGTGTTATAAAATAATAAATCAGCCATCTGAAACATGGAGTCAGATCCTCATCTCTTCCCCAATCTAAAAAGCCCTGTGAACACCATCACACTTCTGCTGTCAGTGTCATCTGAAGGTGCTGAGTCCCAGCCCAGCCAGGCTCCTTGGGAAATTCCTGGGGAAGCTCCAGGCCTGAGAGTCTCCAAGAAGCTGACACACTTGGAAGCCCTGGGGAAGGAAAGCTCAGTGTCCCCTGGAAGGCCCTGGCTGGGAATCCTGCTGGTGACTCAGCTCTGTGGCACGGGGAGTGCTGCTCCTGTCTCCAGAGACTCCCTCCAGCAAAATCCTGGTGATGACAGGCTCAGGGAGAGCTGCTGAGTGGAGTGGCAGGAGATCCAAGAGCGGACTCTCCTGCCCAGGAGCAGGAACCTTCTCTCATTTCCCTCCACCAAGGCCACTGTCACCAAGGCTGAAGGCTTCCAGCAGCTATCTCAGGGAGCAGCTGGACAGTTTGACATTGCTGTGGCTTCAGAGAGAGAACACAGCTCCTTGATAAGCTGCAGACCAGGGCACTCTGCAGCCTGTCTGACAGTGGGGGCTAAGAAGAAGGGAAGAGCCATTCATTAGAAAGGCAAAGATCAGTGGAGAGTAATTCTTTGTCACAAAAAAAAGACCTAAAAAAATTAATCTCTTTTGCTCAGTGCTGTTTTGTTAAATTTTGCTGTTTTGATCCCCAGCTGCTGCAGATCCAGGTCTTGTGGTGGCTTTAAAGATGGGTGTCAGCTCTGAAGGGTGTTTGGGGCCCATCCTGAGGTGCTGAGCTTTGCAGCAGGATTTCACCAGGTTGGAAGGTTTGGGAGCATAACTGCTCCCAGTCTCTCATGCAGGTCCCTTAAGTAGCAGCATAGCAGCTCAAAGGCATTGCCACATGGTTTTACTTGGCTGATATTAAAATACACAAGGGAAGGGTATTTCTGCCTGAGAGTATGCATGGGGTTTGTGCAGATGGGGTGGTGACACAAGAGTCCCAAACACTGAAGGAGATCAGGGGGTTTGTGCTGCTTTTTAGCCCAGCTCTACATCTGTACAGCTTCCTACAGCTGACCTACAGCCTTAGGAGGGTGCTGAAGGGCCTTTGCCCCTCAGAAGGCCATTTTCTGATGGATGCCAAAATATGAGACAACAGGCACAGGGGAGCTGTTCTGAGTGCTGTGTTTGATGCTGGGAGCGCCAGGCACGCTGGACAGCCAGCCACAACCCCTTAATGCTGAGCTTCATGGGGTCAGCAGTCTGGACACTCCAATATTAGCCCTCTGGGAAGCCCTGGGGAAGATATGCTTATATGGATATAAGCTTTTGGAAGAGCTTGATGAGGGTCCTGCCTCAAGGACTGCCTAAAGATACCTGCAAGAAAAGCAAATGTTTGACCTCAGCATGCAGGACTTAGATGAGAAAAGTGACCCCAGCCAAGGAGCGCTGCATCCTCAGGGAGGCTGGGATGGCAGCTTGATGTTTTTGTTGTCCTGGTCCATCAGTCAGCAGCTGGAGGCACCCAGACTCAGGTGAGAACAGCCCAGGTCGCTCTCTCGGTGCTCTGGGAGCTGGCAGAGCCCACACGGTGGCACTGCGACCCAGCGTCCCACACTGCCACCATTGCTCCCTGCGGGGACAGGTGGGGACCACAGCCCCAGGGAGGCGCCAGCAGGTACAAACCCGGCAGCAGGGCTGTGTGGGACAGCTGCACCCTGGCTGTGGGAGCCAAGGAGCAGGAATCCTAGCTCCACCTCCCATCTCCAGGGCTTGCCTTTGTCTTCACCAGCGCTGTCAGCAAGAGCCATGTCTTCCTCATGCTGCAGGAGACACAAGGGACGTGCTGAATTCAGACCAGGACGTGCCCACTGCTGCTTTTGCTGCTGCTGAGAGATTTAAGGAGGATGAAGATCCTGTCTCCTCCACATAACTCAAAGGCCAAGCAGTTTTTAGATAGAGCTTTTAATGGAGAACAGCTTGATTAATTAATCAACAGCTTGTGAATTGTAACTACTTAGGGCTCCATTCATAGAGGTGAGGGTAGGGTAGATAGAGGTGAGGGTCTGTGTGTGACCTTGGCTTCTTCACCCAGAGCAGCCAAACAGCCCCATCCTTCACCCACGTGTTTCACTTGGGGTCTGTGGCCAAACTCTTCCATCCAGTGCAGGAGCAATGAGACCAAACCCGATGATCCCATCAGCCCCTGTGTCAAAGCTGTGTCTGTCCCAGGGCTCAGCCTCAGCCACATGTCCTCACACAGGATGAACATGCTGCCAGCTGATTTTTCAGATAGAATCAGCAGCATTCCTGTAAAACCATTCACCCTGGAAGGATCCAGCTGGGCTTAGACATCCCTAGAGTGCAGCCCCTTCCCTGGAGAAGAGCCTGGTGGGGCTCATGACTCTGATGTAGCAACAAAACAGCTCTCTGTGCTCTCTGTGCTCTCTGTCCTGGGCAGGGGTGACTGCTGCATCACCTGCAGCCAGAGCTGGGCACCTTTTGTGCCTTCTGCCAGCAGACAGGACCACAGATCATTCGGGATGAATGGAGCCCAAAGTAGTTACAATTCACACGAATTAATCAAGCTGTTCTCCATCACCTACATCATTTAAATCACTAAAGCTCTCCTTCTGGCATCACTGTTGGCATGGCAGGGAGGCTGTTTGTAGCAGACCAGAGCTCTCCCCTCCAGGCTCGCACCCAGGGGTGATCAGCCAAGGTGCTGCCCCAGTGCCTGCTGTGCAGAGCTGGGATTCCATTAGCACCGTGTACAGCAAAGCCCAGGGGATGCAGATAAACAGGGATTGAGCTGCCTTCAAGGAAAAAGCCCTAAAAAGACATTCCCCCCCTCCTCCTTCCCATCAAGCTGTCATAGGAAATGCTGTGGAATGGGAGGTGGAAGGCATAAAGAGTGGAGTGGGGGGATTATGGTTTACTTCTATCTGTGCCTTGGGAGGAAGCAGACTGCAGGGAAGATTTTCCCTTTGCCAGCAACTTCCCCTGGAATGAAGAGACCACAGGGATGCTTGTACACAGAGAGGAGCAAAACACAAGGATGAGCAGGACCTATTCTTGCCCCAAACCCTTTTTCTCCCATTTCTTTTCCAGGTTAAGTCAGCTCTGCTCCTAAAGGGATGCTGTTTCTGCCAAGCACAGAATCCATCCCTGAATCCTCCCCCAGAGCCCACCTTGACAGGCTCTTCAAGCCCAAGTGAGCTGAAGTTTGCAGGCTCAAGCTCTGGTTATAGTTCCAGAAAAGCAGAATTGTTCCATTTTCCTCTCTTCCTAGGCACAGTCAGCCCAGATGCATTTCTTCCCATTTGCCTTGGGCTGACCTAGGTAAAGGTTGTTCAGCCAGGATAGTCCAGGAGATGTTGTTAAGGATGCACACAGGTCTCAGGGGTGGGGAGCAGTGCCCTTCAGCAAAAGGTGTAAACAGCACATTAATGCCTCCTGACTATTTGTGCCCAAAATTGTCTGTCTCTGCCTTGCTGCTGATCTCTAGGTCCTTGGGAAGAGCACTGCATTAACATGGGGAGTTATTTCATGTCCCCAAGATACTTCTTGTGCTTTTACTTTGCTCTGCACAGTGCAGAATAAAACACCTTTATATTCCAGTTTGGGAGACACTTCCTAATCCCCTGAGAAAGATCTTGTCTTACAACCTAAAGGAACCAGAACAATTCCCAAAAATTCCCACTATCAGGAACCAAACCACTGATCCTGCAGTACAAGTTGCACAGGATGCATCTATATGCAAGAGCCAAGATGTCCTTCAGGGTGACATGTGCTTTGCCACAAAAAGGCTCTAAATCTTTAATGGGAAAGTGCACTTTGTTCCTTTCTATGAACACAGTAAAAGGCTTTAAATAATAGCTGTTCATGCAGCCCTGGAAAAGGTTGCTGTGTGGCTGAACTCTATAAATCTGGACATTTGCTGAGTTGATTTTGCCAAGAAACATACTAGAACTGAAAAATGAGCTGGAGGGATAAGACTGGCTGCTTGCAGATGCCATGCTGCTGCTGCTGCTGCTCTGCAGAGCTTTGCTTGTCATTTAAAAAACATATTAAAGCCCTCTGTAGTAGTGAAAAGTTTGCTGCTAGCATGAGGAATTGCTGGGTGAAGCTAAAACGTTCTCAGAGTGTTGGAGCAGGGTGAGCTTCAACCCAGAGAGAAGAGAAGGAGAGTTGAATTAGATGCAAATCCAGGTTGAGTGCCATGATTCATTCCACTCTGGTTATGAGAACAGAGAGCAGCTGCTCTCTTTTGCTTCCACAGCTGATGAGCATGGTGTTTTTTTTGTTTTGTTTTGTTTCTGGTTGAGTCCTTTTTTGTTTTGTTTTGTTTTGTTTTTATACTTTTTCTGATATGCTTGTTTAATTAGAATGCTCTTGTTTTGCCAGTAGCACTCCCTTATGCAATATGGTTATACCAGTACAGATTTATTCCAGGAATAAATAAACCATCAATTATTTTTTTTTTTTTAATAAATGAGGGTATTTATCCACAAAAGGAATCAAGCTGGCAACTGGAAGGGTTTAAATTCCTGTGTCTTTTAGAGCTACAACTGCACAAACAAATGAGGGCTAAGAGCTTTCCAGTGCATTGGCTCTGCTTGGGATCCAACACTGAGCAGCTTCTCCATCACTTGGGATGGTTCCTCTGGAACCAACGTGGTGTCTGTGCCCCTGGACATCTACCATTGTATGTGAGCAATTCCTCTGAGCCCACAGCTGCCCATATTTGATGAGCTGAACAGCTCCCAGCCCTTCCTCACACTATTTACTAGACCTTGGGGGAAGATGTTCTGTCCTGCTCTGTTTTTTTCCTGACCCTAAAAGGATGCTGAGGATACAACCCATACCCATCTTCTGGAGGGAATTCCCTTGGTGTGACAGGCTCTGGAATCACCTGGGTCTTGTGCTTTCTTCACTCCTGGCACGAGGGGGTGGATCTGGGCAAGAAAACAAAAGATCTAAAGCAGCTTGCCTGTACTATTGAGTCAAACCCAGATAGCAAAGTTTACCAGCCTGGAACATCCCAGGCTGGTCATTTTTTTTTAGAAATCTCAGCATTCGAAGAAAAGGGAGTTCACAGCTGACTGCTGGAAATGGGTCTTTCCAGGAACTGTTTGGGACAGTGCTTGTTTGCATGAGCATAAACCAGCCAGGGATTGTGCTGATGATCTGAAAGTATGGCTCATCAAGTTCCTCTAGCAGGGAACATTTCCTGGCACTGCCTAATTTACTGCCACAGATCAAGCCAGAAATAGCAAGAACCCCTTATTTTGTTCCTCTCCTGCTTACTTGGTAAGAGAGGCGTGTTCTCCACTTAATATCTTTGGAGGAGTTATTTGTATTCTTCTGTTCACTTTGGTCTCTCACATGGAATGGCAGAATATTCATCTTTTATTATCTTATATCCTTGTTTCTGCATGGAACTCCTGAATGCAAAAAGTTTGTGCAGTCAGACAAAGTGAAACTGTCCTGAAAGAAGACTCTGAGAAACCACCTTAGAAGAACCTGCCAGCCAAGGTGTGCAATCAGTGCAGAAAAGATGCAAAGTCACAGCCAAGCATCTTCACAGCTCCCTCTTTCCTGTTCAGGGCTACTTGAACCCCTTGACACAAGGAAAAGAGATATATTATACCTCATCCCTGGAAGTGTTCCAGGCCAGGTTGGATAGGGCTCTGAGCAACCTGGGATAGTGAAAGGAGTCCCTGCCCATGGCAGAGGGGCTGGAACAGGTAATATTTAAGGTCCCTTGACCCAAATCATTGGATGGTTCCATGATTCCATGGTATTCAAGTTTTCAGCCAGCTTTCAAGTCTGCTAGTCTTGTCTGAAACCTGCATGGAAATTCATACCTTGGAAAGCAAGTGATGGACCAGGAACTGAGAGCAAAGGTGGTGCAGGACTGACTGTTCCTCCTGAGTGAGGTTTCCCCACTAATATGGAAAAAAAAATCCTTCCATCCACATTTCAGTGTTTCAAGCTGTGGAGGTTTTTTTCTAAGTCACCATGCCCAGTGATAAATTCACAGCCTGAGATCACTTTTAAAAGGCTTTGTGGATGATTTTAGCAGCCAAAATGTGCCTGTTGTTCCAGTAAAATAACCTTCTTCATTTCCAGCCAGAGCCTTTTATTCCTCTATAAATATTGACAGGAAGGGTGACTCAAAAGATAACTGCATCCAGGACTGTTCACCACAGCATTGCTGCTCTGGATCCAACTGTGGTCACTCCTCACCATCATGTTGTTGTTATGTTTGCAAGAAAAATGTGGTGAGCCAAGCACGATTCTTACATGCAATCACATTATCTGTAAGCCAGGAGTTGATGCTACACTAAAGAGCCCTCTGAGTTTCCTTTATCTGAATATGTTAGGGTTTTGACCTCAGAAAAATACAAATAAACTTGGGAGGAGAGGACAGTTTTGTTGTTGGAGTGTGTGTCAGCTCCTCTTTCCTCCCTACACGGCATGTGGCAGGTCCCAGTCCCATCTCCAGTGGGCTTTGAGCCACCAGCACAGTGGAGCAGCTCCAAGAGGAGAGGCTGAAGGGACACCTGTGGGACAAGCCATGCTGGCAGAGAGGAAATGCTTATTGAGATACTTCCTTGAAAGCCAAAGGTGCAATTAACTGGCACTTTCTAAGTAAAAAATTTGGCATAGAATCCACATCTCGGAATAGTGTGGATGTGATTCCCACAACAGGACACTCCAGAAATGAGAATAAAGCCAAATGTGCAATTAACTGGCACTTTTTCAGTAAAAATATTAGCAGATAATCCACATCCAGGCACAGTGTGGATGTGATTCCTACAAGAAGACACTCCAGAAATGAGAAGAGTCCTTTGTGCAAAGAGCATTTCTGCACAATTCTGGCTGTTGGGATGGAGAGGGCTGCCCCCTTCCCCTGTGGTTTTGGAGGAGAATTTAAATAGACCACTTTTCAAGATCAGGCTCTGCTATCCTTTCCCTTCCCCCTCTTCCCACTGATGTTTTTAGCTCTGAGTCTTGGGGCTGCAAGAGGTGACAGTTGCATTTTGTGGCCAAACTGCTTCCCTCTTTCAAACAAGGCAACTTTTGAAAACAAAGCACCACAGGAAAAACCTGACAGAACCAAATGCTCTTTTCATGTCAGCTTTTACAAGACCACTGCTACTATTTTTTTTTGCTGCACCTTTGACAAGACACAAATAATTTCAACTCTAGCAAAGACCCAATCCATAGTTATGTAGAGTAGTCTTCTTGCTTGCTTTGCTTTCTTATTTAGAAAAGGAAAAGGAATGTGTGAGAGGCTGAAAATACTAATTTTCCAAGTGGCCTTGTGCAAGGTGTATTTGAATACCAAACATGATCTGTAGATCTTGAACTGATGAAATATTTAGTAGTTCTTTGTGACATTGATTTAAAATCTTTTTAAGACTGGAAAAGGTGGTTCTTTCCAGACCTCCACGCAATACAGGGGAGAGGTTTATGGTCCAGGGCCACTTTGTGCCTGGTTTTCATCATCTGATTGAACTACAGCATTTTCTGTAAGAACACGCTCAGTCTTCATTTAAAACCCCTGGATGATGGAGAATCCATGTATCCACAGATAGGTTGTTGCAATGGTTCATTACCTTTGCCATCAGAAGATGTGTACATAATTTCTAGCCTGAACTGGTGGGATCCATCTTACCTAAATCTGGGTGTTTACACTGTACATGTCCAGAGCTGAACTGATTGCCTGAGAGTCCTTTCTGATTCAAAGGGGGAAAAAAATCACTTGGTCCTGGTTTCCATCTTCCCAGTTTCACCTGTTTGCTTTAGGCTGGGAGGAATCTCACTCTTGGCTGGGGACCTGTTGGCAATACCAGGGCTAACTAAACTGAGATGTGTTTGCCTTAGGCAAATGCTGCCTGACACATCTCTCTGACCTCTGGCTGCTGCCAGCTCTTTCTCTGCTGCTCACCTGCAGCCCCACACAGAAACAGAAGGGACACCAAAGTCACTTTTTACTGTCCTGGATAAATTAAAGGGATTGAGATTTCTGAGTGTTTTCCATGTTTCTTATCACTGAAGCTTTCCCCTGATCTCCTGGGTTCCCAGACCTGTCCTGCTCATGTGCAGGTAAGACAATGCTCACTGTTGCACACTCTGTCACATCTTTCCCCTTTTTTACGCACCCAGCATTAATATTTGCCTTCTGGGCAGTGCACAGCACTGGAAATTCATTCTGCCTCCACATCATCTGGGGAAGTTGTGATAACTTACATCCCTTTACTGACTCTGCATGGAATTGTTCCCGTGAGCCTCAGTGGGCCATGAGCTCTTCATTTATCTGTTTAATTACCTGCTCCTCTCTCCCTGTTTCAGGTGTTCCTTTGATGTTGTCAACACAGACTATCTGGAGTGATTTAATTTTCATTTTGTGTTTTATTCTAGCTGAATCCACCAAGAGCATGGACCCAAGGACATGTCCCATCTCCTGGAATTAGTCCTGGGGGATGAGAATTCTCCAATTTAAATAAATTGCTGTGATGTATCATGAACTACTTCCTTGGCTGAACAGGGTTATGCTGATTGCATGGGTTTGGGTGACCTGCAGCCCAACTCTGCACAGATTGAAAAACTTTTTGCTGCTTGTTTTGAACAGATCTTCTATTCCTTCCACTCTGATGCCCCCAACTCTTGTACTGAGAAAATACCGTGATCGTACTTTAATTGACATTTTACTGCTTCTGGAGAAGCCAGACATGGAGAAAGGACTTGATTGTGAAATGGATTTGATTGCTCCATGCTGTCTGGCAGCCCTGAGGCCTCAGAAAGGAGCCCAGCAATGGAAGGATTGGCACACACCCTCCCCTTCCCTCCCACCACAGCCTGTACCCCTCGTGCAGATATCTTCACTGGGGTAGGTGCCGTATCTAATCACACTTCCACCAGGCCAGGTTGTTTTGACAGAAAGACTCCTATGAAGCAACAAAAGCCACTCAGAGAGAAAAGAAAAAAGGCTTTTCATGGTCCCCACACTGAGTATCTGCTGTGCAACACACACACTCTCTCCCCAACCACAGATCCTATCAGGCTGGACTGAGAGGTGCCTTCATTGCTGCTCTTCTCTATCAGCAATGCACATGCAGCAGTTTTGGAGTTTATAGACTATTTTATTTTTGGTAAGTAATCTCCAGATCTTTGCACTGCAAAAGGTCACAAATTCCTGACTCTCAGTAAGAAACATGGCAGCAAATGTTACTGTGCAAAGGAGCAGAAAGCTCCAGCAACTCCGGCATGCTGTGCCAAATGGGGAAGATGTTCTGGAACCATAGATGTCCTGCTAGCAATCCTTCTTCTCCAAGGATGGGATATACAGAAAGATCCAAGGAAATTCATTGAGTTTGACTTGGCTGACTGCAAAGGCTCATGACTTTCTGCACACCAGAGCCATGACAATGAATTGGTATGGTCAATATTAAGAAATATGTACTGCAATCAGGTTTAAACCTACAGGAGTCTTCTCCATCTGGAGGCATTCCTGCCTAGGCATCATGGGCATCTGGACTTGTCATTGCATCACCCTAAAATTCAACAAAGAAACGTGGGTCTGCCAACTGGAAAGCTTTATGTCTCAACTTCGTACTCAATCATATTGACCTCTGCCTCCATTTTGTGTATCTGCTTTGTCACATTCAGGCCAAATGAGGAGGAAAACTGAGTCTATTTCTGCAACATGACCTTCTCTGCTTCACATGGCCCCTGGTTGCTGATTCCCTTGAAGCCAGGACAGACAGAGATTGGGGAAAGGAGAACCTCTTCAAAATTTGGCTAGATGGGTGAAGCTCGGCACCTTGGTCCTCCCTGTGCATGTGAAGGGAGAGAGGTGAGAATTTAAACACACCTGTACCAAGCCAGTCCCACATGTGTCCTGTCTGGAAATACCAGACTGCAGCTCCTGTGGGAATCTCAAAAGCACCAGCAAAAGGAAAAGAAAAAAACATCTAAACAGCCTTTTTTCCAAAGCCAGGCAAAATGATGATCTCCTGTCCTGTTTGATGCTGACTTCCAGCAACTGCTCCCTGCCCCTGCACTGTGCATTCTCCTGGGGGCTGTCAGATCAGACTAGATGATGCTTGGATGTTGGAGGGGGAGAAAAGAGACACAAAGGAAGAATTTCACCGCCCAGCTGATGATATCCTCCCTCTAGGGCTGGGGGCTCACACCAGGTGCTGCCTCAGGAACAAAGCTGTGGCCCCAGACAGCAGCAATGGCACAAACCCATCACCCCTGAGTCGCTGTTTGAATCAGAGCCTGAGTGGGGAGCTGGCAGAGAGTGGGGGGAGAACGGGGGGTGTCAGATAATTTATGGGCAAGGTCTTCAAAAGAGCTCTGTTCCCACTCGGGACAATGGGAGCTACCGGGGGCTCGGCGTGCACTTACCACTCCGGTCACGTCAGCACCAAGCCCCGCTCGGGTGTGTGAAGAATACCCTTCAGTGTGACACTGACCTCTAAAACAAATAGAGTATTGCGGCGGCTGATGCCCCATTCATCACCGGGGGACAATGGGAGCCAGGCCCGTGAGCGAGCAGCGCTTCCTCCGGGGCGATGCTGAGCGGCTCCGGAGCGCTCGGTGCCAGCCCGGGAGCGCTCCCGCCGGGAATCCGCCCGCCCGCGGGGTCGGGATGCCGCAGCACCGCTGGGAAACGCTGCTTCACTGGGAAACGCTGCTTCACTGGGAAATGCTGCTTCACTGGGAAATGCTGCTTCCCTGGGAAACGCTGCTTCACAGAGCATCGAGGGGCTGGGCAGCAGGGTGGGATAGCTGGAGACACCCAGGGAGGGCACGGAGTAAGAATGATGGGGAGGTATAGGGTGTTCTCTCACCCAGGAGCATCTTGCTGTGCAAGTTGTTCTCACTCTGGGCTCAGACAAGGGGCTGCCCCAGTGTGGAAATCCAGGGTACCAGGAATATTTCTCTGTCTGCTCTGGGAGCACTGACTTTGACCCTCATTCATGGAGAAAGTTTCCCAGACTTCAAGACAGACTGGAATCCACAAAAGTGTGAAATAGATTATAGAGAGTAGTGCAGGTGTGTCACTTGGTGAGAAGTTGAAATTTTGGGATTTTTAGTGTGTTGTGGATGGAAGCAAGATGGAAGGCACAGGGTGTCATCCTGGGTTTCTTCCTCATGCTGCTTCTTCCTCCTTCTCCATGGGTTTGGGTGGCATTTTGTAATTGGGCAGGAAAGTCCCCATTGCAGCTCTGTGGGATCAGTTATTGGGTTAAAAGGGAAAATAATCCAGGTGTCAACTCTTAATTGGATAGTTTAGTCTTAAAAGACCTTGCAACAAGAGATTGTTGGCCATTTTGTGCCTCGCTGCTGAACCCATGGCTGTGAGACTGTTTTACTGATAAGAAATAATAAACACCTGAGTCCAAACATGAAACTACTGTCTCAAGTGCCTTCAATCCAGACCCAGAGAAAACAACCCCCCAGGGGAGGAAAGATGCCTGAGGGATCTGGTTAGGGTCCTCCTCTGTGCACTGATGCAGAAGACCAAGAACTGGGAGCACAGTACAGCTGTGGTGAAAGGTGATGCAGAATCAGGGTAGGGAGATGGGCATGAAGTCTTGCCAGCCATGCTGTGCCATTGAGGGGGAGGCATCTGCACACAGACCCTGTGAGGGGCACCAGAACCTCTCTAGTTAACTCCTGTGGCTTCCCTTCTGCAGTCATCAGCTCCAGGATGAATTTTCTCCAGCTGCTTCTGCTGCCCACAGCTCTCTGTTGTTGTTCCTATGCATAAGGACAGAGGAGATGGCTGGTGGCATGAGAAAATCACAATGTCAGGCTTCAGAGTAACGTGCAGGGGCCATTTGATGGCCCTCTATGGGGCACCAAGCCAGAGGAAGCTTTCTTCCCCATCCCTAAGCCAGGCTGGGCTGGGCATTAGAGCCCAAAGGTGCACATGCTCACTTACTTGGGTATTTTCCTTCATTCACATCCTCCATCAATGGTTAATTCCTCCTGAATGAGCCTTGGACTCTCTGGTGATTGCATTTGCTGGTCACGTCTCTGATCACAAAAGCAATCACAGTTCTACATATGTTCCTCATAAGGACCTCTGCAAATGACCAAAGTGAATATGCAGGGAGTCATTCCCACGTGCAGATAGCAACATGGAGAGTGCAATTACAGAGATTCCTCGAAAAAATCGCCTGTGTAATGTACAGATGTGTACATTCACACTTTTAACAAGCCTGCTCTTATCTAGGCAGGCATCAGCACTGTGAGAAATGCTCCCACACATTTTCAGAGGGAGTTTCAGGGATTAATCCTGCCAAGGATTTGCCTTTCGGAGAAAGTGGCCTTGTGCTGGTGCCTGAAAGATTGTAATGTGCAACATTATCTTTCAACAGACATCTGTGTTAACAACTGAAATGAAATGATGGCACATTAAAAACTTTACTGTGCTGTTGCAAAACACTTGACAAAAAACCCCTGAGCTGCTGCTGTAGGTTACTCTGAATCATGCCTGAAAATAGCATATCCAGCATTACTTGGAAACAGGCACACGGTTGCTAGCAAATCTAATTATCTCCTGGGAAATAAAGCACCAGTGCCTGTGTGAAAGGCTCAGAGGTGAGTGTAGGCATTGTCCCACCATTCAGGGGAATGATATGTGGATTTGTGACTCCAGTAGGTTGTGGAATCACAGCGCCCTTGCCAAGTGTGCAGTTGTCTGATCTTGTGAAGATCACCCACCTAGCGCTGCCTTGGCCTGTGAGGGATCTCACATGAAGCAAGCAAGGGTGACACGGCGAGAATTCATGTCCTGGTTTCCCAGCTCACTGCTCAGAGGGACAGTGTTACAATTGTGAAATGACTCATCTGGCTGAAGGTGGTTGTTTCAGCACCTCTGATACTGGTGGGTGCAATTGACATCTTCCCTCTCCTCTGAGCTGTCTAGAAGGTGTCTGTCTGTCCCCAGGCTGGCAGAGGGAGGCTGGTGCTGTGCACAGCTGGCTGGAGGGTGGACACAGGGCTAAAGGACACATTGGGGTATCTTACACAGGTGGAGCAGTGTCACTGAGGCTGCTTTGGCACTCCAGCAAAGCCTGGATGGTGAACATTGAATTAGGGACCAAGGGCATGGCCTCTGTTCTGGAAATCTCTGTGGACAGCTCCCAAGTGTGGGAACAGCACAGGGAAAGCCACAAGGGATGGGAGATGAGAACAAAGGCTTTACAGGAGACCTGTGATGTGTTGGAGCAGCAGCTGGAGATCAGAGAGGATGTGTAGGGCACCTGAGGGGACAATGCATGACAACACACAAGAACTAAATCTGGCCACGGTTATCATAGAAAACACAATTGGAAAGCAGCTCAGAGGCTATGGCATCTGCATGAAGATGTGTACAGGCATGTGGAGAACTAGAAAAGAAGATTCTGGAGAAATTTGAAGTGCCTGATGGCATCCCACCTGAATGTGAAGAAGTTACATGGGGTTCTTGTGGCTGGAAGCTGAATGCCAGCTCACATCAGATGACCTTAGAGACGGTTTGACCAAAGGCAGCTGTCTACCCTGGGAACCTGAACAGCACCCTGCAGTCTCAGCTGTAGTAACTGGTTATTTTTCCACTGCAAGGGGCATTTAGATGCCAGACACTTACCTGTAAGTGCATAAATTGAATCTGTGGTTATCTTAATCTCTGGGAATTGCTGTTGGTTGGTCCCTGAGCTGCATGAAGAAATGTGAGACAGACCTGCAGAGGTGGTGACAGCCCCAGGGAGGACATGATCTCTGGGGGAAGTGATTTGCATTGTGAGGCTGGGGAAGAGCCTGTGCTGACCAGCTCAATCCCTTCACAGACATATCCCAAAGAGTTACAAACACAAACCACAGGGAAGGTCCCCAGCTTATTTAATCCCTTCAACATCCCATGTGAGAACCACACATTGTCCAACACTGGCCAAAATGTTATTTCTCAGGATTATTTATTCCCAGGATTTTTTTTTCCCCAGGATTGTTTCTGGAGGATTTTTTTGAAAGACCATGCTAAGAATAACCCCAATGGGAAAGACTAAGTTTGACTGAGAGAAAAGGGAGCCCCCTCTCCTTCAAAGTTTTGCTGCCAGTGCCTGAGAGATTTATTATTAGCATTTAATCACTTAATATGTGTGAAGCCCCCCAGAACACTGAGCAAGGTTTGGTAATGTGGAGGAGAACAACATTGTCCTTGTGGGGAATATTCAGTATTTTGTACTTTTGTAAAATTTAAAGTACTGTCAAAAGCTCCCTGACTTGAGCATTGAGTTTGCTGCAAGCCAAACAATTGGCTGTGAGATTGCAAGTGCTGTGTTTTTTTGCTCTGTGCCATGTTCCAGGCTCATTCTCAGGGAACATTGTGTCCAGACCATCTCCTGGTCTCTGCTCTATTTCACATCAGCAAAGCCATGCCTTCAAACTTAATCCCTTGACCAAATTTCTTGAGCCCTCCTATTTTTTTATTTTTTTTCTGCCTGATCACCAATGGCTCAGTTTAACCTTTTGCAATAATGCAACACTCCCTGGGATAATGCCTGAAGTCTCTGCCTGGTTAGCAATTATTTAAATACTCTGTTATGAATAGGATCAAAGCCTTCTCTTATTGAAACACTCCATTCCCGATGCCAGAAGTTGTCACCGCATGACAAATGGATTGCCTGCTCTCTTCTCACAGAGTGTGCTCCAACCAGACAGGGCTGGGCAACCTGTGGGATGGGGGGGAGTTTAATTAATAACAATATTTAATTTCTACAATGGAGCACTTAGGGGAGGATGAATATTGCAGCAGCTGTGGTGTGCCTGCCCAAAGCGCGAGAAGCGAGAGGCTCCATCAGCAAAACGCTCAGCCGCGCGCTCCCAGAGTTCCCTGGAATATCTCAGCCAGGACAATTTTTCTTTTTCCTTTTTTCTTTTTCTTTTTCTCCCCCTTCTCAGTTACTGAGCAGCACAAGTGTCATCGTTCCTCCAACTGATAGTAGCTATGGAAACTGTGACATCACTGCCGACATAGCGATACATAAAAATTCAAGCGGCTGGGGAGCGGTTGCTAGGAGAGCTCTGCTCGGGAAAGTCATCGGGCAGGCAGCCAAGGGACGGGAGTCTGCTGAACATGTTGTACTTCACCCTGGTGATTTTACCCTCCTCCCACTATTTTCCCTTTCACATGCAAAGATTTTTTTTCTCTCTCTTTTTTTTTTTTTTTTTTTCCTCCTCACTATATTCACCCTTAAATTATCTCTGAGATTTTTTACAACAGGCTAATGAGCTGGTGGTGGAGTAGCTGTGCATTATTACAGTGTGCACAAAGTCAGGAAATAAAGCCACCTACTGTACTTAAGATCAAGTAAAAAACATCACGAGCCACCTTTGTATCATGAACATGCATTTTGGACCACTTTTGGACAAAGGTTTTTCACTAAGCTTTATGTATGCATAAATTAGAGTAAAAGTCTGACCAATAATCATCAGAATTAAAGGTGACTTGAACCAAGGATGAGAAGTGACCTCTGTAGTGGGTAAAACCTCCTGTTATAAGTGGTCTGAATTCAGGAAGTGGAGTGTTTCCAGCAGTCTGAGTCACACCTGGTTTCTGGAGAGCTGGTGCATCTCATCTGGTGGTTTTGGACCACTGTGGTCAAGAGAAACAAGAGAGGGAACTCCTGTAGGGCAAGATGTTAATTTTTATAAGACCAAAATTGTTTTATTAGACCAAAACTGTTAGAAAAATCCACAAACTTAGGAAACCCTTCCCCAGGCTCTGAGAGGATTTATTGAGGCAGCTCATTTCAGCATTTTTGGTTGGCCTAGTGAAGGATTTTGCACACAGATCTGGTCACTTGCTGCTGTGTGTCTCTTTCTTGGATGTACCTGCAATAAAGGACAACTGGTGTGTCTCTGCTTGGATGCAACAGATTCAGGGGTTTAAATCTGTCTTTCTATGTACATATAAATATATATAGACTTTTCTTCCCTCCCAGACTGAGATGCCACTTGCAGAGGAAATTGTGCAAGTAGATTTCTACATGACCACCCAAGTAATGACAAATTACAAGATCTTAATAAAGGCGATATTCAGACTGAATAATCCTGGTAACTGACCCAACAGTGAAGTGGTATTGGGGAGTTTTGTCTAAGAATTACTCATCAAAATTATTTGGTAAAAGGGTTTTGGTATTTTTTTCCAGAATATGTGTGTGCTAAATTCTTAGAATGTAATCAGAAACTGAGAAGGAAACAGAGAGGGAGAAAAAAAAAAGCTGTTGATAACTTATTTTCAGACAATCCCTGATTCTGGGAAATGCATGTGCCCTTAGCAAACTCAAGGCACCCACACGAACCCAGACACAACTGGAGGATGCATGGGAATATAAAAAAATTTTTTTAAAATTTTTATGAACTAACTTGTGACCTATTAAATTGTTAGTATGTCTCCTTCCAGACATAGCTGAGCTTAGACTTATTCACATTTATTATATGTACAGGATAATGTGTATTAAGCATTGAGGCCTTCTCAACCAAGATAGTAGAAATTTGGGTTGAAAAGGTGCCTTCTGGTGTGGAAGGATGTTTGCTGTCAGTGCTGCTTCATAGGTCACAGTTTGGTTCATAAGAAGGAACAGGTAAATATTCCATTTTATCTGAAAGGGATGTGCATTTCTATGGCATCAAGCTATTGTTTCCCCTGATGATCTTTGGGGAGGATGAAGTACTTTATACACATTGCTACTTATTTCATTTTATCTTGAACAAGGATTATTCTTTAGCCATCTTGCTAAAAAAAGAACAAAAAGTTAACCAACAGTCTCTTTTAATAACTATGGCCATAGCAGGATTTGAACTTGCCTTCCCTAAAATAAGGGAAGCACTTTACTGTCCATCAGGATAGAAAGTCTTTGGCTACCTTTCATGGGAATTTAAAGGTGTTAAATTAGCTACAGGAGGGTTTCACTACTGTTCCCTAAATGTAATGGGAGTGGATTTAAATTTACAAGGGGGAAAAGCTAATAATTAAAAATAGAACATAAGGGCTATAAAGTACAAAATGGGCTCCCTTGGACTGGGTTACAAAATTTCATGAGAAGTGCAACTCCTACTGGGTTATGCTTTTCTAGAATGACTTAAAATGGGTTTCTTAAAGGTGTTTTTTGTTGCAAATTAATTGCTTGTGGATTCTATGGATCTTACAGCCTATAAAGATGTCCCCATTGTGGTTTCCATTGATTATTTCATCACGGGCTCCCCCTCTGCTTCTTCTTGTTTCTGAAATCACACACAAATTAGTAAAAGTGTTGGTGAGGAAGCTGTGAGGAAGCTATTAATGCCCCAGATCTGTCATGCCTTAGGATTTGGGGTACAGATCACAGCAGTCTCCAGTTCCCTCTGCATTTTCCCCTTTTCCATGCAATATCCCATGGGCCACAGGCAGCCACTGATCCCAATGGGTGTCATGGTCCTCAATTGCATGAGCTCCATCATTTATTGGGAGGTTGTTGCTTATCTACCTATATAAGAAAATAAAGAAAAATAAATAAATTTAAAAAAAAGTAAAGAAAATAAATACTCCTAGAGCTGGAGGCATCTGAAGAAAGGTCTGATGGCAATGCAGGATCTGCCAGCAACCTGGAAGGTGCCAAGGAACTACCAAGGGAACTCAGCCTCACTTTCTTCCTTCACCAGGAATTCCAAGCATGCAAGTGATGTGAAATCTCAGCAATCCCAGCTGCTTATGTAGAAATGACACAATGTCTCAGAACTCCCTTACTGGGAACAAGGGTCAGGAAAGAATCTTGGTCTTGGTGTGTTTCTCGTGCCATGGGGTTTTCCTTTTTGAGTTCTAGCCTGTTCATAAGAAAGCTTCCTTCCCAGAAACTTCTGCCTCAGCCATCCTTTTCATCTATGCAGTTCCATTCATCTCCTCATTCCCTTTTGCCTCAAGCAGTTTGTTATTATTATTTTTAATATTTAATTGTCGCAAAACCACTTCTGCATTTTCTCTGACTCTCGTCACTCTTGTCAAACAAGCAGCTGAATTGTGCTGCCTTCTAGGACTTTCTTTCCCTGGTTCTTCTTTTTCACTGAATTTTTTTCACTCCCTTTAAACTTTACTCTGCTCAGAGTGAATTTCCTCCTGTATTTTCACCCCTAGTCTGTTTTCAACCAGAGCAGATGAACTCCTGGTCTCTTGGGACAGTTGACCTGATATGAAGAACATCACATTATTGGTGAGAGGGCCCTGCAGTGCCTGTTGGAAAAAGAGAATTATCCAGGCAGCCACTGCTGTGGCTTCAATAGCACTCCATCCACAGAAAATGTTTGAAGGGAATGGTCATTTTAAGCCTGTAGGAAAGCAGAAAATGGGACACAAAGCAGGGTGGAGTTGCCAAGGGTAATCCCCAGTGCTTACTTGCATAAGATAAGGGTGTTTATAGAAAGGTTGTGCAGTGGAGCTAATCCCTGAGGGTGCAAATGTATTTGCTGGTCTGAAGGATGCTGTGAGATGTCAACATTAGTCAGGTCACTCCTGGCTGGAATTGAACTATGTTTCCCACTGATCCCATAACAAAAGGGGGCTGAGCAAGGAACAGGGAGCTTTTTGCTGAGCAAATGTGAAATCTTTGTTCCACTCCTTTGGCAGAGACTCTGCTTCATCTTGTTTAGCACTCCTCTGCAAATGAGCTGCTTAAAAATATGGGCTTCCCTTCTCCTTTTGGAGAAGGACAACAAAAGTTGAAAGATTTTGTGTTTCAGCCTAAATTCCAAGAGGAGGAAAAGCAGGAATGGAAATCTGTTATTTACTGTTACACTGCTGCTATATATCAACATATATGAGTAAGTGGCACAATCTGGGCTCAAACTTTCACTATCAGAACTGATCATTTCTGAACATGGGAGAAAGTTTCATGCAGATCTCGTGGTCCCTTGCACAAGGACTCAGTGCTTGCAGAGAATAAGGATTATGAAGTCGTTGCAATTGTCAAACAGAGCTGCTGCCAGGGCTGGAGGTGTGTTGTGCAACAAGCTCTTTGCTCCTTGAAGATCAGCTTCTACTTGCTCCCCCAGCACATAAATCATGAGCTGGAGGTGGATGGAGGGGAAGAAATAGAAGTTCAGGCTTTAGCAGAACTTTTGTGTGTTGAAACTGTCGATCAATGAAGAGATCACAGGAGATGACAGAATCACAGGGTGTGCTCAGCTGGAAGGGACCCACAAACTGAGGTTTAAAACTGCATTTGAGATGTTTTCAATGTCACTGATGTTCAGAAAAGAGCAATTCAGACTGACTGCTAGTGCAAGCACCCCTATGTCAGCCAGAAGGGATCTGTTTAACTATTGTTTTAACTGTTTAACTATTCAACTATTCAACAAATGCTTTTCTCCACTGACTGGTGGGGATCAAGGATCTGGTGGCCCAGAGGTTGTAGAGTATTGGTTTCTCACTGATTTCTGCAGTTCTGGTTGCACACTCTGAGCATTAATGCCTCAAGGTCATCTTCACCTGGGTTGTCAGGTGAGCAAAGCGGTGGAACCATCAGTTCTATACAGAGCAGAACAATTTCAGCCTGGAAAGTGAGTAGCCCCAGACACTGTTCTGGTGTCGCCCATGGGCTCTTTGGATCTCCATTTCTCCTCCCTCTCTCTAGTGTCCCCACATGGAATGAAAAGATTCCAAAGGCGCTTCCCCATGGAGCAGGGACACAGAGAAGAGTCACCCAACAATCATTTGGCATCCCATGGTGCCATGTCCTATCACCAGCAGCAAATGGGTGGATGCAATAAGGCTGCCACCCCACATCCAAACCATCAATTCCCAACACATTGGACTTTTCCAAACCCACATAATCTGTGTGAGACCCAGTGGAGGCAGCAGTCATTGGACAGAAAGCCTGGGATGGTTTTCCTTTGCAAAGTGTTTCAGTCAAGAGCAACCAGACTCTTGCTCAGTATTCAGCATCTTATTTTTTATACAGAAATAAATGGCAAAACTCCCATAATCTTCAAAGGGACAAAACGGCCCTGAGTCTATATGCAATGTATTTCTTCTAGGTAGAAACACATCTGCTGGGACTGATACTGGTGAGATTCAGTTTTATTCTTTTAGCTGGTGTATGTTATTATTTTATTTTATTTTATTTTATTTTATTTTATTTTATTTTATATTTTATTTTATTCCATTTCACTCCATTTCACTCCAATTCACTCCATTCTATTCTGTTACTCCATTTTATTCCTTTTTATTTTATATTTTATTTTATTTTGTTCCATTTTATTTTATTCCATTTTAAGTTTTAAAAAATTATTTTAATTTATTTTAATTTAATTTTATTTTATTCCATTATATTTTATTCAATTTTATTTTATATTTTTCCTATTTTATTTTATTTTATTTTATTTTATTTTATTTTATTCCTTTTTGTTCCATTTTATTTTATTTTACTTTTAGCTCTACAAATACATTCTTCAATTTACTGAAGAAAGAAATAACTGGTCCAGCACAGTTTAGTCTATGATTCTTTCCATAGTATGAAAATCCAGAGACTTGGATCAAACTACATTCCTGAAGAGAGATTTGGGAAAAGAGGGATGGTGGTGAACTCAGCTCTACTTTGCAGTGCTGATCCCAGTTTCAAACAAAATCACCCCCAAAGGTTGCAGATGGAATCTCAGCTGAGGTTGGAGGTTGGGTGGCTGGGGAAGAAGCAGCAAAGCCATGTGAGATGAGCAGGTGAAGCTGTGCTGGCAGGGAGGAGGCAGTGGCAGCGCTGCCTGGCGTGGCTGCAGCTGTGGGGGAGGCTGGAAGGGGCTGAGTGAGCAGCCAGGTGAGACTGTGCTGTGAGGGCCCTGAGGAAGGAGGGGTGATGAGGAGGACTCCATCCATATCAGAAGGATAATTAATTACTTTATTATACTATATTATTCTATACTATATTACATTACATCTAAACTGAATCTGCCAAGCTCTCAACTCTGCACACCCTGCACAGAATCTCGTGACTGTCACCCTCAGTCCTGACACACACACCTGGCCCTGATAGGCCAAGGAAACAAAACACCATCACTGTGGGTAAACAATCTCCATATTGCATTCTACTTTGGCATAACACAGGCACAGCAAATGAGATAAGAATTGTGTTTTTCCTTTCTCTGAGGTTCAGAGAATGTGAATCTCAGAAATCCTTGGGAAGAATTGTGCCTTGCTTTTGTCTGGGAAAAGAAATGTGGCTACAGCCAAGTGCACAACCCACAGCTGGTCCAGCCCTGGTGAAACCACTGCCCTGGCTGCCAGGTGAGTCCCACGTGTGAGGCTGGGAGTCCTGGATGTCCCTGGAGGCAGCAGCTGCATCCTGAGCTGCCTCCCCCTGGCCCTCCTCACCTGAGCTTTCATCACAAACACAAATGGGACTGGAACCTCAAAGGGGCTGCAGCCACTGCCGGCTGATTTATGAGCTGCTGTCAGGTGCAAAGTGATAGAAGAAGGTTTTTGGGCTTCCCAGGTGGCTCTGGAGAAACCTCTCTAGGTCAAGGCTGTTGATGATGAGTGCCCCTGGCTACTTCCAGCTTGGGAAATTGTACTTTGCACAGCTGGACTTCTGAAGGAACCTGAGAGTGGGAGGAAATGGATGGGCGGTGATTCTTCATGGCCCCTCTCCTGCAGACAGGAGCTGGCTTGCTGAGGGCAAGTTATTCCCTAATTAAACATTACAGACATCAGTGCTGTAGCTGACCCTGCAGGCCCTGTTAGGGACTGTGGCCACGTTCAACCACAGGAACCAAACCCAAAGTTTGTGTTGTGTAATTGTGTGTGTTTTGAGAGACAGCAGTGAATGCAGCCAGCAGATGTGAGGATAAGGGCAAAGCAAAAGCTGTGAGAGAGCCTCTCGCTCTCCTCTGGAGCACCTGCTTGTGGTCACAGCTGTGAGGGGAGTTCCTGACCCTGGAACTGCTCCAGTATAGTGATTTCTTTGTGCCTGGCTCAAAACCAGCAGCAGGCTGTGGAGTGCCAGGAGCAGAGGGGCAGGCAGAGGCCCAGAGTGTCCCTGCACTTTTTCCATTTGAGAGCAGAGTAGATGCACCAGGAGAGAGATAAATGCCACCCAGCTGTCCATGGATATACCTGCAGAGGTCAATGCTAGAATTACAGTTTCTCTGCACAAAATCATAGAATACCCTGAGTTGGAAGGGACCCACAGGGATCATTGAATCCAGCTCCTGGCACTGCACAGGATATCCCAAAATCCCACCCTGTGCTTGGGAGCATTGTCCAAACCCTCCTGGAGCTCTGGCAGCCTTGGGGCTGTGGCCATTCCCTGGGCAGCCTGCTCAGTGCCCAACCTCCCTCTGAGTGAAGAACCTTTTCCTAAATCCAACCTTTTTAGCATCTCTGCTGAAAAGTTCCAGAGCAGCTTTGCAGGCAGGGAGGGCAGATGGCATCCAGCTGAAGGACTCAGTGACACCATTTGTCACAGTACAGAGCCACCAGACCAGAAGCCACCTTCTTGGCTCATTGCAGCCCTGCTACTGCAAGTGGCGAGGCCATATGCTGTCTCCCACAACCTGTGAGCCTGTTCACATCTCATCAGGACCTGTGCTGAGATGCTCTGAGACCTCCCTATTTATATGGCATGGCTTATAAGCTTCTGCATTTGTCACTCCATGTGTGAGTTTCATGCCAGGTTTCAAGTCTGGGTCTCTTTGGTTGCCCAGGAAGGTCAGGATCCTTCTTGACCAAAAGTGTGTCCCTCAGTTTGGATCAAATTTTCTATTCTGGTTTTCATGACAATCCATTTTTTAGCCAACCTTTTATAAAAATAATATTTTTCTTTCTTTTTTTTTTTTTTCTTGGTCTCCTTCTCTCCTGTGGTGGTGTTCACAGGGGTCCCAGGAAGAGGGAAGAGACGAGAATGTTGACTCCATGTTTCAGAAGGCTGGTTTATTATTTTATTATATATATATTATATGAAAACTACATTAAAACTATACTAAAAGAATAGAAAAAGGAGTTCATCAGAAGGCTTGCAAGCAAAGGAAAGAGGTGGGATGGAATGATAATTAAATCTTGTGACTGACCAGACAGTCCAAAACAGCTGGAATATGATTGGCCACTAATTAGAAACAACCACATGAGACCAATCCCAGATGCACCTGTTGCATTCCACAGCAGCAGATAATCAATGTTTACATTTTGTTCCTGAGGCCTCTCAGCTTCTCAGGAGGAAAAAATCCTAAGGAAAGGATTTTTCATAAAATGTGTCTGTGCCACTCTCCCTTTTTGTTTTTAAATGTTTTAATTTGAACAGATCTGAACCTTCCACACACTGACCCAGACACCGACATGGATCCAGATGTTTGCCCTGGGATCTGACCATCAGCAGGTGAACACTAAGTCCAGGAATCACAGAAATATTCCCAAAGCACAAATCCTAGGACTAAATGCTCTGTGCAGATTCCCCAGAAATGGGAGTTTTTCTCACAGGGAAAGTTTTTCTCCAGGGGCTCAGACTGCTACAAAGAAGAGCCTCTCTTGTTGTGTATTTTTTAATCCACGTCCCTGTGCCTGTGCAGAAATTCCAGTTATGGAAAAACAAAATAGTCACCCTAAAATAAAAATATTCACCCAAAAAGAGGTATTCTCCAACAATCTTTTTCAGCCAGATGCTTACCAGTTCTCATTGCCCAGTTCTGCTTTTTGTAAAGGCTGCGGGGAACCACCAGAATAAGGGAAGGGATGCTGGCACAGCTCCATCCTTCTGCACTCATTCCAGAGGGGAATCACTGAACTCCACCTCTGGTGATGGAGAGCAGGCCTGAGCTGTGCCAGGCAAACCCCAGTGCCCTTCTGCCCACAGCCCTGGCACTTCCAGGAGAGGAGAGGCTGCTCTGCTCGAGCCATCCAGGGCTGCTGTCAGAGATGGATTCCGGCAGGTTCCCCCTCTGCAGGGGCTCTGCTGGCTGAGCCTCCTCACAGGCTCATCTGGAGCCAGGGCTGGCTGTGGCAGCCCTGTGACATCCCCAGGGGTAGCCATGACAGCCCTGTGACATCCCCAGGGGGGTCTCTGTGGTCAAGATGACCAGGAGATGTGTCAGAGTGTGTCTTTTTCCCAGCCCTGCAATGGAAGAAGGAGTCAGGATTCTTCTGTTCTGGTTCTCAAGGTTG
>JAHXMQ010000807.1:136940339-136957142 GCA_020466415.1 Ammodramus savannarum pratensis | reverse complement strand
ACCCAGAAGATGGAGGCTAGGAAGAAGGAGAAAGAAGGACAATGCACGCCCAAATTCCTCCATCTTGGGACCCTCAGCCCCCATTCTAAAAACTCAAAATTCTACTTTTCTATCTTGTAACAAACTAACTATCATTCTACTTAAACTTTTGTGGCATGTAAATCCTCATATAAGGTTGGTTATTTTTTCCATGGGTCAAAATCAAAGGCACGGGGTCTTGGGCTCTGTGCCAGGGTCTCTGAGCCCCCTGGCAGGGGCTGGAGCCCTCCAGGACAGCCAGAGGGATGTTCTGGGTTCCAGCACCAGGGGTGGCCATGGTGGCAGTCCCTGTGACATCCCAGGATCACTCACAGGATCAGTGAGAGCAGGAGAGGGCTCCCAGCCAGGCTTTCCCCAGCTCCCAGCTGCCTTTTCCTGCAGGGTTGGCCCCTGGAGCTGCTCCACGCCATCCTTGAGCAGCAATCTCTCCTGAGGGAGGTTTTTGGGGAGCTGAGAGTTAAATGTGACTCCTCCCTGGCCCCCTGCCTGGCGCTGAGCTCAGGCTGTGAGTCAGGGAGCAGGGGAAGGCAGCCAGGGGATGCTGTCATGCTGCAAGGGGAAATCTGGGCTGCACAGCCTTTGTGAGTTGTGGGTGGTGCTTGGAGGTGGCTTTTGTGGGTGGGAATGTCCCCAGTGAGTGACACTGCTGTACTCCTGGGAGTCACTGCAATGTGGGGGCTCCAGGAAAAGGGTTCAAACACTGAGCCCATCCCATCCCATCCCATCCCATCCCATCCCATCCCATCCCATCCCATCTCTGCTCTCTCAGGAATGCTAAACACAGCTCATGTCCCCTTACATCAGCTGTCCAGCAGGATCTGGTCCCACCAAGGGGACACCCAGAACCTCTGGAGCTGCCAAGCCCTTGGCTCACCTCAGCAGCCACACTGTGTGTGACAGCTCTGGAAAGGAGAGGGAAGTGTTTGGAGCCAGTTACACATTTCCAGGGACCAGGCTGTGAAAAACCAGCTCTTGGCTGCTCTGCCTGGGACCAGCTGGAGGTTCTGAGGGAAGCTGGGAGCTGAGGTCGTGTAGCAGATGCTGATCTGTGCCCTTGCTGCTGTGGTTGCTACATAATGGGAGGGGATTAAGGACTATGTGGGGCAGCACCCTTCCCAGAGCTAATTAATGACTTAATTTTGATGGGGACAGACTTTTTAGTAGGGCATTGAGCAGTAAGACAAGGGATAATAGCCTTAAACAAAAGGAGATTCAGATTAAATATAAAGTAGAAAAATTTTACTGTGAAGGTGGTGAGGCACAGGAACAGTTTGGCTGTGAGAGATGGTGGATGCTCCATCCATAAAAAAATTCAAGACTTGGATGGGGCTGAGCAACCTGCCCTAGCTGAAGGTGACCCTGCTCATTGCAGAGGGGTTGGACTAGGTGTCCTTTAAATATCCCTTCCAACACAAACCATTCAGTGGCCCTGTGAGCCTGTGAAGTGAATCTTGGCCCACTTTGTGTGAACCAGAGCAGAGAACATAAAAGCAAAGTGGGGAGCCAAGGGTGGGACCCCCATGGCAAAGTGGGAAGCACTGCAGAGCCGCTCCCAGGGCTCACAGTGGCTTTGGGAGTGACCCACACAGGCACAACTGAGTCCAAAGGGGGCTGGACAGCAAGCTGCAAATCAAATCTGGAGCATGGAGCAGCTCTAAGACTCACCAGCTTTGTCTTATTTAAAAATCCCCAAACTGGGACTCTCTGCAATGCTGATCCCCTTCAGGGCGCTCTGTTTAGAGAGAATGCAGCACTCCTCTCTCAAAAATCACACAAACCCCAGAAAGCAGGGATGCTGGCAGCTGCTTGGATAATTTGGCTGACTGAGCATGACTTTGATTCATTTATTTTTTGAGAGGGAAATATCTGGCTCAACTGGAGACTAATTCCCTCTCTCTCCTGAGATTGTCTTTAATAGCTAAATCTCAGCTCTCTCCCTCACTCCTATACCTCTGGAAACAATTGAATCAATTCCTTGTTTATGAAATGCCTGTGTTTATGTACAGTTGACAAAATAAAACCTGTCTTCTATTTTTCTGCCAAATCCCAACAAACATTAGTGTTTGAGGAAAATTTTCACTTTATTTTGTGTGTTTTTCTCAATCTCCAGTCACAAGCAAAGCACACTTTTAAAGAAATGGGAAATGAAGTCCAGAGTGAGATACACATTAAGGAATTCAGGTTCTGACCTAAATCTATTTTTCATCCAAATACACTTTATTTTCAGAAGCTGATAGCTGGAGCTGGACTTGAAACACACCACACAGATTTCTTTATCATAGATATAGAGCCTGAAGGTCTGCTTTAGTAGCTGTTTTTCAGATATCTGCTGACCCCCACATCCTTCTAGCTGAGATACACTTTCTCTGCCCTTGGTCACTTGTTGGTGAGGGGGGATCATGCTCTTTCAGGCTGAGCAGCAGGATGGCAGAGAGAAATCTCTCCTTGCAGGAAGGGTTCCCCTGATCTGTTCTGAATGCCTGCTTTGGGTGAGAAGAACCACAGCAGAACCTCAAAAAACTAAGGAGATAAGATGGTAACTTGTTTTATGAAGATATTCACATGTGGGCATGATTTGATGCTGGAAAAGCACCTCACAGGCACACCTGAGAGTGGGGCAGCAGGAGCTCACCATGGACAAGGAGGGCTTGGGATGCCCCATGTGAAGAACCCAAAAGTTGTGCCCAGCATTCCAGATGTGCTCTCCTGCTCCAGAGAGTTTTAGAGACCGAGAAATGAAAAATTTACTTATATTGGTCTGTGGTGGTGTTCACAGGGGTCCCAGGAAGAGGGAAGAGATGAGGATCTGACTCCATGTTTCGAAGGCTGATTTATTTTATTATATATATGTTACGTTATGTTATGTTATGTTATGCTATGTTATATATGATCTATATTCTTTTATTATATATATTATCACTATACTAAAAGAATAGAAGAAAGGATTTCATCAGAAGGCTTGCAAGGGAAGGAAAGAATGGAATGATAATTAAATCTTGTGACTGACTAGACAGTCTGAGCCAGCTGGACTGTGATTGGCCATTAATTAGAAACAACCCCATGAGACCAATCCCAGATGCACCTGTTGCATTCCACAGCAGCAGAGAATCATTGTTTACATTTTGCTCCTGAGGCCTCTCAGCTTCCCAGGAAGAAAAATCCTAAGGAAAGGATTTTTCATAAAATCTGTCTGTGACATTGGTGCAATGTAAAATGAACACTGCTTGAGTTCCCAAGAGTTTAATCAGTTCATCTCCCTGCTCTGATGTCAGGCTGGCAGAACACCACCCCAGGTTCTTCTCCCTGCCCAGGGCAGTCTCCCTTGGCAGGCACAGCTCAGGACATGCAGGAATTTTGGCTTTCCCACTCAATCTTTGACCCTCAACCTTGCCCTGCTGCCAGCAGCATTCCCAGGCTCAGGACAAGTCATTGCCTGTGCTCCACACATGTGTCCCTGAGGCTTTGATGTCACCACAGCCCTGCCTGGCACAGCTGTTTGGTCCCAATCCCTCCCAGAAAGGATGGATTTTTAGAGGAAAATTGAGTGCATGCACAGAGCCATTCTGGCACAATCACCCTGCCTTTAATTCCCGTTCTCCTCTTGTTTGAAATAACATAATCATGTAGACAAGCTGTAAATTCACTTCTGCCAAAAAATCAAGTTAATCCCTGCCTTTCTCAGTGCTCATCAGACAGAGTTTGCTCTTGGCTTTCTGGCTCTGAGAAGGAGCCTCCAACAGGTTTCCTGTACCCTGAGGAACCTGACAGCCAGTCATGTCAGGGTATTTCTTCTGGGAAAGCAACTGAAAAAATAAAATACTTCTCATGCCAGGATCCAGGCTGTGGAGAGTAACCTTGGGCAGTTTTTACTAGCTTGTGGATTTTGAGTGCCTGGTGAGATTGTGAAACACTTACATAGGTGGTTTTGTGCTGGAAGAAACAGTTTTAGCCAGCAGCAGCAAGGAACCTCCCACATGGGAACTGAGACAGAGCTTGGTTGGAAAGAGGTCTCACTATTCAGGGAGCTGCTAAATGTCTTTAATTGCTTTCAGTTCTCACTCTCTGCGCTGTGGGTGCATTTTTTACCTCTGCAGCTGGTAACCACCAGCACATCTCACTCCTTGCCTGGAGGGACTGAGCTGCTGCTGTATGGACTGGCTGGAAACTGGTCCCAGCACGAGGGAGTTTGAAAAGTACCAGTACATTTGAATAAAATGACGTGAAAAGGAGCTTTATCTCCTGTCTGATAGAATGGGCAGCTATTTTTACCTTGGCATATCAAATTTTTATGTGCAGTCTAAGGTAAACACACCACAGAGGGAAGGTGGAGCAGTTTCAGCAGTAAACTTCATACAGGCAGCTCCAAGGAGGGGATAATCTTTCTCTTGTCTAGTTTGTTTGGAAAGAAAATTAAACTTGCTTGTTCTCATTGTGTGTTTACCCATTGTGTGCACATTGGTTCTCAGCAGTGCAAAGTACAGCTTTTTCTGCCTTACAAATCAGTCTATAAACATCTTCATTTGCTTTTGCTGCTTTATTGACTTTAGGTGATTGAAAAAAAAACAAAAAAACAAAAAAAAACAAACCAAAACCACAAAATCCACCCTATCTTTGCCAAAAAACGCTTTAAGCAGACTTTTGCTGTGAATGAAAGGAGAAGCTGAGCTCTATATTGCAGGGAAAAAGACTTTATTTCTATTTCTCGTGAACATTCATGGTACAACTTGTGCAGAAGCAGGAATATTTAGCAGCAATATTTTCTGTCCCATCTCACTGGGGTTCATGTCACAATCAGCCCCCTCCCCTTGTTTGAAGGGAAAGATGTTGTTTCTACAATGCAGGTAGACAAATAAATAATGTTTAGGTTTAACCAGAATGTGCAACCTTGTAAAACCCATTCCCTAAAGGTGTTTCTGGTCTGAAGATCAATAATAAAAGTGAAAAACTGACCATGCCTATGACTAATCCGCTGGTTTGATACAGAGCAAAATGATAGTGCAGATACAAATGCTATCTCTAACAGATGTTAAACCCACATCTATGGGAACATTTATTGGTGGCTGTATCTACTGGCTGATTAACCATTTATGAAAACATAATTATAAAATCATAATCCTTTACTGCCTATTAAAAGTCCTTTGGTGTGAACTATTCCTGGAAAAAGGCTTCTCATTTTTCTTTATAGAATAAGCTGATGGGATTTAAAAAAAAATATTTAAAAATTTCCTTGTGAATGTTCTCTGGATGGTACAAACCATGTTGAAGGTGGGAAGAAGACAGTGTCAGGTATCTGCAGCTGGTAGGACCTAAGTGATGTGAGGTGTCTGCAGTAGGACCTAAGAGACACAACCATTGCTTTTCCTGCCTTCTTGACCCTTCACAAACCATCAACAAGAGCAGGGCAGTCAGGTTTTGGGGGCTGCTCTCAGCCATCACTTTTGATTTTTGAGCCAAACAATCACAGAGTGTGCAGGGTGGGATGAAAGGACTGGTGAGGAGACCCTGCCTGGCACCTTGGATGCATCTGCTTAAAGCTGTTCCCTTGGGAAAAGCTCATCTGAGCCAAATCCACTGTGCTAACACACTTCCCTCTGGGATTTTCAGGGGCTCCAGACCCTGCAAGGCTACTTCTTACAGCACTTCCACTTCTCCCAGTTAGGGACATGGTGGAAAAGAGAGGGTACAAACATTCTTTTTGTCCTCCAGGGCTGTGGAGGTGGAATATGCTTTCTTTCCCCTGTTAGTTTTTCCTCATCCCTCACCTCTGGGTCCTCCTCAGCATTTCCTCCCTCTCCATGGTTACTCCACACAAACAATTTCCCCTCCCTGCTGCCAGGGCTGATGCAAAGCTGCCATAAATACGCAGTGCAGATGCAGCAGCAGCAGCAGTGTGTGACTCAGCCTGGTGACTCATCCGGAGCCATCCTGGGGCCTGTGAGTCAGCAAGGCTGCTCTGCTGCTGAGCTCACACCTACAGCGTCCCAGGGAGTCCTGCATGGGTGGCCCTGATGGCTCTCTTAGGAGGGGACTGGGAATCGGGGGAGGAAAGGTTGCAGTGGGTTTTGCTGTCGTGGCTGGCAGGGTTTGTGCAGTGAGGGGGGTGCCACTGTCATCAGTGTGGGATCCAAGCCTGAGCACACCCAGGGTGGGAGCTCAGCCCTCTGGCACTGGAAAATTCTGGCACTGAAGGAGGGCAAGCACTGCAGGCTGCAGGTGGCAGAGGAAAAGCCACTTGGCTTCCCTCTTTTAGGGCAAAAAGCAAGTTTCATATAGAATCCATAAACCACGAATTTTCTCAAAGTTATGTCACTACCTCAGCCACAACTCAAAAGTGTCCTGAGTCTGTTACTTTGGTTTTTTAAGATTTTTTTAAGCTTTCTGATGTTGACATTCTTGTAGTAAACTTTCTCACACACTTTCTGCAAATAACTTATTGTTTTGCATTCTTTTATGTAGGAAGAGAACGTTGATGGACTGTTGGTTTGTCCAGTGTCACTGGAGAGGTGGCACTGTCACCCTCCAACCCGCTGTCACTTTTGGAAAACTATAAATGTTGGAGTCAGAAAATAAACTTCCCTTTTATCTTTTCCTTTAGAACAGCAGTGTGAGCTTGTGTTCTTTCGTGTCGTATAGCGACAGGAGTCTGTACAGTCTCAGCATCCTCAGGGTGCTCAGAATTCTCCTCTATTTACCTATTTTCCACTGGTTCATACACATGAGATCATCATTCACAATAATTCAGGCAGCCTGCCCCAAAATGATTAGGCTTTCATGGTGACAGATTAGAGCAAATTTTGCTCAACAATGTAATCAGTTACTACAATGGGCAAACAAAGAATAAAGCAAGGCAGATATGGCATGGGAAAGTTACTTGTGGAACTGATAGGAGCTGTCAGGAAATGCTAACGTAAATGGAAATAAACCCAATGTAAAACAAGGAAACATATAAGCTTACAATCAAAAGGGAATTATAGTGTTATTTTGTCTGTTTTTGGTTTGGTTTTTTATTTTTATTTTTTTCTTAAAGGATAATAAGGAAATAGACTACTAGAAATTTGGCATAAGTGTTGTGACTAAATATCATGCAAGGCTGTGGCATCTGCTGGTGGAGGACATTGTATGAATGCCAGCTTGGGGACAGGAATGCAATTGGGCCATCAGATCCCTCTTTTACTTCTTAAGAAATAATTAAAAATATCCTCATCTAGTTGAAACAGATGGCTACAATCACACCATTTTGTCTTAATCTGAATAAGGAAAAAATTGTTTCCTGGCTGCATGACACTCAAGCTGTTCCTCTTAGCCTTTTCCCCAGGAAAAGCCCCAAACACTTCACACCTTTGACACTCTCAGGCTCTACCTACTGGCCAGCCTAACTCATGCCACATTTCCCTAACATGTCCATAAAAGGGTTAGGATGAAACAGGGTGTCTAAAGCCCTTCCAGGTAATCATTTGGAGATTGATCTGGTCATGACAGATCCATCTTGTGCTGACCCCACTCTGTTTGCTGAGCAGAGCTGGGCCAGAGCTGTGATGCCCAGCATGCTTGGGCTGGCTCACATTCAGAGAGCCCTGCAGCTCAGCTTTACCTCCATCCAGGCTTCTCTGCTGCCAAAAAGGTTGGTTTGCAGAATGATCTGAAGATTCAGGATTATCTGGGGGCACACCCTTAACCCCCAGCATCCTGCAAGGAGAGGCCATGAGGTACCTCTGGCTGTGGTGCCTTGGTACCTGCAGCTCTTGGCCACAGCCTGCAGCTCTGTCACCTCCTTTTCAGTGAGGAACTGTTTCCAAATCTACATTGTCAAGCTCCAAAAGGGGTTGGCTCACAGCCTGTTGAAGAGGGGAGATAAAGTTAGATGATCCCTTGCACGCCATGAAATGCTCCATGAAACTTTGCAGGGGATAGAATATGAACCTCCCTTCAACACACTCCCTGTGGCTGTCTGGGGAATGCATTTCTCATTGAGATTGCTTCTGGTTTTGATGAGCAAGGGATTCTTGGAGAGCATTGCTCCTCTTCTCCCTTGCATTTAAAGTCCTTCTTCACTTCTCCACCGTGCCGTGCCTTGGCTGTTGTGGTGACACCATTGTGGTGACACTGTTGTGGTGACACCATTGTGGTGACCCTCTTGCTATCCAGCACCCTCAGAGCAGCTGCTTTGGTTCCCAGACCAGCTGTACCTTGCTGGATTCCCTTTTTGTGCCTGTGCTCCTCTCCACACTGGCAGGAGCTGGTGCCTTCCCAGAGGAATGGCTCATTGGAGATGGAGGAACAGGAAGGGGAGGGCAAAACCCATCATCTGCTGCCAAAGCTGATGTGGATCAGCAGAGCATGGGTTCATTTTTGTGCTTTCCAGAGGGCACTTAGCAAACTGAGAAGATGTTAAGTGGGCTTGGGTGGATGGCCTGATGCATAAAAACAGCAGGGATGGAAGAGGAAGAGCTCTCCTGGTAAGAGTGGAAGGGTGCAGGCATCCTTCAGCCCACTTGTCAGCCTGAGAGTCATGGACTGCTCCAAGAGGGCTAAGAGTGGTAGCTAAGAAATGTACATTATTAGGCTTTATTTTGCTTTGTGGGAGTCTGCTGCACAGCTGGAAAATGTAATTAGGTCCTTGTGCTGTAAAATGGGCTGCACACATGCTGCTCCAGGCTGAGATTAGAAGGGGAGTCAGGGAAAAGGTTAGGCACAGGCTCTGCTGCAGTGGAAACATGCTTGTTGTAAGTCTAAGAGGATAAGATTTGTTTCAGAAGCCACTTTCTCTTGACCCCAACCATTTTTCTGGTACATCCAAGGCAGCCAGAACAGTTTGTTATAAACCTGGGACAGATCTGTGCCCCTCACTCTGAGTGGAGAGCTCAACCATTCCTACAGGCTGAAGATCAAGTTTACAGGATAAATTGGGAGATTGAATGAAGGAGCAGACTTTGAGGAAGAGAATAGAGACAAGGAAAAGGAGAATCTCAAGCAGTAGGTCCACTCATACAGGAGATAAGAAGGAGTTAAAAAATGAGCTGAAGGAGAACATTATGTAAGCAAGGAAGGTCCCATTCCTGGAGAGATCCCAGCTCTGCATTTCCTGTGTGTCCTGTGAGGTCAGCTGCTGCTGCTGCTGGAATGTTCCTTCCAGAGCCAGGTGAAGGATTCATAACATTTTGTTTCCAGCATTCTTCTCCCTCCCAGCAAGTACACAGAGCACACAGAGTACTGGCAAAGCCTCCAAACTGGAGATAATCACCTGTCACTTCCACCAGCCGTTCCTTCAGGCTGCCAAGAACTGTACCTTCAGCTGTAGGTTCACATTTTTCTCTCTAGACCTAAGTGGGCACACTCAGTACATTTCCATATAAAAGAGCTCTTGTTCTTACATCACCACTTTGATTTTGTTTGTTTTTGTTTTTGTCGTAACCTGGAGAAAATCCAACCAAGAACAATAGCAAGGTTTCAAAGCCAAGCACCCTGGTGTTAGAAGCTGCCAGAAGTCAGGCTGCTCACATCAGTTCAGTTTGATCTCCTATTTTGATTTCTTTTTACAAGACCCTGCATATTTCAGCAGAGGGGCCCAACCTCCCCTCAGCACACTGGCTGGACACTGAGTCAGGCCATAAAGCAAACACTTTTCCCTGGTGATTAATGCACACTGTGGGTATCCAGGAGAGCTGAATTATAGTCTTGGCTTTGCCACCACCTTTTGTTTGATGTTGAGTAGGGTGAGATGCTATAATAATGGAACTGTACAAGGTGGCTGAGTTATTGTGGGGGCTCGACAGCGTGAATTATGGCCTGCTCCATTGTAGCTTTTTTGGTCTGTCTTTTGAAATCTTTGTCTTCTTGCAACCCAGCTTTTTCACAGCACACATTGTCCTGGAGGAACTGGGTAGATACTTGCTTTTTTTCCGTGTCCTCAAAAGAAAACAGCCTCTGGGTGATCTCGGAGTGGGGCTGCTTGTTGTGATCCTTCTCCACTTGAGGGCGATGTGACCTGGCCCAGTGCACACAAGAGGCAATTCCAGTGAAATTAAGATGAAAAGAATTTGGCATCTAATGCTGGGTGTCCAAATGAGGTCTAGGCTGTCCACCAGTGTGGCTGGTGAGGAGTTGTTCAACAGAGCCAGGCAAGCTGGACGGGAAAATCAGAATGGAAAATCAGCTTTTTCCAGAATGGAAAGGCACCAGCTGAGCATGTGAATCGCTCCCTCTGTTCATGGGGCTGGACTGGAGAGGGTCACAACTCCCTTGCCACTGCTTTTGTGTCTTGAGATGGTCTCAGGAGCCTGGTTGGGCTCCAACTCTGCCCCAGAAGGGTCCCCAAAGGTCCTTGCTTGCCATCTCTGCACAGGTATGTGACAATCTTGAGATGTGGCAGGTGTCCACTGAACAACCAAACCAAGGCCCAGATCTCTGCTCACAATTCTGGGAACTTGGATATTTGCTCATGTGCAGGCAGGGCCACACAGCTGCCTACATTTAGGGGTCTTGTTTGCAAGATAAACTCTGCCCAGGGTTATTTATGTCATCAAAGAAGGGAAGGTGTCCAGATGGGTGTGGAAATGCATTTTTGCTGAGGGGGCTGCATGCCTACCTCAGGCAAACTGTGACTTGTGGGTCAGGATCTCAGAGCGAGAGGAAGCTGATGAAGTTGACTGAAAATACAGAAAATACAGAAAATCTGAAAATACAGATGACTCTCCATTGCACAGTGAGATTTTGCTAGGAAATATGTGGCAACAGGGCTTTTTTAAAGATATAAATCTTTGTTTTGCAAAGGCCTGTAATAATCCCTATGGCAAGAAATGTATTTCAGGTTTCTGCAATCAAGACATACACTCTCTTTTTGTAGTCCAGGAAAGCTACACTCCAAGAATATGGGAATATGCAATGACTGCCTGATAAATGTTAGTTGATCTAAATAATTCACTTTAGTTGTGTCTGGCTTATCTGTCAGGTTGATCAGCATTTATCTTTCCTGTTTGCAGGCAAGCAGGAGAGAAATATTATGGATGGAAACATTTCAGTCCGCTTAAAATTACATGAAACTAAATCAGCGTTACAGTGGCAATTGAAGCAGACATTTCTAATTAGCAGCAGCTTAAAACACAGCAAAGGTCTGTAATGAAATAAATAGATCACCATTGTCCCCAGCATTAAGGGAAAGTGGTGCAGGGCACCTCATAGCTCATGCATCTTCCTGCAGCCTGCCTCCCATAGCCATGTTCAGAGTCTTAGGGAGCTCTGTTCCCTCCCTAAAGCAGTTTTTTATGCATGTTACTTGAATTTTTTCAAGCAGGAGTGTGTATATTCTGCCTTGCTGGGTATAAATGTTGTTCTGATGTGGTGAGAGCTGCACACAAAGTTTTGTGTGGCTGGGCACAGGAAGATATCAGGTCCCAGGTGTGGGAGCAGAGCCCAGAAATGCACATTTTTATCTCCTTGGAGCCAGTTGAAGCTCAGGGCTGTAACAAATGTGGGGACCCACACCTCCTCTGTGGGTATCCCTCTAATCTGGTTCCTTGGGTCTGGTCATCTTCTGATGGCTGATTTAATAACACTTGGGTTGAGCTGGGGCAGGAAAGGATTTGGTTTCTTTGAAAAAAAAAAAAGAAAAAAGAGGAAACTGAAGTGCTTTCATTTATGTGTTAGTGGGTTAAGGAAACGATTCTGGGATCATTTGTTTCACATGTGCCTCTGTCTCATTTCTCAGGCAGACAAGGTACTGCTGTTCTCTTAGCCTTTGATATGGGACAAAAGTAATAAGAAGAGGGAGTTTGTATAGGAAAAACAAATTCCAAGGGGGAAATTTCAAACTGGCCTGCAGGCCTCACTCCCTCACAGGACTGCAGAGAGGCCTAGAGCTGGGCAGGGCGTGGGACAACTGGAAACTGTGCTGGCTCTGACAGAGGTGACACTTTGAGGGCTCCCCAATTTTGGCTGTGGCCTTGCATTTCCTTCCCAGACACACAGCAATAGCTCTGCTCACCTGCATCCCAGGGAAGCCGTCCAGAGAACCCTGGCACAGTGGTGGGTGACTCTCCAACCATCTGCTGGTGCCAGCAGGGGCCTCCTGGCTGCCTTGCTGAGGGAAGCACAGGGTGACATTCCTGCAGGAGGGATTTCTGCTGAGCCATTGGCCTGCAGGAGGACGATTTTATCAACTGTGCCTTAAAAACTTCCACTCTGGCCCCGGAGATAATGGGAACACGCATTCCTGCTGGCCTGCTCGCTGCTGCTTTGACATCGTGCCACGTGGGGGAGGTGTTGGAAATAGGCAAATACTACAGAATTAAAAAAAAAAAAAAAAAAATCACTCCAAGTTGAAAGGGAGGAGAGCCAGGAAAGGAAATACCTCAGGCAGAGAATTACTACTTCTGTATCAAAGCCAGCAACTCCTTACTTTAATATTTAACACCCAAGAGAGCTGAGGGGGAGGATGCTGAGAAGGGGTGAAATTTTTCAAAGGAACCCAATTTCTGGTGATTTTCCTTGGGTACATTTTTTTTTTCTAGTAAGTATTCAGTTTGATGAGAAATGTGACTTTTGGTCATCAGAAGCACATTTACACGTTCAAACTGCAAATTGCTGAACAAGTTCAGCTGGAAAGCAAAGTGTGAACAGTGGCTGTAAGGGGAGGTGACATCAACCCCTCCCACCAAAATCCAACACTCATTGCTGCTGCTTTTCTCACTTAAAGTGTTTAACTCTGGGTCAAAGGGAGTGTTTAGCTCAGGAAGAAGGCAAAAGGGGTAAAGCTTTTTGCAGTGTTTAAAGGAGGGATATTGAGAAGACACGTTTAACAAAGGGCGATGAAATGGACACAAGCGGCATCAGGGGAAATTCGTTTTGGGCATAAGAAAGAGCATCTTTGTCATGAGAGCACTGAAGCACTAGAAGAGAAGCCCAGGGAGAGAGAGTGAGCAGTCTGCATCTTCAGAGAGAATCAAAACTCACTGGAGCAAGGCCCTGAACAACTGGAGATGACCTTGAACCCAGACCTGCTTTGATCAGGGCGCTGCTCTGCAGACCTCCAGAGATCCCTGACAACCCAGATTATTCTCCAGCTCTCTGAAGCTGAGATTGAATGAAACAAGGAAAAAAAAGTTCCCTGTTTTCCTGTCATTCCTCTCCCTTCAGCACAGCTGGAGGCTGGCATTCATGTGCCTTGCCATGCTCTTTGCCTTTCATACTTGTGCCCCATACACGGTCCTGATATCCATTTCAGCTGCTTTGCTTAATCAATTAAGCTGGTTTGAAGTTATTTCAGTCCCCAGTGATGCTGTCTGCCTCGGTGACAGTGGAATCAATTGCCCTGCAACGAGCAGCACTCTTACTGCACTGCCAGCACTTATGGGGTTGCCTTTAGATGCTGCAGGGACAGGGAAATAAGTGAGACAAGGGCCAGACAAGGCACAAGGTACATCTTACAGAGAAAAAGCAAAGGAAGAAGTTATTGGAAGGGCTGAAGCTGTTGCTAAAGGAACATGGCACAAGCACAGGGATCTACTCCCTCTGCTGCCTTAACTTACCTTGTTGGAAGGAATGGCATCTGCTGAGGGTGCAAGGCTGCATCCAGGCTAAGGAAAGCCAATTTTATTACCCAAACCAGTACCCTGACAGCTCACCTGTCATGGAAAAGAGCTGCAACCACACCTTCTATTTAGAAGGGAGATTTTTTTTTTAAATTTTTTTGCTATTTGCAAGTGGTGTGTGGGAATCCAAGAGTCACAGTTCAGTTTTGGGGCAGGGGGATGTTGGTCTTTTTCTTGGTGCCAACCCCTTAGGAATATTGGAGGTTTTGGGTAGAGAACTTTTTCAGAGTTCTGGAATGAGGCCTGGACTCTGCACCAGAGGCAGGAAAGTGAAATGTCCATTGCAAGTGGTAATAAGAAGGCAAATGCATTTATTGTGCTTGTCACATGCTTGGGTACTGTGAGGCTCCAGGCTTGATCCTACCCACTGCCTCCAGTGGGAAAGGCCACAGACTGACTTTGCTTGGCCTGAGGTCACCTCCCATCCCTCTGGGTACCTGGAAAGCCAGGAAAGAGCCAGGACACAGAGTTAAACAAAACACTCCCTGGCATGTGTGTCTTTTTTCTGCACTGGCAAAAGCCAGGTTTGAGTAGATCCAGAAGGCTTTGGTCCCAAATATTTACAATTACTCTGCTAAAAGGAACTGTTGGATGTGACCTGCAGGGCTCCTCTCCACCTCTTTGCCTGAGGGAGATCCAAAACAATGCAAGGGAGCTGGAGCTGCTGCCAGCCTGGGGGAGGGATGGAAGAAAATGAACAGCAGACAGCAGATGTCCTTGATATTGTTTAATCCAGCCTGCTGTGGGGGCAGGAGAAGAACCTGTAACAAATGGGCCAGATGAAGGTTCTGCTGGGGAACAGCTTCCTGGAGCTCCTGGAAAACTCTGGATCATGGAGTGGCGAAACCCTGGCTTGCTGTGGGTCACTGCAACCAGCGAGGAAAGGAGAAATGCTGGTCCTTTGTCATTTACTGGAGGAGGGTACATTTCCTCTGGAGGCTTTGAGTCCCCTGGTGGATCACAGGGAAAACTTTATTGCTGCCCAGAGCTGCTCTTCTGTGCTTTTCAAAAGAAACGGTGCAAAAATGTTCTTTCTTTTATTTGCAGAGTCTGTCCCAGTAGGGCTTCATTGGTGTCTCTCCTCTTAAATTCAGAGACTTTTTCTTGGCTTAAAGGTAGCTCATAATTGACTTACAGCTGCCTCTCCACAGGATATTGCTGTATCATATTCCCTTTTATGTTGCTGCTTGTGGAAACATTCCTGTGAATTTCGGGGAAAAGGAAGAAAGAAAAGGTGAGAGTGGGATAGAAATCTACCTCCATTTGGTCCTGAGTCTTTTGCTGCTTACCCCAAGCATCTGAAGGGACCAAGCTTTGTCCTGATAGGGACAGTCATTAATAAGAGCTATTTAGTGATGTAGGGGACATTTGCTTGGGTTGTTCCTGAAATTTGCTTGAAAGGTCATTCTTGCTTTTGCAAATGGTGTTTGTGTCTCCTTGTCTGTTTCTAGAGGACAGTGAGGGATCCTTGCATTCAGCCCTGGCTGCATTCCCATCCCAACTCATGATGTTACAAGAGCCAGCCTTGAGTGCCCATGCAGAAAGTTGTGTCTGCACCTTCTCGTGGTTTGCACCTCCCTGTGGATTTACTGACCACTGAGCAGTGAAGGAGAAGACATTTCCAAGGCTCCAAACTCCTCCTATAAAAGCTAGAAACATGATACAAACCCTGAGCAGAGGGAAACCACTGCTAACTGTATTGGCTGCAATGCCAGGGCTGCCCAGCCTCATTCATCAGGGCAAAGCTGATCCCTGGGGATGGCAGGGAGGCTGTTCCTCCATGGAATTGGGTTATATGAGCAGGTGAATGGAGCAGGTTTTATGGAGCAGCAGCAGCTGGAGCACCAGCACTGATCAGGTTTCTTGGCTTGGCCCTCAATGACAGTCAGGGATGGCCAGCACTTCTCGCTCTGGTTCAAACCAGGTGAGAACTTCTGAACATCTGCCTTCTCCTGCTGCCCTGCATGGATGGCACACCAAAACTGGCCCAAACATAACTCTGGTGCAGCTGAATGCTGCTCACCTCCATGGAGAGTTTGGTCTGGTGTGTTGGGAAGTGCCAGAGCTTGGATTGCCGCTGCCACAGCAACTCGTGGTGGAGCTGTGGAGGACATCACACTTCTCATGATCCCACTTCCCCTCCATGGCTTCATAAAAGGCTTTTTCCTTACACTCATCTGAGATTTTCTGGGGTGTAGGTGTGTCACTCTGTTTTTATAAGATTTTCTAAGCCTTCTGATGTTTACATTCTTGTAAGGAGCTTTCTCACACACTTTATGTAAATATCTTATTGTTTTGCATTCTTTTATGGAGGAGGAGAAATTTGATGGGCTGTTGGTTTGTCCAGTGTCATTGGAGAGGTGGCACTGTCACCCTCTAATCCACTGTCACTTTTGGAAATCTATAAATGTTGGAGTCAGAAATTAAAATTTCTCTTTTAACCTTGAGAGAGCTGTGTGTTATTTCGTGTCGTCTAGTGACATAGGTGCACATGGACCTCACATCTGTGGCTGTGCCACTCTGCCTGAGCTCCTCCAGGCTGGCAGCAATGCTAATTTGGGGTTGTTCCCTTGCACAGGCTCTCCTGTACCTCTTTTTTCTAATACACTGATGGAAGTCTGGCCTGATAAATGCTCATGGTATAAATCTAGGCAGAAAGGAAAGTGCTGAAGCATCCTGGTACATGAAAGCCTTTTCCTCATGTGATCAGTGGTGACCTGGGGAAGCAGCCCCCACACAGTGACCAGCTGAGCATGGCATGTTCTCCACCAGCCCCTGTGGAATGCTGCCAGGCAGCATCTGCTGGTGATTCAGAACTGCCCAAGCCCTCCAAGCCAGTTCTGAGCGGGCACAAAGAGTCCTGCAGCATTTTATGAAGAAAGCACAGTTGTCCCAGAGCTGCATCACGAGATGACAGTGAGTACTGCCAGGTTGTGACATGAGACACCCTGTGTGTGACATGGCCAGCATTATGATGCACTGATTCAGCCTTGCACTAAATGGCAAAGCTACAGAGAAGCTTCGCACCAGCAAGCACTGGTGAAAGGGGGTTGTGGGGGACTGAATTTCTAAGTAAACTGGAATTCTTTGAGGTTTCTCCTCAAAGTGTCATGGCTGCTCAGCCAGGAGGCTGGGGAAGCAAGGGCTATCAGCACTACACAGGGTATTGTCGCAGACA
>JAHXMQ010000807.1:136895979-136919797 GCA_020466415.1 Ammodramus savannarum pratensis | reverse complement strand
CAGGGCCCTGCACAGAGGGGCTGAGCATCTCCTCAGTCCCTGCCCTGTGATCACTCCAGTCCTTCACATTGAACAGTCTAACAAGAGTCAGACAGAGCAGTCAGTACCAGCATCTGTGTCTCAAGATTTAGAATAGGACAAAAGCTGATGTTATATAATTCCATTACTTTTTTTTGCACTAAGAGCATCTTCTTGTTCAAAGCACTGGAGATTCACTTCTAGTGTGCATCCCAGAAGCACCCAAGCTCAAAGGAGAACAGAGGAAAAGTGTCAGACCATTTTGACATGGCTTTTCAACTAATAATTCCTTCTAATTGTTTAGTGGAAAAAAATTAGTTTTCAAAACTTTAAAAATATGTATTCTTACTGTTTTCTGTTATGTGTCTAAGAATATGTACTGTGTCTAAGAATATGTACTGTATATAAGAATATATACTGCTAATTTCAACCAAGTTTGGCAGGATGAGATGTGTCCCAGAATATCCTCAATTTTCTGAGGAAAAGAAAGGGAAAACTAAAGGACCCACAAGGGTTAAACTCCTAATATGTGCCCCAAAGTGGGAACAAGGCTCACCTTTTCAAATACCCATCTTTCAAGCTGACCTCCCTCTCCTACAGCAAAGTCCTGGGACACAGATGCAAAGGAAGCCAGGTTTCCTCAATTTCTGCTTCCTGCCAAACATTCAGGGAGTGCCTGGCTAACAGTTGGGATTTCAGAAGCTAAAAATGAGCTGGGGGCTCAAACCCCTGTTGCACATCAAAATGCCAGAGTGCTTTGGCTTTGCTCAGTCCCTCTCCCTGCAGTGGTTAACTTGAATTAGCTCGTTGGAGAATGATGCCTTTTATCTGGCTGTCACATGCATGTTCAGAGTGAACAACAGCAAGGAGAATAGCAAAAGAATAAAGGCCTTTGATGGGGATTTATAGAGGTCACGTGCTTTAATTTTGCAGGGGTGGAAGTGTGCACAGAGGGCTCGTGGAATGTGTGCTTGGCAGGCACCTGGGAGTCTGGAGACCTGGAGGAAATGGAGGAACTTAGGGGAGAAGGGGAAATTCCTTGGGGGGAGACAAAACAGACCCAGATGCACCTTTGCTGAGTGGTTTTTCCCCTCTCAGGACCAGTGGATCAAAAGGTCTCTCCCTAAAGCATCAAACAGGTTGGAAGTGCATGCATAAGCCCAAGGGCAAATTGTCCAGTCCTACCAAAATTGTCACAGGTGCCTTGAGGAGACATTTCAGATGTTTCATCACTGGCTGGGGTTGATACAAAGCTTTTGGATGGCTGACAAGGGCTTTTGGGAAAGGTGAGACCAGCTCCATCAGCACTGGGGGGCTCCCAGTGGGCAGAGGGATCCCAATAACAAGTTGCACTCTTCACACCCATCAGGAGAGGCCTCAAACCCAAAAAAGAGCAGCATTTGCCTGCAAAACCCAGTCCTGAAGAGGCTGCTTTGTGGAGTTGGTGCCCACAGTGAGAACCAGAGTGGATAATCCCAGTGAAAAGTCAACTTCAGACCTCACTGCTAAGCAGACTTGGTGTATCTTCTCCAAGATGTTGGGAATGGAGGTGGGACAGCCAACACTTCTTCAAGCCTGGAAATAGAGTCCAAGTGGAGCTGAGGATCCAGAGACAGGCTGTTGGTGGATGGAGTGGAAGAAGGGATGCATTTAATGGAGAAAATATCCAGTTTCTGTATTCCTACAGTGCAAAGAGGCTGCTACCAAACCCTGCTGCTGTTTCCTTTGCTTTATAGTCCTGTCAGCAGACTTTTGCTGTGCTGGCTGCTGTTTCCCCTCTCTCTTGAGAAAGCTACAGCCCCAGGGCGGAGAAAAGTGCACCACTGAGCTTTTCAGGACAGGGATGGAACTGTCCATGTTGGCTGCTTTAAAGAGAACTGACGATCTGATCCCTGCCATTACATGTACTGCAGAACTAAACTCCTCTGGTTTGTAGCAGGCAGCTTCTTGGTGGATCCTGAAACTCTCCCGACCCAGATAATGAGCAAAAAAGTCCTTTCCTCTCCCTCCCAGCCTCTGTCCCTTGCCCCAGTTCCTTGCTTAACCCCTGATGAGATCACAGAGGTGTTTCCTCAAGGTCAGTATCAACAGATCTGGAATAGATACAGAAAATATAATCTCCTTCTGCCACAGGAGGAAAGTGCCAGTGGTGAGGACAGAAAAAACCATGCAAAAGGCCATGGGGCAGACACTGGGTAACAGAGATTTAGGGACTCTGCTCTTGCATGCTCTCCTTCCCATCCCTGTATCTCATTCCCCTTATCTCCACAGTGAGTTGTGCCCCTTCCTAGCCCTGCAGGAGGCTTGAGGCACAACGAGGATTTTCCTCTTCTCTCACACCAAGGGACTGAGGTGCACACAGGGCCCTACTGGGTGCTGCTTGGCTCCAGCCTCAAAGCAATTTAGCAATCTGCCATCTTAAACTGCCTAATGACAGCTCTTCAAGCAATTGGAAGATTGCAGCCTTCAGTAAACTCTCCAGCTGAGTGAGAGCTGGTCTGTGCCTCCTCCACTCCCTCTTGGCACTCGCAGTGCAAGTCGGGCTGCTCCCCATGCACATGGCATGACAGTGCTGCAAAGGCAGGATTCCAAGGATGGGTTGAAAAGTGGCCAGGGTTAAGGCTGTATTGTTAAATAAAATGAGTTAGGTAAAATAAAATAAAATAAAAAAAAAAAAAAAAAAGAAAAAAGAAATAATAAAATAATATAAAATAATGTAATGAAATAAAATGAAATGAAATAAAAATGAAATAAAAAATAAAATAAAATAATATAAAATAAAATAAAATAAAATAAAATAAAAATAACTTGCTCATGGGCACAGACAGCAGCTGGCAGGGTTTACATGCCCTTACATAACTCTCCTCCTCTTCAGGACAGAGTGGCTGCATCCAAACCACCCATCAAGGACGTGTCCCTGGATCAAACATCAGCCTGAACCTGGGATGGTGGCAGGAGTTCAATGGCCAGGGCTTGGCCAGGACTGTGCTTTTAATGGCCTGGCTGACCACTGGACCTGCTGGGAATATGCCTCAGCTGCCCAGTTTTGGTGACATTTGGTCTCTCCCACACTGGTTATCATGTTTGTAGCCTTGGCTCTCGCTCCCTGTTGCTGTACAGGAGGAATGGAAAGCAGTGTGTGGAGGGTTAGCACATCCTCATCTTGCTGTGCTTAGAGGCTCCAGGGATGCCAGGGAGATGTAAAGCTGCAGGAGGGACCATCCCAGTCCCATCATGGCTTTGCCATCAAACTGGGTAGAACTGGAAAGAAAAGATTGTAGGTTTTCCATAGTACAAGTGAGGAAATGAGGCCTGGAGAGACCCAACAACTCCTGGAAATGCTGAGGAGAGCGACCATAAGGAGCTGTGCTGTTGTTTTTCTAATAGCTGGATGCTGGCTGAGGAGAGGTGGGGCAGGCAGGGCTGGGGTTCTCTCAGCTCTAATGAAGCTGTCAGGGAAGCAGCAATCAGAGCACACTTGCTTCCCAAAAGTAGGCTAAATCTGGCTGAAGAGATTACATTTTTTGACACATTCAAACCTGCCTGGGAAGCTGACAGCATTCTTGCCTGAGGAAAGAAAAAATGAATAAAAGACATGATGTATTACATGTAAGGTTGGGGCAGTATGGAGGTTACAGCAAGAAAGGCTGTGTGAGGGTGACGCTGCACCCCACAGCCACGAGGAAGGATCCTGCTCCTGCTCAGCCTGTCCACTGCACTCTGCATCACTGGGCACTTGGGCAGATCCCAGTGGATCCCCTTCCTGCATCACCTTGGTCCTGCAGAAACTCATCCTCACTGGGAGCACTGGAAGCAAATTTCCAGGTCCCTGTGGGTGTTCCACAGCTGGAAGGGTAGGAAGTTTCACACCATGACAAGGAAGAGCTACAATCAGAGCTGGTGTGTGAGCAGGATGTGTCTGTGCTGGCAGCTGGCTTGGCTGGACACAAGGGTGAGAAATAGGGGAGAAGAGGGGAAATAGCATCATGGATGTGACAGGCAACATCTTGGCACGGTTATGGAATCCACACAGAGTACTTTGGCCAAACTGGTGTACATCAGGACTGGTTTCATGTTTGTGGAGGTGGAGGACACTCAGAGAGCCACTTTCACCCTGGCTCTCTAACTGCAGCTCGTCCCTGGTACAAACTGTAGGAGTTTTGTCCCTCCAAAGCAAGTGGGAGCAGCCCCCTGTGTACCTCAGGACTGTGCCAGGGAGGAGTGTGGGAGATACAGCCAGATGGAGTGGCATGACGTATGATGTGGATTATCCTACATATCCTACAGTGAGGGGGGCTCTCTACCTGCAGTCATGGTGTTGAAGGGAGGCTGTGCCAGAAGATGGCTCTGACTGCAGCTGCACCAAGGCAAACCTGCTCAGTCAGCTGGGGACCTCACTGGGGGACCACAGCATCACTTCTGACACCTCACACTCCCTCCATATGGGCACAGCAGCCAGAGTTGAAGCCTGAACCCACAGAGAGATTTTGTCTCCACCTCTTCCCGCTGTGCCTTAGACTGCACAAGGCAAATAATGGAATTCCCAAACTGGAGCTCTGTGGTGGTGTTTGAGGGTCCTCAGGACAAGGGAAGAGATAAGTATCTTGACTCCATGTTTCAGAAGGCTGATTTATTATTTTATGTTATATATTAAAAATGCTATAGTAAAACTATACTAAAGAAAGAGAAAAGGAGACATCAGAAGGCTAGAAAAGAATGAATAATAAAATCTTGTGAAAGACTCAGAGAGTCCGACACAGCTGGCTGTGATTGGCCATTAATTAAAAACAATCCACATTGCACCTGTTGGTAAACCATCTCCAGATCACATTCCACAGCAATCAGGTAATTATTGTTTACATTTCTTTTCTGTGGCTTCTCAGGAGAAAAATCTTAGAGAAAGGATTTTCATAAAATATCACAGTGACAGTGCTGGAGCCAAATGATCCTGAAGCTCATGAAGAGATTTGATTGCACAGCCCTACTCGAGTGTTATCACCCCAGCCAGCTCCAGGCATGAGCAGAAAGTGGAGCTGGGCTGAGGCCAAGGAGCCCAGCGTTGGGCTGAATGTGCATCTCTGCAGCCCTTGGAGCTCTGGCTTTCATCTGTATTCCTTTACAGCTTATCATGTTTGCACTAGGGCTCCGCAGATAACAATCTATTAACAGTAAAGTGAATTAGATCACTGCCTGCTTATTTCCCTCAGCTGAGGCCAAACTGCTCTTTGCCCATTCAGGAAATTCGTGTTACTTTACTCTCTCTGAGCACGAAAGCATGTCACTCTAATTACCTCCCGTCTCATTCAGCCCCAGCAGCTCCCAAACGCTTGAGAGACAGGAGAGCTATAACCTCATTAGAGCATGTTATCCTAAGAGATCAGACACTGGCAGGGGTTTGTTGTGACGAGACCTTTGCAGATGTTTTCTTTTGAAAGTACAAAAGGGGAAGAGGAATCTGAAGCCGGTGAAGGGGAGCCTTGAAATAACCTCTCTGGTAGCAAAGGGCCGCAAGCAAGCGCACGGGGTCACATCCTGCCCTTGGTTTGGCTGCAAGGAGGCTCAGAGGGGGTTGAGGGGGTGCAGCAGGCAATTTAATGCCCTGGAATGGTCCATTCCTGCCCAGCTCTCAGGATTTATTGAGAACATTTATTGAATGTGCAGGTAAATGTGTACCAAAGCAAGCAGACCTTTCTGGCTGTGGATAAGCTCCCAGCACAGGGTGAGTGGAGCAGGCTGGTGGGCAGCACTCAGGGTGGATTTGTGCTGTGGCGGAGCCTGGATTTGCTGCCTCACAACCCCTTGCTCAAGCTCTTTGGGGTCTCCAATCCAGAGATGTTTAACTGTGATGGTGTTCACAGGGGTCTTAGGATGGGGGAAGAGATGAGGATCTGACTCCATGTTTCAGAAGGCTTGATTTATTATTTTATGATATATATTACATTAAAACTATATTAAAAGAATAGAAGAAAAAGTTTCATCAGAAGGCTGGCTAAGCTAAGAATAGAAAGGAATGATAACAAAGGCAGCTGTCTTGGGCTCTCTGTCCGAGCCAGCTGGGTGTGATTGGCCATTGATTAGAAACATCCAACAGGGGCCAATCACAGATACACCTGTTGCATTCCACAGCAGCAGATAATCAATGTTTACATTTTGTTCTTGAGGCCTCTCAGCTTCTCAGGAGTAAAAATCCTAAGGAAAGGATTTTTCATAAAAAGAAATCTGCGACATTTAACAACTGCTTTTTGGAGTTTTTTTCCTCATGTATCATGAATGGAAAATTTACCTTCTCCTCCAACCACAGCAAACTAAAATTTCAAGTGACCCAACTCACTAATTCAGTCTGTTCTCCAAATAATTGAAAACCAGACTATTTTTGGTTGCATGTGGACATTTTTCATTGGAAAAGTCCATTTTGCTCAAGGTGAGAAAAGAGACGATTATAAATAGCTACAGACCTGCCAGTGGCCACGTGTGGGAGCAGAGTAAGCTGGCTGTGGTGAGACTGGCTGTCCCCAAGCCCTGTGTCCACTGCTTGGAGAAGGAGCCTGGTCAGGGCTGGATGTGCTGTGGGAGAGTTATGACCAGCCCCACCACACCACCTGCCTTGCAGTGTTTTAACTTTACAAGTGGTGCTGCTTCTTGCTGGAATACAGGACTTAAGTGTTTAAGAAGCACCACTGAATGAATCTAAACCTCTTCACTTGAGTCAGAATAAACTTAAATGGTCCCTTTTATTATTAGCTGTTGGAGAGGAGTTGAGGCCATTAATATTTAATGAATTCAGTGCCCATGGGCAGCTCAGGGCTGTTGCATGTGCCAGCCTTGTCTGGCAAAGGCACAAATCCTACCTTGCCAAGGGAGTCCAGGCAGATTCTGACAATTTATAGATGAAAGTAACTTAATGGGAGGTTAATTTAAGCCATCAGCACAGAAAGGAGAAGGCAGCTTTCAGGAGCAAAAGGGTTAATGCAGAGACACCTGACATTCCAGCCTTGGTGCCATAGGACTCATCCATTGGAACTGGTGGGATTTCAGCATGAGGACAGCTTGGAGATGTTTTATTTGGTGGGATCACCACAGCCAGAGCTGCTGCAAATGGTTCCCTGTTCACTGCTTCAGCAGCTTCTTAATTTAATGTTCATTTTAACCCCTTGTTCTCTGGCAATATTGCAGCCCGTAATGCAGGCAGAGCCAGGACAGCCTGGAACAACATCCACCCCCTTTCCTTGCCCGTTTTGGTTTTTTGGGATGCACTTTCTCCCTCAGGAGACTCAGGAGTGAAAGATCAATGAAGGCCCTGATCTAAAGCCCTCTGAAATCAAATGGAGGTTTGGGTTGATTTGGGCTTTTTGGGTTTTGAGGTTTTTTTCTGCCTTTGACTGCTCCAGAATCTCAGCAATTCCCATCAGGTGGGAGCTGATCAGCAATGGGCAGTAGCCAGGCAGTCAAGCTGAGCATCTCTGCATGTAGACACAGTTTAGCAATGCTGTCTGACAGACTTGGTTTCCAATGGAAGGTCCCATTCATCCCTTACTGATGGCTCAGCATGAGGCCCTCACCCTTAACAGCACTAAAAATTGGGGAATTAAGAATAGACCAGGATAAACCCCACAACATAAATGTGCACACACAGACTTCTGCAGCAGGCACCAGTGCTGAAGTCCTTAGCTTTCTAAGCTTTTTATAGCTTTCACATATTGGTGAAACCACTTCCACCTTTCTCCCGTGGAAAAACCTGGGCCAGCTCAGACTTTCAGATGCTGCAGTTGCAATTGGGACCCAGCCACACTAGTGACTTATCCATCAGGCAGTGATCTCAAATATGGCCTGAGGGGGTTTCCTGCCCCACTGGGTGCCAGCAGCTGTAGGTTTCAGCTCTGAAACCCTCTGCAATGACAGGAGGGACAGAAAAAACACAGCTGTGGCTTTCCTTTTTCTTCTCTCTTTCTTTTTTATGAGTCTTCCACTGGAAACATTTCTTGTGACTATCTCAGGGACAGCCCAGGTAATGAATCCCTGAAAGAAGAGTGGTCAGATTTTAGCTGGGCCAAACACAGAAGCGTTGACTCCTGGGACCTGAGGAGGAATTGTTCAGCTGCTCCCTGCTGTGGTGAGTGGAATGGAAAGCTGGGGAGCTCATTCTCCTCCAGGACAGATGCCATGGCTGCTCACATGCCAGTACCTACAACAAACACAACCTCGGGGGACTCCTCACATCCCTGACCTCTGCGGGAGGGGGATGTCTGAAGAGCAGAGAAAAGGTTGCACACAGGCACGCAGGCAGACTTTGACTGAGAGTGAGAGTGGCTGTAAGATTCAAAAAGGGAAAATCTGCTCTGATGGACACATCAAAGGCCAGAAATGGCTGGGGGAGCGTTCCCAGTGGCAGGACAAAAGGTGACTCTTGTGGCAGTGGAGTCTCTGAGTCTGTCCCATGGCCCTCAGTCTCCTCTCTCTTGCAAAACTGTTTTTGCCTCCAAGGCTCTGGCTTCACATCATCCCAGCACATGTACAGGACCCCTTCCAATGTCTGCAAACACAAAGCCTGAAAGGAGCCAGTCTGCTCCCAACCCCTCTGGGCTGTTTGGAGAGCAGAGGCCACAGGGTGACAGGGGGTAGAGAATAGACGGCAAAGGGGCAGAAGGCTGCTTAGCCCAGGGGAGCCAAGCGAGACACAGGGGCATTGAAGGCACGTACCTCTTACAGTTGTGATTTATTGAAAGCTTAAAGACAGAATTGCCAGGCGCTCTTTGTTTCCATGGTACCATAAAAAATGGATGGGAAGTGACTGGGCTGTCTTGTAGTTTGAATGTTTCATTGGCATGTCGAGGAAACCTCCAGAGGATGCCTGGAGGGCATGAGAACCAGCTGATGGAATGTGCTAGTTTGTTAATTTAATAGGATACAGCGTTTTCCCTTAACACTGCACATGCAAATCAGGGTGGAGAATCAGGTCAGCACATCTCCCCTGCTCTGGCACTCGGCTCTCACACGGCATCTCCTCATCAAATCCTGCAGCATGCAGGGGTGCCCCAGCCCCCCTCTGCAGCCCTGGGCAGGATCAGGCTGCAGGAGAGGTTTTGGACTCTAAAGTGTCTAGTGGGAAATGAGGAACAGTATTTCTGTGCTGTGAAAGCCAGCCTGAGAAACGTGGTGGTGTGCAAGGCAATACCAGCTGCACTGCCTGGAAGGGATCGATGTGCACATCGACAGGAGTATTAAAAAATTCAGGTTGCTTGTGATTCATTGGGGACTCTATCAATGATTTCTTTCTATGTGGTTAAGGAAAAGACATACCAGATTTATTTGGGATTAGCAACCTTACTACAGAATTTTCAAACCAAGTTGCTGAATGCCATATTCAGGACATGAATCTTCCAAAGCTCACAAGGTGCTTCAAATCCCACAGAAAGGATATCAAATTCTAATAAACTGCATATACAATTTTAGAGTAATTTCAATGAAATTGTGGTATTTTGATCCCCATTCCGAAAGGAGTTTGGTGAAACCTAACATAAATATTGTGTATGAGTGTGTGTGTGCATTCTAATGCACAAGTCTTGCCTCACCTGTCACTAGAACTGCTAAAGCCTCATTTTGGGAAGGGTTCAATCCTGTCACAGACACAGACTCTTCTGGAGACAGACATAATCCAAAACTAATTGAATTCAGTGGAGCTCTGCACATTTAAACCAAAGACATTTGAACTTAGCCCGTCCCTTCTCCTCACTGCATCCAGGAGAGGATCCCAGGTAAAGCTTTGCTCTAAGACACCCTGGACATCTGGAATTGCTGTCCTGGAGCAAGTATCCCTCCACAGTTCCTGCAGCTGTCCTGCAAAGCTGCTGTGTGATACTGGGCACGGGCTCCAGGTCAGCAACCTCCCTATGTGGTGCAGGGACCCCAATGGTGGCAGGGACCCTGATGGTGGCAGGGACCCCGATGGTGACACTGATGTGCTTCAGTGCCCTTTGGGAAGTGACCCAAGGGATCCCAGCCTGGCACATCCCTCACCTTGCCAGGGCAATGGGAAGGGGAGTGCCTGCCATGCCTGGGTGGTTGGCTGGCCCCACTCCAGCTGTGCTGTGCAGCCAGTTTCATTTTCTGCTCCCCATTGGCTCTGTGCTCCTCTTCCTCTCTGTGTCTTGTGCACTCCCACAGCACATGGCTGGGTTTCAGGCTCTTTTCCCCACACTGGAACTTTGCTGCTCCACCAGCCAGGATAAAAAATGGTGAGACATTCCCAGCAAGCTGCAGAGGTGGGATCTCATGTTGCTTTTTTTGCTTTTAGCCTTTTTTTTTTTACTGGGGAGGAAAATTACTAATTTCTATTGAGAACTTGCTGTTATGTGGGAAGCGCTCTCTTTGAACTCAAGTTTTGTTTTCAACCACAGAGACCTTAAGGGTCCTGAAAAAGAGTTTTTGTGCTTTGAGAGGAACTCCACCAACCTTCCCCGCGTCACCCCAGCTGCTCCCAGTGTGAGCCAGGAGGATAAACATGCAGCAAGAACCTTTTCTAGAGAACAGCAAAAAAAAAAAAAAAGAACAACTGTCACAAAAATCTGACTGAGGCTCATTCCCAAACAATTCAGTGCCAGCTGCACAGCAGGGAAGTGGATCCAAAAGGACAGTTGCAGCAGTCATGTTTGATCTCTCACACAGGAGGCCAGAGGCTGCACCAGTGCCAATAGCTGGCAGCTGAACAGGCCCCTGCTCCTGGCAGGACAGCTGATCCTAATTTAATGACTAGGTGGTGAAGAGTGGACCACGCCTCTTTCTAATCAGTGATTAGGTCCTTTTGGTGCTGCTTTGGCTCCCACCATGTGCTTCCCCATGGCTACATCCATGTTATGGTGGGGAGCTGTGGGCTCCAGGCAGCAGAGCTGAGTGTCTCTGTCATTTCTGGGGCATTTCCAAGCCAGCTAAAAGCAGGACATGTGAGAGCCCAGCCTGGCTGCAAGTGCACAGCCAGACCACACAACACCCACTCAGACTCGAACCAAGTGCCTGAACCTTTTGGAATTCCTCCAAAAGTTGCTCTGCTCAGGGGTGGCATTTAAAATAGACAGTGTATATTATAATGTGCTTGGGGACATGAGTTTTAGGTGTGTAGGGAGTACCTATTCCAGAATAGAGGGTGGGTACTGCTGAAAAAATTTCAATTTGTCCTCATAGCTGCTTTTCCAGGACATCAGGATGCATCCTGCTGATTGCAAAACCTGCCTAAACCCAAGATAAATTAGCCCAATACTTTGTTTCAGCTCCTGCTCCCCTGTGTAAAGCGGTTTTTGGTCTGTTTGCGCTGCGTTCTCATACACGAGGTGGAGAGGGAAGTGAAAATCTATCAAAGGAGATGTTACAAGAGGTTTTTCAGCAGCATGACTGTGACAAGACTGTGCTGCAGCTCTGTGGCACACTGTCTGTGGGATGCTTCAGCACAGCCCTGCAGACAGATGGCTGGTGCAAAGTGAAAAATCTACTTGCATCAAACAAACTCTCCAGCAAGCACTCGGCAGGATCCAATGCAAAGCACGGCCAATCTGCACCTGCAAGTCCATATGTACTTGTCCCATCAAGCATTCTCAACCATGTCCCTAGAATGACAGCAAGTCCACTTAGGCTTTTTATTTTTTTTATTATCATTTTTTTCCCCATCAGCACTTCTACTCCAGGGGTTTTGAGAGGATGTACAGCATCCTGTAGCCAGCAATTCCCAACATGTGTCCAGTTTAGCATCCTCCCCAACATGTGACACTGACCTTGCTGTGTGATAGATGCCAGACAAAGGGAATTAACCATTCCTCTGTTCTTATTTAGTTAGGAAGCTGTAACCTTTCAGTGCTCCCTGATGTACCAGATATGTCAGAGCATCCCACTCTGACTTCAAAGGAATGTCACAGGAATAGGAAGCGCAGAACCAGCAGCAAAGCAATTAGTTATATGATCTGGTAGGGCAGTTCCCCTGCTCCACTTCCTAATGCCACTTAATGGGCTTCTATTAATGTTAAAACATGTGTTAAAAGAGATTGGACACTGAGAAATGTATTCCCTCCTAGAAAGGACTGGACACCACTTTGATGTGGATTCACAGTGGAAAATCTGAAAATCCACAGCTGTGGGTTCAGAGCAAAGAGTGGCAAAGAAACCAGCACAGGATTTAAAGCCTGCACTGGGGAACACTTTTCTCTTGCATGGATATTTCCCATGCAATTGATTTTATCTGAGTTTAAATACAAGAGAATCAAACTCTCTGCCTGAAATCCTCCTCTCACTAAACAGTGGGACACAGGCAATTGGCAATAGAAGTGTAAGTAGTCTCACAGCAGTGGGAGAGGCAAAGTCTGGCTTCCCTTAAATCCTACAAAAACTACATTTCCTCTATGGCAAGCAATAACCTGTGCACTGATTTATATTGATAAATATAAACTGGTTCATGCTCAACAACCAGCTGGCCACTGCCAAAGGTTTCTGCTTGCTTTTCCCTTGTTTGCTAGTAATCCATTGCTCTCTGCTAGCCCAGGATTCGTGCAGCCAGCCCCTGAATATGGAGCACTCTGCTGATAGGGAAAATACAGAGAGGATTTATGCTGCAGGAGTCCTGCTTCTAAGCCCTTCTAATATCCCAGCCCTGTCCCTGCAAAGCTGGGCCCTTGCTTTACACCAAGTGCACCTTCCTCTGTTCCTCTTTCACCACATGCAGTGTCAGGACCCAGGACCTCCCTCTGGCTGTCCTGAGCAGCCAAGACCCCTGCCAGGGGGCTCAGAGACCCTGGCACAGAGCCCAAAATGCCCCTGTGGGTTTGATTATGACCCATGGAGCAAATTACCAACCTCACATGAAGATCTGCAAGCCATGACAAATTAAGTAGAATGATAGAGAATTTATGACAAGGTGAAAAAGTAGATTTTGGGGTTTTTTAGAATGGGGGTTCAGGGGGGCAAGATGGAGGAATCTGGGCATGTCCAGCCTTTCTCCTTCTTCTTCTTGGCCTCCATCTTCTGCTGTGATGTTGGCACATTTAGATTGGTTTAGAGTAGAAGCTCACTGTCTAACATAGGTGATAGGTATTGGAAAGTAATTGTAAATATTGTACACATAGTTTTTAGTATAAAGGCATAACACCGCTCCGGGGCAGGCAGAGTGCCTCAGACTGTCCTGCTGAGTGGACCTTGGCTGGACAGGAGAAAGAATTTTATAGATAAGAAACAATAAACAACCTTGAGACCAAAAAATGAAGAGCCCTGACTCTTTCTTCAAGCGCCAGGCTGGGAAAAGAGAATTTCTAACACATCTTGGGGTCACTCTGACCAGTTGGAGATCCTGACAATGCAGGAGCCTTTCAGGACAGCTTTCTTTAAGAGGAGATTTCACCTGACACCTCTGCAGGTTAAAGAGGGACAAGGAAGAAGACAGGCACCCAGGTCAGCTGGCTTGCTCCTATCCCATTGATCTGACACTGCAGAGAGCCAAGGAAATGACAAGAGCATCACGAGCACAGGAATGCCCCGGAGTTGGCAGAGCTGGCTGGTCAGGGAAATCCAGCCCTCACTCTTGATTTTTGGAATTGTTTTGCTATTGGAGCACATGCCTCTGGGGAAACATTGATAGGTGAGGAAGGAGTGATGGGGGTTTTATGAGCAGCAGGTTGTGAGTGTGCAGCTGCCCCAAAGGAGGGTGTTTTGCTGCCTGGTGAGGAGTGAGACCTACTCACACCAGCCATGTCCTGGCAGCTTTAGCTCATGAAGGTCTGAACCCACATCCAGTTTAAAACCTGGAAATATGCTTGCACTGTCCACTGCTCTCCATTATTTACTGCTCTGGTGTTCAAGGGCTCCACAGGCTTAAAGCAGACATGGAAAAATAACAATTTAATAAACTACAGCACAGAGTGACTGCAACCATCCCAACAAACCACATCCATGGCCAGAGGGGTGGATGCTGACCCCCTCCACATGAGCCCTCAGATTTCAGTGCAACACAACTGCCTAAAGCCTGTGTTTGGAGACACAAGGAGAAAAGGATTATCACCCTCCCTCCTTTGGCTTTTCAGGACGGGAGTGCTGCGGGGCAGGACCTGCTCGGCTGTTTGTACAGCAGCTCAAAGGGCGCTGCAGCTTTGCTGCTCCTCGCAGGGGCAGCACCGTGACTGCTGGCTTACCACGGGCTGGTTTATGTTTTTCTTTGTCCCTCCACGCCCTGATTTCAACACTGAACAAGGATCAGCCCCGTAGCGAGCACAGGGATGTTTTCCTACCACAGCCCCGGGTGATGGGCGGATCCTGCAGGCAGCACAGCAGGTCCTGGTGGCTCACCCTATCCTTGGAGGGTGCAGGGGATGCCCAGCATCATCCCCAGCATCATCAGGGGCCAGCCTGGCCCAGCTCACCTCCCTGCTGCAGCGAGGAAGATGATGCTGGTGCCGAGAGGGGGCAGAGCCAGTGAGGAAGGGGAGGAGATGGAGGGAGAACACTCACACCAGCATCCCTGCAAAGGAGGGCAGCCAGGGACAGCGCCTGCTTGTAGGCAGGGAAAAGAAAGGGAAGATGAGGCAAGGGCAGGGACAGAAGGTTTCTTCCAGGAACAAAAGCTCTAAGTGTGAAAGGTGTGTTTTCCCCAAAGCCATTATTTTCTGCCAGCATGGGGGAGGCACAAGTTCTCTCCTTGTCGTGCAGGTGTTTAGTGAGTCCTGCAGATCACACAACAGATTAAGGCTTGTGGCTCTTCCAGCTCCCCTCCTTTTCCTCCCTAAAGTGCCCTCCATGCTCAGCTTTTCATTCTTTATGTCTCCAGCTCTAATTAGCTTTTCTCTCCTGCTGCTTCTGATGAATTGCTCCGTTTTTAGGTGGTTTTTTTGCCTTTTTTTTTCTCATATCTTTGGGGCCCTGCTGTTTCTTGGGGAGTTAGGCTAGAGAGTTATATTCCTCATCCCTCTCAGTCATTATGAAAGAGAATCCTCTCAGATGAGGACATTCATTAAACTGATTTGGGATGCCTGGTCTATCTTCACTCTGTGTGTTTGCATTAGTGTATGTAAAATAATTAAAATGCACAGGAAGTGTAGGCTGGAATAATCAGAAAGGCTGGCCCTAACCTGAGGAAATTTGGGGGCAGGGTGCCTGTTTTCTTTTTAATAGGTGCCTCTACTTTAATTGCAAAAAAAATTGAGCAAATTCTTCTCTTTATTCTCATATTTTTGGATGTCAGGGTACGTGGAAGACAAAGGAGATGAGATCCTGAACTCAGAATTGTGTCCCTGCAAGCCCTGAGGTCACTGTAGGACCTTGACATTTAATAAAACTTACGGTGGAGAAAGGAAGAGTCCTTATTTACCTTATGAATTTGGACCTCTTTAAAGTTCCCAGACCCTGACTCCTCTTCACAACCAGACAAACACAAAAATTATTTCCAGCATAAAAGCAGAGATGAACCTATTTAGAGGAGACAGATTTTTAAGGGAGAAAAATACAGAAAATATTAAACACAAGGGGATGACAGTGCCAGGAGTGGCTTTTTATTCTGCTGATGGAGTAGCCAAGCAATCCCTGAGATGCACCCTGCAGAGGATGAGCACAAGAACAGGGTGGCTTCAGTGGGCACAGATCTGAGAGCCACAAAACCTCATCTTGGCCACAGCACCTCTAAGTCTGGCTCAGCCACCTTCTCCCTACATTGCTCATACCAGTCTGCCAACACTTCTCCTTTTGTTCTTCTTTATGTGCTGGTTTTGAAGAGCCTTGGGGCAGGATTTTGGGGCACAGGGCACCTGCTGCTCCTCAGCCTCACGTGGGGATTGAATGGTGCTGGTGGGAAAACCTGGCTGGATCAGGTGCCACTGGGGTCTCTTCTTGCCCAGGGAAAGCAGAACACAATTAGTCTGGCCTGGCTCCATGCTAGTTGGCTAATTGGCTCCATGCTAATTGGCTCTGTGCTGGTGTCCACAGGTGAGCAGCTCTGTGGGCTCTGTCCAGCAGGAGAACCAGGTCCACTCCAAGGCTCTGCACTCAGATGGGCAAACCTTGGGCTGAGTTACACTGAGACACCAAGCCAGGGCAATCCCAGAGACTGTTCAGGGCCACAACTGACTGAAAACTAACCATGAAAAGGATTGTCCTGGCCAGGACCTCAGCAGCTCCTACAACCTCCATTTGCTGTGCTCTCTGGAGGGGTTTTGCACATCTGCCATGGTCTTTGGAAGGGTTTTGCACCAGGCAGGCACTGCTGGTTCCCTCTCTGTGCAGGATCTTGCACCAGGTCCCAGATGGGCTCAGAGAGAATGATCTCACCCCAGGGAAGAGGCACATGCAGGAACCAGAGAAGGGTGGTGTGGCACAAGTCAGAAAGAGAAAATTTCATGCCATTTGTGACCCAGCCCTCTGGCTGGGTGGCTGAGGACATCCCTGCATGCATGAACTCCACAGGTATCTCAGATAACAGCAATGGATTTGAAGAGTGAGATTCAGCTGCATTTATGAAAATATTTGCATCTCAGGCTGCTGTTCTTGCTCCTCAGTAGGCAGGAGGACAACCTGCTACGTTGAAGTGAGTAGAACCACTGGCCAAAAACCACTTGGCCAGTGGCTCAACTCATCCCAAAGGAGGTGTCTGCAGTGAGGCAAATGGATAACACACTGTAAATGCTTCCCACCTTGCACTGCCTCTCAGGGGAGCAGGAGTGGCTGCCTCAGGTGGAGACATCCAAGCTGACTCACTGAAACCTGCTGGGCTCCAGGATGGGCAGGCTGGGGGTGCAGAACACCTGGTTTGGGATGCCTCAGTGCCAGAAGCCCATCAGCAGGCAGGCAGGAGGGGTTTTGTTTGGAAACAGTGCAAGATGCACAAACATTCCTGCTCCATGTGAGAGTGGGTGTGTGCACGTCCATGTGGGTGTGAAGGAGACAGAGATACCCAGGGAGAGGGACAGTGAGAAACACAAAGAGATGATTTAGGAGCATTCCCAAGGGATGTCCTGTGCTTGCCTCCTCCCCAAGGTCCTGGCAGCAGCTCGTTTCTCTGCAGAGAAGGCAGAGGTGCATTCCTCCAAAGTGATACTCTATCAAACAGCAAAGCCATTTACTTTCTGCTGCCTCTGCAGATTTTCAGTGCCTGCAACTGCAGACCTAAAAGTTTATCTTACCAGAGGAATTTATATGGGGCTGTGAGATGGGCTGGTGTTATATGGCTCTAAGTAGTTCCATGAAGCCTCTGTGGGCTAATAAAACAGTATTAATTGTATTGCTAAGGTTGCATTTTAAACATTAAATTATGGATGGCTTGATAGCATCGTGAAAGCCAGCATCTTGACATGACCTAACCATTATCTATGGAAATGGCTAAAATGCCTTTTTGCAATGTACTCTGGTTGATTTAACTCTTTGAGGTGACACTTAACACTAAATTATTTCCTCTGGCAGAGGGAGGGCAGGGAGGGCTTCTCCTTCTCCTTCCCTTATTCTCTTCCTGTGCTCTTCCTGAGCTGCTTTTAACCTCCTCAGCTTACTTTAGCCTGGAAATAGCAAATGGTGGGGGGAGAAACAGAGGCCCAGAACTCACACCATTCCCCACTTTGTTCCTGCATCTCTGAGGGTGCATAGGAGAGACCCTGGGAACAGTGGCAGCAGGAGGGAAAGGCTCAGAGGGAGTGGGCCCTTGAGGGGTCCCTGCCCCACTCTGCCCCCAGAGTGAATGAACCAGCCCCTGTTAATCTAATTAAAGGGGTCAGCCCTAAAGGCCAATTACAACAGCGTCAATTCTTCCCTCGCTGGCTGGTTTAGGGGCAGAGCTGAGCAAAGCCTTTCATGGCTGGGAACGCATCTGCTGATGGAAGAAAAACAGGCAAACAAAAATTTAATGGGCTTGCTTTTGTTTATTATTATTGCTATTTATTTTAAGAGATTGATGGGCTCATCACTGGAAGTGACCTGCTGAGGGGCAGACACACATCCCCAGAGTGTCAGGCCAGTCCCACCCTCAGTGCCACTCCCCTGTCACCCACCCCGGTGCTGTCCCTGTGTCCCCCAGCAGGTGAGGGGCAGTGTCTACGCTGGGAGCCGGGCTGGGGACACATTCACAGGTCCTGGCTGCCCCCTTGGCTGTGGGAGGCACAGCTGGGCACTGGGGACCCCGCTGTGCCCAGCACCCCTCGGGTGGCATGTCACACTTGGCAGCTCCGTGTTTGTGAAGCTGCAGCTCTGACATGTCCCTGCTGACCCCGGCAGAGCAGCTGGCACGCTTCTCCCACTGACCACAGTGTCCCCAGTGTCCCCAGTGCTCCCACTGTCCCCAGTGTCCTCACTGTCCCCACTGCTCTCCCTGCTCCCACTGCCCCCACTGTCCCCATTGCTTCCCCTGCTCCCACTGTCCCCACTGCTTCCACTGTCCCCAGTGTCCTCACTGACCCCACTGTCCCTACTGTCCCCATTGCTCCCCCTGCTCCCACTGTCCCCATTGCCCCTCCTGCTCCCACTGGTCCCACTGTTCCCCCTGCCCCCACTGCTCCCACTATCCCCATTGTCCCCACTGTCCCACCTCCCATTGCCCTCACTGCTCCCACTGTCCCCACTGCCCCTCCTGTTCCCATTGCTCCCACTGCCCCCACTGTCCCCACTGCTCCCACTCCCAGCTCAGGAACTGCTCAGAGCCCCAGCTGCAGCTCCCAAAACCCCAAACGGATTTTAGGAGAAGCCTTTGGCTCACCCCAGGGCTGAGGCAGACATTAAATGTGAAGAAAAGGAAAATTATGCTTTCTGCCACCATCCCTGTGGTCCCTGTGCAGCACTGCCCTGGCTGCAGCAGGGTCTCTGCTAGGATGGAGATGGAGACCCCCATGCCTGCTTGGATTCGTGCCACAAGCCAAGGGACCTCCTGCCCTGCTTCATCTTCATTCAGGAAAACATCCATGCACTGGCAGACATGGAAATGAAATGCAAATCTGTGCTGCCCACAGCTCACAAAGCACACCTGTGCACCGCTGCAGCGTGAAAACCCCAGCCGTGGCCTCTAGGAATCAGACAAAATAGGGAAAGGGCAGAAACTCATGCTCTGGTGACCTTGGATTTTTATACTAATAAAGCTACTTGATGGCTTTTTTAACAAAAGGGAAAAACTCCTTTCATAGGTTGCTGTCCCCTGACAACATTTTGACATCAGAGACCCATCATGCCTCTTGTATTATGGAGTGCTCATTTATCTTGGAAGCCTGTAGCAGCTGCTCACGTTACAAGTGGAAATTCCTTCCCTTTGTTTTCCTCGATGTTGCTCTCCTGAACTTCAGTTCAAGAGTTGATTTAAGTGGATCTGCATTACAGACTGATGGGATATTTCCAGTGAGTGGATTGACTGAAGGTAGCATGTTTAATGTCGTTGGTGGGTAAAGCTCACCACTCATTTCTGGGTACTTCAATGAGCTGAGCTTTGTAGAGTTCATCATCTGAGAGCTCGGTTTATGTGGTACAAAGTGTACCCAAGGGAGGTGCACTGGTGCAAGATATATATAAGATTCTCATCACATTCCCCACAGCCCCCAAAGACCCCTGCTACAAAGCAGCTGCTCTGGGAAGCCAAGTTGTTACATGAATCAACCCAGAAAAGAAAAGCCCTGAACAGGAGCCCAAAAGTGCCCAGAAAAAGCCAATAATAACTGGAATATGAAGAGCAAATAAGGAAACTGCCACAAAAGTCCAGAGGATTATTTATGGAAAGTGTTGGGCAGTAATGTTTACATTTGATTTATAAGTAGGAGAGGTGAGATTTCTCTTCTTGGGGCACAAAGGAGCCATCCAGATGCTGATGGGACCAGAGAAGATGAATGCATGTACAGGACTTCTCCCTGTCCCTGTCAGTGTTCAAGGCCAGGCTGAATGGAGCATTGAGCATCCTGATCCAGTGGAAGGTGTCCTTACCCACAGCTGGGAGTTGGAAATAGATGAGCTTTAGGGTCCCTTCCAACCCAAACCATTCTCTATTAGATGAAAAATCAGCTGTGTCCTTAAGGCAGCTCAGCTCTCTTGCACGACTCACAAAACAGTTTGTTGAGCTCAGAGCTGTTCTCCTTACTCAGGAAAAAACACCAAAACCTTTATTCAGTATGAAATCCTCTGTTGGGTGTCTGGGACTGGCAGCCTGATGGTGATCAGCTCCAGAGCTATAGTTTGGGGTTTGGTTGCGGGTCTGGTTGGACAAAGGGAGGATGCCCTGTCCAGGTTGTTGGGGAAGATGAAACAGGAAAGCCTTATAAATATGATTGTCTGGCAAAAGATTTTGAGAATATGGAAACTAGACGTGAGATTGAAATGAAATCAAGCTTTGAGATACCTCAGTTACTGAACAACTGGAAAACAATGGTGTGGCCAGCTGAAGGTAATCCCCTTTTGATGAAACAACACCCTCTGCTTGCAGACAGGCCCAAGGGTCAGAGCAGACCCTGCCAGCTTGGCAGAAGGGCCCAAAGAGGAGTTTTTAGGGTTTAAAATGTAGCACAGTATGGTAATGTAATGATTCTTATAGGCTGTATGTAAATGCTATAGGATTTGTATCTTGTACTACATTGGTTAGTGAGAATTAGAATATTCAGCACAGAAGAAGATTTATTAGATTGTAACGGGAACTTCGCTCTCTTACTCTGTTACTTTCTTACTCTCTTATCTTCTCATCTTCTCTCTCTCTCTCATCCTCTCTTCCTCTCTCTTCTTTGGGGCCTGCTCTGAGCTGTGGCTGGCAGCTCCCAGCAGGGCCCTGCACCCAGGCCCTTTGCAATAAACCCCAAATTCCAGACCTGGCTGCAGAGATCTCTCATCTCCGTCCATCCTGACCATCCTACCCCCATTGCTCCTACACAGGATGATGCTCCTGAGGAGACAGAGCTGGTGGCAGCAGTGCTGCTTTAGCTGGTCCATCACCTGGGCTGTGTAGGGGCTGCCTGGCTGGGCTGGGATGAGCCAGCTGGCCCTTCTGCCAGGCCAGTGGTGCGTGGCTGAAATCTGGTCCATGCCCAGGCCCTGCTGGTCTGTGCAGTCTGGATACACAGCATTCAGCCAGCTGGCTCTGGGATCACCACCCTGGGCTGAAGCACAGCTCCTAAAGGCAGAGAAACACAAAACAAAGAGGGTGAATCCCTCCCTGACCTGCACATTGTTTGGGATCAAGGGTCAGTTTCTCCAGAGGTGGTGGGAGCTTCCTGCCCTGCTCCTGCTGCTGCATCCCAAAGAGATGAAAGGCAAATCTGTGTCAAAAATTATGGCAGAACAGGGCCCGAGCTTTCGCAGGAAGTTTTGGAGGCTGCTCCTTGCTGAGAGGGGGTTGCTGCAATCCTACGTGAACCGTGACACCAAAGCAGCGTCTGGGAAGTGAAACCAGCACTGCCCACCCAGCTCTTCTCCCCGGTTCCCAGGCTGACACAGACAGCTTGGCTCATCTCTACAGCTGCTGCCTCCCTCTGTTCCCAAGGTCTGCTCGCCCTCCTGGCTTCTTCTTTGTTCTTCAGACCACCAGGACAGAGACACATGCAAAGCCAGCCCTGCCCTGGCTCTGCAGTGGTGGTCCCATCTCCCTTCAGCACAGACTCAGGAATTTATAAGCAATCATCATTTCCTGCTGCCATTTGCTTTCCCTGCACAGCCCTTCTGTGATCTGCTTGGAACCCCAGCAGATGTCCATCAGGGACGTGTCCTTTCCAGCTGGCATTTGATGGGTGCCTCTGATGGTGGCTGGTGGTCCATTAATCTTGTGCCAGAGATTATTTGCTTCTTGGCCTTTTAGCAACAGTGAGTTCATGCTTTTTTATGACCCTCAGTACCTCCCCTTGAAATACCTTTATGGAGGGTTGGTATTGATGAGAATCTCTGTGATGACACATGTTGTGTCTCAGTCCAGCACAGCCAGTGACAAGGGGACACCAGTCCCATCAATGGGTGACCATTGAAAGATTTAGGGCTTGGGTTTGGAGCAGCTTCTGAGGGTTCAGATGCTTCTCTGAAGCTAAGCCAAACCCCTTTGGCCTGGAAATCAAGCTGGGAAATAGAATGAGATTAAGCCTGTCAAGTGAGATTTATGGTTCATCCTTCTTCCAACTGGGTCAAAAATACCACAAGTGCAGCTTCTTTGAGAGAGCACCAGTGCCTGTGGCCCAGACAGAGCCAGGGAGGGGAGGACAGGTGGGCCTTCCTTTCAAGTCACTGGTTGATTTCTGTTTTGGGGAAGTTCAGCTTGTGCTCCTGGCCTGTCTGTAGCTGGGAACTTCTGCATCTTGATCAGACTGGGAATGGCACTCACCCTGACCCTGATGATGAAGGTGACACTTTGGGAAGGCAGCAGGTCTTAGGGACACTGCCATGGTCCTGCTGCTTGTCCTGGTTCACAAACACCTTACAGACACCAGATTTTGCTTCCAGTCTCAAAACAGCTTCCTCACTGCCCTGTGTGCTGAGCTCCCAGCTTGGACAGCGGAGATACAAAGTGTGGATCACCCTCTGCTGCGGCTGCTGGTGCTGCTGGCATCTTCCACCCTCTTTCTGTTCCTGCTTAAAAATATGGGCTAGCAATGACCTGATGTTTTAAAAGAATTTAAGCCAAGCCCTAGCTGCTTCAGAGCATGAACTAGGGGTCCATAGTGTGAGCAGCAGAGCTACCAAAGGTAACACTTTGAGAAGGCAGCAGGTCTTGGGGACACTGCCATGGTCCTGCTTCATAAGCTCCCTACAGACATCAGATTTTGCTTCCAGCCTCCAAGCAGCTTCCTCACTGCCCTGTGTGCTGAGCTCCCAGCTCAGACAGTGGCAATACAACGTGTGGATCACCCTGTGCTGCTGTTGCTGGCATCTTCCACCCTCTTTCTGTTCCTGCTTAAAAATATGGGCTAGCAAAAACCTGATGTTTTAAAATAATTTAAGCCAAGCCCCAGCTGCTTCAGAGCATGAACTAGGGGTCCATAGCGTGAGCAGCAGAGCTACCAGGGGGATGAAAGCAGCCAGGGACAGGGGGCTGGAGAAAGTCATCTCAGCTGGCCCAGCTGGTGCTAGAAAAGGGCACAGATCCATGCCCTGAGCCTTCTCAGGCCACACTATGGGGCACCTTTCAGGATGTTTGCATCAAGCCACAATCTCTGTCACTGTGAATCAAATCCGACTCTGGGAATTGTGAAAAAAGTGGAGAATAGAGCAGAAAATGTCATTGTGCTGCTACAAATGTCTCTGGCGCATCCACATTGACTCAGTGGATGATTCAGGTTCTGAGGGAGCTTAGGATGTTGTTGTCCATAGTTTGTGACATTTTGGGTCCCACAGCACTCAGAGGAAATGAGATGTTTGGAAAGGATTCATGCAAAGCAACATGAGTGACTGGAGGCCTGGGAGGAGAGATGATCTGGTTTGGGAAACAAATGGTCAAACAGAGATGCAAGAAAAGCCCAGGGGAATTCCTGAGGGATGACTGATGGCTCATTGTCTTGTATAACAGAAGAATTAGGAGCAACGGACAAAACAGGAAGCTGTCAAGTTCAGAAGCTGCATCCTCCTGTGTCAGGACCCAGAACATCCCTCTGGCTGTCCAGGATGGCCAAGACCCCTGCCAGGGGGCTCAGAGACCCTGGCACAGAGCCCAAAACATCTGTGGGTTTGATTATGACTGAGGAGCAAATTACCAACCTTGTATGCAGATCAGCAAGCCACAACAGTTTAGGTAGAATAATAGTGAAGTTATCACAGTGTGGAAAAGTAGATTTTAGGGTTTTTGGTGTGGGGGTTCAAGAGGCAAGATGGAGGGAAATGGGTGTATCCAGCCTTTCTCCTTCTTCTTCTTGGCCTCCAT
>JAHXMQ010000807.1:136805342-136895879 GCA_020466415.1 Ammodramus savannarum pratensis | reverse complement strand
TCCTTCTTCAAGCGCCGGGCTGGGAAAAGAGACTTTCTGACATATCTTGGGGTCACTCTGACAAGCGAGAGATCCCGACACTCCTGCTGCCCCACTCTGGGGTGTGGGTACAGCTGTACCCCCAGAGGGGTGATACAGCCACCTGTGAAACTCATGGGGTGGCACCAAGCTGACCTCCCAGCTGGCCTCAGCTGAAAAGGGTGGCATGGCCTCAGCATGGCTGTCACACACAGCTCATTTTTTAACTCCTGTGTTGAAATATTTTGGATGCTGTTACATATTTCTGCCAGTGAAACCACAACTTCTTTACAAAACAAGCTAATAACCACTGAAATTACAAATGGATATCAGTTACCATCAGAGCACATGGGCATACCTTGAAATTTCAACCACATCCCTTCTCAGTAGTCCCAGAACCCCAGTCTGTGATGGTGTTCACAGGGGTTCTTGGATGAGGGAAGAGATGAGGATCTGACTCCATGTTTCAGAAGGCTGATTTATTATTTTATTATACATATTACATTAAAACTATACTAAAAGAATAGAAGAAAAGGTTTCATCAGAAGGCCAGCTAAGAATAGAAAGGAATGATAACAAAGATTTGTGGCTCGGGCTCTGTGTCCAAGCCAGCTGACTGTGATTGGCCATTAATTAGAAACAACCACATGAGACCAATCCCAGATGCACCTGTTGCATTCCACAGCAGCAGATAATCAATGTTTACATTTTGTTTCTGAGGTCTCTCAGCTTCTCAGGAGGAAAAAAGCCTAAATAAAGGATTTTTCATAAAAGTTGTCTGTGACACCAGTCCTCATTTCACTTTTCATTTTTTTTCATAAGTTCATAGTGCCCTGAGAAGAACTGACACTGAAAACTACTTTTCTGCCTCTGTAGGTCTTCCAGGGTGAAGAAATTCACCCTTGGGTGAATTTGCTGGTGTCCAATGGAGTGTAAACTCCAAAAGCAGCTTCTCCTGGTGAGTGGTGCTGGATTCTCTACTTGCTGGTAAAAGATGAGCTCAATATTGTCACTTTTATGCAGGTTTTTATTCTTAGGACGGATGGGGATCAGATGGGCTCAAACATTTTTCTCAATAGCTACAGCATGGGGGAACTGGAGGGGTTGGAGTCCACACATCCCTCCAGGTGAGGGGCAACATCAGTGTTATCCCAGATTTGGTGGCTGGGGCACAAATCACAGAATTATAAAATGGTTTGGGTTGGAAGGGACCCTAAAAACCATCCAGTTTCAACCCCCTGCCACAGGAAGGGACACCTTCCACTTGACCAGTTTGCTCAGGGCCACATCCAACCTTGCCTTGAGGATTTCCAAGGATGGGGCTTCCACAACCTCAACAAAGTTTTTTATTAATTTTTTTTTTACATAGTTATGTATATTCCTTATCACAGTGGGTTTGTACAGGCTTTTCTTTCACCCTTCAGCAGGGACACAGAGAGATATGAGGCAAAAATGTTTTTTCTTAACCATTCTGGATTCTGTGCATGTTTTAACCAACCCTTTTTATTTTGATTTTCTAACTATTTTCTTCCTTTTTTTTCTTTCTTTTTTAAAATTTATTTTTTGTTACTTACTAAAATAGTAAAACATCTCTGGAATTCCTTTCTTTCCCTTGTAAGAATCATCCCAGAAATTCCAACCACCCTGATCGTCACTGCTTTCAAAGAAACATTTTTAATTCTTCAGCGTGGCCCAGCCTTACACTTCACAATATATTTTTCTTCCTGGTTTCTCAATGGGATTTTCTCCAAGCAGTGCTAAAAATCAAGAGCTCTTCTTTTGTCTCTGAGCTGCATTTTTAAAATTCTCGATTCATGGAAAATCTCCCAACTTTTGTCTTACACAGCACAAAGAAAAGAAGCATTTGGAGGTTTTTGCTGCGGGCCGGGTGTGTGAGCAGCTGCAGCTATGGAGAGCCTCTTCAGCAGCTGTGAGCAGAGCTCCAAGTCAGCTCTGGCCACATCTGCCACCACACACTTGTGGGTTTTGCTGCCTAAAGGGAGTTTTAATATCCTTGTGTCCTGCAGTTTGGGTGCAGCAGCTCCTGTGGCCAGGCCAGACCCTCTGCAGGTGTCTGATCTCACCTGAGCCTCCTCCAGCAGGGCAAGGGTATGCTGTGACCCCAGAAAATGTCCCTCAGGCCAAAGGGGCTGCTTGTGGCAGATGGTCCCTATGCACCTGGGGCCCTCCATTGCCATGAGGGGCTGCAGCCCAGCAGGACAGAGGTGGGAGGCACAGCTGTGGAGGGGCAGCACTGCTGTGTCTGAACAGCTGGAAGCACCCATGGCCCTTTGCTGTCTCCTTCCCTCCCTCTTTCAATTAATTTGCTTTCTTTTTCTCCCTTTATTCCCCTTTCTCTTTTGCTTTCCTTCTTTTGGTTTTGCTTTTAAATTCACTTTCTCATTTACTTGTTATGTTTTAATTTCTTTCTCTTTTTATCTTTCTTTCCCTTTCTATTTTCCTTTAATTTTCCCTTTCTGTTTCTTTTTTTTCCTATTATCCTTCTATTTATTTTCCTTTTTCTCTTTTTGTTTTACCCTTCCTTCCTTCCTTCCTTCCTTCCTTCCTTCCTTCCTTCCTTCCTTCCTTCCTTCCTTCCTTCCTTCCTTCCTTCCTTCCTTCCTTCCTTCCTTCCTTCCTTCCTTCCTTCCTTCCTTCCTTCCCCTCTTTCTTTGTGTGCCACTGTCTCCTCCTTTTCTCTCTCCCACTCATTCCACCCCCAGCTCCTGCTCTGTCCAGCACATTCAGGGCACAGAGTGCTCTGGACTGGTGAAGAGCATCTGCATCCTTCTGCAATGGCTTGGAAGGTGGCTGGTGGACTAATTTAATATAGCTTGGTCTCAGTTCTTTTAATTATGTCTTTATAGTCTTTTAATTAGCCTGAATCCTACTAATTTAAACCACTCTTGTTTGGAGAGACTTCTGCTGAGCAGCTGTTCTTGTTCTGAGCTTTCTCTGCGTTTAGGAAGAGAAGCCTGGGACATTTGCTTCTCCCCTCCAGGCTGTTTTGCTTATTTTGCTGCATCAGCAAAAGGTTGCAGAGTGGAAATGGTTCCTCTGAGATAGAGGAACGTGACTTACAAACCATTATTTGTGTCTGGAACCTGTTTACAAGGTTCAGACAATAAGGAAAACCAAACCCATGGTGTTTCCTTTGCATGCAATGCTGCTCCAGCTTCCCTTCAGACAAGGCAGGGATTAGGAACTTCAAGGACTAGGATGACAAGCTCATCTGAAAGACAGGGCTCATCCAAAATAAGAAATGTCCTGGCAGCAGGGATAGCTTCAAGGCAAGGCAATTGGAAAGAGAGCTCCTGGAACTGCTCTTTTATTCCTGCTGCATGCCAGACTGCTGGCTACAAACCAGGCTGCTGGCTGCAAACCAGGCCTGTCCCAAGGGCTGTACAGTCCCGAGAAAAAAAAGAGGTTCCCTGGTGCACAGCACAAATCAAAAACCCAGCCCAGAAGTTCACATGAGTTTCATCTCCATCTCCTGAGCTTCAGCTCAAGTCTCCTCTGTGAGGTGGCCCCGAATCCCCTTTGTCACTGAGCTTCAGGAGAAAAGAAAGGGGATTTGCTAAAGAAGCAGCTTTCTACATCTCCATCAGCTGGTGATTCTAGCAGTGATGGGGAGTGCAGGGCTTGGGATCTCAGGGCTGCCCCTTGGCTTCCAGCAGCACCCAGAGCTCAGCTCTGCCCTTGGCAAGCATGGGATGTTGTCCAGCATGAGATTTTAACAGGAAAAAAAAAAAAAAGAGAGAGAGAGGAAAGACTGTGCAACAGCTGTGAGGGATTATCAGTGTGTATCATGCTGTCCTGCCCTGCAAGAATAAAGTGTGCTTTAAAGTTCAGGATAGGCATTATTGACTGCATTTAATTGCTTGTGTCCCATCCTGGGCAGGGGCTGCAGCGTGCCAGGAGTCATGCAAACCCTCACAGGGGAGGCAATCCCTGCTAAGAAATCAAAGTGCAAGGCAAGAGGGAGCCAGCCTGTTTTCCTCCTTTAATAATTCCTCCAAAACATTAGTCTTCCAAAAACAAATACTGCGGATGGTCCGGGGAATTGAAATCCATCACAGCAAGGCAAGCAGACAGCCTTGCTCCTGCTGCAAGTCAGGAGGGAGGTGGGAAGAGAAGGGAGAGCCGAGGGGGAGAAGTGTCACTGTCGTGTGGCTCATTATCATCCCTGAGTTTATAATCCAGGCTCCGTGGTACCAGCAGAGCTCATTAATTTGGAGTCCGCGCTGCTGAGTCGAACGCAATTAAGAACAATCAAAGAAATGTCATCGCGAAATGCACTTCATGGATTTCTGTTCAAAGTCACCACTGTGGCTGTGGGTGGTTGTGGGGTGGATTCCCAGCTCCTCCAAACAGGCTGTGGTCATTCTTGCAGAAAGAGGAGCCCTTTGCAGCAGCAGCGCTGGCTCCAGGCGCTGCCGCCGGGGTTTTATGATTAGGAGGAGGTTTAGCAAAGTGCAGATAAGGACCAGGCTGGGCTTTTGCACTCAAGAAAAATAACTGACCTGTGCAAACCAGTGCCAGCTGTGGTGGAGGTTACACAGTGCAGCTGGACCTATGTATAGATAATGTTTGTGGGTGATAAGGTGGCTTATGAACACACACTGGCCTGGACACAGAGCTGGCGTAGAGCTTCCTTAAAGTGGTGTTTTTGATTGTTAACTCCATGGATGAAACACTTTTATGTGTTATATCTTTCCCTAAGCAGCCTCTCCAGTCATTTATCTACAAAAAATAAGTGTCCAGCTCTAGGCTTGAGGGTGGAGAGGGAACCAGAGCTCTGCTGTGTGTGTACCAGCAACCACACCAGGGGGGACAGAGGCAAAGGGGACAGGACTCCCTGTGAGCCCACCACTGTGTACCCACTGTTTTCCACCTCTCTGTCCCCTGGGTTTTTGGCCTGGGAGCAGCCCAGGCCAAAACCCTAGGGGACAGAGAGGTGGAAAACAGCACTCCAGAAATTTCCACCGAGCCTCTTTTTCAAGGAGTGAGCACTTCTTTGACTAAATGTCTGTTCACTTGCCAAAACAGCTGGGAAACCAGATACTTCATGCTGCAGTACAACTAATTCCTGTTTGCTGATGCTTGGGATGCTTTCTGGGAGAAGAGTTTTTCACTTTTCATCTGCTTTCAGACAAAGCACGATTAAATCTAATTTTCCATTGAGGGAAGGGAAAGAATACATTTCTGATTGTGCTGAAGGCTTTTAAAGCTGCACCAGGGGATTGTCACCCTGAGAAATCATGCTCTGTGAGGGGAACTCAGAAGAGTTGAAGGAGGGGTGTGCCTTGTGTTGTGGCATGGTTGGGAGTGAAACACATGCAAACATACAGCTGTGTATTCTAACTCCTTCAAGGACTTTGCCCAAACTAAAAGTGCAATACATGCTTTGGTGTCAGATAAAACACCAGTTTATCTGACAGAGAACACATCCAGGATAAAGTTTGGTGGAAGGCAGTGCCACGAGCAGCCCTGGCTGTTTGCAGCCCACCAAAGCTGGGATTTCCAGGAGAGTGAGGTGCCATGGAGAACCAGATGCCTGCATCATACTGACCTCTCTGCTTGCCAAAGGTGCTTCTTTTCCTTGGGTGGGCTGAATTTTGCCAGCTGCTGTCATCAGTCAAGTTTACAGCCTTTGCTGGAGCTTGAGGTGGCAACACAAGCGCCCTGCCAAGCACCAGGGTGAAAGATTCACACCTCCCTGATGGTGTTGTGTTTTCTCAGGTCTTTTGCTGGTGCAGCCTTCAAATTCCTCCCAAAGTGTGAGTCTGCCTGCAGGAGGGAAATATGTGAAAAAGGGATTTAACTGGTTGCCATCTATTATTTGTCCCATGATGATGGCCAAAAACCTCAGAGGAGATTCCTGATTCCTATTATTACTATTATTATTACTATTACTATTATTATCATTATCATTATCATTATTATATAAATTATTTTCTATATTAAGGTGGAGGTGTAAGATCACCAGCATCCAATCTGATCTATAAAAAATCAGGGATATTAACAACCTTAAAACCAAAACTAAAACTTTGGTAGGGATTTCTCAAAGCCAACACAAAAAACAGCTGAGAAAACCTCCTCCCAGCCAGAATCAAAGCCCCTTCCTCAGCTGGCCACTAACTTTTTATTACCTTAATTTGCATTTCTTTCCCACATCAGTCATCCCCAGGGTGCCCAGTGTTTCTTGCTGCGACCTGTAGAGGGAACTGTGCAATATAGCAAAAAGAGTCCAAAATGCTCTGGTGTGTCCCTTCCCAGGAAAGGGTGTTCCTCACCCATCCCCTCCATCCTTAATCAGATTTCACATTTTCCACTCCCATTGTTTGACCTCAGGTGGGCTGGCACTGGGCTGGGTTTCCCAGGCAAGACAAGGTGTCTGCACACCAGCCAGAAGATGCAAACCACCCTGCAATTCTGATTTTTTTTTTTTTTTTTTTAATTAGAAACAGCCAGTTGGTGGAATTTGTCCATTGCTGTGACTCATGGTGTCTCAGTTTTTGGGGGCTGCCAGTAACGAGTTAGAAAAGGGCTGTTTCAACCCAGGACAGAAGTGTCCAGACTTTCCAGGCCCCCAGCCAAGGGTGAGCAGAGCCCAGGAGTAATTCTGGAGAGAGCAGCAGGCTCAGCACCATGGCTGAGCTTGGGTCCTGTTTTATTGTCACTCATTGCACTGAAATAAAATTACTTGGGACACTGTAGAGCAGCACAAGCTTTCCTTGTGGCAAACTGAGCCCACTCCCCTACACCAAACACTGTGGAACTCCTTGTTGGAGTTCAAGACCACTCAGTAAAAGCCTAGGAAAACAAAAAGCCACCCTGCCCATGCCAAATGTGCCCATCTCTGCCCAGCACAGAGCTTGGGATGTCTTGTCTGTGCCCATCCCTTCCCAGCACAGAGCTTGGGCTGTTTTGCCCATGCCCAAAAAGACAAGGGGCCAAGCAAAGCTTCAGAGCCATCACTCTGCAGATATTTTCTGATTGCATGAGTTGTCAATTCTCTCAAACTTTGATGTTGCTGATGTGGCAAAGCCTGGCCTGACTCAGAGCCTCCTGAAAGCAGCAGAAAGATCTGAGTGAGGCTGGAAAAACCACTGGTTTGGATCCACTTTTCTACTGATTCTGATGATATGGAGGAAATGAGACCCAAGCTGGAAGTGGCTGGTGCTGAGATCTGCAGATACCCCAAACCTCCCCTGGGATTCCTGCCCTGGAGGAGTCTGTTTGTGCCCAGAAAATGAAAATCTCCTTGGGAAGTGATGGTATGTTGTCATGGTGGATGAGTATCCTCTAGCCTGGATTTCTCTTCATTCCCTTTGGAAATGTTGGAAAAAGCCAATCTAACAAATAAAGACAAACAGGGAAACAAACAAACAAAAAATTCCCCCTCCAAATATTTATTTGGTGACACAAGATTAAAAATTCAGTTGGGTTTCAAGACCTGCAATTTTAAACATTTTTTGGAGGACTGCAGCCTGGATTCGCTCTCTGCCCTACAAGATAGACCAATGCAGAGATCTGCTCATTTTTTGATTTTTTTCTTTATTAAGAAAATCAGTATGTAAAGGTAAGGAACAATTTACCACTACCTTGCTGAGATTTTTTTACTTCACTCATCAATGCCATCCTGTCTGTGAAGTGGATAAAAAAGCCTATTTTGTGCCATGATCCCATTCTCTCTTGCAATATTTTTTCAGATTCCATCCCATCCCATGGGCAGAGATGGTTCTTCAGCCAGGCTGGGGCTTGGAGCAACCTGGTCTAGTGGAAGGTGTCCTTGCCCATGTCAGGGGTGTGGAATGAGATTATCTTTAAGATTGTTTTCCACCCAAACCATTCTGTGAATCTGTGAATCTGTGATCCTGTGGTTCTTTCCCACTTACAGCCACAGGACCCTCGTGGTGGTGGGACACAGTTTGACTTTGGCAAGTGAATTGCAGCCAAACACACATTAATCAGAGGCTTCACAGGCTGTGGTGGTGACTTTTATCTGGCCTATTTTCAGGGCAGAATCAGGGGTGAGGTGTCAATCTTTCCTCCTGCTCTTAACCTGTCCAAAGGGAGCAGGAGCCCTTGCTGACATCAAAGACAACTGAGTGAAAGGGCAGGAATATAGGCCAGACTTTATGTAATTATATAGGGAGGAAAACTGGGATGTCTCTTTGTAGAGGCTGGGAATGTTCCACTGGAAAACTAGGTTAGACTGAAAAAAAGAAAGAGCCTCTGTAACCCAGAAATAGCTGGGAGGTTTAAGTATAATTTTCCAGCCCTGTGTTATTATGGTGATAATTCAAGTTTGTGAAAGAAATGTAGGTAAAGGTCTCCCAAGGTCAAGAGGAGAAGCAAATCACATTTACAGCTTCCTTTTCATAAAGAATCTCTTCTCCTAATTGAAAACTCGCCATTCACGTGACATTGGTCCCCTTCAGCCTGGAGGAATATTCGTGTTTAATTGATCAATTTATTAATTAATAAATTTAAAAACAAGGCCGTTCTTTGGAGCTGTCTGAAGCACATCTTTTCACTTGGAAGGTGAATTTTAGGAGCAAGAAAAGCCTGGAGATCCTTCAGGTGCCCTGGGAGCTGAGATGGAGACAGCCAGCAGAGAGCTGGGAGCAGGGCTGGGTGGGTGCTGTGATTTCAGCCTCCATCCCTGCAGCCTCCCCTTAGGCAGAAAGTGATGGCACAGCCCAGGCCCAGCCAGCTGCCTCAGGAAACCCAGAACAAGCTCACTGTGATGTTCATTGCCCTTTGAATTCACATTTATTTTTTGTTTGTGTGAGGCTGATGAAGGTTATCTCCCTGCACCACCCTGCAAAGTGCTGCACAAGAAGGTGCTGCTAAAAGAACAACCTCAAAACCACATCAGCTCTCATCAGTCCACAAAAACCTGCTTTTTGCTCAGAGCAAAGTGGCCAGAGCTGCCAGCATCTCTGTCCTGTCATGGGAGGAGATTTCTAAGAAATGCCAGCAGTGCAAGGAAGAATGAGGAAGTCAGTGCAACACATTTCCTGGGAAGGTGAGACATTTCCCTGAAATGTCTGTACTCAAACAAGTGCTAGGAAGCTGGGCAGTGTGAAATGACCTGGTTATTCTGACATCAGACCCAAGAACTCAAAGCTTTGTTGCTTTGGCATCTTCCAACCCTTCACTTCCCATTAGCTCCCAAGCAGAGGGTGCATCTCAGGAAGGATCACCAACAACGGGGCCTGCTTCCAAGGAATGACCACTTGGACAGTGCTTGGATATCTGGCAGCAGTTTCATCATACAGACACCTGAAGCAGAAAAACTGGTGTCTAGATCTGAGACAAGAAGAAAAATGCATGGCTTTAAAGTCAGAGTTCAGAGCAGGAAAGTGCAAAGTGAAACGGAGGAATTGTGAGTTATGACCAGTTTGCTCTGGACTTTCTTTTTTCTCAAAGGTCAGTCTTTCACTGGTGCTTGAAATGTTTTTAACTTGGTTTCTTTAGAGCATAGAGGGGGCATGGGGCAATGAGGATGATGAGGATTAGGAAGAGGAGCAAGGGTAGGAGGGAGGGCACTGCTGTTGCAGCTTATCCACGATGCACAGAGCCAGAGGAGAGCAGCCTCCAGCATCCCTGCACGGGACCACTTGGGATTTAATTCCTTTTCTCCTTGGACTCTTTCTCCTGGGTGTGGTTTTAGCAGCCTGCCAAGCCCACTGATCTGCCCAGCCAAGGCTGAAAAAGGGTAAATAATCCCAAGCAGCACTTCTCACTTAAAATTGCTGCTGGAAGCCAAAACATTGTCCCTTCTGGTTTTTATCCCCAAAGAGATGACAGATGATGACTCTTTTCTTTTTCTGAGTTGAGTTTAAATTCAGACCCTGTAGATTTTTAAATAGGAGAGCTCAGGCCTTACTTTTTACTACTGATCACCTCTAAATACATCAAGGTGACATTTCTTTGGCAAACCAGAGCAAGGCTTGGACTAAGTAAGGGGTGTGTGAGAAGTTAATTCTTAGACAACACCAGGTTGGATGGGGCTTTGAGGAACCTGCTCCAGTGGAAGGCATCCCTGCCCATGGCAGGAACTTGGAACTGGATGATTTTGTAGGTCCCTTCTAACCCAAACCATTCTATGGTTCTATGATCTACAAAATCTCAGCTTTTGAAGAGAAGCCCTTAAACCCTCAGACCTCACAGCAAGATTTTCATTCTGCCATTTCCACTGCAGGTCTTTAAAGGACAAAAGTGATTTAAAGGCCAACCCAGATTTGCCCTGGCTGGTGCAGAATGTGGCAGGTGGCACAATGTGAGATGTGAAATTAAATGAAATCAGAAATACCAGCAAGGTCAGCTGTCACTGTGGGACAACAGGTAAAAATCAGAAATCTTGGAGAATTTCCTCATGTTTTTCTCTCCTGCATCATCCCACACTGGGACAGCAGACAGGGATGGTGTGTGAACAATTTAGGGAAGAGTTTTGCTTGAGTTGGAAGGAGGTGAGTGTCTTAGCTTAAGCAAACACAGAGGACCTTGAAGCCACAGCTATTTTATCATCTGGGAGCAATACAGCTGCAACCTCAGGCCAGCAGCTGTGCTCTTGTGAGTTTTGGACCCCGGAGAAAATGGGAGATAAAAGTTGCCTTTGATCTGACTGGACTGAGTTATTATTGCAAAGTCCTTCCTTTTATGATTTACTGCAGTTTTTGGTTGGATGAGGATGGGAACTGGGGGAAAAGGACCAGCACAGCTCGTGGGGGGACAGATCATTTGGAAATCTGTGTCTGAGAGCCTGTAGGACTGTCTGCTGGGGCAGACAGGCAACAGAGGCTGTTACTGTGCCCCTGCCCCCTCCTTCACAAGATACAGCCATGCCTGAAATTGCTGGGTATCAGGGACCTGTCCAGAAACCCTTCCTTATCTCCCGACTAATCATGCCTGGATGAGGCCAAACTGAAGCTTGCTTCATCTCACAAAGGACTAAACAAACATTCTGGCTCCCGGTGATGCAACCCCAAGTTGATTTTTCCAGTTACTCAACTTCTCTCTCCCTACGTATAATGTGCTGAACTTTGAAATAAATGCCTCTCTCAGCGATTTCAGCAATTTATGTCAAGAAAATCTGGGTGCATCAAAGTGAGACATAATGTTTTCTGACACAGCACAGGAATAAAGCTGCAGCAGTACATGCAGCTCCCCAGCCTGCATCTCAGCTCTGCCTCTGACAAGGTCTATGGCCAAGGGCAAGGTGGCTGGACTGCCCGTGCCTCAGTTTCCCTGCTGATGAAAAAGGGATTGTGGTATTAATCCCAAGAAAGGAAGTGGGATGAGTTCATACAATATACCTGTAACACAGTGAGTGGGGGAGCTCTCTGTGAAGGAAAGGAAATGTGGATTCTGCTGTCTCAGCAGAGAGGATGTTTTATCCTCAATTTGTGCTAAAAAATACAGCATGTAAAGAGGTGTTGCTGATTACTCCTAAGAATCAGCAACGTACACTGCATTCAAAGAGCCTTTTCCATATGCTAGTCCTGCTCTCTTGGCTGCTTCCCAGCACGGGTCACAACCTCCTGTCTCTCAGAACTGCACTGATGCTCCTCTCCAACACAGGCTCCCCCTTTCCACCCAAAATTCCTGTACAGAGCTGCAAGGAGATAGAGCTCCCTGATGGGAGCTGAGGGCATTCAGATATTTGAGAGAGCAGGTCCCAACTTGAGGAATCAGACCCCAAACTCTTGCTTTTATGCCAACAGCTCTCACTTGAAAGCCCTTGGTGAGAATCTCAGGAGTCTACAGCATCCAAAATCCAGACCATCCTTATGAGTTATCTAAAAAAGAGGGAACTGCAGGAACTTAACATTGCTGGACGTGCCTTTTTTCACCCCACGAAGGCTGGGGTTGATGAACTTTTATCTTTTAGGCTTATATAACCTGATATTGATTTGGTTTCTAGCAGGACACAAAACCACCCAGCTTTGGCCAGGAAATTCCAATGGCAAAGTGTGGGTTTGTCTCACTGCTGTGAATAGGAGCCTTCAAGAAAGAAAGGTTCAGCCTGAGATTCTCCAGCTGGACAACTGAGTCTTTGATGAGCTCCTGCAACAGGAATTCATTCTCTCTGCACTTTACCACACCATTTATTAAGCCTTTTTTAAGACAATTTGTCTTTTCACCCTTTTATCTTCACAACAACCTGATGGCACAGGGATCAGCTATTTTTTTTCCTGATGTATAGACAGGAAGACTGAAGTGTAGAAAACCTAAATAAATGCCTCCAGTGCATTCTCACAGGTGGTCTGTGGCAGAGAAACCCTCACACAGCCCTCAAAAAGCCTTGGTGACCATTCAGTGGAGAAAAATATTGTCCTGGAAGGCAAAACAGAGCAATTTTTTGGTTTCCTATATTCTCTGTCACCCTGTTTGGCCTCTTTTATTCCCAAGGCAAGGTTCATGGGGCATCCTCCACCTTGGGGTGTTTTGCTCTCTCCTTTCCTTTCAGAGCCATGAGGAAAATGCTCCCCTGGAGTTTTGCTCCCTGGGTCCAGCCCCAGCCAAGGCATCTCTCCAGAGCAGTGCCAGGAGAGTGGCACTTGTGCCCTTGGCTTTGGCAGCTCAGCTGCAGAGGAGGTGCTGATCAGAGCTGAAGTGACCTCAGCCGACCCAGCCACACATCCACAGCCTCACCAGCATCTGCAGAGCACAGCCACTCTCCCTCCCAGCCCAGATCCCTCCATCCCAGGGGCTCTGTCTCCTCTGCCTGCTCCTGTAACCATCAGAGGGAATTCTGAGCCTTTTTCTTCACTCACAGAAACATGTCTTTAACATTTCTGCTGAGCACAAAGGCAAGATTTAATATGAAACCTTTAGTGAGGGGTGCAATGGATGAGGAGGGTTTGGACAGGCTTGTTCTTTCCTTCTGCTTTTCCTGGGTATTCTCAGGATTTTGTCCATCTTTGGTCCAAAGGTTTCCCTTCTCTTCCCCAGCAAATTCATCCTAAGTAAATAAATAAATAAATAAATATTCATAAATTGTATTTATATTTATATTTATATTTATATTTGTTATTTATATTTATATTTTTATATATTTATAATATTTATGCATTATTTTTATATATTCATGTGCTATATATATTGTATATTATATATTATATATTATATATTATTTATTAGACATTAGACATTAGACATTAGACATTAGACATTATATTATTTATATTATTTATATATTTATTTATATATTATTAATACATTTATATAATAATATTATTTATATAATATATTTATAATATGTATATATTTATTTTTATATATATATGTGTGTGTTGAGATTTAGACTGTGCAGCTGTGTGTGTGGCATGCGGGCTCTTGCTAGCAATGTCAGTACAGTTACAGAATATTGATAAATATTCTTTATATATATGTGTGTACATGGTGTGTATATAGTGAATATATATATTTATACATAATCTATATCTATATCTATATCTATATCTATATCTATCTATATTTGAAGTATATGTATTTATATGTAATATAAATTATAACCACATCTGAGCTGTGGTGGTCACCCTCAATCTGACAACCACCAAAGCCCAGGGATGGAGATGACATGGCCAGTGACCAGCACATGGATCTCAGCTTCCCTTGGTAGAGGGATAGAGGGACTCCTTGGGCTGGTGGTTTATCCACCTGCTGACATGGGAATAACCTGACTGGGATATTACCTGGGCTGTAGTCAGCAGAAGACTTGGGGAAAAACACCACCAAACAAAATCTTCCCTTCCCAAAAATCCTTTAAAAATGAATGCTGGAGCCAGCCACAAATTAAAATCACACTGAGGCTTGCTGTTGGGTGCCAGGAATAATAGGCTTTGGTTTCAAGGCCTGCCAATGAGTCATTTCATGGCTACCATCATCCCAAAATACCTTTGAGCCCTAGGGTTAAAGTGACTTGTCCACCAGGAATAACCAAATGAAATTTGGAGAGGATTTTCTGTTCCTGGGGGCATTCTGTGGGTATTCCCCTGGATCCAGCTGATGGCTCTGCTTTCCCTGCTGGGGATACCTTCCTACCACTGCCAGGGCTCAAACTGCACCTGGAGCTTGGAGCCAACAGCCATGTGTGCTCTCATGGGCCTGGCTCAGGTGACATCCCAGGCTGGCCTCAGCTGAAAGCTGGGGGCTGTCAGAGTCTCTGGGGTCAGGCAAGGAAGACTCTAACCTGCTTCTGTTACTTCTGTCTTGTCACCAGAGCATCCAGCATCTCCTCTGTGCTCCCCATCAGAGCATCAGTGCCAGAAGGAGCAGTGGGTCACCAAGTGATGGTTACAATGCAAGGAAAGGAAGGATGGCATTTGGGATTTGGCACGTGTGTGGGTTTGGGGAACTCCTTTCTTCTTCATCTTGCAGGAAAGGAGTCCTTGTCTCCATCCGCAGCCCACAGGGATGTTACCTGGCCTCATCACATGGCTAAAACCAAACTAAAAAAACATATTCAAGCACTGTGTAGATGTTTTCAGGCAGACATGGGCCTGTTAGAGGTGATGAGGGACCAGACACATGTGTAGAGGTGTCATGGCAGCGACAAAGTGCTGCTCAAACACAGCAGGAGATGAGCACTGCCTTTTCCCTGCCCAGCAGCCTGAGACACCAGGCAGGACTCCCTGGGATACCCAGGAGTTAGCAGGGCATGATAAGGGTTTCAGATGAAGATCTAATCATGAGGACACCAAGGTGTTGCTGTCCTAGAGCAGTAGGACACGAGAAGACAAATCCTCAGCCAGTTTAGCCTTGCCAAGATCTCTAGACTCAAGCTGTTGAGCTCCTTCTCCTCCATCAAGTTTCAGATCTTCCACAAAATCAAACAAACTGTAAGAAATTCCTTTCTTCTTGTCTCCTTCACTGGTTTGGGGCTCTCCAGATACCACATTATGGATTAATCCAGATAGAAAGAGTCTTGGGAGGCAAAGTGCAGCTGTAGACCTGGAGTGACCCACAGCTGTGAGAAGTTGGACAAGCTCCATCTGAAACAGAAAGTTCTGCTTGTAAAGACAAAGCCTAACCTGTAGCAGGAACACAGAACAGGAATCTGTGCAGAGGTCAAGAGGAGCTGGCGGTTGTGATTTTTACCTCTTCATCTGTCAGTATCGTACTCTTGGCAGGATTTTTAATGGAGATCCTGATTGGTTTGAATACAGAGCTGGAATGATGTGATGATTTCCCACAAAAATCTTCCCATCACAGATGCAGAGAAATCTCCTGATCCTCCAGGTCAGACCGTAGTGTTCTGATGTGATGTCACTGTCTGGCAGTGCCAACTCTGAGCTGCCTCTGCTTTCAGAGGGAGCAGAGAGCCCCATTCCATGGCCAGGAGGACAGAGAAGGGACCTGGAGGACAAATGCAGGAGTTGTCTAACTCAGATATCACATCAGCATCATGCTCTAGAGTTTGCTCAGACCTTAAACACTAAGCTGTCTTCATTTTAAATATGAAATTCTGGAGGGCAATTCTAGAGGGAAATTCTGTGTGTGTATCTCACACACAACCTGGTTAATTGTACTCAGAATTGATAATTAATCCAATCAGAAAAGCCAGGTGAAGGAAATGCTTTAATTATCCTCTCTGGAGCCAGACCTATCATATATTGGTGACTCATTTGGTCCTTGCACTGTCTCAGCCTGGCGTTACTTTCACCACATGGGGCCAACACTTTGGGCTCTGCTCCTGTGACCTGGCAATGGTTCACACCCAGAGCAGCAGCCTCTGTGGACACAGAGCCTGGAATATAGAGTCCAGCCAGGAGATTCCAAGGCACATAAGCAAAATCCCAATGCCCTGTAGCAGTTGGAAGTGCTCAGCTGCTTTGGGCCAGAGTCCCAAGCACAAAGCTCAGCAAGGAAAGGGAGGCATTACAACAGGAACATTTTAGAGACCTTCCCTTTGGCCTCCTCTCTGCAAGAAAGTGGATCTGGGTCACCTGAGGCACCTCAGCCACATGTGTGGGCAGATTTACAGCAGCCAGAGAGATTAAATCCAGACCTTTATTATCCCCATGAAGCCTGAGTTCCTTCAGCAGACACACTGCAGGGCCTGTGGCACAGGGATGAGCACCTGGAGCCCAGCCAGGTTGTGGCTGGGTTTTGCACGCACAAACACACTGGCTACAAGTCACCAAAATCCTCCCACCCTCTGATTCCCACTGATTCCTACTGCTCCCTTTCCTTGCCTTCAGCATTCCCAACAGGACTCCTGTGAGTCCTGCTATGAACAAACTTTATGTGAAGAGCTGCTGCCCAATCCAAAAGTGACACTGGGTTAAAGAAGTGACATCCAATTAGACCCAACAACATTAATCAGCTTGAGTGTGGCAGATCTTTAACAACACTGTGACTGCCACTTCTGTTTAAGAAGTTGCTTGTGTGGGATTTCCCTCTGGGTGCCTTTTCATTGTCACTGCACTTGTTTTGAAACCACAAATTTGCTCCTGAGAACAGATGGTGGCTGGAGGCTCTTTCAAGACAGCTGTGAGGGGAACCTGGCCAGAGCCTGAGCTGCTGGGACAGTTTTCCATTTGCAGGGTCTTTCCTTCCCCTCAGCAGCAGCCCTTTGAGCCCTGACAGAAAATAAAGGTGAAATATCGACCTGCCCTGCAAAACTCCCTCTGTCCTAGTGGAAGGTGTCCTTGCCAGATGAACTTTAGAATCTCACAACCCAAACCATCCTATGATGTGACCATGTTCACAGGGGTTCTTGGATGAGGGAAGAGACGATGAAATCCTTTCTTCTATTCTCTTAGTATAGTTTTAATATAATATATATCATAAAATAATAAATCAGCCTTCTGAAACATGGAGTCAGATCCTCATCTCTTCCCTCATGCTCAGACCCTGCAAACATGGTCACACCCATGCATGCCAGTGCCACAGCTCCTCTCAGCCTGGATCCATCCCTGCTGTGAGCATCTCCTAAGGAGTGCAGCATCCAGATCAACAATGATGGCTTTGGAGAGAGACAGGTCCCTGCAGACAGCAATTCACAGCCTTGAGAGCAGCCTCCTGCAGAGATGTTCCTTTGCCTTGCACCTGGGGACTGTGCTTGCAGTTGTTTCCCTCAGTTGAGTGCTCATATTACACAGCTAAATCAGGATCTGTGGCTTGTAATGCAGATTTTAACTCATCTCCTAAACCTTGCCTTTAGGGGCATGAGGATACCTCACAAGCAGGGCAGCAGCAACAAACTACACATTTTCTCCACGCACAAAGACCCTTCCTCCATCAAAATTCTCTCCCTTAGACAAGTTTCAGCCAGGCAAAACTTCAGCCTAGACAGCCCTGGGGAGGCCAGGAAGCTCTGCAAATACAATATGTTGGGATTAACAGCCATGCTCATCAATAACAGGTAATGTGACCTGACAGGTATTGATTGGGCAGCATGGTGTCACATTTGCTCTAGATGTAGGTCATCCAGGCACAAACATTTCACATAACTGTGTCCCAGCTGAGCACCCTGAGCACAGGGCATCCCTTCTGGGTCACTCCTCTGCCTCCCTGGCCAGCTCTCATCCCAGCCAAGAGATCACCTTCATTAGTGTCCAGCACTAATGACATTCCTGTTGATGGCTGGGGCAGGGAAATTGGCATTTTTCAAAGTGCAATCATAAGGTCGTGTGTCTGTTTTAGCCCACCTCCACATCTTCCCCTCCGCTCTTTCCCAAGCCCATTTTACACTTGCTCTGCTTGTGGGAAAAATGGGAAATGAGGTGGGGACTGAGGTGAGTATGATTGGGTGGGACAGACCTTGGGAAGATATGGGATGGGAAAGCTCTTAGGCCAGCAGGGCTGAGAGATGTGAATTTTAGGGTTAGATTGGTGAGAAGGGAAGGTGGTGGGATGGGACACACTATGGGATGTCCCTGCCAGGGTGTTCTTTGAGAGCAGGGGTATGTAGCTGCTCTCAATCCCTCCAGCTCTCCACCCCTCCAAACCTCCATCCCTGCAGCTCTGCACCCCTACATCCCACCACCCTTCCATCCATCACCCTTCCATCCCTCCATACACACACAAACCTCTCCAATCCACTGCTTCAAACGTCCATCCCTGCAGCTCTGCACCCCTACATCCCACTGCCCTTCCATCCATCACCCTTCCATCCCTCCATCCTTGGGAGGATGTGGCAGCCATCTTTGTGCTTGGGTGTGTGTGGCAGCCATCTTGACATCTTCATGTCATGCTTTTTATAAGCTACAAGAACATAAAATTTAGTGGGTGATTGGTTGATGATTTATCATCATGGTTTGTATTTTTGTTTGTTTTTTTGGGGGGTGATTAGTTCTGGGGTTAATTCTATGTCTATTTGGGGGTGGTTGTGGGGTGATGATGATGGTTGATTGTTGTTTTTGATATTAGGAAATATGGAGGAAGGTTAATTGAAAGTGTATTGATGATGAGTGATTTGGATAACATAGGGATACATGGTTTAATTATTTGACAAAAAATAAAGTCAAGATAAAAAAAATGGATGTGTAAAATGGAATTTAAATACTAGTTCCTAGTAAATGATAAAATAATTAATATGTCTGGCAACCATTACACTATCTGTTGTCTCCATACACTCACACAGATGAATGATGTCCCACTGCCCCAAAAGGAGCACTGAGATGTCCACAAAGAGCAGTGAGATCTCCATCTTTCCACTATTATTAACCTGCAGCAAGAGAACAGTGCTGAAACCCTCCCATGCTGTGCTTTCACCCTTGGGTGAAGGCTCTGCCTGTGCACCTTCCCCACTGCTGGGGCAGATGTCAAGAATGAGATCTCAGTTTGGTATTTCTATTAAACCACCTTGCTGTGTCAATTTTTTCTCCTTTTTCACTCCCCTCTCTCCAACCACAACAACCTTCAAGCCAGCTTGTGAGGGAAGAGGAAGTCATGTTGACTTTTTCTTTTTCTTTTCTTTCTCTTGTGGTTCCTCAAATGATTAATAGAGAATGTGGGACTTATGCACTTCCCACTTAAGAAAAACCGAAATAAGACTATGGGGAAATTCTTTGGGTTCCATCTTGCAAAGTTAACCAGATAATCCCAGAAATTGTGCATCCTGGATCTGTCCCCTGAGTAAAGAAAAATAGACATTCACCACCATTGGAAGAGGCAGTGTGCTTTGTACAGCAATAACAATAAGACAACAACAATTTTTTCCCAGTGGTTTTAAAGGCAGCCAGAAAATGCTGACAGAAAATTCATGACAAGTTTTGCAAAGAAATGTAGTGGTTTAAGGTTTGCTTTTACAATGCCAGGGAGCAGGGAGAGACAGTGGAAAGCAGTAATTTGAAATATTTCAAACTACTCAGACATTGTTTAGCTCATATCTAATCTTCCTAAAGCACTGTAGATGCCCATAAAAAGGAGAGGAAAATCCAGCCTGGGCTGCTAGGAAGAGAAACCTGGTGTTTTACAGTCTGGCCTTCTGTTCCAGGTCCCCAGGATGTGAGCTCCAGGGATGGGAATGGGTCCTGCTGGAGCTACTGAGCTCTGGGACCATCGCAAATCATCATTAAGGCTTAGTGGTAACAAGACCATGTTCTCAATACCTGGTTTTGGTGTTATGACTGATCCAAATCTTGTGTCAAAACACAGAAACCAGGAGACCAAAAAGTCACAACTTCTCCTGATACCTCCTTGCTTTAAGTGGTGCAGATGAGAGCTGCTCTCAGCTTTTCTTAGGACATTTTATGGCATCATCCTTTGGTGGACTTGGTTGGGTTAAAGGTTAGACTCGATGATCTTAGAGGCCTTTCCCAACCTTGGTGATTCTGTTTTTTCTGTAATCATAAGGCTGAAGAAAAGACACATTAAAGTTGTGATTTTTGGATTGCAGACAGTGAGCAGCTCATTAGCATCCTCGTTAAACTCACTGTTGGATGGTGATATTAATATGAGTGATTAACAACATTATGGATATTTTAACATTGGAAATTAAAAAATGAGCCATTGGTCATTTTCCAGACTGCAAGGTTGCTTCAAGTTTAGAAAACTTGTATGTTCAGGCTTTTAAGATTTTTCTGCCCAAATGGGAGGCTGCAACAACTTCTCTTAAAAAATTTAAAGAAAGAATTCCAGGATCTGGGCAATGGAAAAAAAAAAAAAAAACCAAAAAAAACCTACAAAAAAACAACAACAAAAAAAGAGATGACAGCCTGGGAGCCTTGAATCCTGCCATGGCAAAGATCAAAACAGTGGATTCCCATACTGAAATCTTGATTACAGGATGCTCCAGTGGTTTATTTTGCCTTGCAGAATGTTTGTTGAGGGGAGGAGGGTTTCTCATGGATGTGTCCTAGAGCTCTGTGTGTCTGTGGTGCATGTTGGAGAGGCAGCTCAGTGTTTTTACCTGCTGTGTTTGGCTTGTGTAAAAACAAAGAGAAACAAGCATCATCATGTAAGGCTCAGGAGCAAATGGTAAAATTAAAATGCAAAGACTTGTTTTGGGATAAGACTGTGGGATTGAGCTGAAATCTGCTACATACATTGCTGTAATTTTAACTTTTTTTGTAATTCTGTATTAATTCTGTAATTTTGTATTAATTTTTTATAAGGGATCAGAGAGCAAAGCTGGGGATGTCACCATGTGTTTGCAGGTCAGGCTGTGGGGAAAAGTCACTTCCATTTTTTTTATGCCAAGGAAAAAGAGCAACAGCCTACACTCATGACAGGGAGAGATTTCTCTTTCTGATATGCAGGAGGAACCACTCCCCTCCCATGGGTCTCTCAGCACAGAAATGGGATAGGGATGGTGGCACAAGCAGGGGGAGCACCTGGACACAGGGCGGGTGGCATGTGTGGTGGCACTGGGGTGGCCCAGAAGCACCAGCACAGCTGATGGGAACTGCTGAGCTGCTTGCATGTGGGATGAAAGTTTTGGGCTCTGAGGGGGCCCTGTTTGGCATCTCAGCCTCAGGAACAGACAAATAACCCTTGCAGAACATGCTGAGTGATGGGAAATAAGAAACCCTGAAGGAGGATTTCAGACGTGTGTGCAGCCCTGCTCAAAGCACTGCAGAGCCCACTGCCCCTTTTCCTAGCCTACATCACCCCTAAGGGCTCCCAGCCTAAAAACCCAAAATGTGCAGCACAATGAAAGCAGAAAATAATGGGGGAAGGGAGGGATGTCTTACAACCTACCAAACTTAGCGTCAGTGCCAAGGATGAAGGACTTTGGGATGGATGGATGGATGGATGGATGGATGGATGGATAGATGGATGGATAGTGGATGGATGGATGGATGGATGGATGGATGGATAATGGTTGGATGGATGGATGGATGATGGATGGATGGATGGATGGATGGATGGATGGATGATGGATGGAGGGATGGATTCAAGAGATCCAGCCTTTGAACTGATTTGAGTTTTGATACATATAATGTATGGCCAGGTCCCCAGTTAAATTCAAGTGTAGCTTTTGTCATATGGCTTGGAAAACATCCTGATCCTTTTCATTAGGACCCACACATGCACATATATATATACATATATATACACACACACATATATAATTAAAGTAAATTATATTTGGGGAAAAATATTCTTTGAGGTTGCATTACCCAATAAGAGCCATATCAGGCCCTGATAATCAGCCCTTTAGGTGTGCATGTGGAAGATCTTCAGGACTGGAGCAGCCTTGGCACTTCCTTCAGCGACCTCGTGGTTCTGGATTCTGCACAAGCATCATCTGGAAGAGACCCTCACTGTCTCTCATATAAAGGGAAATTGTACTAACCCAGTTTTTAAACAGAAAGTAAAGGAACAAGACAACTTCTACTCTTAATGTGTGTCTATTTGTTGCAATAGCTACTGCAAACTTTAATGTTTTATTAAAACACAATGAAGAAAGGATGTCAGCCTGATGTGACCTACCAGAGCTGGGAGCTAGGGCCAGGATTAGGACTCCAGTTCTCAGCTCCCAGTGCTGGATTCTCCTTATTAAATGACACCTCATCATTACAATAATGAGATCATCCCTGTTATTTAATTACATTCTCCTTGTTGCTGCAAATCCTCAGTGTGGCAATCCAAGCACTTGCTTTCTAAGGTTAGCAGGAACACAGAGATTCTTTTCCTGCCTTGCAAGTGATGTGTATCACTTGCATCTGGCCTGACATCAGCTTTTTCCTGCTGTGGCCCTGGAAAAGCTGAACTCACAAGCATGCCTGTGCTCTGAGCAGTGACACTGCCAGCACTCACCTCCCTGCTCAAACATTCTCATGTGACTTTGTAAACCTGTGGGATTCCTCAAAGGCTGCTCACACACCAGGGAAGTGAAGAATATAGAGGATCAAGGCTTCTGGGGCTACAACCCATTTCCTTGTTGCAATGATGTTGTTTTTTAGGGTGTAAACCAGGAGGAGGTTCCCTGCTGCAAAGGGCTGATGGGATCTGACTCTTTGTCCAGCTCTCCTTGGCTTTGTACAAGACATACTTTTGTCTCCATCATATTAAATCACAGCTCCTGAAAGGGAGGATCTGTTACCTTTGGGAAGACCTGTTGCTTCTTGTGCTTGTACTGCTGTGGCACACTCAGGGCAGCTTTTATTACACATCATTAACTCCTGATACATGGGAGTAAACTAGGGGTCAAGGGGGAGGATTTATTAGCAAAAGTTTTCTGTGCAGGGCTAAACTTCATTTAAGGACCAGGCACAAGGGTGGCAGCAGCAGCATCACCATGGAAGGACCACATGTTAATCACCACCATTAAAAGTTATTCCACGTAAAGGAGAGCACTGGAGGATAAAAGCCTGGGATGACCTCTTGGGTGATGGCTCCAGGCTGCTCCCAGCTCTGCCTGCAGTTCCCCAGCTCTCCCAGGGGTGGCTGGGGTTGCATTTTTGGCAGCCTCTGTGGCCCTGGGCGAGACTGGGGATAGCAGAGTTTCTGGGTGTGAGGAGCAGGCAGCGTGCGAGTCAGGGCTCGTGTGGGGATCATTCCCTGGCTACCAGGGCTACCAGCACTTCCCAGCATGAATCCTGCTTGTCTTGGCACTGTCCCCTTGGCTATGTTGGCATTCCCTGTCGGGCAGCCCAGGTTCTGAGGAATCTGTGTGATTTACATGCTGAACATTTTGGCCAAGGAAGAATTTAATCCCAGCTTGGGAAGATCTACAATTTTATGTCTTAACTGCACAAACATTCTTTTATAACTTCTTTCGCTTCTCGTATCTCAGCAAATTGGGTCTCGTCTCACTTTTACATTCATTTTCAAGATGTGTTTATCTGGGTTGCCTGAGAGATAAACAAGCAAAGCTTCTTCCTCATTCCAGGTGCTAGTTTTCCATCTTTGCCAGTCCTGGCTGGACAGTGGTGCTTGGTATGCCTGAGCAGATGCCCCAGCTTCTCTCTCCCCCAGCCTTTCACCACTTCATTACAACTTTGCTCCATGCTGTCAGAAAGGAGCCAATAGCTCCCCAGGGCAGGGCTGTGTATCTCAGCAGACTGGGAGGGTCTAGCATACTTCTCAGTGTTGGAATAATTAACAATTAAGTCCTTAATTAATAGCTCACATATATTTCCACCGGCATCTGAAGCACTTTTCAGAGGCTGGGTGAGTAAAGGTTCCTCTCATATTTAAGTCTAGAGTAATAATGCTTGAAGAAAAAAAAAAATCAGAGGCAATCCCTCCTACATCCCTGAAAGATGGGGAGAGTTCTGTTAGACAGACAGATGCTGCCTTTCCTCCCAACATCTGGAGAAGGCAGCTTTGATGCTGATGGTGGGAAATGTTCTTGGCTTGCTCTGGCTGGATGAGAAACCACTGCTATCTGAGACAGCCACTTTGCCATGTCTGTACTCCCACCCGTCACTGGGGCTGCAAGAAACCATCAACTGGAAGAGAAAAGCCACTCAGCAACTGCATTAGGATGTGCAATGGGAGGAAATATCCTGTTAGTATTCCCAGTAAATATGCAATTGTTCTAATTGCTCAGCTCCTTTGCTTTGTCTCATCAGCGCATGAACTTGTGCCCTTGGATGAGTTTGAGCAGTGATGTTAAACTCCTATGAAACATTAAATTGAGGGTGGAAAATACCCTGCTTCTATTTATTATAAGGCAACTCCTGCAGAAATCCATTTTAACACCCCTGTCCACGTTTTCCAGAAGGGAAGAAGGATTTTACACACACACAAGTGCAAAGCCAGCCTTTTACCCAAGTGGGGTGCTCAGTTTGTACACAAAAAAAATCCCTGCTTTGCTAAAAACATCATCTTCCACTATGAATCAAAGGCAAAAATAGTTTGGTGGAAAATTTCCAGCCAGCCCAAGTGCCAGTTCCCAAACCTGAGTTGAGCTATCCTATGTGGGACAGATAAACCCATGATAATATGGCCATGTACTGCCTCAGACAAACAGGTTGACTCAAAGTCCAGAGTTTAAAATGTGCTTGGCTTCAGTGCAATAAAATCAAGAGGGAAACAAGAAACCTGAAGCAGCACTGCCATCGTTAACCCGTGGTGCTGCTGCCATGAATGTCATATTTGTGTGCCTGGAGTGCAACTGAACTCCTCAGGGTGGTCTTTTATGTACCTGTAAAGCAGTGTCTACATGTACAGCACTCTGTAAATAAATAATGCACTGCAATAACCCTAAATAAAGTAGGCTGGATGTTGGGGCAATTTGGCTGTTCAGCTGGATTGCTGCTGACAATTCAGAGGGCTGATTTATGGCTTTGAGGTCATTCTGGGAAATATTACACCATGGTTTTGTCATCCTGTTGCCATGTTTTTCTGATTATTTGTGTATTTTTATGTTCAGCAAAGCAAGCACCATTCCATTATGCTACAGACTTGAAGTCAGAGGAGAGCATCACAGTCTTCTTTGTGCTCCTGCTGTTTCTTGCCAAACCAGAGGTTTTCCATTTGTGGTCTGTGAGCAATGGTGGGTGTAAAGGCAATTTCAGAAGGGTCTGTAGAAGGATTTATTTTCCGAGAGATCTCCACAAGCTTCTGGCTTCAACAACATCTCAGAAAATATTGAAACCTATTTTGAAGGTGTTGAGGAGCAGGGCCCTCCTTGTGTTCATCACCACCATCTGTTTGCATCTTGCTTTCCCCTTGGATCTCTTTCTCTCCAGACCTCTGGATTTCATTTTGGCTTTGTCTGTTCAACAGCAGAGCTCTGTGCTGAGACCTGCTCTGGTGAGGTGGTTTGCAGCCTGCAGCATTGGGATGCCTGGTGGGACAGTGATTATTACTGAGGTTTTCACTATATCCTCACCATATTTACCACTATCAAGAGGGAAATTAAAGGAAATTCCTTGAACATCTTGGGGTGGACTCCATGAGGGAGGCTTAAAAGCCCAACAGTCTCTGACAATGTGGTTCCCTCTCCTGTTCCGACATTTAATGATTTATTTTTTTAATAATGGAATAGTTTGGGTTGGAATGGACTTTTATGATTGCCTTTTTCCAACTTCCCTCTGTGGTGAACAGGGACATCTCAGCTAGACCAGGTTGCTCAGAGTACTGTCCCAACCAGCCTTGAATGTTTCCAAGGCTGGGCCATCCACCAGCTCTCTGGTGCCAGTGTTTTACCACCTTAACTGTAAAAAACTTGTCTCTAGTTTGAATTTACTCTCCTTCATTTTCAGACCATTACCCTTAGTTCTATCACTCCAAGGCCCACTAAAAAGTTTTCCCCCATGTTTCTTCTATGCTCCCTTTAAGTCATGAAAGGCCTCAGTAAGGCCTTCACAGGGCCTTCACTTCTCCACAGGTTGTGAGCAAGCCATGCTGACCAGGCACCTCTAATACTGTAAAATCATTGCAACAACCTGCATTTCTCATCACTCCTACCTTTAGTGGTTTAATTTTATTAGGTAAAGCTCTGGAGTAGATCTGATGATGGAGAATTTAATCTGGATTTGTAGACTAGGACCACAGCTGGGGGAGAACAGCTGGGCGAAGAGGCAGGTTGAAAAGCATCATTGGGCACCCATTTAGACAGCAGTGGCTGAAACCTCAGTAAGCTCTGCTCAGGTTGCTGTTACTGGACACCAAGCTGATCAATAGTCAGTGGGCTGCAGGGACTGATTCACTGTGGCCTGAAGAAGATGAATCATGTCCTACACCTCTGCCTCTGCCCACTGACCATGGGAACCTTGAGGGACTAACATAGCTGAGAACATGTCTGGGCTTAGATGGGACAAATATCATCCTCACTGGCTCTTCTAATTTCAGGTTCATGCCTATCACATCAGCTGGTCCCCACAAGAAACTCCCTTCTCAAACCCTGAAGACTTCTTTCCTCCACTTCTCTTCTTGAAGGGCTCTGAGAGCCAGCCAAAACTTCATTCCAGACAATTAGGAAAAGGCTTCTGATTTCCATTTATGTCTCACTTTTGTTTTGCTAGGCAGAGTAAACCAAACAACTTTAGTCTCCTGTCACCAGACACTGCAGCCAGCTTTCCGCTGCACCTGCTCCGGTATAAAGTTGCATAGTGACAATTCCCCACTAGCAGTGATGTTTGGAGATCTCTATCAAGGCAGGTGTTCAGCAAATGGCCCCTTTGTAGGGGGAGTACCCCACTCTGCTAATTGCCAGCACAAGAACCATAGGACACACTGACACCAGGCTTTGCAGCCTAAGGCTCTTCATGGGGTGAATGTAATCTTCTCCTGCACCTGTAAATGTGATTTAAGAATGTTATCAAGCAACTACACAAACTGGGTGCAGTACAAAATGTTTCTGCTCACCAAATGAGCTGGGCAAGGGGTACTTTGTGTTGCTTTTTCAGTGGTGTGGGTGAGCAAAATCATCACAAGTAGAGTGATAGCAAACACCAGACAGGCCTGTGCTCCTGCAATCTGCTATATCAGCAAGTATGGAGCTGGAAACTGGAGCTGGACAGTAGGCAGAGACTGATTTGCGAAGGAGGTGGAGGTTTGATGTGTTTGGTCTTCCTTCTACACTCTCTTCTAAGTGGAAAAGGTGCTTCTCACTGTGCTCCTTTCTGGCATTAATCTGAGACTCCATTTGGCTGAAGTTTGCCTTTATCACATGAGTTATAGTATCATCTAAGACAGATTATAAAATGTCTTCTAGAAATTAGTTTATACCACCACTACTTCCCTGCTGCATTTAACCATTAGGAAGGATCATCATAACAGGCATTAGCAAAACAACAGACAGGCAGAAATCTGCCTCCGTAGGTAGAATGACTTTTCCCTTCCCACCTCCCCTCCCAGACTATTCAGATACATTAAAAGAAAAACAGATTTGAGCTTTGCAGCTTGACTTTCATGTTTGCTCACAACCAAGGAGCTGAAAGGCCTTGGTTTAGAGAAAGTGAGTATGAAAAAGCAGCTCCTTGGGGAAGAGGAGATTTGCAGTCTCTGTCACCTCATGGGCCACATTCATTTGTTACTGATGGGAAAAAGCATCTGCTGGATGAAGGAAAGAGATGATCCCCAGCCAGCTTCCACTTGATTGCTGCTGCCAGGCATCTGCAGGAGATGTTCTTTTGCTGGAAGCCAAATGGGTGCCATAGATAAGCTTTCTCAAAGGCCTGTCCCTCTCAGATCGTGCTCTTCCACTGATGGTGTGCTATAAAAGAAGCGCGGGCCATGTGCGCGGAGCCCGGCTCCCGGACGTGGAATTCCTGGTCCTCGCCAACTTTCCCCTAAAGCTTCGTTATTCCAATAAATCACAGAGCTGAGTTATGGGGCTCTGTTTGGTGGGGGCTGCTTTTAATTGCAGTTTTAGGAACTGTGGGAAAGCAGAATTAATGCCATATGTTTTTTAGGCTTTCGGACCAGTCCCGAGGTCTCGCTTTCAGTTTTGGCTGGGGTTCAAACATCGCAGCAAACTTTCAGGTTCCTCTGTGTCAAGCCACAGTGAGAGGGGGGGAAGGGCAGGAGGGGAGATGGTGGCAGGGTGAGGGAGGGTGCTGCTGTGTGGGGCTGTGCTGCTGGCCTGGAGAGGCAGACAGGAAGGAGAGAGCACTTCCAGAGGCAAGGAGAGGCTCTCCAGGTAAAACCCATCTGCTGCTGACCCTCCTCATGGACAAATGAGGCTGAAACTTGTGACAAAGGGGGAACCTGTTGAGAAGGGGTATGAAAGACAGAGTGCTGCGGTCTTTTCTCTGAACACTGTCTTCCCTCACACTCCTTCTTTCACTGATTTTCCTTCCCTCAAAGCCCCCAGTGCTGAGGCACATGGTGCCTTCACTCCTCTCCCCACCAATGTCAGGCTGCACTGTGGACCTGCATTTATAAACTATGAACTTGGAGGTAGTTCAGGGTAGGGCTTACAGAATCACAGAATCACAGAATCATAGAATCACAGAATAATGAGGTTGGAAGAGACCTCTAAGATCATCAAGTCCAACCTATGCCCTAACACCTCAACTAGACTATAGCACCAAGTGCTATGTCCAGTCTTATTTAAACACATCCAGAGAGGGTGATTCTACCACCAGTGTCTCCCTGGGAAGAGCATTCCAGTACTTTATTATTCTTTAGGTGAATTTTTTTTCCTAATATCCAACCTATCCCTTCCCTGATGGAGCTGGAGACTGTGTCCTCTGGTTCTGTCAGTGCTGCCCAGTGGGAGAGACCGACCCCACCTGTCCACAACCTCCCTTCAGGAAGGTGTAGAGAGCAATAACGTCATCTCTAAGCCCCTTCCTTACACACTACAGGACTGATTTTGTGAGCACAGGTAAACCCCTAGGATTTGGGGGTTGGGACAAATGTCACAAGAGAGCCAGGCCCCCTCCAGCTGTGTGAATCCCCCTGGTCCCAGCCCCTGTGCTCACTGTCTCTGGCTCTTGGTAGTTCTTGTGTCAGTCCAGTTGCTTTCTGTTCAGGGAGGATGTGACCATGCCCAGCACTCCAGGTCAGCAGCCAACTCATCACAGTCTCTATCTGATAAGATTTTGTAGACTCTTATAAAAATCTTATCTATCTGATAAGATTTTGTACACAGCCACAGGCATTTGAAGATCGTCCCGAAACCCTCCTGAGGCTGAAAAGGGGTTATTTTGCCTTTTCTCATGCAAATCCCGTTGCAGGTGATAGAAGTGATGAAGCCTTTACCCTCTGAAAGCCTGGTCCATGGGTTCCTTGGAACATCCTTCCCCTCCAAGCCTCACAAGTGGTGCTTGTGCGGCTTGGAGGGGAAGGATTTGCTTCACCAGACACAGAAATAAGAGCGCTCTGAGAAAACAAAAAATGCAACATTTTGTAAGCTCTGGGCACATGGGAAGTGAGGTAGGTGAGAGGCTGAATGGTGAACAAGGTCCCAGCTGAGCATAAAAGACATGGAGGCACCTCTATTTCCCGTGCTGCTGCTGGGATCTTTGATGTTGGAACACAATCATGAACATGCTTTTCTCTCTTTCTCTTCTTTTCTTTTTTCTTTTTCTTTTTCTTTTTCTTTTTCTTTTTCTTTTTCTTTTTCTTTTTCTTTTTCTTTTTCTTTTTCTTTTTCTTTTTCTTTTTCTTTTTCCTGAAAGCATCATACACTATCCTCCTAGTCAGCAGTGTGGTGGGGAGGAGACAACTCTTGTCCAGGTGGGAACCCATCCAGCACGTGTGACTTTGCAACCAGTTGTTTGGAGCCCGACTAATTAGTCATCAATGGTAAATAACAAAAGGATGACTCCGGGCTGAGCCAGAGGTAAATAATTAGTTACCTCGTTTGTTAAATGGTATGAGGAAGGAGGGATCTGTCAGATGACTCAGCTCTGATGAGGAGGAAAAAATGTGTAACGTCACAGTGAATATATATGGATTTTCCAGGTCTGAGGATGATGTTGCCCAATGTAGATGTTGTTAGCAGTGTTACAAAAACAGCTCACTATGAAATTTATCCAGCAACCAAAAAGCATTTGCCTGCAATAACAGAAGAGTTGTGATGTGCATTAAAAAGGGTCTGAGGGATTGTTTCTACCAGCCCTGAGTAAGTGTAAATACCTGATTGCTTCTAGGTCTTACCAACTATTTGAAGTGATGCAATTTTTGTAGAAAAATAAAGACCTCACATCAAAGAGATGCTTAACATTGTTTTTGACAAAATCTCTATCTTAAAATGCATACACACGAGGACAAAAATGTTCATGAAAAGCTTTCAGTGAAACATTTCAGCAGGTTCCATTTTCTCAGTTTCACTTCAGCAATGCTAAAATGTTTTGGTGACATAGAGAGATCTTCTTCCAACTTGTTTTGAATCATTTTGCATTGCATTGCAATGTTAATTGAAATATTTTCAATGTGTGTGATATTTTATTGTGCTGGGATTTATGCTGCACCTCTCTTTGTTTTGTTTAGTTTTGACATTATCAAAGTGAACTGTTTCAGTTGTATCAGACCAAAAGGCTTTTACATTATTTCTCCATCAAACATTTTTGAATTTTATGGGCTTTTTTCAGATTTGCAATCATAAATTGGAAGTAAATTTGTGTGTTTCATGAAGGACAAAAATTCTAATATTCAGCCAAGTCTGTTTGTGTGTTTGAAAGGAAATTGTGGGTTTTGGGCATTAAATCAGAAACTTTGGAGAGCTGGTCTGTCTCCGAGCTCTACCAACACCCTGGACATGTCATTAGGGCTTGACTACATGAGAAAAGTGCCTGTAACAGGTATCCTTGATCACCTAGAGCACATTCACTCCATATGAAGGATGAATTCTTCTCTGCAGTAGATCTCCAACCTATATCGCTCACCCTACACTCGAGGTTTCACCCTGTGTGAAATGCCAGTTGAGGTCAGATCAATATTCCTTCATGCTGACTTTGAGAGAAGCCCAAGGTAAGCCCGCAGCTGAAGATGTCCAGCATTCCTGTTATGAATCCCCCTGCTAGAGCCTGCTGCAGTGCATTTTGGCCCGGTCTCAAACAGCTCACACCCACGTACAAAGGTTTTGGTGACACTGGTGCCAATGTGTCTGCAGGGGAGCAGCTCTGTGGGGCAAAGAGAGGCTGCAGACTGCACCCCAGACAGCAGTGAGGGCTTAAAGCAAAGCACCACTTCCAGCATTTGGCCTGGACATGGTTTAAAGTTCTAAAAGTGGCATGGAGTTTTAAATTCCCACCAAAATTTAACTCCCCAGACACCTCCCTACACAAAAAAAATCCCTCAATCTGCCAGTCCATCCTATTTGCCAGCTGTAAAATGAGCATTTTGCTAAAGCTTCTGGTCTCAGATTGGTGTATCCAGGTAGATCAGGAGCATCTCTTTCCTTGTGTGAGTTCAGGGATGAGTGTGAAGGAACTCTGACCTTGTTCAGACCTCATTAACACCCAGTATCACCCACATATTTCAATACTTGTCTTTTGGGTTTCCTGCGTTGTGGAAACATTTTCTTTCTGAGTGATCAAACACAGCACCACTGAAATCCTCAAAACCTCTCCATGGCAAAATCAGATTGCTTTTTCCCTACCACTTTTCCCAGTTTGACTGTGCATCCAGTTTGTAGATCTGCACTGACAGCATCAAGCCACCCGGGGCATTAGGACAGCGCTGGGCACAACTCATGAAGACTCATCCCACTGACAGCCAGGGCAAATCCCCACCTGGGGATTCCTGCTGGGAACAAGGCGATGAGCAAGAGGATGTCCCATCCCTCATGTAGCTGGCTGGGGAGCAGAGGGTGAGCAGTCAGGACGAGGAGGGACAGCCAGGGCCACAGCAGATGTGTTCCCATCCTATCTGGTCTGAGCAGCAGCCCCAGCTGCTTCTCTGGAGATGGTGAAAAGAGGAAGAGCTGTCAAAGACAGACAACACAGAGGTTTCAGTTGTGCATTTCAGTTCACCTCAAAAACTTTGCTGCTTTTTTTTTTGCAGTGCCTTTGTCTTATTTTCCTTCACATGCAAGTGTTCTGAAGCACCTTCTTGTCTGGGGAGCCCCTTAGGAACTCTGCAGACCTGACTGTCTTCTCCCTCCACATCCAGAACGGGTTTGAAAACCACTTTATTGAGACAAGAAGTGTGATGGGCTATTTGCACTCCTCTTTCTAGCAGCCCACCTTGCTATAAAATGGTCAAACCATGGCCAAGTCTGTGAGATAAACCACAAACCTCTTCTGTATCTTCTGGCTTGTTTTCAAAGACTGTGCAATTCTTTGCACACTTTTTCCACCCTACCCCCCCTGCAACTTCTTGGGCTTGTTAAATAACAAAACAAAAGATAAAAGCTCAAATAAAGTTCCAGCTGCTCGGCACCAGCCCAGCTCTTTATCACCAAAGGGGTGTGCAGGCAGAGAGGGGCAGCATGTGGCTTCTCTCCTGTGACTCAACAAGGGAAGAAAAGCATCAGAAGGGGCTGATTTTGAATCTGTCATGAAAAACTGTTTGACACCTTGTGTTCCTTGTCCTTCAAAGTGATCTGGCCAGCTACCCCCTTCCTGCCCTTCCAATTCAGCAAATAGCTCTCAAATGTGAGGTGTTTTCTGCTGCTTGCAGTAGTGCCTGCTCCATTTCTGGGATTTCTCCTCTTCATAGCTGTTGCAGAAAGGCATTGGAGCTGCTGCTCAGGGTCATATCAAAGGCAGAAAAGCCAATTAATATTTCCCAGCAGGCTGATGATCACCAGGCTTCCTCCCATCCAACTGTTGGGCACTGGATGAGGCTTGAGCTGCATCAACATCTCAACAGAGGTTTTGCTACCCCAAGGCAAAAGGTGCCCATGGTTTTCATGGAGAAATTGGAGTATGAACATGGCTGGACACACTGCTGCTCTCTGCCTTGGGCCTGAACCTCTTGGCAGCTGGGTCCCACAGGTTAAAAGAAAAAGCCACACAAAAGCAAAATACTAGTAAGAGCTGTGGTTGCATGAGACGGCAGCACATTTCAGCAGGTTTTTTGCCTCTTTTCCAACCCAAGCGCTGAGTATGCAGAGCAAAAGGTCACAGCAAGCAGCACCTTTGTGTTGACCAGAGCCACAGCATCACGATGTAAAGCAAGACAAAGAGCAGATTTCTTCTTCCCTTTTTATTCCAGATCAGAGGCAGACAACAGTGAAATCAATCCTAAAGGACCTGGGATGGGGATAGCTCTTTGTGCAAAGCTTCCACAGCAGCCAGTCTGGCCGAGGAAAAAAATGGGAAATTTATTACCAAATTACATCCAAGCCCATCCCATGCCCCTGTGTAATCCTTTTACCTTCTATCCCTCAATCTCCCCCCCTAGAATTTACAAACAACCTAAGAGACTTGAGCACCTTAATTATTGGTGGGGGAATATATGTGGACAGCCCATGAAGAATTTATCTCCACTTTCTGAAGGATGAGCTATGTTCAACTTGACTCCAAACAAACCTACCTCTTAAAGCGCCAATCTGTGTAGGGACACTCATTTTGAAATAAAAATGACTGAATTTCATCAAAGATTGACTTTCACCAGCAGGATGAAACTCAGTTTTTCAGACAACCTGCAACACTTGCACTGATGAGGCAAACAGCCCAAAAAACCAAATGTCTTTATTTTTATGTAGAATTTACATACAGAAACGTCTCCAGAGCATTTACTGTGTGACTTTGAGAAAACAGTTTAATTTGGGGCTCCCATTTCCTCTTCTATAAAGTGAGGGGGATGCTATTTATGCTTTTTTCAGTTTAAATTGCCTGGAGCAGGTGCATCAAGTCCACACGTGCTGCAGTCCTGGGATTTACTCAGTGGGCATCAGTGGGAAGGGGATCAATAACTTTGGAGAGGACATGAAGTTCTCCATCACTTTGGATGGCTGTAGGCACAGAGGTTTGTCATTTAAACTATATTAATAGGCCATGGAAAGAAACAGCCACCCACCCAAACAGTCTTTATTTTCATCATCTAAGGAAAAAAATAATCAGGGCTGTTTAATACATGCTGCTCACCCTCGTATTTACTATGTGGGAGATTTACACATTATTAAAATCCTCACAATTGTCCATTATCCCTGAATCTCAACACACAATATTTTTAGACCTCTAGAGCCTCAACAACAGCAGTGGCTTATTGGGGTGTCTGCCACCCCTATGGCAAAAGCTAAATTATTAATGGTAAGTGTGGAGTTAAAAGCAGGCTGGGTTTTACATCCCTGTTGCTGTGAGCAGAGAGGCAATTTCAGAGAGAAAAACTAAAATAGCAGAGCACAAACTAAGAGGAAACCACCTTCCCTGGCTATCAGGAAACCAAAACCAAACAAGGGTTAACTGGGCAGAGCCAGCACTGAATGCAAGTGGGAGGCTTGGGCTTTATTTTATTGTTGTCATTAATTTCCTTCCTTTTACTTTCAGTAGAGGAGCACAGAGTTATTTACATTAGACTCAACTGTGCCCCACTGAGACATTTATACCAGAAGAAACCTCAGGAGTAACAGACAAAAGCAGCTGAAGGGTCATGGATGATTTCTGGTGCTAACACCAAGGTTTGGTGCCATTTTTTCCCTTTGAAGGACACTGTGACAATGCCAGATCCCCAGTTCCTTGCAAAGAACTCCCAAATCTCAGCACCTATTGGTTGGACCACCAGACTCCCAAAAATCTCACTTCCTTTTCAAACCAGGACACCCATCCATAGGGTGTCAGAAGGAGGGATGACCCACTGTCACATGATGGGACATGAGATGCCAGTGACATGCCAGATCATTTTCTTTAATCATACTTGTATTGCAGAAATATAATAGGAGTGAGAGATTCTTGGTTGGAGCTGTAGGTTCCAGAGTTAATGAACTGGAGCAGATCATGGTCCTGGCTGCACACCTCTGCTCAGAAGAAGGCTCTGTGCCAGTTTCCATTTTTGCACATTGGAGGGTGGGTTCCTTTCCCTCAGAGCAGGGGGGTGGAGGCAGCAAAGCCTGCGTGCCTCTGCCTGAACCACTCCCTTTCTTCATACATTTCCTTTCTTCCTCCTATTTGGCTGTCTGGGATAATTAGATTACTAAAACACGTGCCTTTTGTGCAGCCCCGGGGACGGCGGGGACCTGACCTCACCAGTGGCTCCACACACAAACGCTCCCTCAAAGGAAGGGACGAGCTCCCCACAGCCACCTCCACCCTGTTTCCCCCTCTGCTCCCTGGGACCTTGTTTATCTTAACACCAGCTGAGTTTCCCAGGGAAACCCAGCACAAGGCATTTGCCAGATGATCCCTTTGTGCAGCTGAGCCGAATTCGCTGTGAGGAAAATCAGTGAATTTTGCCAAAATCACAATAAATTCACCAGGGCTTGTGGCTCCTTTCCCAAGGCTGCTCCTCCAGGAGCATCCCTGCGTGGCCTTGATGGACACAGGCTCGTGGAAAAGCTGGGAGCCTCAGCAGGAACCAAAGCATTTCACACTCCTGGCACGGCCAAAAGTCAACGCCTCATTGCTGCACGGCTTCCCTCCCACCCGGTTTTATTTATGGGCTGGGATGCTCAGCAGTGAAATGGTTAGAACTCTTGGCATCAGGGGGTCATAATTACCCTTCCAAGTTAACACCCATTGAGATGAATGGGAGCACACCCTTTTCTGAGGGTGTTATTGTTGCAGTCTGCCTGGCTGTGGACTCAAAGGAGAGGGTTTACCTTGGTTTGCAATCAGAAAGGCTGGAAAGCGCCTCTCCCTCTCTCTTGCTCTCTTTTCTTAAATAGGAAAAGTTTGCTTTTGCAGATTTGTAGGGCGGAGGACATGGGGGAATGGTGAAACCATATAATCTGGGTCTGGTGGTGCTGAGCACCTATGAAGTTGCCTGGCTTTGGAGAGCAGGAAAGGGCTGGAGTGAAACCCAAAGGACAACTATTGAAAAATGTGGGTGATACTGGGCGATAATGAGGTCTGAACAAGATCAAAATTCCTTTGCATTCATCCCTGAACTCAAGCAAGAAAAGAGATGCTCCTGATATACCTGGATACTGGGTTCCTGTCGGCATCAGGGGAAAGCTGCTGTGTTATCTTTTCCCCACATCTGAGAAAAGGAGCTGGAGCTGCTCAACCCCCAGAGCTGCAGGTGTTTCCCACCCTTGGCTGCTGCAGGCACGCCCTGGGGCACAGCCACAGTACCAGCAGCACCACTACTGTGTCCAGCTGGGAGATGGAGCTGGGCTGAGCATGGTTGGGACATCCCTCCAAGGGTATCTCCCTGCATCTCCCTCCAAACATGGCAGGTGTAAACCAAAAGTGATGGAAAAGAGATGAACCCTGGCCTGGAATGAAATGCCTCCAGCCTGTGGCTTCTCCAGACATCAGGTGTTGTTCTGGGCACATCAGAGGAGCTGCCAACCCCACGGTGGAGGAGATGCTCACCCCACCTGCCTGCCAGAAGTGGCTCTCCCCTGAGCAGGAATTGGCTGGGGAGGCAGAGTGTCTGCTCTTTCATCCTCAATTCCCATCCTGGCATACCTCACCCATTTCAGCACCCGTTACCATTCCCTGGGAATCCACAATCAGAATGTCTCCTCCTTAATCCTCAATTCCCATCCTGGCACACCTCACCCATTTCAGCATCCGTTACCATTCCCTGGGAATCCGCAATCAGAGCAGCTAAAGCCAGCTGGGATCACAAACCGGTGCCTGGAGGCCACGTTTGCAGGAGGAGATGTTTACTGAGCAGCCCAGAGGGACTCTGCTCCACTAGCTCGTGTTTTGTGTCGGGATAACAAACTCACCTCAGGGGCTTGTGTGTACTTGAAAGGGTTCAGGTGGGAGAAGCAGCAAAACACCTGTCCCCCAGGGAAGATGCAGACTTTGCCATCAGAGGAGAGCTTTGGCATAGATAGTCTGGAGCAGTTCCTAGAAAAAAATAAATTATCCTGGCACAATGGTTTCCTCTCTTGATTAACCAGAGTTATATATTTATCAGGGGGACTAAGGGCCTGTAATGCTGCCCACCCTACTCACAGCATGGCTAGCATGGATGTAACCCAGGGAACATAACAAAAAGCAAGCAAAAATACCTTTACCATTCCACTGCACCCCATTGCAGCTGCTTTCCCTCTAGGGTGCAAATGAGAATTGCAAACGCCCATGTTCCAGGGGTGATTTGCAGGAAAAATTATGCTGGCTAGGGGATTAAGGGTGTTTTCATCCACACTTTTCAGTGTAGTAAAACAAGGCTGAGGCACAGGCTGCCTGGCATGCAGCAGGAACAGCCCTAAGGCCTTGGGTGCTTGGGATTTACATCCCCTTGGAGCTTCCCCAGATTTGTTTGTGCAGCAAAGGCCCTGTGGGGATAATAGTAGGATGCTCTGTGTGTGTGTGATGTGGACACACACCTGTATTCACAAACAAAACCATGGCTGGACAGATAATCCCAGGGCAAACCATTTCATAAAGTCTTCTCTTTCAGCACCCAAAGGGGTCAGAGCCAGGGGGCTGAGGGGATCTGAGCATCCCATGGGTTGGCAGCACTTCTTTCTGGGGATCATGCTCCTCCTGACTCCTCTGCTCCAACCACCTGGCCACAGCCAACCCCTGTAGCCTGCAAAAATCACATCTCAAGCACAGCTGCCAGCACATGCAGGTCCAATTAGTTCAAAATCAGGAGGCAAACCCCCAAATTCCTGAGGTAGGAAAGAAAATCATCTGCTGTGGTCTCATTTGCTTTTCTAACGGTTAGCCTTAATCAAAAAGGCTTCAAATATACTAAAAATAAATTCCAGTTAATAATGTCCTGTAAAGCTGCAGACTTTGAAGAGGTTTGGTTTTAAGAAAGAAACATTGGCAAAGGACAGATTGTCCAAGGAGCTGGAAAAAATCTGGGTGTCATTTCTGCAGAAACGAAACTGCTCCTGCACCGGGTGCAGGCTGTAAACACCTGAGTGGCCCCAAGAGCAAGGGACTTAAGTGAAATCACATGATCTCCTGTAAAAACTTCAGGAATCAGATGTGAACTGGTTCTGTGGGCTAAGGACAATGCAGACACGTAATAAATAAGGGAAGAGAAACGTGGTTGCAAAGAAATGCACTCCTAAGTAAATCCTTATCTAAACACACTGCTCAGAATTGCTCAGCCTGTGCTGCTGGGACTGTGCTCCCCATCACTTTTCAGAGCAGCAGCAGGTAAAATATCATTAAAGCCCTCTTCTCACCCAGTTACACCAAATCAAGAGGTTTTTCCAGCCTGAGAAATTTGTATGCTTGCAACCAGAGATGCAAATCACAGTGAGCCTGGCCAATCCCCACATGGCAGCTCTGAGTTTTGCACAGTGATGATTTTGCTTTGAGCTGTTTATTTTTCCTGGTTCAGCTGGGAGTCAGGTGCTTCATGTAAAAGCAAAAGGGGATGCTATGCTCAAAAATAAAGTGCTGCTTGAGTGATCATGGGCTGCTTTACAGACAGACTGAAAATAAGAACCCAAGAACACCTGGTGCAAATATCCATGGGCAAAACCACATTAGAATCATAGAGTCATAAAAATGGCTTGGGCTGGAAGGGGCCTTAAAGATCATCTCATTCCACTCTCCTGCCATGGACAGGAGCACCTTCCACTATCCCAGATTGCTCAGAGCCCTGTCCAGCCTCACCTTGAACATTTCTGGGGATGTGGCAGCCACAGCTTCTCAGGGCAATCTGTTGCAGTGCCTCGCCACACTCACAGGAAAAAAAAAAAAAAATCCTCTTAATAATTAATCAGAATCTCCCCTTGTCCTCTATCAGCCCATGCAGAAATTACTGTGGATGTGTGCTGATGAGAGCTGTGTGAGCATCACTCCTCAAATTCAAGTTGTTACAACAAGCTATGTGTCTTTTGTCTTCAGAGCACTGACTATGCACAATGCCCACAGCAGGGTAGTCCAGCCCAGGAGCACCCACAGCAACTCAACACCAGCAGCTTTTCCTTTTTCTCTCACAGTTCCTTGACCTGTTTCAGACCCCATGAGCTGTGATGGGCTCGTCTCAGGGATGTGTGCACTGAGCTGCAGTGATGGGGCTGCAGACCCAGGTGCAGGCTCAGCACGGGTGGGCCAGGGCTGAGCAGGGTGCATGGGTGAGTCAGGTTAGCTGATGGGAAAAGTCACCGTGGTTTCGTGGTTGGGAGCCCAGGCCAGCACAGCAGAAGAGCTGAGAGCTCTTGCTCCATCTGTCACCAGCTTCCTCTGCGAGCTGGAGTGTTTATTCACACACCCCAGACTTGGAAAAGAGCTCGGAAAGCTGTTTTCTTTCCAACCCAGCTGACTGTGCCTCGGATTCAAGCGATACCGAGAGAGAGAGAGCAGAGCAGCCTCCCTCTCCATGCCCACAGAACAGAGAGGAGCTGTGCTCTGCCAATGTTTGCAGGCAAGAGATTTGGTCAGGTTCTAATGATCACCTTCCTTGCTTCACAGGACTTCCTTCTCGTGCTCATCTGCTGGGCTCGTGTCCTCGGCTGTCAGCTGTGTAAATTTGCTGAAAAGCAGAACTGCACAAATAACTGATAGGGGTGAGAGGTGGCCAGGCTGGAAAAAAAATCAACGTATTTTCTGTGGGGTAACCAGAAACGGCATTTTAATGAAATAACTATGTTTTGGGCCAAGCGAGCACTTTGTCTGACCACAGTGATCTCTTAAGTATTTTTATAAATTGCTCAGATAATTTGTTAATGTGAGAGAGGCTTCAAAGAGAAGTGAAATATTTCTGCTAAAAAAAAAAAATAACGTGTTTTTTTTTTTTTTTCACTCGGGAACAATTTCCTGAAATTGCTTTCAGTCAGTGAAACATTGCAGTCAAACCCATCTGCATATTTTTGAAGAAAAAAAATCGCTTTCTTCCACCTTGCATCTTCCCTGGCTGTTAACTGAACTGTATCCTCACCCATTTCATTCTCTTTACTTGCTTCCTCCCTTTCTCCCGTAACAAATGTGAATTTCCTGTCTTTTTTTTTTTTTTCACCCTGCCTAACCGGTTATCTGATCCTTGTTCTCTCAGTCCTGACCTCTCCTTCCTCCAGCTGACCTCCTGATATCCATTTATCTCCTGCTCCCCAAACCCACCTTTTCCCGTGTTCTTTCCCATAGCCAGATTGTGGAGCAGCCCCAGGGAGGGGTCTGCTGGGTGTTACAGGAATAAGAGCAGGGAAATAGGAATAAATCCAAACCCAAGATGTACAGGGCTGGGAAAAGAGCCCTGTGGCAATATTCCCTGTACTCTGACAGCCTGAACTGAAACTCTGAATCCCACATCCTTCCATTGGAGGTGTGAAGTCAGCATTGTTCAGAGTTAAACCCCAAGGACGTGGATTTAAATTAACGAGGTCCCTTCATGACGCTCATTAACCTTGCCCGGTGTGAGGTGCTGAGAATGGGGCGCAGGGACTCTGCCCTCCAGGTTGCTCTCCACACTGGTGAGATGGAATAAAGCCTTTCCAGGCTTCCCAGCTGCTCCTCACAGCAAACATCTGAAGGTGGCTGGGAGCCAGGCCGGGCTGGGACGGAGATGTGGAGCTCACATGGTTGGTATCTGATCACGTACGGCGAGCAGGGACCGCTAATGAAAGCCAGGGCTCCTCCAAGGGCAGCTCTGCGAGCCAGCAGGACACAAGAAAGGGAAATATTCCCTTCCCCTCCTCCACAGCTCTTTGTTCACAGCTTGCTGCCTCCCTCCTTGCCCTAAAACAGCAAAGCAGTGGGACATGTGAGCTCTTCTCCCTGGGATCCAGTGGCAGGACACGTGGGAATGGTTCAAAGCTATGCCTGGGGGGTTTGGACAGGACGTTAGGAAGCATTTATTTACTGGAAGGGTGGCCAAGCACTGGAACAGGCTTCCTGAAGAGGTGGCCCATGCCCCAGGCCTATCAGTATTTGAGAGGCATTTGGACAATGCTTCAAATCTGATCACTCCCAGATTGGTCAGGCAGTTGGACCTGATAATCATTCAGGGTCCCTTCCAAGTGAAATCTCTTCTCTTCTCTTCTCTTCTCTTCTCTTCTCTTCTCTTCTCTTCTCTTCTCTTCTCTTCTCTTCTCTTCTCTTCTCCCTTCTCCAGAGGACAGGTAGGGATTTGAGCCCTCACCCCTCAGCAATCACATTTGGACAGGGTTAAATCTTCAAAGGCACAGTTTTTACTGTGGTGTTTCCCATTTCAAATTCCTGTTAAACCAAAAAATACCCCCAGCTCAACAAGCACAGCTCCTCACCCTCCTGAGGCCACAGGCAGAACCTCAGTGGCTTTAACCCCCTGTCCTGGACCTTCCCAGTGGGATTGCCCTAAACTGGGAGCACCAGCCCTGCAGACACGCAGCAGCACACGAGGTTTTTGTGGTGTGGGGGATTTTGTGCTCTTGGGGTTCCCCAAGGCACGGGACATCTCCAGGGTGGGGAGGTGGCAGGGTCATGTGTGCCCCCACCCTCCAGGGCAGTCAAACACTGTGACACCAGAGAGGAACCAACAGGTGGCCAACAGAGGGAAATGGTGGTTGCTGAGAGGAGTTTCGGTTTTTGTCTGAATTTTCCATGGAAAAACTCCCCCTTTTCAGAGAAAAGCTACATGCCCATTTGTTATGGGGAAATACAACTGTGTACATGTACACAAAGTATTATACAAAATGTAAACACTTTTCTGTGTGTATATGCACATCCATATATGTATACATCTCCATGGACAGAGTTTGATTGGAGTCAGTCTTTTCTCCAGCAACAAGTGTTTCCAAATTACAGTGAGTTTATTTGCAGAAAAAGGATGAATTTAAAATCCCTGTAATGAAACCCCAATCTTGAAAAGAAATTGCTTTTAAAGGAAAAGCTTCAGTCAGTGCTGCTGATCAGCATTGATAAACCACCCTCAGAGGAATTTTCACTGCTCACAGGGATGGGGTGCCAGCAAACACTTGCAGGGGGACCAGAGGCTTTGCTGGTCCCAGTTATCAAAATGGAATAAATGAGACAGGAAAAAGACTTTTTTTTTTAAATAAATACATCTGTTCTAGAGCTTTTGCTTATAGTGGATAAGCCTTGCTGCTCTATCTCCCTGTAAATCATCACCTGGCACAGCTCCAGTGAGAGTCTCCACTGAACCACCCATCAACAGGTGACTCAGATGTGTCCTGGCCTGACCTGTCACTAAAGTAGGCTGCATTTCTCCTGGTTTTCTGGAGCTCCCCAGATCCTGCCTGGATGGGTTTCCTGCTGTTGCTGTGCCCCAGGAATGTGGCTCTGTGGTGCAGATGTGCTGGTCAGCCCCTATGGACACTGAGTTTGTTGTTCCTCTCTCCTGAGGCCATCCTGCTGCAGGATTGTCCAAGTGCATGCACTTTGCAGGAGCTCAAAGCACAGTCACTCTTCACTGTAGCACAAAGAATAAACAGCTGGAGAGGCAAAACAACACAAGATCAGCAGCACTTCCCTGCCTGAGCTGGGTTTTTGCTTACACTCTGCTGACTTTATTCATATACCCCCAAAAATGTCCTGTATCTTTCTTCTCTTACATCAGATTTCTCTCCTAAACCCCTCACTGCTCCCACCTCCTCTAAGGAAGATTTCTTTTCACTATGCAGGTTCCTCAATTCAAAGGATGCCTGTGCTACACAAAAAAAATCCTGCCTTTTTGTTCTTCCTTCTACACAAGTTTCCTTTTAAGTGGCTGGAGAGACCTTGATTTCTCTAAGTGCCAGAACCCTTTGTCAGGTTGGCTCTCTGATCAGGCTCCTTGGTGGAGCTAAATCCCTTGCCAAGCTTTCCCACATTTAGCCAACAGCCCCTTTGAGCTGAGTCTTGAAAAACTGGCTTGTCCTCAGCAGCAGCTCCCTCTTTGTCCAACTGAGCTCCATTTGAATGTGTAATCATCAAAGTTTAATGAGGCTCCTTTGTGAGCCTTACACCAGGTGGAAGCATTTTTAGTTTTTTTTTTTTTTCTCCTGCGGTTTTTGGCTCAAAAATCTGTAGGCAAGAAGAGAGCAAAGGGCTCCATACCCAAAGCAGATTTTGCTGCTTGATACCTGCCTAAAATTCTGCAGGAAAAAATACACCAATAATTCAGACAAGGTGCAAGGAAAGACAGGGAGGATGGGTCAGCACCCACAACCTGGGAGTTGTTTGGGGCTTGAGCAGGACATGGAGAGAGACAGCAACAAACTATTGAACTGGGGCTGAGAAAGTCTTGGCTTGTTTGGAGTTAAGAGTTCCCAGCTATATCTTATGAGAGGGAGTTGAAGGAGCTGAGATTGTTTAGCCTGGAGAAAAGGAGGCTCAGGAGAGACATTACTGCTCACTACAGTTAAAAGGAGGTTATGGAGAGATGGGAGTCTGTCCCTCCTCCCAGGTAATAAATGACAAGACTAGAGGAAAACAGCCTTAAATATATATTATATTATATTATATTATATTATATTATATTATATTATATTATATTATATTATATTATATTATATTATATTATATTATATTATTAGTATATATACTATATATATTTATATTATAAAAAATATATTTTATATATTATATAATATTACATAAATATTATTTAAATATAATAGATATATAAATTTCATATATTATATTATATAATATCTAAAATATAAATATATTTTATCTATTATATTATATATTATATATTATATTTTATATAATGCATAATATAAAAATATATTCTATAATATGTTTTATATATTATTATTATCCATTATAATATCTATAATAATGGATATTGTTCCCTAATATCCAATCTAAACCACACCTCTGTGCCAGGTATGGTTTAGATTGGATGTTAGGGAAAATTTCTTTTCTGAAAAAGGTGTCAGGCATTGGAAAAGGCTGCCCAGGGTGGAGTCATCATCCCTGGAGGTGTTCAAAAGACATGGATATGGCACTTGTGGACATGGTTTAGTGGTGAACATGGTGGTGCTGGGTCAACTGCTTGACTCAATGATCCTACAGGTCTTTTCCAACCCTAATAATCCTGTGACTCATCTTTACACACTTTGCCTCCAGCCCAGCTCTCAGCTGCTGCATTTGTGCCTTATTTCTGACCCTGCCAGGAGCAGAAGAGTCTTAATGATGAGTCCATGACCAGAGAGAAGGAGATTTTCAACTCATTGTTTATCTACCTTGGAATAAACTCAATCAACCCTCTCCTGGAGCTCCACAAATGTAAAAAAAGAAATCACTTTAATGAAACACTTCCTGCCTTTTCAGCTAGCTGGTGCCTCTGGTATGTCTGCTCTGGTAATTACATCACAATTTAATCACAAATTCTCTGTTGCTTCAAGGTTGACCTCTGCAGGTACAGCTGATTTCTCCAGTTGAGCCTCTAGCCCAGGAATCGGGGAAGGGGGTAGAGATTGATAACTGAGCTACAAAGATAAGTCATTTGCTCAGAAAAGGTGAGTTCTGGGCTGACACATGGTGTTAATATGCATTTCATCTGGGCAGGAGACTTCTCTGAAGATTTTCTAAGGTTTTTCCATCTCCAATCCCTCTGGACCTCACCAGCCCCTGAAGTGAAGTTTAGAGCTCTCCTGAACGGAGAGCTCACTTCTCACCATGGTCCCAGAGGAGTGGTAGAACAAGCAAAAAGGGCTCAGGGGAGGTGGATTTCCATCAGCTGAGCTGTCCCCAGGTGCTTTGAGGCTGCAGAAAGCACAGGCTGCCTGTGGCACTTGGGGAACACCAGGAGCCAAAGGGGCACCCGGGTTTAACTCAGCTCAGTGTCTTTGAGGCAGAGTGGGGAGAAAATTAACTAGAAATGAGGCAGGAAAGCCACAACAAAACACACTAAATTCTTGGAAATCAGGTCTTAAACCTAGGCATTATTTCCTCATTTTGATTTTTCTTTGGTGAGAATTGAGAAGAAAATAACGAAACCAGGTCCAGTTTCTGCAAAAGGTTTGGGCTGGTTTGATGGCAGGGAAATGTCTTCAGCAGAACTGCAGCAGCCTGGGGCTGTGGCCTTACAAAGCCTCCCCAAGTATGTCTGGAGAAAGAAAAGAAAAAAAAAAAAAATGGGAAAAAAGAGATAATCTGTCTGCATTCATATAACTTGTTTACATCTGCCTGGTAAGAAATGCTGTGACAGATCATTCTGCTGGCAGGAAGGGCTGTGGAGGCTGACTCCTCCACCTACAAATTCAGCTGCCTGTGGCCTTCAGGTGCTCAGTTTCCAGGTAATGACTTGCTCAGGCTGTCCCCTGGGTAGTGGGGTTGATGTGTGACACTTGCCCAGAACATGAGTGTGAGTCAGAGACTGCTGCTTCCCACACATCCATCCCCTGTGCCACCTCACCATGGCCAAACTTCTATCACTGTTCTTGGTTTCTTTATCACACTGCTCTGTCCAGGCTTCCCAGCTGGTTTAGGAATCCCCAGGCAATGGGACACAAAGCAGGGTCCACATCCAAACCTATCACACAGCCATAAATACAGCTGGCAGGAGACTCAGCCCCAGGATTGTCTTGGTGCTCTCTCTCTGACCTGAGATGGCAGCTTGACCCCTGCAATAGCTCCTTCCATGTTCTCCAGATGAATGGAGGCCCATCTAAATTCAACAAACCCTCTTTGTGAGCTTTATGCCCAGAGTGAGTGTGACCCAATCCTTCTTTGGGGGTTGGAGACAGAAATCAGATAAAGAAAATGGCCTCAGAACCACAACTGTTTTCTCTGTGACACCAATACTGCAACGTCGTCAGTGCCACCATGGGACAAATTAGAATTTTATTCTCACAGGGAGAGGGGAATCTATTGATTAGGGTCACCATCTCACTGCCTCCCAAGCTCCACAGATCACTCCCAGTCACATCAGATCAATTTAAAAGGACCTCTGTGCAGCTTTTGGAGGTGCCAGGAAGAAAAACCTGGATGTTATTTTTATGTGATTATCGTCCAAACAAAGTGAACAGTGACAGCCTTCAGAATGAAGCAGGGCTTTAAAACCAGTTTGGCTGCTTTATTGCCACCACCTGAGTGAATGAAGCTCCTGGATGGAGGAGAAGGCAGGCCCCAACAGACCAGAGGCAGACTTTTGGCAGCGATTTTGAGGGCATCTCTCAGCAGTGGGGTGGTTTAAACTCAGGGGCATTTCCAGAGAAAGTGTTTTAATTGCTGAACACCGATTAGCAGCTCCTGCTTCCATGGATGCTCTGATGTCTCTCCTTTCTCTCAGCACTGCTATTTCCAGCTCCCAGGCAAACAGCACTTCACATTCAGCTAATTACTCTGAGAGAGCAGCAGGGTTTCTAGGGCTGCAGATTTCACACAGTTTCTATTAATATCCCCCAAGGGCTCCCAGGTTTGTGCTTCTTTGGGATAACACTGATCTCTCTTTGCCAGGACCGCTCAGGTCTTGTGCATCCACTCACTCCCGACCACTTAACATGGCAGCTAGCTAATAATTTCCCTTATCACACAGCCCTCCTGATAAAGCTGCTCTGCAGGAGTGATGAGGGCTGGTGCCTGGCTCCCTCAGACTTGCCCCTGGCTCCAGTGGAGGCTCCTGGCAGAACAGGAGCAGATGCCTTGGGCTGGAGGCTGGAGCTGTGCGGGGCTTGGTGCTGTCTCACCTTTCGCTGTGATTCTTATCTTGCTGTCGCCAAAAATCCCACTGCCTTGAGCTAAATACCACAGCTTTAGAGGGCATGAGGAGGGGCAGGTGCCTAAAACCATCTCCTTGCCTGGCAGCCTCCCCTGTGGATGCCCAGGGAAAAGCAGGGACAAGGAACACCTCCTTTTGCCCCCAGAGTGGAGGGATATGAGCACTGACATGGGAGAGATATAACAAGATATAACAATTTAGAAACCAGAGGCAGCTCTAAACCCCCTCATGCATTTGCATCCCCCTCCTGCCTGCACGCTGCGGTGAGGATTCAGATGGGCCACATTCATTCTGGTTTAAAAAGCTCATCTGGCTTTGCCTTAAATTTATGGGGATCACAGTGAATCAAAGAACGCGAGGCTGGGAGTTTAAGGAGTGTTTTGTTCCTCTGAATAACATGAATCCTAAAAGATCTCTGGTATCAAAAGCACCCATTAACCCCAGCAACTTTGTTATTGTCATAAGGGACTTGGTTTTACTCTCTGTTGCACTTCCCAAAGCTTAAAGTCAACAGAGACAGGTCTGTTGACTCCGCTGCACTTTATTAGCCTGATAGCAGAATCCATGACCATTCTCTTTGGAGTGATTACAGAAAACTTGAGATAGAGGGAGAAAATTTAGAACAAGACAAGCACAAGTGAGTACATGTAAAAATGTGAAAAAATCTGCATCAGTCCATGAATCCCCTCGGTAGTCCTTGTGCTCTTGCAGTCGCAGCTTCTTTTTTGTAAAGAAGTTTTCTTTCCCACTTCCTTGAATGATTAACAGGAGTAACTCACTAGTGAGAGCTGGGGGAACAAGGTAGCAAAAAAAGTGCTGTGCTATCCCATGCAAATAGAGAATGGAAAAAGCAATAGTTGTAATCCCCTAATTACTTATAGCTGCAGTCACTGGCTGTGTGACTTTATCTATCTTTAAACCAGCGGCAATCCTGAAACTCAGATCAAAACTTCATTGTTCTTCCTGGGGAAAAAAAAAACAAAAAAAACAAAACAAAAAAAAAAAAACAAAACAAAAAAAAACAAAAAAAAAAACAAAAAAAAAACCAAAACCAAAACCGAAAAAAAAAAAAAAACAAACAAACAAACAAAAAAAAACAAACAAACAAAAAAAACCCACCCCCCAACATTGTGTTAGTGTAAGCAATAAAAGGCTGTTTTGGGGATGGCTGGCATGGAGGTTACAGGCGACAGCTGGTGGGTGTCTGATGGGGCTGCCCTTTCCAGCAACCATCTGGACTTTGCATAGGACAGGCGAGAATAAGCTACTTATACCTTAATAAGGAAAAAGCCTGTAAAAATGGAATGGGGGGTGGAGGTTTGGCTGCGAGATCACTTTGTAAATAAACAGCAGCGCCAGCTTGGACTTTGCTGCTCTGCCCAGGCTGAGGCAGGGACAGCAGCTGGAGACTGAAAGCACCTAGAAGTCACAGGGATGTATAAACACTCTGTCCCTGATGCATTAGTGTGTGTGGAAGCTGTTTAACAAATTAATTTGGTTTTTATTATCGCTGTTTAATCACAGCAGGGACAGGAACACCAATGCACTGAGGGGGCTGATTCGTCTACCCAGACAACAAAAAAGGCAGAACTGCTGCAGTCTAATAGACAAGGGTGGATGGTGCCAGGGTTGCAAAGTTAGAAGGAAATTATGCAGGAGGGAAACACTGGACCAACATGCACTTGACAGGTGTGTGGAGTGCTGTCAGCACACAGAGATGCCTGTTAACTCTCCCTTTGGGAGGAGAGTTGCATTAGGCTGGACCAAATTTACCCCCTTTACTTCAAAAGTAATAATTTTACTGCACCTGGCATTTTCCCACAGCCACACTACACTGCAAAAGTAATGTAAATTAGACATAAATAGGGAGTAAACACACTTAAATACCAGTTTTCCTTCAGGAGGGGTCCAAAAGATCTTTAAGAGCTGTTGACTCCAACTGTTGGTTCACCTTGGCTTGAAGATGACCAGGGTGAAGATATCACAGCAGCAATGTGGAGAGCTATCAGCTTAAAGTAAAAAAAAGGTTTTGGCAGATCAGCTCTGCCCATGTTGGTGTTTTGCCTTGCCCCTCTGCCCCACCAGCCCTGGGTGCACCGGCTCCTGGCACTGGTGCCCAGGCTGGGGGTGGGTTGGGCGCGACCCCAAGCAGCTGAGCTGTGGGGGCAGTTCCTTTCCTGACAGCAGAGATGGAAGCTGCCACAGCTCCTCCTGCCAAAGCTCATCTGTCACAGCCTTAATTTGCCCCTCTGCATCCCAGACCTGCTCCCTTTCCCTCCCTGCAGCTGGCCGAGAGCAGACAAGGCTTGTCACCCTGCTGTGTTGGCACAGCCTGTGGCAGCCCCTTCCCGTGGGAATCCCCAGCTCAGGAATTGCAGGTGGTTTCCAGTCCTTTCAGGCCTTTCTGGGAGCCTGGATGCTTGAGATGCCTCTCTTCCATCTCATCCTGTCCCATTTGCTCCGGAGAGCAACGTGACATGGAAGCCTATTTCTGTTTTACACCAATGCAACCCTTTGTCTTCTCCAGTTTTATCATTTTTGCCCCCAAAACCCTTCTCCATGCCAGCCTTCCCGTGCTGCCCTGTTGCAATTAACTGGCAGCATCATTAAGGCTTGGAAAAAGCAACACCAGCACAACTTTTGCTCCCTCAAGCAGTGCTTAAGCCAGGTTTCAATCCCTGTCTCAGGCAAGTCACCTTCATGTCAGCATCCAAATGCATGACCCAGCATCCAAACGCTCTGGGCCATAACCCCGAGCAGGGAGCAGATAACCAGCAACATCAGGTGCTACTTAGAAAGCATTTTGTTCCCAATTAAAGCCAAAATATGTGCTAAGAGCTGCCGAGGGAAAGTGCTGAGCATCTGATTTCCCTCTTTTGCTAACACACTCCGAGGAAAAGGTGGCAGGTTTGTGGAAATGGTGCAATTTGCAGTCAAGCCATGAATAGGAATTGGAAGGGAGGAGACAAACAAGAAATGTACTGCATGGATTTCCTCCAGTGATGCTGGAGCTTAGACAAACCAATTAGACCCTCATCAAAGAGCTGCCCTATCCCTATCACCATACTTTTTATTTCCTAACAGCTAGGTGGTTGGTGTTTTAGTATATTTTTTATTTCTTTTTCTTCTCTTTAATTTTCCTGGGGGAAAATGTACCTGAAGAGCCAGGCAATTGCTTCTCTGTTCTCTCACATGATTTTACCATGAGGTAAATTTATGGATGTCAAATAAGTTGCTCCTTATGCCAATGTCACAGAAATACAAGTGTGTGGGAGGGCTGGTGGCTTCTGCTTAGTGGAGTTGCCAAGGATTGTGCTAATTAGCAATTGGAAAGACTTATATTTTAGAGGTGTGGAGTGATCCAGGGAGACAAGTTGAGGCTTGTCTAAAAACTGGTAAAGGCTGTTCTACATGGACCAGCTGCAAAGGGACTTTGGGCTTTTTGAGAGACCTCCAAAAATTTGTCTGGTTCAAGTTCAGGTGTGTGCATCACTCAGCCCTGCCATGAGTGAACTGAGCTTGTAAGGGCTCTGACTGCATCTCCAGCTGCTACCTGACCTTAGGGATTGGAAGCTGACAGAAACTGCTTTGTGTTGTGCTCCCTTCACTGCTCTGGGCTCCTGCTAGCCCCAGGGGCTGTCTCAGGGCTGGGCTGTCCATTGGTGTTATTTACAGTGGTAAAAAGAGGAAGCAAATGACAGGAGAACGCAGCAGAGACAGAAAGAGGCTGAGATGGACCTTTGGGTGATGGGAAGGAAGTTTTTCACCCAGCTGCTGTGTCTGTGCCAGTGGTCAGTTGAAGTGAATAAGTTGTGTATCCCATGTATGAGTTGGAGCTTTACCTGCAACTGAGCTGCCTCATTCTTTCCTACACCTCACACATAACCAAAGTAGCCCCTACAGCAGCCCATGGGGGTCTCTAAGATGAAGCATGTTGTGGAACCTTCTCCTTTGTAAAGGCCCTGTATCCCTGTGGCATCCCTCCCTGCAGTGGCCACATACCCAGAGCTGGAATTGCTGGGCTGTGGCAGCTCTGACTGCTTGACATCTAAATAAACCCATTCCAGGAGCCACAGCAGCACCAGCACTGGAGAAGGTGTTTCTCTTTAGGGAGAGCAGCTTATCCAGGGTCCAGCAGCTCCAGCACAAGTGAATTCCTTGGCCATGCACATTGTCTGATGTTGGGGGGAAAGCTGGAGACCAGCTGAAATGACAGAGCCTGAGGGAACACAGTGCATCATCCAGCACGTCCCCAGCTGCCAGAGCCATGGGAAAGGTTTTTTTCCAGAGAAATAGCTGCTGATCCCAGCTCAGGGAGCTCTCCTGAGCTCAACAGGCTGGAGTCTGGAGCCCAGAGCAAACCAGCAGCAGATTTGAGGTGAGGGGGTCTGCATGGAAGGTGATGGGGGGAGCAAGAGCAGGTTGGGAACACCTCCATCATCACAGCTGAATCCAGAAGGAGATGCATGTTGACAGCCCCAGTGTCTAGCTTTCGACAACTGATTTGGCAAATTTGGGCCTGTGCAAATAACTCAGAGCAGATGTGTCAAATGGTTTTTATTTCCTAGAATTAACACTAGATACAGGAGTACTAAAGGAAGTGGCCTGCACATCCCTGCTGTGGGACTCCCCTGACCCTTTTATACCTTCTCTTTACCATTCCCTGACCAGATACAACTTTCACTTGCACTAGAATAAATAAGATTGGGTGCAGCCACAGGAGAGCCAAGGAGGACCAGCTCTTTTCACACCATTTGCTGTGTACACGCTGATAATGAGTTTGCTTGTTGCTTGTTTTTAGCTTCCTAAAAACAAGTTTTAGCTGCAAGTCCTTCCAACATGGGAGGATCACCCCACGACACCACATCTCCCCTGATTTCCTCTGGAACAGAAACGCTTTTGAGATCCCATTTATAACTCTGTTCACACAAAATGTGACAGTTTTAGCTGCATTGGAAGACCAGCCTGACCCTGGCAGCCGCTCGCACTGTGATCAGAATAGTTATCAGTCAAACCCTGGTATGTGATGTCTGGTGGCAGTGAGGATGAATCTGCTCTTGCAAGGATGTGATCCACACAGTGAGAAGCAGTGAAACCCCACAGAAACAGACAGGTGGTGGAGGAATTGTCTCCAAGTCAGGCACAAGTCTGAGCTAGCCATCCTGGACTCCCCGGATGGTCCACAGGGAAAAACAGGTTCTTTCAGGGAGTGACTCATCTTGTACTAAAATAGGTCAGAGGAACTGCTCTCCACAGGCTGTAAAGGGAACCCAGGGGGGCCTAGTTCAGATTCAAGCAACTTATTTTCACTCATCCAGCATTTGTTGCTGTGAGTTGCAGCCAAGCTGTACAAACTTTTCTGGAATCAGTGGAAGTCCTGTCAAAGGGCTTTGGACCTGACACTTCACAGTCTGAGTCAGACTCTGCATTTCCCAGAAAATCCCTGGGCTTAAAGAGCTGGTCAGAGTTGAGTTAGAAGGAAAACATGCACCTTAACCCTGTGTTCTGGAAAATAACAACATCCAAACCGGGAAGTTCTGCCTTTTATTTTAAAAACTTGAGCAGCATTAAACACCGCAGAATTCGGCGCGGCACCTTTTTTCCCCCCTGTTATCTTTCCAGTGAAAACGAGGCCACACTTTTCACTGTCACAATTCCTGGGACTCTCATCACCTTTCAGCCTGATGCCTTCTCCTTCCTCTGGATTTTCCCCTTGATCTGAAGCATGTTGAAGCCAATGAAAATCGACGATGCTCGTAAGACGCGCCAGAATCCCTCGCGGGGAGAAGGCACCAGATTTCTTGCTAACTCCTCCCTTCACCCTCTCTCAGCAGAAGCTGATGACAGGATTATTTTTTATCAAGATGCAGATACTACACACAACCAGCACAAAAGATCAGTGATTAGCTTTTGAATAAGCAGCCAAGGTTGCTTTTTCCTGACCTTATCAATCTGGTATTTGAATTTCTAGGGAGTTTTAGTGAGTGGGTTTTCTCGGGAAGCTGAAATCCTTCCCTTTAACTCTCACACAAAGTTCTGCAAACTTCACTGGAATTAGTTTCTCATTCAAGTTAAACCAGATAGCTGTCCATGACTTGTCTGAGTTCAGGAAGGCCTTCAGGTTGCCAGGGATTTCCTTTTCCTTCCTTTGCCTCACATTTCGACACAGCCCATAAAATGAGAACAAGTTATTTCCTGTGTAGTAGAACAGGAACAAAAATACCCAAATGCACGTGGCTGCCTACCTACAAGCTACAAGCCTGAGCTTCCATGGGAGATCCAGGGTGTAATTCTGCTGCTTAAAGGCAGACATCTGGTCCTGTCTGAGATGTCTGAGGGCATCTCAAATGTGTGCACAGGGCTGGCAGGTACAACACAGGAACTGCAGGAAATTCTTCTAGAAATCCCTACCATTTGGTAATCAAACTCCAGAGCCCAAATAACCCTTTTTTTTTTTTTTTCAACTTCACCAAATGATGGTTCATTTAGGCAACCAAAATGCAGTTTGGGCATTTCCTGATAGGTCTTGAGGATCTGGTGATCCTGTGAATCCATAGATCTGTGCAAGAAGCAAGAGATCCCTTTTACATTCTTCTTAAAAGACTCTTTCTAGCTTACTACTGAACTACTCAGACATCAGTTTCATTAACCTGCAAGGGGAAAAGGAAATTTTTTCCTCTCCCTGTGTCCCTCCAGTACTGTTCCTCTGACTGAGCAGGATAATTTTAAAACCAACATCTCCTGGGGGCTGAAGAGCTAGAAGTCCACAGCCTGCTTTGGGTCTGCACACCTTGGACACTCCTTGCAGCTCCTGTGGTCTTTTGAACAGTAATAACCCACCAAGTCCACATCTGTCAACCTGCAGGAGTTTGGATGAAGAGCAGGGGGCATTTTGGAAAGCTGGCCCATGTAAAATGTTGTGTTGGAAGCCAAACTCCACAAATTCCTCCCTGTTGTTCTGACTGGACCAGTGCTGAAGGACTGAGCAGAGGGACTACTGCAAATGGGAGCAATGAAGCTCATGGGCCTCAGGGTGAGGCATTTTGACACAGAGAAAATTATTCCACATGTTCATCTCTGTGCTTTCCACCTTCTGACCTGCAGTGCTCCTGACAGCATCCTTCCCCAGGCTGTCACTGCTGCAAGGCTGCAGGTCCTTTTTCTGACCTAGAGCTGGGATGAGCACTTTTACCAGCATTTGGTGTTCTTCTCACCTACTTTAGCCCTAAAACTGCAAAGCAACAGGAGCACCACATTCGTTCAGGCCAGGCTTTGCCCCCTGGTCACTTGAGGAATCCAGGCGTTTTGCAGAAGGCAGTGAAAGCATTGTGGGATCCCCAGGGAGGAAATCCCAGCAGGTCTGGGTGAAGCACATGGATCCCAATCCCTGCTTGCAGGCAGAGGTGAAGATGAGCACTTGGCTCTCCAATCTTCTTTAGGGAGAAGCACAGAAGCAGCCCCAGCAGGGTTGTGAAGGGAGCCCTGGCACATCATACAAAGGAGTGCAGAGTGAAGTAAGCATGAAAAAGTCATGCTGTGCATATAGAAAACAGCCAGGGGAGGGTTTGCTTTGCCAGTCAACAGGTCTTGTCTGCACATTCTGCTTTGCTTCAGTGTGGAGGAGCTTCCCAGAGAGCCCCTGCTCCTGTCTCCTGTGAGCAAGGAGTTCAGTGGGAAGCAGTGCATTTATTTTTAGCTTTGTGCAGCAATTAGGCAATGGTGTGGCAGGGGGGATGTTCTCGGGAAAAAAATTTTTGACAGTTTCTTTAAAAAGATAAGATCTATCCCATTTCAGTAGGGGATAATAGCTAGCACAGAAAACCACAGGGGGATTTTTGCTGTGTGTCTTGCTCTTGTGAAAGTCGCCTACTGACACCCTTGGATTTTGGCCAAGTGTCTACCTGAACAACAAGAACCTTCTTCCAAACTGCCTATCCACCCCAGGCAGGTACATTCCTTCCAGCCCCCAGGGATTGGCAGACAGGTATTTCCTGGGCCTGGCTGTGATTCCCTCAATTCCATCTCCTGCCACCTGGAATTCTCCACCCCACCCCTCCAGCTGCTGATGGGGTCCTGTGGCCTCCTTGTGCAGCTTCAGACAGAACCAGAGCCTTTGCCACAGCTGGGGGGGTCTCACACAAAGCTCAGCAGAGCCATCCACTCCGTGACCTTGGGGAGGGACTGCTAACACCAGGGAAGGGAGGCAGGCAATTGTCTTGCACTGGCACAGCTGCTCACTCAGGGAACATCTATTCAGAATTAGGAGTAAACAGATGGTTTTCTCCCACTGGCCAACCCATTCTTTCTTTTTCTTCTGACACTGCCCAAAGGGGTCACAGCAAGAATGGCGATTCCCTGAGTCTCTAATATATGTACATTGTCCTCCCTGTCCCACGCAGAGCAGAAGTGCCCAAAGTCAGATGGATAACAAAGCTTCTTGACCTATGGGATGAGTAAAAAAACACAGCTTTCCCCGTTCTGCTCGTGCAATTCCTGGCTGTTCCCCTGCAAGGCCGTGCACAGGGGGAAATGGGAGGCTGGTGACAGAGCCAGGGGCTGAATCGTGTTTCAGCAGCTTGGGCACATCCGTGTGCTCTAAGCCAAGAGGAATGCAAACTGCTCAGCGATGAACAACTGCTGCAGCAGCCCACAGCCAAAAGGAGACACTCAGGGGCACGCCAGGCACTGGCCCAGCCTGCCGTGGAGGGAGCTGTCAGATTGTGTTATCACATGGCCAAAGCTGCACCTTCCACTCTCGGGAAATAAATGTCCCTGCTGCTTTGGCGTGGTGGTTGTAGAGAGGCAAGACATCATTACCCAGCAATTATGCTCTATCTCCCTGACGTTATCTCTTAATTGCACATTTGCAAGTGCTCCTACTATCTGGGTGGTTGCAAGGAGGGAAGGTGAAGTGGGGTTGCCTGTCTGGGAGATACCCAAGGGACCTACACCACTGCTAATTTTTAAGATATAACAATACAGTTGCACTTCTGCACCAATTAATGGTTATCCCTGCCTTTTTGCTGGAGAGAACTTCAAAGGGTACAATTGGGACAGACCTGCTCATCCAGGACTTTATCAAAACCCTCAAAGTGACAAGGATGATCAGATACACCTTGAAAATATAACTTTTTTTAAGAAGAATCACAAGAACAGCCATTCAACACACAGACATTTCTGTCTCCTTCCCTTTCTTCAGGATTTTGTCCCAATCCATGGCCATCCAGGAACATCTGGTCCATCATTACATTGCACAACACAACTGCTCGCTGCTTGACGTCGCCTGCAGGAACAGAACTCGGAACCACCCATCCTCAAAGCCATCTGACACTGCAGCAGAAGCATTGTCACTGCTGGCTGCCAGAACACGGCATATGACACACATTTTCAGGGCTGTCTCTTCCCAATGTACGGCAGCAACACTCACAAACATCTGCCTGTGCGTTACGGCATGGCTGAGTTTTAAAGAGTGGGCCTTGGATCTTGAAAGACAGCTTGGCACATAGATGTGAGGAAATCATCCAGGAATTAGGTTTCTGAGTAGTTCAGCTGATGTGTGTGTCTCTTCCTTAATTCCAAGGTCTGTGCTCTCTCTACTAGACTTTGCCACCTCTCTATTTTTTCTGAAGGTATTTTAGGCCTGGAGCCACAGTTTCTTTTTAGGACATTGGGATGCTCTCCAAAGGAATTAATTTTAATTTTTCTGAGTCTTGCAATTAGCTGGGTGCCTTCAGCTTTGGTTAACTCCAAATTCTGATGGGTTGTACATTGAGATTTCTGTCACTGACATAGTGACTTTGGTACAAACCCATAGTGTAGGTGTCTGGCTAAAGCTGGACCTCGTTCTCATGGGACAGTCTTTTCCAAACACCCCGAGCCTGTGGCCAGTGTTGTTGGGGTGACAGAGGAAAACTCCAGAATCACCAGCCTAAGCACCAATAACAAAACTGAGATGTGTTTGGCTGTCCTTGGCTCTCACAAGACTGAGCCCCAAGATGACCTTGGCTCTGGGACCTGAGGTGCCTCTCCTTACAGACTCTCCTGGTACTGGAGCCACCAAGAGATGGGGACATGTCACACCAGAGGGATGAGACTGATTGAAACCATCACTGATGTGGCAAAGGCTGAGAGCTACAAGATGGGCTGCCACTATCAGTGCTACTTGCTTTTGATGTTAGCAGTGTTATTTTAATTAAACCTTTGGTGGCTTAGACAGTTGGTGATCTTTTCAACTGTTTTTTGACTTGAAAACTGAGGTGAGAGCCATGAACAGGCTCAGAGAGAGTGATCTGACTTCAGTTCCCTGGTGGGACATTGCCTGATGCTTCTGACCCGGTGGATAACTGGTGTGGTCACCAATGTTTCCATGTTTCGCTGCTGCTTAAAACCTATCTGAGACGATAAAAAGCCTTTTTAGCTCTTTTTTTGTTTTGTTTTGTTTTCCTTTATGCATTTGAAAAGTAATTATGCTCAGGATTTTTTCCACCGTGGTGCTATTGGGAATCTGGTCACTGCAGAGTCCCTGGGTGTCAGAACCCAGGACATTCCTCTGACTGCCCTGGATGACTCAAGACCCTGGCAGGGGGCTCAGAGACCTTGGCTTAGAGTCAAAAACACCTGTACCTTTGATTTTAGCCTATGGAGAAAGTTACCAACTTTGTGCAAAGAGGTACAAGCCACAAGGGTTAGAGTAGAATGTTAGTGAATTTATCACAGAGTGAAAAAGTAGAATTTTGGGGTTTGTAGAATGGAGGGTCAAGAGGCAAGATGGAGGAACCTGGGTATGTCCTGTCCTTCTTCTCCTTCTTCTTGCCCTCCATCTTCTGCTATGATGGTGACACTTCTGGATTGGCTTAAAGTAGAGACAGACTGTCTAAGATGGGTGATAGGTATTGGAAAATTATTGTAAATAAAGTACACGTAGTTTTTCATATAAAAAGATAACACCACCCCAAGGGCGGTCAGTGTGCCACAACCTGACCTGCTGGACAGATCTCAGCAGGTCAGAGAAAGAATGGAATAGATAAGAGAAAATAAACAACCAACCTTGAAAAACAGAACCAAGGAATCTCGACTTCTTCTTCTAGCGTGGGGCTGGGAAAAAGAGACTTTTTAATACCTTGGGAGCCATGTCAGCAACAACAAACTTGGGCACATGTCAGCGCCTCGTCACAACCTGGAATGTTTTCTGCCAGGAATGATGAGATGAGACAGTTCCCACTGAAGGGTATTCCTCCCAGATCATTCCAGTTTCCAAGGTCCCGGGCTTTGAAGATAAACTTGTTGCTTGTTTGGTTTCCTAGCAACTCATGCTCCGCGGCAGAAATGCATTCCTCAGACCCCAGGCTCGACCTCGGTGATGCCTGGAGCTGAGATGGGCTCTGCTCTGCCCCGGTGAGAGCAGCTGCCTGAAAACACAGGACTGGAGTGGGGGAGCTGGGGCTGGAGCAAACCCTCTGGTCAGATCTGGTCTCCCCCAGTCACTGTTGCTCAATAGAATTGTCATTGTAAGTTGAAACAATCCATCTGGCCAGCTGGGAAGGTGGAGGTAGCTTGGGTTTGCTGGGTGTCCAGATTCTTCCCAGGGAGTTTGGCCCTGATGCCACAAAGTGGCTAAATTGATAATCCAGAGTCAAACATCACAGCCCTTACTGGAGCTTTTCCTTCAGATGAGAAGCCCAAGGATTCATTTTTCCGTGAAACATGGTGAGGCAAATCATAACCCCCACTGAGACCCCTCAGGGGTGAATCTAGAGAAAAAAAGCAGATTTGGTCACCTGAAAGGCACATGAGTCTTAGCCTTGCTATTTTTTATTGAGCTGTTGAAAAGAACAAAGGGCAAACCCACCTCAATCTGCACATTACCTGGTTATCAATATTTATTTCATTATTTCTTCTGGTTATTAGAAGCTCAGCTCCACTGCAACTTTTAGATTAGGTGTTTCAGCTCCAATATCCCAAGGAAAACTTCAAACTCAGATTTAGTTTCACAGGTCTGCATCAAGGTGAGTGAAGGGCAGACCTAAAAGATACTGAATTTGATTCTCTGTATCTCACTCAATCAGAGATTTTTGCAGGCATTTCTTACTGGGGGCCTGATGGGAAAAGATCTCCCTTCCACTTGTGTCCCAGTCAAGAAAGCAAAAGATTATCAGATCTCCAGCTCACCAGAATAATGGAGAATCCTGTGCCAAAGCTTCTGCCACCTAAGTAGATGCAGCATGGAATAAAAAAGTCTCTTACTTTTTAGACAGGGAGGGCGCTGCTAAATAATAATGAGGTCTTGATCTTGGAGCTCAACAGGATCTTCTGAAGCCCAGAATTACACTTTTACATAGCCACCTTTTCTGAATTTGTCTAATTTAATCAGAGCTGTCAATGACCATGAGAAGATTTTTGTCCTATTTCAGTTAACTCAGGGCATTCTTTCCTGGGGATAATCTTTAGTGAATATAGCACTGCACTGTGGTCCAGGGAGCAAACTGAATGTATTGTTCAGATTGAATTATAGCATATTACTGTCAAGGGTATTCCTTCAAAAAGCTGACACCTTCTAATTACATCTGTGAGACTCTGAGAAAAATGGTATCCCAGGGAAAAAAATTGCTTGGCACCCACTTTGTTAGTTTTAGCCTGATATTCATTTCTAGCCATTCATATAGGGCTGAGTCATACAAGAGAAGCCTGTAAGGGAATCACAAACAATCTGTCTGGCTTGAGGAAATTGGGAGCCATTTCAAGTGTGCATTGCCTCACTCCATAGTTAGTGGCAGGGGCTATTAGGGACTCTGGAGACTCTGAAAATAGAGAGGGCATTTTTCCACCTGAATAGTTCTGTGGATAGACTGGAGATGGGACAAAAACAAGTTCTGTGTGAGAAAAACCATCCCAGGTAGAGCCAGAATAGGATGCACCATCGGAGTCAGATGCAGTCATCCCTCACCTGCCCAGGGCATCTCTAAATCTCAGCTGACAATCTTTTCCTCCTGTCTTTAGGCAACATTTTTCACCTCCCCTGAGCTAGTTTGAAACCTTTCATTCCATTCTGCCTGCTCTTCCAAGAATGTGGTGCGACAAGTGGAAACTCATCTCCACATGGGGGAAGAGGCAGGCGGGAAGAGGGGGGAGCGCTGTGTGAATATAAAAACATTTGCAGTGTGAAATGTTGAGTTACGAGCAACCACAGCACACCTCAGGCTAGCAGCATGGTGCCAGGGCTGTGCTGGCACAGGGGGTGTCCCAGGAGGGCTGGCAGCAGTGCTTGGGGGCTCAGTGCACGCCCTGGGCTCTGCAGGAGCTGGTCCAGGACTGAGATGCTTTGGCTGAAGATGCACAAAACCCCTGTGTGGTGCAAACCTGCCGGTGCAGGAAGCTGGTTCTCCCCATACTGGTGAGGCTGGTGTATGCCTGGAGGCAGCGTTACAATCCCATTTAAATATTCATCCACTTTGTGTGCCTGCTCTGATTTACCCACCTTTGCCAAGGAACCCTCTTACTTCCTGGCCCAAATTGCTCTGTGCGGTGGTGAAAAGTTTTTATTCTTCCAATGCCATTTAGTGGTGGAGCTGCAAAGCTTTGGCCTGCTCTGGTAGCAAATGGGGACCCAGGATGTCTGTCCCCCTTGGCTGCAGAGTGGCAGGGAAGAAGTCAGGTCTGAGCAAAGCACCTTGTTCCTGCTCCTGGTGCTGATAAGGTACCAGAAAGGTTGTGCAAGCCCTATCAGAAGATGAGAATGTGCCTGAGGCTGTGGGCTTGGTGAGCTCAGAGTAAAATAGTTACTGGCTGATGAGTAGGATATGGGGTAGTTAGAGCCTTGGAGGTTTCTATGGGGTTTTGGGCCATCAGAGCTTGAAGGGGGTGAAATGCAGTGGCTGTCCAAGGCAGGGAGCATCGCTGCATGAGTATGGAGTGAAAAAGGGACACAGAATGCATCCAGGAAATGGGAATTAAAAAAAATGGTCCTGGCAAGAGCTGTGGATTCCCTGGAACTTGTGTCTCTGCTTCTCACACTGCTGTACTTCAAATGGTCTTTGGCTAAGTCACAGGAGAGTGGCTTGCTCCAGGGCCTGAATTATCAGTGCATTTCACATCTTGGCCTTGGAGACCTCACAACTCTAACCCTGAATCTATTACCCTAAGCAAAGATAAAAGAGCCTGAGATTTGTGGTATGAGAAACCTGATGTGCTGTAGGGAAGCCAGATGAACCCAATGCATGGAACAAACTTGGAATGCTCAGCTTCAGAGGAGGTATAAAGTGGAGAGGGAAAACCAGGAACGTGCCCAGAGAACTCAACCAGGAGAGAGGCCACTGCTGTGGTGAAGCATCTGCTCCAGGGATGTCTGCCAAATGTGAGATTTTGGGAAGGAGCTGTGGGTGTCCCAGAAAGGCACATTTCCTACTGTCTGCAGGCAGCACCAGCACACCTCCCTGTCCAGGAGTTCCTCCAGCACCACTGCAGATTCCGGAGAGGGATATCCAAAGGGACAACCAGACCAGGGTGCCTCAGTTTCCCAACAGTGCTCATGACCTTTTTCAGGGGCTTGATCCCTGCTCATGGTCAGTGCCAGGTCAGAGCAGAGAACTCTCATTCCACTGATGGATTCGCTTTATATTTCACCTACTAGCCCACTTTCTCATGCCATGTCTGTCTGAGAAGACACAATATCCCTGGAGAGTGCAATGGCTCTGAACTTGGTTTTAGGTTCCCCTGGCCACAGCAGTTCTCACCTGATGGCTGTGTTGGTCCTGCCTGACCATGGAGCGGTGTTTCTCCTGGATAACTTTATCACAGATGAAGGTGAGAGCTGTCTGCTTTTTGAACACAAGGGGACGATTCAGATCTTTTGTGAGGGATGATCAACCACAGTAAATAAAGTTGCTGCTTGTGGGAGTAACAATTAAACCCATGATAACCTGCTTAACTAGTCAGGGACTGAAGTGCCTGGAAGAACTTGCTCTGTCCTCCCTGACTGCTGTTTTGCTTGGCCCATTTGCCTGATTTGGGAAAAAGATTGTGTTCTGAGGGGGTTGGCTTGAAATTCCTGCTCTCGTGACCGGGGCAGTTTCCCAGTTCCTAAGGATGACTGATACCATAGACAAAAATAAAAGTTTCCCAAGTGATCCTTCAGCATTGAGTATTTTGATTCATGGGACATGCAACACCTCATGTTCAGGACAGACAACACATCACAAATTAAACCAAACTATGTTTCAGATCAATCTCTGAATTTACCAAACTGCTACTCTGATGTTTTCAGTGGAATCTTACCTGGAGGACAGGTGAGTTGGTGTGGCAGATAATTGGAATGAAGGTAATTGCATGGGCTTCTTGCTGGCTCAAGGTTTGGAGAAGGGAAAACAGGGGCAGAGAGCCCATGTCGACATGGAAAAGGCAGGGTCTGAGCTGCTGGGGCCTGTGAGTTGGTGACTCATGACTGATTAATGAGTGTGAGACATGGAAACTGTCTGATTGCCCCCAGTGCCAGGCAGGAACACTCCAGAGCCACCTCTGCCTTATTTTTTCCTCCTTTTTTCTAGAAAAGTGCACACATGGCAGGGCTTATCTCCACTGATTATTGCTCTGCTTTCAAGAACTATAAGAAAAGCCATGGCTTTTCCCCTCCCTCTCTCTTTTCAGGAGACCTGCTCATGACCACGTTTTTTGCATGCCTTCCAGATACCATCAGAAAGGAATGGCTTTTCCCAGGTCCTTTGTGCAGCTCAAGGCATTTCTTTGGCTTTTGTGGCTTCTTTGTGTGTTGCAGTGCTTTTATTTGGGACAGGTGGGGTGTCAGTCATAGTTTGCCAAAGCCAAGTGTCCCATTGAGTTCATGTGTTTATGTCATGGCCATAAACATAAAAATGGGAACTGGGATTTGATGTGCCCAAATATGTGCCTGAGGGCTGCAGGGTGACCGCATCCCACTTGTCTGGGATTTGGAGATGCCCTAGGAATTTTGTCCTAATGGGCGAAGTCCTCATATTCCACAAGGATGGGAAGTTAGGAAGGAGAAAGGGGACACATCATGAGGAGCTTCTCTATCAAGGACAAAGCTGCCAATGCTGTCCTGGCTAAGAATGATCCAGATCTTTTTTATGGCTGGGTAAGTGGGGAAAAAACTGCCTTCAGCACATGTCCAGGATGGGTGGTGAGGCATTGGAACAGCTTGCTCAGACAAGTTGTGGATTTCCCGTTGCTGGAAGTGCTCAAAGCCGGGCTGGATGGTCCTCTTGAGCTACCTGGTTTAGTAAAAGGAGTTAGACCTACAGCATCTTTATGATCCCTTCCAACACAAACCATTCTGATTCTCTGACAGGTGCCAGTGTGTCCATCCATGTTCCCTGGCCACCAGACACACAAAGACAGGTGTTTTACTTTTCTGTGCTCTCCATAACTCCAAGACAAAACAGGAGAGGTGTATTTAAATGTCACACCCCTTATCTGCCACAGTAAGGCCAGCAGTCATTTTCTCCCTGCTCCTGGAGGAGGGGCTGAAGTTTTCAGGGAGGAAAATGCCATCAAACCAAATGTGAAATACATGTGTTGGAGATAAAATAATGGATATTCTTGGCTGAGATATCAGTGTTTAGTTTGCTGCAGGAGGTGCTCACTAGAGGTCTGGTTTGCCTTTCCTCTCCTCTGTGTGCTCTCAGTAGCATCTCTGATGTGCCCTGGATGATAAAACTCTCATCCTCCTTTCTCTCCATCACATAAGATGCCACCCTGAAAGAAGGATGGGTTGCAGGACTAAAGCTGAGGAATGGGTGGGTCTTTCTGATGAGCTCTTGTCCCCCCTTGCCAAGATGGAGTTGGCAGCCAACCAGACAAGTGTGGGGAGGAAATGGAGAGAAGAGAGGTTTGTGTTGCTCTGTGATGTGAGATGGGACAGGCCTGGACCCACAGTGTGACTGGTTTTGTCCAGCACAGTGACATCATCAGTGTCCCACTGGTGACACCACATGTCCCCTTGGCCACCCATGGGAGGAACCACAGAGGTGGTGGCAGGGCCATCCTTGTCCCCACACTGATCCAGGAGCTCACCCACATTAACCCAATCCCTTCTCTCCCTGGCTTCAGCTCTGAGCTCACAAACCCTGAGGCTTCTGTGACTCCAACAAAGAGGATGCTCAGATTTTTTGGGCACAGCAGCCTCATGGCATGAGGGGTGAGCCAGGGACATCCCTGCAGGGCAGGCAAGGCTTCACTCAAGTGCTTTTGGTTTTTGGCCAATTGTGCCAGTCAGTCCCATACAAAGTATTGTGATGGAGGGAGCCAGCCTTAGGTTAAAAATAAATCTCTTTGGTGATTAACAGGCATGGCTGAGGGACTCCTGAGCACCATTCATTTCTCAAAGCTTGAATTCCCAAATCAGAGCAGTTTTATCCAACTTGCTTTTAGTGACACATCCACTTCACTTTTCCAGGGGGATTTGTTGCTGTTCACATTGCAGTGACACAGAGGTATTTATGGTCTTAGATTTCTGCTTATCTGATCCACCCCTGCCCTCCACACTCCTGGTATGGTGCCAATACTGAAACACTTTTCCTCCCTTGTTTTGTGTCCCCCCAGAGGAGGTAATATCCAAACACAACAAAAACCAGGTAGACCTCCCAAAAAACTTATGGAAGTGAATTTTTTTCAGTTTCAGCTGCCTACAGCAGAGGCAACACAGTGATTTATTCTTTTGGACATGGTTTTCAAGAAGAAAAGTCTTTATGGTGTTTAATGCAGCAGAATACAGCATTGCTGTGACCATGTCACCAGGGCTAAGGAGATTTCAAGTGGGACTCTGGCCACTCTCTGAACTGCAGCAGGATCTGAGTTACTGTCCCACAGGGGCTTGCTGTTGGAAAATAACGTAATTGGCTCTGTGCAGTTTCCAGTTTCACAGAGAAAGGAGCTGTGGGAGCACGCAGGGTACCGGGGCTGGCTTTGGGAGCTGATAAATGCAGCAATCAGCACAGAATGTCTGGCTGTGCTCTCCTCCCCTCCTGCCTGGGCACGGCACCATCGGGGGCTGGGGCTGCCCCCACCCCTGGGAAGCCTCTGGCTCCCTCCCCCCGGGATCCCAGCATGGCTTTTAACCCAAATAGCTGACCTTTCATTAAAGATTACCTATTTTTACTGCTCCTCGGGATGGGAAGAAGAAAAGGCTGAGGTTTGCAGAGGCAGTTCGAGCCGAGCCAAGTTATGGATTGGGAAATTACTCAGGGCAAGTTTAAAAGATTAATTTTTTTGTTAAATTAAGGTAGTCCCCAGTTAAGCTTGGACATTATTCCATTTGGTTTGCTGGTAACAAAGCAGGAAATACCCTGGTGCCCAAGGACTACTGGATAATGCTGCATCTGTGCTAGTAAGCCAAAAGTGCTTGAGACTTGGTTGTGGGCTCTCAGACCACAAACACAAAAGGTCCTGTGTCCATTAAACCCCTTTAGGCTCTGAAATAGGGCACAGACACGAAAATTTTGTCTTGGGAGTGGATCCTGGCCAGTGTTAGCATGCAGACTGTCCTGGGGAGCTGTTTGGGGCTGGTGTGGGGTGGAAGGGCTGGGGCTGTGCTGCTGGAGCTGCTGCCAGGGCCAGTGCCCAGGAACACACCCCAGCACCAGGGGACTTGACGTGAGTCAGACTCATGTCCCAGCCCTTGGTACCAGGGGAAAATGAGGCACAGAGAGATGGGGACACCTAACAGAATCCCAAAGAAAATCTGTCAGAGCAGTCTGTGGGCATGTGAGGCCAGCTGGGGGAGAAAGTCCATCCTCAGGCCAGCAGCCAGGAGATCACAGCTTTCCTGTCTTGTCAGACTGCCTCTCATCTCCATTTGCAAAGCAGAGGTTGTCATCTTGCCTTGAGTGCAGGGCTGTGAGCAGTTAGATACAGCAGTGATACGCATCATACAGGCCATATCTAGATTAACAGGTAATTGCTACAACTAGATTAGCAAGGCAGCAATAGGAGAGTACAAGGAGAACAAACAGGCTGGTGCTGTGGGCTCAAGATCTACTCCAGGTGCAGTCCACAGTGGTTACTCCAGGTCAGATTTATTCCAGTCACCTACACTGAAAATCCCCACCCTGCACACTGTTTGAGGCTGGCTGCAGGACCAGCTACTCATTTATTGCCTTACATTCCTAGGAGGGGTTGTGACAGAGCTGCTGGTTCCATTTCCACTGAGGAGGAGAAAAAAAGAAGATAAAAAAATATTAAATTGTGTGCATCAGAGCTGTTTGCAAACTGGATCACTCTGGAGTGGGGGAGGCCAAGCCAGAAGCTGCTATAAAACAGAATTTCTGCTCTGAACCAAAATGCCAAAGCAGAGGCAGCCAGAAGCACCTCGGGTTTAATCCAGCATTCAGCAGAAAGGTTCTCATTTACTGCAGCCCTCCCTGAGTCAGGCCCTGAGGGTTTGTCTGTATACAAAAATTAATCTGGATTAGGATGGGGCAGGAATTTAAGTGGCTCTTCTGGAATAACTTCACTTCATAGCAGACAAGCCTGTGGATGTTTGGTTAGGAAGCGTTGTGTTACATCACATTTAGGATGATGAAATGCATTCTGAAGAGAATGTCCTTGTGGTATTTGGTCACAATTACACAGAGAACACTCAAAAACCCATCCATTTCCTGCAGGAGGAGAAACAGAGCTCCCTGCACACTTGGAGTTCTTTCCAGGGCTGACTTGCCAGAACAGCCCAAAGAGGCTTCATGGTTCCTCTGCTTCCATTCACTGAAAAAGTGCCCAAAACCTCCCGTGCCCAGCACAGCAGCTCCCCTGGCAGCAGTGGGCAGGACAGGTGGAGCATCAGCCCAAACTTGTATGTGGCTGCTACTTAAGACCTGTCCCACACACACTGGCTCACATAGAAACACCACAGAGGATGAGTTCAGAGCCCTGTCTGAAATAATAAATCCTGCACAAGGGTGGCTCTGCATGGATCCAAATTCTCCCTCTAAGTGAGCCTGAATTACACCCTCCTGTAGTGCAGGTGGGGCCTCCTTTCCAATATCTGCACCTCTCCTTGCTCTGAGAATCACACATTGAGTGGAGGAAGAATAAATGATGTCCTTAAGCTGGACATCACTGAGCAGAGTGATAAAAGCAGAACCCCTGTGACGGTGTTCACAGGGGTCTGAGGATGAGGGAAGAGACAAAGATCTCACTCCATGTTTCAGAATGCTTGATTTATTATTTTATGATATATATTACATTAAAACTATACTGAAAGAATAGAAGAAAGGGTTTCACAGAAGGCTGGCTAAGAATAGAATAGCAAAGAATGATAACAAAGGTTTGTGGCTCGGCTTTCTATCTGAGCCAGCTGACTATGATTGGCCATTAATTGGAAACAACCACATGAGACCAATCACAGATGCACCTGTTGCATTCCACAGCAGCAGATAATCAATGTTTACATTTTGTTCCTGAGGTCTCTCAGCTTCTCAGGAGAAAAAATCCTAAGGAAAGGATTTTCCATAAAAGATGTCTGTGACAAACCCCCTGAGGAACCACCAGGCCTCCTTATCCCACTGCCCAGAGGACAGAAAGGCAGAAAATGCCTTGAAAGATGTGAGCCTTCCTCTTGCACTGAATCCATTTTTTCATCCAGGACTTTTTCTCCCACCTGGGTGCTCTTGCACTGCTTTATTTCCAACCAGGTTTGAACGGCCTGGTAAATATTTCTGCCAATACACACCCGCTCCCAAAGACTCTGTTTGCACTCAGCTTGAGTTAATTGTTCATAAGCAACAGTCCATAGGCAGAAAAGTTTCACATATTGGTTTTTTTTTAGCTCCCTTGCTATTTATTCTGCGAGGTGATAACATTGGTTTCTCTCTGGCTTTATCAGTCTTGCACAAGGACAAACGAGAAGCAAAAAGGAACCTCCCTTCTCTCCCGTGGAGTGGAGCCTGCAATCAGGCAGTCCAGGCAGAGGAACAAGCCCTTGTCAGTCTGTATGCACAGCCTGGCTGGCAGAGTACATTTTCCTTAACATGCCTAATCCCACAAGTATGTGGTGGCTTGCTCTGCAGAAACCTCAGCTTTTCAGGTGCTAGAAAATATGCATGTTCCATGTTACTTGATAGTTTGCTCACATCCCTGCCTCTTAGGGGTGAGCAATTGCCGACCCTCTCAGCTTTAACCTACTCTGAATGTACCCCCCCAGCCAGCACTGCAAGGAATAATAATGTACTTGTGATTTCTTTACATTTTTCTGCTGTAAATCCAGAAAATGAGACCTGAATTATTCTTTTCTGTTTGCTGTGGCACTCGTGCAGTCTTTGCTCCCCAGCAGAGTGACCTGTGTATGCTGAGCTTCCCCACAGCTTCCTGGGAAGAGCTGGTGAAGTTGGGGTTTGATAATGGAGCTTATCATAACCACAGAATAAAAAGTTATCATTGCCAGGCAGAGGTTGCAATGGTTCCCAGCTCCGACCCTCCTCAGGGGTAGAGGGGCACTGAATGAGGGCCCTCTCAGTGGGTGGGAGGGATTTTCCCCCTTCTCTGAGGTTTAAAAAAAAAGTGTTCTCTTTCTGGGATGAGGTGAAAGAACCAAATTGCCGCATTTTTGTGACCTACATGAAAGGGCTCACACGACTGCATCCCACTTTGCACAACAATCACCTGCCCTGTGCAGACCAGCTTCATCCCCTACACTGTCATTATCTCCCCCAGCCGGGCTGCAGGAAGATCTGCAGTGTCCCTCATCTCCTTTTCTTCTGGAGCTGTTCCACTCTGTGTAAACACCACTCATTGATGCAGCTGTTGGGAGACTTCCCACATCCCAGGGGAGTGCTCCAACCACAAAATTACCCTCACCCTTGCTCTCGTCCAGTGGGTATTTAATTATTCTTACAAAGTGAAGTAATTCCAACTTGAAGAAAACAAGAGGCACCCGGGTCAGAGTACCCCATCATTATCACAGTAGGGAGCACTCTCCTAGGACATGAGATTTCCCAATCAGATGCTGAAAGCACCGGGGGAAGCTGGGAAGAGAAATGTTATTGTTTTCTCCTCCATTTCGTGAATAGTTCCTCAGAATTCGTGAGAATAGCAGAGTTTGAGATAGATAATTATCTGTATGTGTATGTTTCTGGAAATGCTGAAATGAAATGCTTCAACATTTCCAAATTATTGTTTTTTTGCATTTAATCCAAAAACATTTGAGAATATGCATCATATTTGGCAAATAACCGTGGCCACCCTGAAACCACAATTTTAGCAAATAAATGATTCACTGAGTAAATTTAGCTCATCTTAAATGTCTATTTATATCACAGGGAACACACCCTGTCACTGTTGGGACTTCACTATGTTGAGTACTACCCAGAGCTCACAGCCAGACATGCTCTACCACTAACAGCCTGAGAGGGAAAAATAAAGCCCTGCCTATTTGCTTTTTGCAACAGCACGGATGTCAGCCTCTCTTTCTCAGAAGAGCTGTGCCCCATCCTGTAAACCTACCCCAGATACCTCATACTATTTTGGGGCTGACAAGCCCCAAAATCTTGCCAATCTCCTCTCTGCCACCAGCACAGCAAAGCCATCCATCCCTTTTTTAGTTCCCTTTCCCAGAACAGAGCCATCTCAGAGAAACCTTTGCCTTCCACTGGCAATATCCTGTGAATGCCGAATGGGTTAATCCCCTTTAACCAGCATCCCGGTAATGAAAGGTTTCACTCTTTGTCACCTAATGGTCTTGTGTCTAAAATAGAAGCCGAGCTGCCTTCACTCCGAAATGTTTTTAATCATTGTGGAATAAAAACCTAGCCTGGCTAGTGCCAACCAAAGAGATGTTTGTCTGCTCAGCAGATTTTATCAAAGCTTCCTTGATGTCTTTGCCTTTGTAATGCTAAGCACTTCACTGTTTGGCACATTTAAAGTAGGATGCGGTACATGTGAAGCATTTCACAGAGTGATGATGTATCGAGTGTGCTTTAGGAAGTAATGAAAGCAGCAGACTCATGATTTTTGAGCTTTTAATTACTTATTAAGTGGCATGACATAAAGGCTACGGGGGAGATTTTTTTTTTCAGCATCCAACTTATTGGCTTTGAAGTCGGTGCCTAAATACCCTTTGTGCCTTTGAAACTTTCCGTCTGCTCGCAGGGGAACGTGCTGCTGCTCTGGGCTTTGTTTCACGCTGACCACATTTGTTCGGGGGAGAGGAGCCCAGGGATGGGAGCCTGCTCAGACACAGGTCTCTGCCTTTGCCATGGTGGATAAAGATGAGGGACAGGCTAAATGCCTGTCCTTTGACAAAGGATAGAGAGAGAGGGCCCTCAGCACAGGGCCTGGAGCAATGAGTTCTGACCTGGCCTCAAAAATGCCAGCACTACAGGGGGCAAATAACCATGGCAGCCCCCAGGGTGCTTTTAATGAGCTGAATCGCAGTCCCAGTCCAGCTCTCCATCACTCACAAGGCACTGGCACAGCTGGTTTTAGCAGATGTCCCCTCTGACAGAAAGCACAGTGGTGGGCCTCGCCACCATCTCCCTCAGGCCTGGTGTCACCGCTGTGACAAGAATGCCAAAGCTTCAGGAGCAATAAAGTCAGAAAGAAGAAAAGACCCTCAGATTCAGGTTTGGGGATTTGTGGCTACTCACAGCATTTTTTTTTTTTTTTTTAGCATATTCTGAAGGGAAATACTTTCTTCCCACTCATTCTCGTGATAAACCAGGAGCCTGTAGCCTCGTTTTCTGCAAGGATGGAGCCAGATAAAGTATTTTTCATGATAGTGAAGATGACACCAGATCCTTCCCTCCCCACCTTCACCAACAGTGAAGATGAAACCAGGTCCTTCCCTCCCCACTTTTACCAACACCCATTGTGTCACAAGACGTCCCAGTGTGCAGGGATCTCTTTGCTCAGGCAGCAGGTGACCCAGCACTTACAACACCTCTTTTTAGCAAGTCCCACTGATTCCAAGAATCCCTCATGGACCACAAATCCAAGATGCTCACTCTGGCTCCAGAGGCTGCTAAATTCCTAGGGGTCATGTCAAAGCTGGAGCCAAATACATGGGGAGAAACTCACTCTGCAGCTGCCTAAGGCACCCTCTCATCCTCTGGTCTATGGAAAAGAGGTGTCATTCTGACATCCTGAATCAGCATCAAATGCTCCTTTCAAAGAGAAAGAAAACAGGGAAAATAAAGAAGAAAAAGAAAGAGCTGCTCTGCTGAAAATGTGCCCTCTCCACTGATGGAGAAATGCAGTGCCAAAAGTGTAATATGTGTATTTTTATCCCCACTGGAGGAAAAAGCAAAGCCACAACTTCCCATGTTCAGTAAGTGACCAACACAAACATAAAAGGGCTCGAGTGCATTTTTACCCCCTGGAAAAGTTTTCTTTAATTAGGACAGACACAGTGCTCAGTCAAAGCAACATCAATGTCCAGGCACACAATTTGATTAACCCACTTCTTACAATCTTCTTTGCTACTTGTTCAGATATTCCAGAGGGAAAAAAAAAAAAAAAAAAAAAAAGAGTGGGAAAGACTAAAATCCACTATGTTTGAACAGTTGGGGATTTTTTCTTTCTATCATTTTTCCCCCAAAGAATGACAAATAGCAGCATGATGCTTTTTTAATTTTCTGAGTCTGCAAAACATTGTCTCTAACTGGATTTTTCTCAGTACTGGTCAGATCTGCACAGAGTCATCTGGGCAGGCAGCTGCAAGGGGATTTGGTTCAGGAGAGGAATGACTCAGGCTGCTCCTCAGTATCACAAGCAGGACATGAAAGGGTTGTGTCCTGGTATTTCCCTGAAGGTTTATTAGGTCATATTATTTAGAAAATGTACTGCATAAAACAATAATTAGTTTTTTTTAAAAAAATCCTGCAGTCTGTAATGCTCATGATAGATTAATTTGCAGGCATATTTTGGGTATAATTATTTTGCATTTATTACTACAGGTCCAATAAAGAGCAGAGGTGAATGCTGTCAAAAGAAAAAAAAAGGAAGGCAGAGGGCTGAATATTAACATCTTCATTTTACTACTAGGAGCTAAACATCAAAGGGACTAAGGGCCATGTAAAAAAAAACAAAACAATTTAAGTTCAACATAAAGAGCCTGAAGAGTCCATTTAGCAGAAACCCAAGGCTGAAGGTGCTGTGAGCATTTCACTCATAGTTTTGCAGTATTTTCTGGGACCCAGGGTTTTCCCTGGACACAGTCAGCTAGAAGTGGCCTAGGGTTTAGGTCATGATGAGCTCCTCAGCATCCAGAAATGAGCCATTCCTCTGACTAATTCCCCAGTGGAATCATCCCACCCACTCAGTGCTCCATGCACAGGACCAGCCTGCCCACAGAACTGGGCACTGATATCCCTTAAATCTTCCTGTGGCATAAAGCTGGAAATACCAGGAGGTGGGAAGGGGGTGTTTGATGTGCTCCACAGCCTGAGGACAACCTCAGCCCTCTCCATCCCACCAATTTCTCTCAACAACAGGTCAGCAGGCTGGTCTAGGAGGGGACACTGCTCATCCTCCTGTTAAAATTGGGATGTTGCATATGAAACAAGTGTAATTAGGTGCAAAGGAGAAAAGAAGCGATGGCTCTTTGCCCTTTTCACCAGATCTCCCTGGACTTGTGGGAGACCTTCATTTCAACAGGAGTTTTGGGATCTCTCCAGTTATTTCAGTTTCTAAAGATTAGGTGCCACTTATGTTGAAATATGGAGGATCCTTTATCAGACTGAGCTCCAAACAGCTTCACTTCTTGTCATAAGTCAGTGGCACATGAGGGACTGAAATTCACAGCTAATGTGGGGGGGATTTCTGCAAATTTGAATCAGGAATTTGTCCTCCTTCACTTGTTGCCCACTAACATCCCTTTTTCTGAGGCTCCATCATAGCACTGGGCTTGTCAGGGCCATTCTCTCACCTGGGACTTTCTTAGTAATATTTATGTAGTGGTTTACTTGTTGCTGAGGGAAGAGAAGTGAGAATTTCCCCCAAAAGGAAGGCCTGAAGGAGAAGTTGTCCTTGGCACAGGTTGGAGGGGTTGGTGTCATGGTCATTGCCTGTCACACTGCAGGTCCCGATGGTGAAACCCACCCAAGGGGGTGACATGAGATGAGCTCTGTTGGAATGAGCAGGGGCAGTGGGAAAAGTTGGAAGAGGCTTTACACACCCTTTTTTCACCTTTGCTAGGAGCAGTTCAAAACCATCCCAGGAAAGCTGAATTTTTTTCTTTTTCTCAAAATCTGAAGTGTTTATGTTTCCTTTAATGCACACATGCAATTCACACTATGTGGATGTTCCATGAAACAATTTGGGCCCAAATTGTCTCCCAGCCATGCCCAGTTTTCATCCATGGTAGCTCACCAGGAGTCACTCCAGATCAATGTCAGTGTACCTAAAAGCAGGATCTGATCTTTCATCTCTCCCAATAAATAAGAATCAGAGGGTTTCGACACTGACAAGCTATTTTCTCACCCAGCTCTCATACCAATACAGAGGATGAGGGATCCTGTCTGTAAAAGAATTTAATTATGTTTATTAGAAGAATGTATGGTTTAGTGGGCATCAGCTGGGAGCAGCTCCTCAGTCAGGCCAACTGCCACATGACAAATGAGCATAAATGAGTGAGATTGCTTGGTGTTACCCATGGCAGGAGCCTGGAGCTCATCAGCAGCTTTGCCTGCTCCAATCCCCTGCATTAAATGTGGAAAACCAGGAGCGTGCAGCCTACACGTGTGGGAGAGCGTGTGCAGGAGGGAAGGTGAACCTGGCATCACCTTCACTGGGTATTTAAAGAGCTGCAGAGACTCCAGAGTAGTTTCCCATGTGGACACACACATATGTTCACACTCCCACTCGCTTCAGCGTCTCTGAAATGAGAGTATTTCATTTTTCATTTTTTTTCCTTCTGAGTTGGTTCCTCTTTAGCGGCATTTGAAAATGAGCTGTAAGGAAGGGACTGCAATTCCAGAGAAATAGTCTGGTGCACATGCTTCCTTTAGATGGCTGTATCCAGGCAGCATCACCCAAACTAGTCACCCCCACCTGACTGGCTACTGGAGACACTGAGGTCTCGAGCACAATTCATCTCCTCCTACAACAGATGACTAAAATATGGCCGGGGAACTGTGCCCCAAACTACCCATTCCTCTCCACTGCCCGTAAGGGTGTGTTTGAGCAGATGATTCATATCAGAAGTGCCCTTGCAGAGAGAGATGATGTGCAGATCCACATGGTCTCTCAAGAGAGCCCAAGCCTTGCTTCCCTGCCCAGACCCACCTTAAAATCACAAAATCACAGATTGGTTTGGGTTGGAAAGGACCTTAAAGACCATCTTATCCAACCCCCCTGTTGTGGGCAGTGATACCACCCACTAGAGCAGGTTGCTCAGAGCCTTGTCCAAGCTGGCCTTGAACATGCCCTGTTGGAACAATAACTTCCATTATTTGGTCCTAAAATACATGAAAGCCTTTACCAGTCCTGTTCAGGGGTTTTGTGTTCACTCACATCACTGCTGTGTAAATTCCCAAGCAGACAAGCTTTGCATAGGGTTCAGTATCTCCAAAATCTTCCTCTGAGGAGATTATTTTTTTAAATGAAGACAACATAAAAAAAGGGTTCAGATGAGACAGGATCTGGAAGTTCCCCTCAGCCCATGTGCACATACAGTCGAAGAATTCACAATTCACATGAGCAACACCCGGAGATAAGATTACACAGTGTGGGCGAGCATCTGTAATCCTCCACTCTGACCCACAAAGAGGGTATCTTTTATTATCCCATCTCGAGGCTTTCAGCTTCAATGGGCTGTGGTTTTTACATCCAGAGGGTTCTGCCCTGGTTGTCCTGACTGCAGCCAGGGGCTGATGGAGCAGGGGTAAATATTGAGGGATTTTTTTTTTTACCAGGGTATGGATTGATAGCACAAGGGAGAATGGCTATAAATGAAAAGAGAGTAGATTTAGATTAGTTATTAGGAAGAAATCCCTGTGGAGGTGGTGAGGCCCTGGAACAGGTTGTCCAGAGCAGCTGTGGCTGTCCCATCCCTGGAATATCCAAGGCCAGGCTGGATGGGTTTTGGAGCAACCTGGGATAGTGGAAGGTGTCCCTGCCAATGGCAGGGGGTGGGGCTGGATGATCTTTAACGTCCTTTCCAATCCAAAATATTCCATAATTCCACATTATTTTAAGGCTTCTCCCCTCAGGATGCATGTCTGCATCAGGGGGGCACCCTGCAGTTCAGTTTGCAGGGTCAGATATTTGCAGAGGAATAATTCAGCAGCATCTGAGAGCTATTAACTCAATATTTAGGTGAGAGCTTTTAAAAGAAGCTTTCTGAGTGCACCATAGACATTGAGGAAACCTCACTCTCCATGCAGGCTCAGTGAGAGTCCGGAGAGCAACTCCAGAGCAGGTGAGGAGGCAGCAGCCAGACCAGGGCCAAGCCTCCTGCCTCCTACCCCGTGCTGCTCACCACAAAGCATCCCCTCCCCTTTGTCAGGAAGGCTAATCCTGTAATGTGACTCTTGAGCAACGCTGAGGAGCCTAAATAGAACTTCATTCCAAAATAGCGCGTATGAAAATGAAGATAAGGCTCAACAAGTTGTAACAGATGCCTGTTAATTAGTCACTGCAAGGCACTTTCAAATGCAAGCTGTGTTTGGTGCATCAGCCATCCACAAAGCTGCTGTCCCCTCTCTTCTCCAGGCTTGAGTGAAGAGAAGGGATGAGCCTGGGCACCCTCATGTCCCTCAAACTCCCAGCCTGGATGCAGCTGCTTGATTTCTGACGCTGGGCTCAGCCCAGCATTGAAAAAGCAGAAATTTGGGTTTCACACTTGCACACAAATCTCAGCATCAGACAGTTCTATAGGTGCAGGGCAAACTCAGGAAAAATCATCCAGGACTTATGTGCCCTTATATAAGCACTGACAGCACGCACTGGTATCATTTTATTACTTTTGTCTTGATACTTGCATTTTATCTTCATTTATATCTCATATTTCTGAACCCAGCAGTAAACAGTTTTTCCCTCTTTCATAACCCTTAATGATACAGGTTCCTTTTTTTCTCAACTCTTGCAGATTACCATTTAAATTAACTATATAAATCAGGCTCTGGCCTCTATTACACGAGAAAACAATTGGGTTCTGTTTAACTTAGGAATCTGCAGTGTTTATAGATAGACAACCCCGAAGGTAAGTTACTAAACTAGTTTCTAGTTGCATTGATCTGTTGCCAGAATACATAAATTATTAACTGAGAAGTAACTCCAGAGAGTGTTGTGTATTTAAGTTCATATTTGGTAGGGCTGGGGATACGTGGCTTGGCCATAAGTAGACACCAGAAATATTAATCACTTTCAAGTAGAATTCTATATTTTAATTGCCGAGAGGAGACTTCTTTATTTCAGTGTCTGAGTAAGAAACCTTTCCCCTGCTTAATTTAAGTTACTGCAGTGCAATCCTATGGGAAAACTCCTACTGATTTCCCTGAGGACTCCAGCATTGAGTCCATGGGAGTCTGACCATTTATTTTAGTTGATCAGAGTGCCCAGATCCCTCTGCCACCTAAATCTGCCTCCCTTGAACTCCAGCTACTCAAAATTTAGTGTTGTGTCACTGGAGCACTACATAGAGAGTGAGATAATAGTGTTTTCCTCCCAAAACGACACGAGGCACTCAAAATACTTGACAGTGCCAAGGTCTGGGTGAAGAACACTCTTTTCTGCTCTTTTGTGTTAACCAGGAGGCTGACCCGAGGTTAGCTGTTCTTCAAAGCATGGAGGGTCACAGAAAAAATCTGAATTAGTTTCCTGGCTGCCTTTTCAAGGACTAAGACAAATCTTTTCTTGAAAATTAGGGGATGTCACTGGGGCACAGCACGTGCCCGTTGAGAAGCACAGGCTGAGAAAATACATTTGCTCTTTTTCTTATAATTCTCTTTAATTTCTGGGGTATGGAACTTCAGTCCTCTGGAGGTGAATAGGACAACATGTGGCATCCTGGCTGCTCCATGGGGCTGTGAGGAATGCAAGCTGTCTGCATGCCACTCAGCCCCTGGGTGGATTCAGCACTAATTCCAGCTTGCCTCTCCCATCTCCTTGGAATAAATTCCTTCCCAGCTGAGCTGCACTGTGGCCAGCAGCTCAGAGAGAAGGGAGGTGACAGCCTGAGCAGGCTTGGTCCCAGCTGGGCAGGTATCACCCCATGCTTGGCCTCGTCCTGGAAAATCAGGGAAATTTAACTTTGTCTCCACAGCATGGGGTGTCAACCCACTTCCCACACAACAGGGAGAAATCCAAGTGCGATAACTGTCACCAAAAAGAAATTTTCTTGCAGGAAGAGGTGCCCCATCCCTTTGTTTGAAGCAGGTCTGCCCCAGAGCAGCTGAGGGAAGAGCAGGAGAGACATTTGCATGGGCACCAAGTCAGGATTAAACAGCCACATCCAGCCACATCTTGTCCAGGCACCCACGTACAGCATCCCTGCTGTGGGAGAAGGGTGTTCACCTTCTGTATAATCTTCACCCATGCCAGGAGAAAAGCACCTTTTTTGGCTGTGCAGGTGCCACAAATATTTTTGCAAAGCCCTGTGTTTCTTTGCAGTTCAGTGTGAGCTTTAAACTGGTTAGGATTTGGGATTTTTTCTGCTTCAGAACAGAAGGATGAAACCCATGGCCTTTGTTTGCACAGCAGCTGAGGCTGTGCCATACTCATTTCTCGATCCTGCTGCCTCTGGAGCTGTCATTGAGCAATGCAGAGCTGAGGTGTGGATTTCAAGTGGACTTAAGCACTTAAATAACTTTAAGCAACAGGGATAGACAGATTTGCAGGCCATCACCCAGTCCACAGAAACTTAAGTAAGAGAGTCCGGTTATCTAAAGATGTGTGACAGCTCTCAGGCAAACTTTTCCTCAGCAGTGGCAAAACTGGCAAATTTTGTGGAGCTGGGTGCTGCAGGAATCAGTTTAGGATGCCCTGCTTATTTTATGTCCTTCTCTCACAGTTCCTTCTCCAGGGAGGCCCAGTCTTCTGAGGTGTAGCATGGGGCTTTGAGATTAAAAAGAGAAATGTCTTTCTTGTATTAGGCGTCTGTGGTTCCTAGAAATCCAAATAAAATTGACACTGCACATTTAGGAAATTCAAAGATTTGGCTTTGCAGCTCTCAAAGGCTCACAAATTTAATTTGATCTGGACATTTTTATTATGTAATGGTGTGGGTGACATCTGGACTGAAGTGCTATTGCCAGGGTTTTGTGTTTTAGTTCTATTCCTCAGCAGCGGGACCAGGGTAAAGTGGAAAGTTTTGTGGTTGCAATTCTGAGTATATTGGTAAATATCCCCTTTGTGACTTTCTGCAAGTCACTTTATCCCTCTGCAGAAGTTCTCCCAAGTAAAACAACGGGGAAAAACCTTTCCCTGCACCAGGACCAGCTTCTGAAGATGCTGTCAGGATGTGAGAGGTTTAGAGGCCACAGAGATGGGGAATGGTCCAGGTGCTAAAATCCACTTGCTCTGACTGAGGTGGAGCTGCAAATGTTGATGCAGCCATGAAGCTGGAGACAAAACTGAGACAGAAAACCTGAATATTGTGACAATTTCTGTACTGATCCTCCTCTTTGTCTCCCTGAAGTGCAGCAGCAGAATTGTGGTTGAGAGCCATATCTGGAGAGCTTTTGTGGTACTGAGTGAGCAGCGATCTCCAGAGATAAGGGGCAAGGCAAACACTCTGCTCTGTGAGCTGCCTCTGCAGACAACTGTTCTCTGCCTCATAAGCTATTAATTACCAGATGTTAGAATTTATTTATTTTTCCTGAAAAGAATTCTGACAGCATAGAGGCTTTAGAAAAGAACGGAGGAAAAAAAAAAGACTACTCGTTTAAAAATTCCTCTTCTCCCTCAAGTTTTTAAAATGCTTCTGGGTTGCTGAGCTGTGAAATATGATGTCTTTTTAAGAGTTCTAAGATTTTTGCCCAGAAGGAAGAAAATACTGTTCAGGTTTGTCTCTTGAGGATTTAATGATCACATTGTAAATTTCTCTGGAGAAATGAAATAGCAGTCAGTGGGTAATATCCCATCTAATGCTGTTCTCCCCTCTTTTCTCCCTCTAAGGCCTAGCCTCTCTCTTCAGACCTCTGGGATTTTCTGCATAATGGCAGGATGCAGAGACACAGGGTGATGTGCCCTTCACAAACCAATTTAACACATTCAAATATTATTCCTGCTCCAGCTTAAGTCTTCCTGCTTGATCTAAACCCCTCGGTGCCCTAAAAACAACACTGTTCAGTGCCCTCAAAAGCCAGAGCAACTGAAATAAGGGAATTTCTGTATAAATAAATAAATAAATGAATAAATAAATAAATAAATAAATGTTGTATGTGTATGTATATGTGTGTATATATATATATACATATATATATATATATAGAGAGAGTGTATATATATATATATATATATATATTTTGTATATATATATATATATATATAGTGTATAGTTGGTGTATGATAGTCCAAACATCTTTGCTCCTGCATCCCAGCATGTTTCAGAGAGATTCATCTTTTAGTGGAAGGACACAGGTACTGGAGAATAATGATTTCCATTTTCTCCATCACCTCTGTGAAACCAGCCTGACTCTTTGCTCAGAACAGCCTACATGGAAACCAGTGAAAGAATGAGGCAAAGGGGTAAAAAGCTAAAAATCTATTATTTGTTTAAACATCAGCCACCAGCCATGGAATCAGAAACTCACAGGATATCCTGAGTTGGAAGGAACCCTCAAGGGTCTTTAAGTCCAACTCCTGCACAGGACAGCCCTAAGAATCCCTGAGTTCAGCTGCTCAGCTCCATTCCTGGGCACAGGCAGAGCAGTAAGAATCCTTTTTGGAAACTCCCAGAGTCAAATGTAGAACAAAGGGAAAGTCCATCCTTGGGGTAGAAGCACTCATCTGGCAATGGCCAAAATCAATGTTTTAGTGTTGCCCTCTGTGCTTTCTTTCCCTAAGCCCTTCTTACCATCTTTAGGCTTACAGCTTCTAGCTCTGGTGTTGGCTTTTCTTGGAGCCATGTGTCTTTACCCACCTTGCACCCAATTTTTGTCATAAATACTACAAGATAAGGAAGAAGGATTTATTATTTGCAAGAACATTGGGCTGAGATGTTTCCCAACCTCAGGATTTATGCATTTTATTATTTCCTAGCCACCAGCAGTGTGTGACTCTCAGCCCTTTGTTTCCCAGGCACCTTCAATGAAAAAAAAGCACAAGGCTCCCTTGTTGTATGGTTCCTGCCCTGCAGCACAAATCAGATTTCAAGCTATTCCCTGCTTTATCCCACAGTACTTTTAGCTCACATCTTACCTTATTTGCTCATCTTTTTCCTGGACAGGGGTAATTGCCCTGTGTGGACAGGCTGACCTGGCCACTCACTGCTGCTGCATTAGAGAACACCATGGAGAGGGTGAAAATGGCATGAAATGTTTGAAACCCTGGCCTGAGATGGATGGAATCCCCTCTTATCCAAATCACCAGTGCTGGTGTGTGGTTTGGGGAAGGAAAATGGCTGGATCTAAAGCAGGGGGGACCCCTGCCCTCTCCTCACACCCACTCAGTGCTGAGCTTCAATTTGCAAGGCAGATGATGAGTGGATTTAATACCTTTGGGCAGATCTCTTTGTTCTCCAGGTTTCCTGCTGCCTTGATGGTCACAAATGCCACATGGGCATGGGTAGGAGAGGTGGTGGGGCCCTAAACTGATCTCTCACTGCCTGATGGGGCTTAGGACAGGACAGGACAATCCCTCTTCTTCAGCTTGGGGCATTTGGTTTCCTTCTCCTTCCTGTGAGACAAGGTCACTAAATAAATACTGTACAATATTCCTTTGGAAAACACAGGGCATCAGTGCTGCATCCCACTCTGACTCCTCTGAACAATCCATTGCTGCACAAGGGCACACTGACCTTGAAGGACTTGTTGAATGTCCAAGCCTTGGATGTTGTCTCCTGAGCACTGGCTCTGACCACACCTTAATACAGAAAAGCAAAAAGCGCTTTACAGCGCACTTGGAGATGGGCCTAAGCCACAGATTCAAACGTGAGTTAAAACAGAAGGTGTTTGGCCCCAGGGTTTTGGTTCTAGTCCTTAAATAAAGCAATTTAATTTACAGCGTGCCTGACCCAGAGGAGCTGGTGAGAAGGAATGGAAATCCTCCACTAGCAGTTATGGGTTTCATTTGGAAATCTGTGGAGGAGAGTCCTACAGCCTCTGCTATGAAGACATAGGGCCAAAGCACCAGCCTTGTCATTTAAATCACTGCTGCAACACACTTTCACTTGACATTGGCACACAGCATCTCCACACACCTACGTAACTGTTTTAGAAAATGCTCAGCCTGGCAGGATGCAATCCCAAAGGATAAATTAATAATGAGCCACATATACAGACACGAAATGCTCAGAATTGCATAACAGTTCCAGAGATGAACAATCCATATCAAGTTGGGAAAAGCTACTCTGTTTCAGATGCCTGTCAATGGGCACATTCCTACTTTTGCTGCCAATATTTGCTGGGTTTAGTGTGGCATAGATTGGATGTGACTCATGGTGAAACAGGCAAACCCTGCCCAAACTAGAAGCATCCCATTTAGTGTGTTGAAAAGGCACCAAATTAGCTATTTCCTCAACATTTGCATAATTTTTTTGCATGAAACACGCTTCAGGGTGTATTCCCTCTCTCAATCTTCTGATTTATTAATCTTCATGGCATGGGCATAATTATTTTCATGGTTCTGCCATGGTTTCTGCAGGCAATGAGCATCACCATGTCTGAACAATTATATCACCTTCTTCTCTTGCTTCCTCTGCAGCCTCCCAAATCCAGTGCTCTCCTTCTTTTGGCAAAGCCTGATTTCTGCTCCCAACCCACCTGAAAGGAAAGGGATTAAGATGGAGACAGTTGTGCTGGCTGCAAGTCTGGCTGTGTGGGGAGGAGAGACGGGATGCCTGCAAAGTTCCCACAAAGTGGAGGCTTCTTCCAGGCAGGGCTTCTACTGGGCACCCTCCAGACACAAGGGTGGAAAGGCAGGAACAGCCAAAAGCAGCTTCAGTCTCCTCTGTCAGGGCAAGGAAAGTGATTGTAGGAGGCCTGCAGAGAGAGGAGGTTCTACCCAAGGGATTGAGTCACTCAGGGCCTTTCTGCAAAAGGTGTTTCAGGGTAGAAAAAGCCCCACAGCCCCATGGCCTCACCCTGTGCACATTTTCCTGTAGGTTTCTTTCTCCATCTCCTCAGGATCTACCTGAGGAGCAGGGACACAGGTGAGATCCCTCTTTGCCCCCATCTGAACACATGGAGGGGTCCTCCTCCTTCTGCTGGGCTGGCCTTTCAGCCTGGACACCACAGGGTCTCCAAATGGTCTCTATCAACCAACTTCAGCCCTGCTTTTAATTGATTTTAGGACATTTTCTGTCCTGGGGCAGGGCCATGGGTTTGACTCCAGGTGGGTGTCAGGGTCCCTGAGTTTCTCCAGCACTTGGGAGTGAGTCTTGTTTGAACATTTCAGCCCATCAATTGGAGAAGCCAGCCCATGCCTGCTGGCAAGGAGGTTGTTTCAGAGCCCTGTTTTGTGAATGTCTCCTGCCTGGACCTGCTGGACAAGGGAAAACAGGAGACCAACAGCTGACTTGGGCTCCTTGTGCTTGGTCCCAAATAGAAATCAGACTGAAAAATGGATGCACAGCAATGTCTATGCCTAGAACACCCCAAAATCACACACTTTGAGTAATCAGAGCTCTCTTTACCACTGAGAAAAAAAAATAAAATTCATATATTGGCTAAAAGCCAAGTCACAGTGCTGGCAGCCGGGTGCTGCTGATGCCAAATGAGCCTGGCTGGCAACAACCAGCTGCATTCCCACCCAGAGAGCCAAACTTGCACCCAAAATCAGAGCAGGCATGCAGGCAGCAGAGCAGGGGACTCTGATCCCACTCAGCACACGGCAAACACGAGTTATTCTAGTGGATTTCTTCCAAGCTCCTGCCAATAATGCTAAAATCATCATCTGGCCTCTAGTCATTGCTTGGCTCCAGGGCCATGGAAATATTTTCTGCTTGCTGCTGGGTGAGGCTCTCCTCACTGTGCCTGTCATTGGGATTGTTTTTGCCCCTCACAGCAGTGCTCAGGAGAAGATTGTAGACATAAAAAGAGAAAAATAATTAGAGCTGTTCCAAAAAAAAAAAAAAAAAAAAGAAAAATAAAGCAGGCTCTTCTCTGTGATTTTTATCACAGGCAGACAGCAAACCCACACAGCTGGGTGCTGGTGTCTGCCCAACCTGGGAAGAGCAGGGAAGGGCTGCTCTGGGCCAGGTGCCCACCTGTGCTGGCTGTGGGAGAGCACGGGCTGCAGCAGGGCCTGGCAAGCAGCAGCCCCCAGAGAGCCCCTGTGGTGGCTGCTGACACAATTCCCTGCCAGCCCTGCTCAGTCCTGTGCCAGCTGGATGTGCCAGCCCATCCTCAGCACCCAGGGGATGGAGCTGTGAACCCAGGATGCTCAGTGGAGTGTGTGGTCCTTGCCCAATGTGCAAAACTCTGCTGACCCCGTGGGCATTTCCCTTCAGAAATGGTAATGGTCACAAACTGCACCAGGGGAGGGTCAAGTTGAACATCAGGAGAAATATCTTCATGGAAAGGGTTGTCAAGCATTTGAACAGGCTGCCTGGGGAAGTGGTGGATTCAGCATCCCTTGAAGTGTCCAAGAATTGAATGGCAGTGGCACTTGGTGCTATGGTTTAGTCTGGCCAAAGGTTTGACTCAATGATGCCAGAGGTCTTTTCCGACTTTAATGATTCTCTAATTCTGCAGTGTTTGCATGCACAGGGGGCCTGGTCTCAGCATCTCCCTCCTTGAAATGTCTTTCCTACTACCTCTTACCCAGTGCCTTCCCAGTGCCAAGGCTGGAGCTTTAGTGCAGGTAAAACCTGCCCTGAGGGTTTTCCATCAGCATTGAGCCCTGGCCATGCTCAAATCACACCAGGGCTGGCTGTCACTGATGCTGAGGGATCCGAGCCCCTCTTCCTGCCCCTCTGAGCTGGAGGGGTCAGGCTCAGGCCCTGTGCATACTCCAGGAATAAAGCTGGCTCTGCTTCACCTTGTGCCAGGCTGTTCCTTCTCCTCCTGGGACCTGACAACCCTATTAGTGACAAATGTCCTCACTGTCATCGGTGCCAGGCAAATCTGCCCTTGGGCACTGTTTGGGCAAGTGGCTCCAGAGCCTCCTACTCCAGAGGCTTTCTCCTGGTAGTTTTGCTGGCACAATGTGTACTCAGACAGGTCAGGTTCTTGGTGTCTCTAGCTGGTCATAGTGACCTCGAGAAATGTTAAAAATTCTCTTTTCTCAGCCTGGTGCTCAAAGAAGGAGTCAGAGCTCTTCAGTTCTCGGTCTCAAGGTTGTTTATTGTTTCTTATCTATAAAAGTTTTTCTCCTGTCTTACTGAGATTTGCCCAGCAAGACAGTCTGAGGCACTCTGGCCACCCCAGAGGCAGTGTTATCTTTTTATATTAAAAACTAGGTATACAATATTTACAATTTCTTTCCAATACCTATCACCTATGTTAGACAGTGAGCTTCTACTCTAAACCAATCTAAAAGTGCCACCATCACAGCAGAAGATGGAGGCCAAGAAGAAGAAGGAGAAAGGCTGGGCACGCCCAGATTCCTCCATCTTACCTCCTGAACCCCCATTCTAAAAACCCCAAAAATCTATTTTTCACCCAGTGATAAATTCACTATCATTCTACTTAAACTGTTGTGGCTTTCAAATCTTCATCTAAGGTTGGTAGTTTGCTCCATGGGTCATAATCAAAACCACAGGCATCTAGGGTCTCTGAGACCCCTGGCAGGGGTCCTGGCAGTCCAGGACAGCCAGAGGGATGTCCTGAGTTCTGACATCAGGGCTGTCCCCAAAGCCTGTCTAAGTGCAATGGCTTGCACCTGGGTTGGGATTCCTGACAGGGAAATGAGTTTCCATGCCATTAGCCAACAAACTTGGAGCAAATTGCATCCGCTCGTGCTAGACATCTTCTGCTTCAGGCTGAAGGAAACCTCTGAGGACAAATGCAGGGGAGGACACAGAGTCATAGTCAGCTCTGCAATGTGCTGCTCTAGAGAGGGATGAGAAACAATCCTATGTAGGAGTGACCCCCATCAGGCCCCCCTGTACTTGCTGTCCCTGTGTGACTTTGCTGAGACAGGAGACCGAGCCTCCTCCAGCAGCAGCAGCTCAGCACAATCCGCAGAGCAGGGAAGCAGTTGTGAAAGACTTTGGGAAGAATAAAAACCCAGTTGGAAACTTCACCACCAATATTTATGATGCAGAGCCAAAGGCTCTCATCGGGATTTGGTAAGACAAAGTCCTGTAGCATCCCTCATGAGAGGGCTGGGGACCTCAGCTGGTTTCTCTCCCAAGGCGTGACGCCAGGCGTCTTGCACGGTTCCCAGTTTCCATGTGCCTTTGCTCATGTTTGCAGGCTTTGGAGAGTTGCAAAATTTCCCCTTCCACCGTCATCTCCGAGGAGCGTGGACACTAGCACTGTTCCCAGCCCCAGGGTCAAATTGCTCAGCCTTTGAAGATATTTCCTTGGAGTCCTTGAGCCTGAGTTTCTCGGCCTCTTTGAAGTTTCCCCTTGATGTTGGTGCATCTCTGGGTGACTCAGTTCCCTCCCTCTCCCAGTGAGATCAGACCTTGTTTGCCAGCTTTGTCTTAGATCCCCCTGCTCAGATATGTGGTCTTGGGCCACTGAGTTCAAGGCTCTGAATTTATGGTGGACTCTGCATGCACCAGCATCATTTCATTTCCTCTTGTTGGTGCCACATTTCCCTGGTACACTAGTCTTTGAGGAATCCCTGCTTTCTGGAGGTGAAATTCCACACCTCAGCTTCATAGGTCCCAGGACTCCCACCAACCATGAAAACCCTCATTTGCTCTCAGTTTTCCTGTGTGGGACTGAAATGAGGATGAGAGAGCCAAAACGCCTCTCCCAGAGTCATGAGGAAAATCCCTTTGACCTTTTTATTCCTTCAGGAATGACTCCTTTGCTCCTGGAGAGCTTTTCCAGCTGCAGTTGTCTTCTGAGGGCTGTCGTGGTCACCTCCAAGAGCAGGAATCAGCCTTGAGCTCTTCACACTGCCCAAGGCTGGCATGAGCTGCACGTTGGGTTTTGTTGTCCATCCTGCAGCCGCAGAGCATCCAGGTTTAAGTGGAGTTGCCCTTATCTGACATCCATTGATTTAGGCCTTTAATCTGGGAAGGAATGTGCTGCAGGTCACAGGAAGCCAATGGATAGTCCCACAATCCTCATGGTGTCCCAGTCTTGCAATGTAAGCCTCTTAGGCATGTTTTTTACCAATGCAGATATTTGTGCACTTCTGGACAAGGAAACCAGTCCCTCAACTCAGTCTCCGAGTCTCCTTGCACCCTCTGACCCCTGAAACCTGGAATCTTTTTTGCAAAAAGCAAGGATTTAAATGCTAACAACCAGAGGGCAGAAAGCAGAGACCATCCCTAACTCTGCTTGGCACTGTTGGAATCATGGAGTAAGAAGGATGAGATGGGGAAACCCAAGGTAAACAGACTCATATTAGTGCTGCTATCCCAAGCCAGCAGTGGCTCTGCTCCCACATGAGAGTAACCCTCCCTGAGCTGGGGAGCTGGACTGCTTGTGGAGCTACAACAAAGGATTCAGACGTGTTTCCTCTTGGAACAGGATGAAGCAAATCCTCTGCAACCCCATCCAGTGGGCAGGTTGTCATCCCCCCTCTCCCTGCCTCCTTCCAGAGCAGCAGCTCTGCTTCTCATCCACATCCACCCTCCCCTTTGAAAGCCAAGCTTCCTGCTCTGGGCTATTTCTGACCTCCAGAGCCAGGCTGCCAAGCACCCAAAGATGAGCTGGATAAGGGGGGCTGGTGGGGCAGGGCAGGCACCTGAGGTGCTGGGGGGTCATTGAAACAACTTTTCTCATTGAAACAAGGCAAAATCACAGAATCATAGAATGGTTTGAGTAGGAAAGGACTTTAAAGATCATCTACTTCCAGCTCTCAAGATGCTTTCCTGGTCTCCTGCGCCCAAGCAAACAAAGCTCTCCCACCCCTGTCCCAAGGCAAAGAAGGAACTGCCACATTTTGGCCCTCATTTTCAGATGTTCTGGTGTTTCTGCATGTGCATTTATTCCCTCCTATTCACACGGATGTATAACCAGGCAGCAGCTGTAATGTAATACCAGAGTCCTGTATATAACTCTGAAAACACCACTGGAGCAGCCCTATTATCGTGAGACCAATCTGAGCAGGAAATATTATCATTACCAGGGGGCATTATTTTTTCCAATCACACTTCATATCAGTTGTCATCAAACCCTGTGTTTTATATAGTGTTACAATAGCCACAGTTGCCATGAATTGTCTCTGGATGGACTGTAAGTATTAAAAACAAAATAAGAAGCATATGTTGGAATGTCTGAAACTAGCAGACAAAACTCAAGGCTTTGACAACGTTACGGGTTTTTTGGAAGGAGCCAGATTTTAGCAATAACATTCCACTTTTGTGAGTCTACCCACCAGCATCTAACCTGCCCTATAACATCTCACTTGAGTTTACAATTTCCTTCACCTCCTGTTCCTCTCTAATGTAAACTCTCTGGCTTTTCTCGAGCGTGTGGCTTGGGAGAGGAATGGCTCCAGCCTCCCAGGTGCCAACTGGAAATCTTCCTTTGCAGTGGACAAGCAAGAAAAAATGTACAATCTAAGGAAAGTGCTCACCCATAGCTCACTTTTTTACCCCCCCCTGCTCCTGTTCTAGCTGTAGCAAAATGTCAAAGGCATGATGCACACATTCCTTTGAAGCCATTCCATCGCCTGATGATCCATTTTGCTTATGAAAGGAATGTACGCTCGGTGCTGGGATTTTTGTTGGAAGGCCTCAGCAGCCATGGAATAACTGCAAGGAACACTGCCAGGTTTCTCCCCCCCCTCTTCCCTGCACATTCCAAAACATCCATCCAGCGAGCAATAAATAGCAAAAAAATATTAATTACCCAAAGGAAGAATTCTCTCCTGAACAAATATTGGCTTTGTGACAAGAAGGAGCTTGTGAAATGTGTGTTTGCCTACCAAGCCCACTCAGTCTATTTCTGATTCCCAAAGAACATAATGACCTGTGTGCCAGATTTTATTTGGGCTTTTTTTTTTTTTTTTTCCATGGCCAGCAAGAACTGTAACAAACATTCAGGAGAGAAAACACTCCATTGTTGCCTTTGGTCTTATGGTGGGTTTTGTTCTCTGCTTTTAACTGTGCTTCACTTCTGGAGCTGCACAGAAAAAAAAAAACAAACTGTTATTCTTTTTTAACTTATTCACCAGTTCTCCCAGCTTTTCCTGAATTCATTTACTGCTTAAAAGTGTTCAGTAAATGAGCTTGGGAGAAATCAATGTATATATATATATATATATATATGTACTTATATATATATATATATTCATACATACATATATATATATATATATATATACACAAAAGTATTTATTTATTCATTTATTTATTTTCACAGTTACATGAGTAGGGGCTTGATCCTGGGGCCCCGTGATTTAATTAAAAAAATATAAATATATAAAAGCCTCCAATCCACACTCCAAAGCAAAAATGATGGTCTCCATCCTGTGCAAAGTGCTGTGCACTTTGAAGAACTTGTTGCAAATGAAGGGTCCAGCCTGCCCAGAACCTAGCAGAGCCAAGCAGAGATGGCTGGGGATGGTGGGGGAGATGAAAATTCTGTCCCCAGGATCTGCCTCAGCCTCAGCCTTTCTCAGCTCAGGGGCTGCCTGAGCTGAATGTGGAGTTTCTGTGTTTAAAAACCCTTTGCCCTGGATTTCTCCCATCTCCCTTGGACCTGCAAACTGAGAAGTTTCCTGTGGGCTGGGAGGAAAAGGGAACTGGTAAAGGGGATGTTTCTGCTCTCACTTTGGTTTGCTGGATAGTTGGATGCAACTCCCCTCTGCCAAAAGGAGTGTAGGTCACCCTGCTGCAAAACTCCCATGGCATTTCCCCAGTAAGTCCCACAACCTTCACAGGCTACTTCCCTTTGAAACAGGCTCAAACCTTGTGGTCTGACAGGAGCTAAAACACCATGTTGGCGTTTGCTCCTTGTCTCGTTTGTTTTGGGGCTATTCTTTGGGGAAAACAAACATACAAAAAACTCGGACAGGCACTTGGAGACAAGCAGGAGGGAGTTCAGGTCTGTGCAGCCCCAGGGCTTGGTAACCACAGTCCCAGGACATGGAATGCCAGCCCTCTCCTGCAGAACAGCACAGCAGTGACATTTTGGAGTTTAAGTGAAATGATGGCAGCCTTCCTGAAAGCAAAGCCTGCTTCAAAACACTCAGAGGAGACCACCCAGAGGAGACATGCCTGGAGTTCCCTGTGAGCAAATCTCTTACATCCTAAGCTATCCCTCATCTAAGTTGCCCAAGGCAGGACAAGATCCATTCATAGGTTGTGCCCTTCCCTGCTGTGGGGAGCTGGTTGCATTGTAAAGGCAGTCAGCAGTGAGGAGCAGTTACTTAGAATTATTTATCCACATAGAGATCTTTTCATGAACAGAATAGTAAATCTTTTCATTCAAGAATTTTTAGACAAAAGCTATTTGTTAATGTGACATTTTTCAGCTGTATCAGTGCAAACATCCATCCATTTGGCTTTTCACGCACAGAAAACTTCTTTCTTGCTGTTTGCAAAAAGAAAAAAAGAGAGGGTGAATGAAAATGGAACGTATTTTTGTTGTTGTTGTTGCCGTTGTTGTTTGGGGTATGTTTTGCTAAAAAATAAAAAAAGGGGTCAAAATAAGATAATGCTGTGAGTCTTTAGGAGAAAGGTAATTTTTAACCATCTAAAATCACTTGATTCAATAAGTGCTGCCCAGATCGAGTGTCATGCTTTGCTGATCAGATTTCAGGAGGCATTCAGCACAGTAAATCACACTGCCATGTCTTATCAGCCAAACTAAACATTGTGGTTCCACCATGAGCAGCATCTCAACTGGCTCTCCTCAGCTGGCTCTCGTAGGGCTCTGAGCAATGCTGCTGGGTTCTGGGGACGAGCAGAAAAGAGGAGCAAAAAGACAGGGAGACCAGGAAAGGGATTGAAAAGGTCAGCAGCATTCATTGGGATTCTTCAGGGCTGAGATCCACCCAGCTTTATCTTCCCTTCCTCACCTTCCCCACAGTGACTGTCTAATGGGAGGGATGCCATCCCTGCTGTTTGTTATGTTTACCCTGTATTTGTGCTGTGAAGTTACAATTTCTGATCACTGTCTTTTTTTTCCCCCCTGTGCTTGTCTACCCTTTCAACAGGATTCTTTTCCTTCTACACCAGCAGACATGAGAGTGGATTGCAAAGTGATTCAGCTGGAAAAACTACCAAGAAATGAAACAAACAATTGATTAAATTGTTTTCTGCGCAAAAATTCCAAATTCTGGCTTGAATTTCTACAGCTGGAATACCACCCAGGGGATTATGTGCAGTTATCTCCCACTGCTGGGTATTCATCTTTCCTCCCAGAGTGTTTCTCTGATCATCAGTGGGCTGTAGCAGCAGATAAATTTCTTTCAGTTTGATGCTATTCCTGGGGCTTCTGTGGCGTTCCCACACAAAACTTTAATTGTCATAAACACCTCGAGATTTGCTGCGCATAAAGAAATGACCTGATTTGATAAACAACACTCATCTCACCAAAGTAAGCACAGACTTGATTTCTATCATGCAAAATCAGATGTGGTGTCAGAGTCAGAATAGCAAACAGGAGGTTTCATGGGAAAGGCTGCTTGTTTGCAGCAGGTAGGATGCCTTTGAATATTTCGAGTGTGACTCATTTGGCGAGAGGAGACACCCAAATTGCCCATCTGAGCAAGTCTCCCCAGCCTCCCTGAGCACTCACTGCAGATCTCATCAAGGGAGGCTGGGACTCCTTCACATGCAGGCACCTGGACCTGGCTTGGTGTCCTGTGCTCCCAAGCCTGACCATGGCAGTGGCCCTGTGATGATGCCTTGCCAAGGCTGACCTAGAGCAGAGGATAGACAGGGTT
>JAHXMQ010000807.1:136770130-136805242 GCA_020466415.1 Ammodramus savannarum pratensis | reverse complement strand
GGCAGAGGTGCTGGGATGTAATGTGTGATGAGGTGAATGGTTTGTTTCATGTTGGAGCACATTGTAGAGTTCTGGCCTGCTGCAGGGCACATCAACAGCAGAAATTATAAACTCAGACCTTGTGCATCTGCAAGAACAAACCTCTTGGTTCTGTGTGAGATTTGACCCCACTAAGACCTGTGTTCAGTGTGAACTTTCTCATTTGATGCAATGCATTTGTGAACACCTGGTGGTTTTCCACCTTCCCATCACTCAAGAGGTTGCACCCTCAGCTTGCTCGGGCTGCATGCAAAGCTTTGACTCTGCAAGGAAGATTTGGCCAAAATGTGACTGTCCTTGGCCAAACCTTGAGTTGGCAGCTGGGTTTCTTTGGGGTAAGATATTCCTCTCCCTGGGGCTGGTGTCCAGCTGAGTGGGGATCAGAGATTGTCCTCTCAGCACAGCTTGGGCACTGGGGGAAGGACAGACCTCCTAAAATACAGACTCATTAAACCATGCAATGGTTTAGGCTGGAAAAGGTCTTTCATATTGTCGAGTCCAGTATGCCAAGCCCACCACTAAACCCTGTCCCTCAGCACCACAGCTACACATCTTTTATGTACCTTTAGGGATGATTACTCCTCCATTGCCCTGGACAGCCCCTTATGATAACCTGACAACACTTTCAGTGAAGAATTTTTCCTTATATCCACTCTAAACCTCCCCTGGTGCAACTTGAGGCCATCTCCTTTTCCTGTTAGACAACCATGGCCATGGGGAAGGTGAGGACAAGGAGGTAAGGCCAGATGGATCTCTACCAAAGGATTAATTCCTGTGTTCCACAAGCTTCAAAGGGAATAACCTCCTGTCTTGCCAGCAGGAAAACATCTCTTTTTGGCCAAGGCAGTCCTGTGAACCTCTTGGAGTGGTCAGGAGTTGCAAGGAGGAGCAGGTCAGGTTTAGCTGAAAGATAAATCACCATTCCCAGCTGGCCCCTGGGGCTGTCAATAGCCGGACCACACCTGGGCACTTCCAACAAAATGTCCACTTTTCACCCATGCGCTGCTTTGAAATCCACCAAAATGCACCCACCACAATTAATTTCCACCTCCTGCTCCTCTTGTGTGGTGATAATCTGTGTTTGAGCTGCACCAAGGCCTCAGGTGTGGCATGTATTTTTTTTCTGCTAAGGCAGAGACAGCCTGTCTTATCCCTGTGTCCTGCATCCTCTAACACAATGTGATGTCACTAATGATGAACCTGAAATTCATGTAGCATCAAACTTTCTAAAAATCAAATCCAGTCTTGGCCCAGGTTTGTTTTGCTGTTGGGTTGGGATTTTCTATTTTTTTTTTTTTTTTAATTTTTGGTGGCTTTTTTTGTTTTTTTAACCCTAACCCATTGAAAAATGTTAGAGGGAAATTGCAAATGTTATGCTTGTCTGAACAGGAGTCACTCTGGGAAACACACTACAGACATACTAATTTCTGAGAGGTTCCCCCCCACCTTCCCCCCATCCTGTGTGTAACCCAGACAAGGAATGTTCTGGTTTAGCTTATTCCCATCTTCTAATGCACACACACTGCTTATCAGAGATGCACTAGTTAGGGTGGAGGAAATTAAGGTGACCTCTACTAGTTCAGGTCTTTATGCAATTTGAGATGGTCATTAGTCACATATCTTGGCATGCAGTGAATTAAGGGCTCTGACTTGCAGAGTATCTCAGACCTTTTGCTTTGTATTTTGCTCTCCTTTGTGTGGCTGAACACCCAAGAAGGTTGTTTTATTCATCTGACTTAAAACTGACTGCTTTATATAATTTAAAACAACAATAATATACAATTTAAAAATCTGTATGTCTTCTCTGGCTCCTTTAGCTAATTATGTGTGAAAAGTCCTTCCAGACTTGGTGGGAAAAATGTTTCTCAGCTATTAATCAAGCCATTGATTTAGGAATTTTGCTCAGGGAAAGAACTTAGCCCTCATGCAGGGAGAGGACCATAAATCTACGAGAGGAAGAACTTCTGGGGCTCTGTTACTCATCCTCTTCCTGCCTGTGTGAGTGGAGTGACTTTTGCAGACCAGATGCAGCAGCCAGCACCACGAGAGTGGCAGGGAAATCGCTCCTTCCTTCCCTCTCGGCATGAAGGAGGCACAATTTGAACAAGTTTGGCTGCAGACAAGGAGGAAAAGGCAGAAAACAAGTTAAAAAAAAAAAAAAAAAAAAAGGTAAGATTTTTATCCAGAGGTGAAAATCCTCTCTGGGCTCTGCAGTTGTGCTGGCACACAGAAAATGGACAGCAGAAAATGCTGCGGTTGATAGAATGTTCATAGAATGTCCTGGGCTGGAAGGGAACCTCAAGGAACATCGATTCCAACTCCTGGCCCTGCACTGGGCACTCCCAAGGGTCACACCGTGTCCCTGAGAGCATTTCCCAAACAATCCTTGAGCCCTGTCAGGCCTGCTGCTGTGACGACAGCCCTGGGGAGCCCCTTGCAGTGCCCAGCCACCTTCTGGGTGAAGAACCTTTCCCAAATAAAGTGCTGGGACACCCACACTGGTCCCACACGTGGATTTGAGATGACACCACACTTCCCTTTGCAACACACCTGGACCCACAGCACCTTCCTGATCCCAAGGCTTCCCAGACCTCTTCCTCCTCCTCTGGCCAGGGCTTTCTCCAAGGCTGAGGTGCCCCTGGGCACAAAAACCCTGCAGAAAAACTCAGTAACTGCAAAAAAGGAGCAGCCAGGAGTTGTGGGGAAGGCCCTGAATTTGTGCCTTTATGGCTAAAAAGGGCTGTGCACAGCTGATTTGGGTGAGTTATCTTGCTGTTGAACAAATCTTCCTGTTTGGGAAACATTGCTCAAGAGCAAAAAGGGTCAGTCATTGCTTTTAGAGGCTGCTTTTTTGTGTGGGCTTACACACTTTTTGCCTCTGTCCTAAGAAGCACAACTCCCACTGACTTACTAGAAATATTAAGAACTAGTGACTCAATTTCTAAGAATAATTTTGGGTGTTTCTATTTATAGGTATTAACCCTAAGCTCAAAAGCACTGGCAACACCCAATCATCTATTTTTCCATTATGCTTAGATATCACACTGAAATAGCCTGGAAATCAACACTTTCCACTGTTCCTTGGTCTCTGGATATCTGCATTTCCAAACCAGATAGCTCAGTTGCTCAGGAAGGGACACGAGCCATCAACTATTTTCAGGAAGTGCCTGGAAGCCCAGTTTAAAATAGAAATGGAGATGCTGGTGGACAGATGCAAAGTTGTCCTTCTGTGGTGGATTAAAGGCATTAAAGAGCATTTCTGAGGGGCAGCTGGAGGGCTGGAAGTGTCACTGGTGGAAAAGGTGAGGGTAAAGGAAGTTCTTGTGTGGGGCTGAGGGTGGAGAGGGAAAGGATGGAGAAGGAAAGGATGGAGGGACAAGGCAGGGCATGCAGAGGTGGAGGTTGGAAAGGCAGGGGGTGGAAAAGCAAACTTGAAATTATTTCAACTTGTGGCAACCAAAGTACCTTCAAAAACATCCCCAAAGATGAATAACCAGAGCCACTCCAACCACTTTTGATTGCACTTTTCAAATATAACCCATGATTTTTAGAGGAAAGACAGAATAATAGAATTTTTCCAGCTGAGGTTGGAAAAGCTCTCTGAGATCAATGAGATCAACTTTGACCCACCACTGCCAAGGTCACCACTAAACCCTGTCCCCAAGTGTCACATCTCTTCAAGTCTCTCCAGGAATGGTGACTCCACCACTGGCAGTTGACACAGAACAAAAAATTTGGGCTAGAAAGTCACTCTTGAGTATTTAGATCAAAGAAATCAGTAGTGAATACCTCTAACCAAATAACGAAAAAATAGACCTACAGGATTAAAAACTCTGCAGAAATAAGGATATCTTGTTCAGGAATCTCCCAAACCATTTAGTGCCCTTTTTTTTAGGATTAAAGCACACTTGTTGCTTTAGGGCAAAAAAACCTGCTGGCTCATGTTTATTTTGTAGTGATCCCACTGGGAAGGTGTTGGGGCAGGGATGGGCTGTACCCCCACTCCAAGGTGCTCAGCATGGCATCCCCACATCCCCAGGCATCCCCGGCTCACTGAGAGGAGCTCAAAGCAGAAACCCTGAGTGTTCTATTCCATTCCCAGCCCATTGAGGGGAGCTCACAGCAGAAACCCTGAGTGTTCTCTTCCATCCCCAGCCCATTGAGGGGAGCTCATAGGAGAAACCCTGAGTGTTCTCTTCCATCCCTACCCCATTGAGGGGACCTCACAGCAGAAACCCTGAGTGTTCTCTTACATTCCCAGCCCATTGAGGGGAGCTCAAAGCAGAAACCCTGAGTGTTCTCTTCCCTTGCTGAGCTGCCCTGGGCTCGGGGTGAGAGGCAGGATGCCGGATGTCAGCCGTGACTCATTCTCTGGGAAACTGAGCGTGGTGTGGCTTTCTGAGGAAAGAACCCATGAGTAAGGGCTTTTTTTTTCCCCTCTTTTTTTCTTTCCTTTTCTCACTTTTTAAAATTTTCTTTTTTTCAAGGGGGATTGGGCAATGCAGAACAAGTTACATCAGTTTGTCAGGAAACAAGGGCGCTGCGAGAGCCACAGTGCTTCCCCCTTGCTCAGAAGCCACAGAGTTTAATGCTGTGGTGCTGCTTTCACAGGTTATAAAAGCTCATTCTGAGCAAAAAGAAATAATACAAAATAAAACCCGGTCGTTTCTTAGAAGTTGTTGTCTCTCCTGAAAGGGTGGATTTGAACAATATTGTTTTAATCAAGTCTTTGGCTGCTGCAGGATGTCATAAGGAGGCTGGAATACACATGGATCAAAACAGGTTTGAACCAGCTTTGCAAAACCAGTGATGTGTATTTCCTTATAGGGCTTCAATATTTATTTTTTTTCTTACCAGTTCTGCTTAATTACTGGTTTAGATGGCAAAACCAGTCCATCTCTGATTTTTAGGAGAGATGAAACAAGCCTTCCAGTAACAGCACCTCCCTGCCACACCAGGTGCAGTGAACCTGTTGCTATTAGGAATTATTAGTCACGTAGAGACTGTCAGTGGCCCTAACATGCTGGATGTTATGCTTTTTTGTTGGATAATTTTTTTATACAATAATTTAAAATCAATAATAAAATTTAAAAAACCAAACGCACAAACAGAAACCACACAAGACTTTTTAATTGTCAACAAAAGCAATAATAAAATTTTTCAATTTTCAATTTTTTCAATTATAATCTCAACAAATTATAATAGAAAATAATTCAACTCTTACTTACAATATTCCAATATTAATTACAACAAAACCAACTTTTTGTGGGGTATCCTCTGCCCAACACCCTCTCTGAGCATCTTCCTGCCATCAGCCAGCCAGCCTGACCCAGAGGCTGCTTGCTGACTGCTTAGCACTGTCCTAATCCTCACATAAACTCATTTTGGTGAGGCAACAGCCCCAAAGTTGGGAGGAAAGTGAACTCCAAGAGGGGCAGTGCTTTTTGTCATGGGCAAGGCTGGTGGGACCTGGCATCTTCTGCCAGCAGGGAGGGTCTCAGAGGTGATGTGAGCCCACAGCCCTGTGCATGGTGAGCTGGGGTCCTGCCAGTGGCATTTCCCAGAAACAAAGCAAAAAGACAAGAAAATGTCAACTAAGTTCTTTATTAGGTGCAGGAAGGCTGGGGTAGCTATTCCATCTACTCACATAATGTCCAATGAAAGGGTTAAAAATAAAAGGGAAGGAGTTAGGGCTGGGGAGAGGATTGTGATAGAGGACAGCTTCAGTTAATGGGTCTGGGGAGGGGGATTGTGACAATATCCCCCAAAAAACTACCCAGCTTTTGTATTTCCCAGAAACAAAGCAGAAAGAAAATAAAAAGTCAACCAAGTTTTCTAATGGGTGCAGGAAGGCTGGGGTAGCTATTTCACTTACATAGTGCCCAAAGAAAGGGTTAAAAATAAAAGGGAATGGGGGAGGATTGTGAGACAGGACAGCTTCAGTTAATGAGTCTGGGGAGGAGATTGTGACAATATCCCCCCAAAACCTACCCAGCTTTTGCATTTTTCAGAAACAAATCAGACAAGAAAAATTCAAGTGAGTTTTCTAATGGGTGCAGGAAGGCTGGGGTAGCTATTTCACTTACATAGTGCCTAAAGAAAGGATTAAAAATAAAAGAGAAGGAGTCAGGGCTGGGTGGACATCCCTGGGACAGGACAGCTTCAGTTAATGGGTCTGGGGAGGGGATTGTGACAATATCCCCCCAAACCTACCCAGCTTTTGCAGGAGAGGTCGCTCACCCCCTGGCAGGGCTGGCACAGAGGTGGTTGAGGCTGGTGCAGGTGTTTCCCTCTAATAGGCACTGTCAGGTGCCTCTGCAGCCTTGATGGCCATCTGGTTACCATAAAGAATGGTTTATGGGATCTCATCCTGGCTTCTGATGACTATAACATAAGTATTGAGGGCCTGCAAGGTACAGCTTCATAAAAATAACAGCTTAATAATGAGAAGGACTTTCCCCTTCCAGAACAGGGTAAATTCAGGTGGATTTTCCCCTTTCATTAGGATTGAAAAAATGAGAAAAAAGAGACCCAGTCATCTAGGAGGGGGAAAAAAATCACAGTCTCACAAATTTCTTAGAACTTAAGCAAGGTGCAAGGACATCTAGCAGCTGTCTGCAGGGCAGGACTGAATCCCAGCTTCTGACATGAAGAAGGGGAAACTGAGGCACAGAGGTGTGGAACAGCTGGAACAGCATCGTCCAGGAAGCCAGTGGTCAGCACAGGAACCTCAGCTCCCACTCACTCCTGTCATTAAAGATATCAGCACAGCTACCCAAGGGTTGTCACCTTTTATCACAGCTCTGTCTTGATCTTTCAAACCCTTCTTTGTGTTTACAAAAAGCACTAATTCTCTTCAGTTCCAGTTTCTCATTTATAGAATAGGTTCTATAGGTTTATAGAATATCAGGGCAGTTTGTAAAGATATAACTTTCTCCTTTCAATAAATGCTTGCTATGTCTGGCCCAAAATTGTTTTATTTTCTCACAAAGGTGTGGAGGACCTTCTGCTGTGCATCTCTTCAGGACACTTAAATCTTGTGTAAAATCAATGGTTTGGAGGTTTTCCTTGGGCATTTTTCTCAAAAATATTTTCTGAATTTGCTCTTGCAAAAAAAATACCTGAAAACCAAACCAGAACAGAAAACAAACCAGAGCAAAACAAGGCAAACAAGAAAAGCTCCACAAGTTTTCCATGCAAGTATTTTGAAGGGAAGATTGCAATTGGCTATTTACAGGCAACAGTGCAGTAATTTCACCTGCAAACAGGGCTCTAGGACCATCCTTTGGAGGCACCCATCCCTACAGAGTGATGGGCTGGACAGACAAGCCCAGGGCTGATCCTTGGAGGAGTGAGATCAGCTGGAACTGCTGATGGAGCAGGGACATCCAAGCACGTGGTCCTCTTCCAACCCTTCTTTTGCACATCAATCAGCAAAAAGTGGAACCATCACAAAATGACACCTGACCAAAGGGCCAGGGTGGGCTGGGGACTTCAACCTGACCCCCACAGCACCCACACCCTGCTTGGACAGCACAGAGAATATTTCTTTGCACAGGGATTTGGTGGTCCCAGAGGAAGGGAGAGCATCACTCCCACCCTTTATCTGCCACAGGAAACTCCCTCTCTTTTTCCTTATTAAAACCAAGATACCTCCTGATGTCCTGAGATGGGCTGGGGGAGCTCTGGAGGGGGCCAGGGCACTGCAGACCACGTCTGGGAGGAGGTAGGGGTGGGATTATCTTTCTTGTGCCTGGGGTTTGACCTCTCTGGCAGCAGCTTGTTCTGATTTTCCACATGGAGGGATCCAGGGACCCTCTGGAAAGTTCAAACTCCCCTTGTCGTCCCTGCAGGCTCAGCCCTCACAGGGAGCTGGGCTGCACAGCACACTCACTGACCCAGATTGCTTCATGCACAAATTTGGACATTTCATTACTTTTTTTTTTACGCTGGTCTTTCTGCTAGTCAGAAATTTCCATGGAAAAGTAGGAACTCGGGTTTGCATTTTTTTCCTTTTGTTGTTGTTGTTGTTTTTTACTACCACCTCGCCAAAAGACCTGAGGGAAATTGCTGAGATGATTTCAAGTCGAAACAATTCCATTTTTCTTATTGCAACAGAATTTTCTTGCAAAATTTGCGAGCAGTTAACAACCAAAAAGCTTAACAAGTGAAAAACAAGAAACAGGGTTGTTTCTTTCAGATTTTTCCCTCAACTCAGAAAAGCAAAACATTTCCATCTTTAGTCAACCTGAATTCATGTAATATTTTTTTTTTTTTTTAATTTGCTTGAGTCAGCCAGCAAACCTGAAAGATCAGCTCTTTGCACAGCTCCATCTGACAACGTCCTTGACTTCCTCTGTGCTGGTGCAAAACCCTGGGCTTGGCTTAGCCAAGTGTTGTCCATCAGTGCAGCACAACTCAAAGCTGAAAAACACCAGGGAATACCCAGCACTGTCCTTGTGCCCTTTCCAGCTCAAAGGGAGCACTGGGGCATCTAAAACCAGAATTTCCCAGCCCGTGGCTGGAGCACAGAGCCTCCACAATATCTTAATAACAGGTCTGACCCAGCACAGGAGTGCTCTGTGGCATGCACCTGATTGCTCCATCTGCCTTGGCTGCAAACATGGATTATTCTCTGTGACACACGGTGTAAAATTGCACTGAGGGAAGAAGCACGTCTAGTCAGTCATTTCCATTCAGATGAGCTGAAGGAATTAATGAATTTGGGAGATCTCAGATCTTTGGAGATAGGGACAGGCGATGGCACGATGGAAAATAATCACCCTCAACTGTGCACAAGCTTGAAAGCGCCCTACTAATCACAGCAGGCAGAGTGCTTATGGGGGCAGAGGGAGAGCTCAAGCACCACTCAAACTCTCTAATAATGGTAAATGATTCCACAAACGCACGTGCTCAGGGCTCGGACTGCTTCCAGAGCTAAGTGCTTATGAAAACTTGAAGTGCTCCACTGGTTTTAAATCACTGTGCAGGGCTGACTGATTTAAACTACCAGAGCACTTCTCTTTTCCTTGCATTTTCTTTTCTCCCCCCCTTTCCCCACCCTCCCCTTTCCCTATTTTTTTTTTCTTTTTATGAACACTTCGATTTGGAAGCAAGTCAAACCCTTCAGTTCAGCGGTTCGAGACCATATTGAACCGATTTAGAAATATGTCAAAAAAAGAAACAGTAAATTATGGTTTAAAACCCTTGTGTTTCAGAGCATGTAAGGAGCAGAGGCTGCAGCTAGAGCTGAGATGTATCAGCAGGGGCTGGGAGGCAGGGCTGGTTGAAGGCATGGACACTTATCTGTTTGATCACATACCTACTGCAGGACATGTGCTGCTCCCTGCCCTGCACCTTTGATCTGCTGGCTTCCTCCTCTGATCCTCTCTTGCTGCAACTGGAAAAATTCCTCTGTTGTAGGTGCAGTGCTGAAAAAGGGCCTGAAGTTTCAGTGCTGTGCATGGAAATGGGAAAGGATGCATCCCTCATACGGGGCTTTTAAATGAGTCTTGGCAGCCTCCGACACTGACAGCATCACAACCCGAAAGTGAAACTTTCTGGTGGATTCATAACTCTCAAAAGGCAGAATAAAACTGAAGCAGACAGCATAAATAATGGAAAAGTGAATTAGACTTTAAAAATTCTGTCCTGTTTAATAATTCAGAATGATTATAACATGCTGAAAGGAACTTTTTTTTTTTTAATTACTTCTAGCCTGGCAATCTCCCATTAGTGCACACACATCTCCATCAAAAATCATCAGCTAACAAGAGCTGCATTAGTGTGAGACAAGTGGCAAAGTACATCCCTTTGGGTGTTTATTCACACCAAGGACGTGCCCTGTGCAGCCTCCCCACATCTACAGATGTGTTCAGGGTGGAGGAGATGCCACGGCCCCCAGGACCACAGCCCTGCCCTGGCTGCATGAAACATTCAAATAAAACTCCCTGGGAGCCAGGAAATGGAGGCTGCTTGTCACTCTGGATGGGACAGGAGCACGAGGTGCAGGTGTGAGCTGAGGTTTCCCTCTCATGTCCCGTGGCCAGGTTGAGGCACAGCCAGTGGGGGAATTGAGGACATGGGAGCACGCCAGGCTGAGTGCTGAAGGCAATATCAGCAGAGCCTGAAAGATGAGTCCTCCATCTCTAAGGTGACAGCAATCCCTGTTTGGTGACTCAGGCTCTGCTCCCTCCCTTAGGAGATGCTGTAGGTACAGAGAGGTGTTGGCTGCTGCTGGCATTGATTTGTCAGTGGGGGCTGAAATCAGACCAGGCAGACCATCAGCATTCCCACCACCCAGAGCCACGTTTCCCTCCCACCAGAGCTGTGGTGGGAGCAGGGAAGCTTTGCCTGGTTTGTGACGGCATCCACAGGGGTCTCAGGATGAGAGAAGAGATGAGGATCTGACTCCATGTTTCAGAAGGCTGATTTATTATTTTATTATATATCTTACATTAAAACTATACAAAAAGAATAGAAGAAAGGATTTCATCAGGAGGTTAGCTAAGAATAGAATAGGAAAGAATGATAACAAAGGCTGTGTCTTGGACTCTCTGTCTGAGCCAGCTGGCTGTGATTGGTCATTAATTAGAAACATCCAACATGAGACCAATCACAGATGCACCTGTTGCATTCCACAGCAGCAGATAATCATTGTTTACATTTTGTTCCTGAGGCTTCTCAGCTTCTCAGGAGGAAAAGTCCTAAGGAAAGGATTTTCCATAAAAGATGTCTGCGACACAAGGGTGATACCTTCCACGAGCTATGGAACCAAATGGCACGTGGGTGAGGAGCAGAGCTCTGGAGATGTCAGGAGGGAGGAGAGCAGATGGCAGGAGAGCAGAGGTGGGTGTTGTGATTGATAGCTGAGAGCTCTGGGTGGCTGGGTCCAGCTGAGTCACAAGCCCTGGCACGGCTGGAGGCAATGGGACAGCAGAGCAGCCTGAGGAGCAGGAGAAAATGCACAAAGGGCTCTTTTGTGGTGGGAGGTGAGCCTGGCTCCGCTTGCACCACTCAAACCTGCGGCCACAGGAGCCAGGCTGTGCTCTGAGGCTGCAGCAGACTCATTTGGCATTTTGAGGGCCGTAATTTACAAGCAAATATAAATACTGGCCACCCACAGAATATACCCAAAGCTGGTGGGTGGGGAAGCACGGGCACCCCTCAGCCCCTGCCCTCCCTGTGCCATCTGGCTGGCTGCTGCCAGGCCTGTCATGGCCATCTGCCTTGGGGCTGCCATGGAGAAAGTTAATTATATTTTTTTGTAGAGTCGCCACGGCAGCTGGAGATGCCAGCCCAGCATAAGCGGATAAATCACACCCAAATTCCATTGCCAGAACTCAAAGGGAAGTTGTTCCTGCGTTAGCCATGCTTCAGCCCCACCACACCAGCAAGGACAAGGCTTTCCAAGGGTTTGGGAGCATGCTTAGGCTTTGCCATGGTGCCTCAGAGTGAGGGGAGCTCTCTGCTCTCAGCATGTGTGCTGGGGCAGCCTGCTCCAAACGCTGCCTGGGCTTGCTGGGGGACAGGAGGAAACTCTCCTTCACCTGATCTCCCAGTTCCCACATCCATCAAGAGAACACAGCCATTCCCACTTCCTTTGCAAAATGCCTCAAGCAGGAAAAAAGATTATAAGGACAAAGTACAAGCAAAAACAGAGCTTTCTTTGGCTCTGCTAAAACACCTGAGAGACAGCACAGCTGTGCAGGGGCACTGAGCAAATTATTTTCTGTGCAAAAACTCACCTTTTTTGTAGCAACCTTCAGCCTATTCACAGCTCACAGACATCCTCACTGTCACCCCTGGTACATCAGCACAGTCCTGAGCCCAAATGAAGCATCTTTCCTTTGGCTCCTGGGAGGTACAGGGGCAATGCCACACTCCAGGCATTGCCATTCCAGGCTGGCATCCTTGCACTCCCCACCCTGTGCTGTGCTGAAATAGCTCTGCACCTTTCCATTTTGCTTCATAGGTGAGCCCCCAGGGATCAGACCTTTCCTCCCCTGTGATTTTCAGGGCACCAAACATATTCTGACAGACACTCAAGGGTCCTGTTTTCATTTAGGTCTGGAGGAAGCTGCCTTGTCCTCACACAAAAGAAGCACCAGGGCATGGATTAAACCCTCTCAAGAGACTGGAGTTTTCCAAACTGCCTCATAAAGGGAGCAGCACGTTGTGAGAGAGAAAGCTCCTTTGTTTTGGATAGCAGCTGTAATCTCCACATCAAGCACGTTGGAATGTGTAAGTGGCCATTTAGCCATATTCTGACAGCAGAACAAGGAACCTCGGGGCAGCAGCCAGGCCTATTTATAGAGAGGAGGTTTGAGGTAATATCCTTACCTTGGATGCACTGCCTCCACTTAAGAGCCCAGCTTATGAGGGAAAGTGATGCCAGACAGGCAGCCAGCAAGGAAGGAAAAGAGTCACAGCTCACTCTGCCTGGCTTGCTCTGCAGCAGAGCAAATTATGTTCTACAGCAACAATAGAACTCTCTGAAAACTCAGTTTCTTCCCAGGCCTAGCAAGAAAGGGAATGGAGGGAGATAAACAGCTGGAGGGATTCCTCAGGCCAAACCTGCACGAGCTTATCAGGTTAATGCATCACTGTTGTCACAGCACGGGAGTGTTGGGAAATCATGAGCTGCCCAGGAGGTCACAGATCTGCCCACAAAATGTGCTGACCTTCCTCTTGTTGACGTTGCTGATGACACCCAATGGCCCAGGAAAGCTCTTGGGACACTCATTGAGTGACATCAGGAACCTGGGCTGTCCCCCCTGACTGTGCCAAGTATTGATGCTTTGAGCCCTCTAAGGCCAGGCTCAAGCAGTCCCAGCTTAGGTGTCCCCACACGGATGGGCTGGGATCCAAGCCCAGCTGAAACCACAGGGCTGCTCTGGGATGCCTGAGAAATGGGGATTGTTCCAGAACAAACAGGAATGGGGAACCCATGGAAAGCACCAGAAGGGGATGGATTTCCATCTTTAGTCAACCTGAATTAATGCTTTTTTTTCTGTCTTTAAATGTGCTTGAGTCAGCCAGCCAACCTGAAAGATCAGCTCTTTGCACAGCTTCATCTGACAACGTCAGGACACCAAGGTGGTGGTGAGACACCTTTGGTTGGTGTCAGAACCCAGGACATCCTTCTGGCTGCCCTGGATGGCTCCAGCCCCTGGCAAGGAGCTCAGAGACCTTGGCACAAAGCCAAAGACACCTTTTGATTTTAACCCATGGAGAAATTGATCTACTTTATGTGAAGATTTACAAGCCATGAGAGTTTAAGTAGAATGATAGTTAGTTTGTCACAAAGTAGAAAAGTAGAATTTTGAGGGTTTTAGAACGGGGGTTCAGAAGCCAAGATGGAGGGATTTGGGTGCGCCCTGTCCTTCTTCTTTCTTCTTCTTAGCCTCCATCTTCTGCCTGATGGTGACACTTCTGGATTGGTTTAGGGTAAAAACAGACTGTCTAACATAGGTATTGGAAATTTATTGTAAATAATGTACACATAGTTTTTAGTATAAAAAGATAACACCGCCCTCAAGGTGGTCAGTGGGCCATGAACCAACCTGCTGGACAGATCTCAGCAGGTCGGAGAAAGAATGTTATAGATAACAGCAAATAAACAACCTTGAAAACCAGAACAGAAGAATCCTGACTCCTTCTTCGACTGTGGGGCTGGAAAAAGAGACTCTAACACCTTGGGGTCATCCTGACCACAGAGACTCTGAGAGGTTAGCAGAGATCTTTGAGAGGCTGCACTCACAGTAACAGGGTGTAGATATGACAATTCAAGGGTAAACTCTGGCTGGAAACAAGGCATGGTGGGATGAGATTCAGCTCACAGACAAAAAAAAATTCTAAATGTAATTTTTCATTTAATTTAATTTAAATTTATTGCTCCACTACCCACAGGCCAGCTGCAGGTGCTGCCTGGAGAGGGATCCCAGTGGCCCCAGGTGAGTGGTCACCTTCAGGTGTGTTGCACAGATGAGGTCTTTGCTCAACACTATCCAGCCCAGCACTGCTTTTCCCAAAGGAAGGAAGTTCCTTTACACTGACTCTTGAAACCATGCCAATGCACCTTGAACCTTTAGGTCACACCTGTCATTGACCTGGGCTGCTTCTGAAGCTCCTCCTCCATGGAGGTAAGATGATTTCCCAGTCATGGAACAAGTGTTTTATTCTTCAGGTAAGGAAAAGAGGAATATATATTTATAGGAATATCAATTCTAATACCAAAGTTGCTCTGAGGAGTTTTAAGAAGGTCCCAGCAGCACATGGGAATGGGGGGAATGCCCCTCTGAGACACCTCTGAGTCCTTCTGCTCTCCTCCAAGTTAAAGTTGCTGCAGGGACAGCTGAAAAAATCCTGGTGTGGGAAAGCAGGAGAAGCTGGCAGGTATCCAGCACCAGCTCCTGCCTTCCAGCAGATGTTTGGCTTTTGCAGCTCCTGAGCCCTGCTCCTGTATCTTCCCAGGACATCTCCAGCTACTCCTTTACTGCCTGAATTAAACAGAAGCAGGGATTGAACTGGGAGGATGCAGATTGTCCAATGTACACTCAAAAAGCAGCAGATTGAGGAGAAAATACACATGCATCTACACACACAAGTGTGGGCACACAATATGCATACTGAGCTGCTAAAAATGGCCAGCCTCCTGAGGCTGATATCAGTTACAGGCCAAAAAAAGTTTAAAAAAAAAATTAAGGGAAAATGTGACTGATAATTACAAGTTGAGTGAAGCATATTTTGCCTGTGCCCCAAAATGCATATGCACTACATACAGGGTAATGTCTGGGTGACCACTGACAGAGTCAAACATTCAGAGGAAAGAAAAGGTTATTTTAACAATAAGTGAAAAGGAGGAGTAAGAAATTGCAGGATATTGATAAAGAAGGCAAAAGGACAGAAGGAAGAATTGTTCAGTGGCTGCCTCTGTGCTGTGTTTGTGAAACAGCCCAGTGACAAAGTCTTATTGTGTGTTGAAAATTAAATACCTCCACTCCACCAATACTTGTTGTGGTCATTAAGCAGCAAGTGACTCAAGCTAAATGGATAACTTGAACCCCAGGATTTTCACCAAGCTGCCTGAGGGCTATTAGTATTGAATTTCATTATTTCCAGAGTGTCTGTGAGCTACAATTGGAGACTGTATCAATTCTAGCACAATAATAAACTGCTGATAAGTACATCAGTTCAAATGTACCAGATTAATAAAGACACTAATGTAGTCAATACCAATCAGCACTGGTTCATGGAAAGGAGATCCTGTCAAAGTAAACTTACCTTTTCCCTGTTGAGAGGGACAACAGTGCTAATAGAGTTGGCACTTTATAAAGGTATCAGTAGCACAAGGTATTTTAAGCTGATTAAATCCACTTGGCATAGGTAAAATCTGTTAAGAACTGGACATTTGATAGATCTCAAACCCTAATTGCAACAGGAGACAGTTCATTGAACTCCTGTGCTTCTAGTGGTGCTTTGCAGAGTTGTTTGGGTCTTATACTTCAACCTCTTTTACTGATATTCTGGAGAAAAACATGTTATTGCTGTCTGCAAGTGATGGGGAAATCTGGGAATGCCAAGGAAAGAAGAGATTGGGGTAGTGGCACCCTGGATTGGTTGCTGTGCTCATTGCAGGCAATCAATATTTAATATATATTGTACATCTGTCTTCTGAGCAGTGAAGATTTTCTGTTCACATTAACTGTGCAGCACAGCATCCCAGGAAGCAAAAATTTTGGAGAATACCTTCCAGGGGTTTAGAGGGCAAACTGAAGAAGTGTTAATAAACTGGAGGGAGTCACAGGACTGATGAAAGGATTTAAATATATAAATCTGGCTTGCACTGAAAGGCTTAAAGGGCCCTCAAGATGTATAGTAAAGCAAGGAAACAGCTAAAGGGTGGCTTGATTCTGGTAGGGCATCAAAAGCTGACAGAAGAATATTCTGACATGGGCATAATAATATTGGACATCAAAAAAATGGAGATGGACAAATTCATATTAGAAAAAAAAATTAGTAATTTGTTTGTTTGTTTGTTTGTTTGTTTATTTTCCCAACAATAAGAACTGTCAATCCCAAAAAACAATTTCTAATGTTAGTATTTGATTTTCCATCTATAGAATTATTTTCTTCATGATATGTTTTTCTTTTTTTCCCTAAATTAAATATATTTAAGTGATAAACCCAAGAATTATTTCCTCCAGGCCATACAATGAATAAACCTAAACAAAATGTAAATCAACCAGGTTTATATTTGCCCAGGTTCCAGGAGATACCTAAGGGACCATGAAGGAACCTACTCTGCCTCTTGGACCTGGGATGGAAAGCGGGGACCAAAGTGATCACCTGATGGAAAATTCACAGCAAAATCAGTTCTTCTGCAGATCAGTCTTTATCTGCCAGGCCATGGACATTGTGTTTTGTCATTCTGCCTTTCAGGTTCTGCAGGATTTACCTGGATTCCCTGGTGTGCCTGAACCCCTGGATGTGTTCATCACAACAGGAGAACAGAAGAAATAAATCTGGAGTATTTCTGCTGTGTCCTCTAGTCTGGCTCTTCTGAGTCATCACTTAATGACATATTTAATCACATTAGTGCTTTCCCTAGTCCTGGTGAGACTTACTTGTGTGCTTAACTTTATACTTTACCAGGTTGACCTACTATTTAATGCAAACCAGGTCCAACCTGGAACTTCCTCCCTCTGAACTCAGATAAACTTATCTCCTAATGCCTTAATGGTCACTGTGTCACATGCAAGAGGAGAACATGATAGCTGGATTTTTTAAATTAATTAGTTTGTCAAGCTTATTTTAAAAAGGAGAAACCCGAGCCTAAGTTTGCCTGTCAAGCAAAAAAAAAAAAAAAAATACTATGGCTAGGTAGGTTTTCCAAAGCATGAAATTCAAGAGGAGTTAGGTTTCCTTTTTGCCTTTGAAGAACCCTCCTTAGCGCCCAAGAGCTTCATCTTGGCTGAAATGCTCCAGGCACTTCCCCACAGCCATTCCTGAGATGTTTGGCTGCTTCCAGGAGGCCAAAGGGCTCCAAAATGTGCTGCCAAAATGTCACAGTGCTCATTGCAGCATCCCCAAGGTTCATCACCATTTTTTTTTTCCCCTCATATTCAAGGACTCAGTCACAGAAACGCCTTTGGCTACACACAAGGAATCAGACCACAGCATGATGACTCTGACCTATTTTCCTGTCCCAGCACATGTCTGCTTGACAGCGCTGCCTCCAGAGCCCTGGAGTGCTCCAGCTGGGCTCAGAGCAAGGACACTTGACAGTGGACACTGAGAGGGGCCTTCCCAGCCTCTTCAGTCAGTCCCAAACAAGATTTGAATACAAGCTGCTGTGGTTTTTATTCATTTTCTTATTTTCTCATTCTCAGCAGTGATTCCGACAAAGCTGCTTGAGAGAAAAGGGAAATTCTCCACTTCACCAGAGCATCCAAAAATGAGGGAGAACCTATTGTAATAGCAGCTCAGATGTTTTTGGAGTGAAGCTCAGCTGAATGGTAGAAAAATTAGATATTTATATTTACTGGTTAAACTAATTTTATTAAATAAGTGATTCATTATGGGCAAATGATGCAAACAGACTTGCATGAAAATGTTAAAACAAAGTCTGGAAACATCCTAAGAGAGATTTATCATAGAATCATCTCCTGGTTTGGGTTGGAAGGGACCTTAAAGATCACCTAATTCCAACCCCCTGCCATGGCAGGGACACCTTTCACCATCCCAGGTTACTCCAAGCCCCATCCAACCTGGCCTTGGGCACTTCCAGGGATCCAGGGGCAGCCACAGCTTCTCTGGGGACCCTGTGCCAGGGCCTCAACACTCTCACTGGGAAGAATTTATTCCAGAAAGCCAATCCAAACCTACTTTCTTAGTTTCAATTTCTACTGCTGCTGGAGAGGACTCTAATTTGCTTTCCAATCTCAATGAGCCTTGCCTTGTCTATGTGTCTTGAAACCTTCTATTGTCCTTCTGAGAGGGCATTTTCAATGTCAATGCTCCTTAAAGCACGAAAATTAACCTTCAAAACGACCCTGTAAGATGAATCCAGATGCTCCTCATGTAGCACATCCTCCCTGATGTGCTCCCATTTATGTTCCTTCTCCCTTTTTCCTAGCATGCTTTGCCCTTATGGAAATTGAAGTGCAGAATCCAGCCTGGAAGCACAGGAGCCACATTTTTGCCATTTTACTTAAAATAAATTTCCAACCTCTCTGCAGAAACCCCAGCCAGCTTCAGTGGGGCCAGGTGACAACCAAAAAATACCCATAAATTGGGAATTCCAGAGCATCCTTCAAACATTACAGCCTCAGGAGCACACCCCATGTCCCAAGGAGGGCACGACAGAGACTGCTCCAGCCAGGACAGAGGAAGAGCAAGAAGTGAGATGAAGTGCAGCAAAGGCTAATTTGTTCAGTGAACACTGATGTTTCATGTATATTTTATTATTCCCGCTTTGTAGGATTCTCATAGGATTTCCTGGAAAAAAAAAATTATGCAGCACATGAATATCCCAGGCTTGTCAGGCTGCTGAAAATGCTCTGTATGGATGGGCTGAGCACACAGAACATCTGTGGCTGGGGCAGGCTGAAATCCCAGGCAAGTGTCTGACATCCCAAACACACAGAGCCTTGATCTCCACTCAGAGACACAGGGGCTGCCTGGGAGAACCTGGGGAAATATTCACCTCCCCCACGCCTCTCTCCTTTTTTATTTCCTCACTTTGAAGTTTTATAAGGAACCAAGACATCAGTTTTTAAAGATTGTTAGGGGGGGAAGGGAGTTCATTGTGGCTGGCCATAGCTCAAGGAAGGCTTTAGGCACTGGGAGCCATATCTGATGTTTTGCCTAAACGTGATGCTAATTTAGCTGCCTCTTTTCCTTTTAATATGGGGTTTTTAGCCTTTAGGGCCATCTTGAAATCCAGTCAGAGTTTTGCTGTGGCTACAGCACCAAACCAAGCAGGGCCAGATTGACCCAGACCCACCTGGCCCTAGAGATAAAGAACACGGCTCATATCTACAGAGTTACCTCCTCCCTGACCCTCCAAAACCCCCACAGATATGGGATGCATTGAGGTGATACCCTCTGGCCCTCTCAGTGCCCAGCTGGGAGTCTGAGCAGAGGCCAAAGCAATGAGAAGATCTTGAAGCTCTTGGGAGGTGTTTGATCCCTTGCCCAGGCTCTGGGAGCTACCAGAGCATTCAGACCACCTAGTGGCAAGCCCTAGAGATAAGGACAAGAGCGTGGCTGGTTCTTACCATGTTACCTCCTCCCTGACCCTCCAAAACCCCCACAGATGTGGGATGCCTTGAGGTGACACCCTCTGGCCCTTGCAGTGCCCAGCTAGGAGCCTGAGCAGGGGCCAAAGCAATGAGAAGATCTTGGAGCTCTTGGGAGGTGTTTGATCCCTTGCCCAGGCTCTGGGGAGAGACCAGAGCATTCAGACCACCTAAGGCCAAGCCCTAGAGATAAGGACAAGAACATGGCTCATATCTACAGAGTTATCTCCTCCCTGACCCTCCAAAACACCCCACAGATGTGGGATGCATTGAGGTGACACCCCCGGGCCTTCACAGTGCCCAGCTGGGAGCCTGAGCATGGGCCAAAGTGATGCCAGGCAATGAGAAGATCTTGGTGCTCTTGGGAGGAGTTTGATCCCTTGCCCAGACTCTGGGAGCTACCAGAGCATTCAGACCATCTAATGCCAAGCCCTAGAGATAGAAACAGGAACATGAATCCTATCTACAGAGCTACCTCCTCCCTGACCCTCCAAAACACCCCACAGAGGGCTCTTGCCCATGAGGTGACACCCCCTGGCCCTTACAGTGCCCTGAACAGGGCCCAGCTGGGAGCCTGAGCAGAGGCCAAAGCAATGAGAAGATCTTGGTGCTCTTCGGAAGGTGTTTGATCCCTTGCCCAGGCTCTGGGGAGAGACCAGAGCATTCAGACCACCTACTCTCAAGCCTCATTCAAGGGCTGCCATCACCTCCCTCCATGACGCCCAGGAGGAAGCAGGAACCAGCTAGGGGTAGCAGGGGCCCGTTTGATCTCTGCACAGAGGTGACAACACCTGCAGACAGCGTGGCTGTGACCTGGGTTCATCCATCCCAGCCTCTCCTGATAAGCTGTATCTGGGGCAGGGAGGTGTTTTTGCCCTGTTTGTACCTGGTGGGCATCACCTGGGCAGGCAGACAAACACATCCTACATCTCTCCAGCTCCCTGCCCTGCTCCTCTCCCCAGGTTAATCTGGAGGTGCACATCAGTGATTTTGCCCTGCCAAGACAATGCAAACATTCTGCCTTGAGGCTCAGCCTGCTATTTCTTCATGGTATTTTCTAGGGAGGATATTTATTAATATGCCACCATTGTATTCCGGAGTGGGGAGCTGGATGTTGTGCTTTCATTTTCAGTTAGACATGAAGACTCAGCATGAAAAGCTTCAAACTTTTCATCTCCAATGTCAGAGGAGCACAGAGGGGTGTTTTTCAGAGCCAGGCTGGCTAGGAATCCTTGGGAATACAGGAAGCTATTTCAATACTTAGTCAAGCAACTTTCAGATAATAAGGTGAATTTTTTTACCAGACCTTAAACTATGTTTTCCATCAGACATCTAAGAAAACTGAACCCCTCTATTATTAGATTTTAAATTTTGATTTCTTAAGGGCTCTGTCTAGTAAGATGTGCAATGTAGAAATAACTTGCATGGCTTGTAATGATGCCAGTGTTATATGTAAGGTTTTAGAGACCTTTCCTTATTTAATGACAAAATAGGGGTTCAACATGCAGCCCCATTTATCCTGCCCATTTGCACCAGAGTGTGTTTGTTGATGTATTAATGAGATAACTTGGATATCTGTGCTCTTACTGCCTTTTTTGGTGCTTCACAAGATCTTGGGAACTTTATGTTTTATTGATGATTTTTTTGGCCTTTGTGAATGTGGAGAAAAGCTCCTTAACCTACCAGGGAGTCGTGTGCAGATTCAAAAACCAGAAGGCATGAGCAGAACTTACAAAGCTGAAGATTTTCCATGAAAACCTTGTGATTCCTAAGTCAATCTTTTCCTTTTGGGGGGAGCTCAAGAGGCTGAGATCTGACATGATCACAGGTGGATTTTGCTTTCAGTGAAAAAGTTATAAGGCATAAACTGAGTATCTGCAAAGGGGAACTGCTCCCAGCTCTCCCACCTTCTCTGCTGAGGGACTGAAAAACTCAGTTCTGGCTCATTATGGACTTGATGGTATCTGCCTTGTAGGTTACTAAACCCATTTTGTTCATTTTGCAACACATCAATTTTATGGCTGAGGTTGAAGTATTTACTCGTCCTTGGGGTTTGCAGTTGTTGAGATACAGGATGGAAAAGCAGCCTGCATGTAAAATGTGGCTGAACTCTGCTATCCATTCAGCAGAGAGTCAATAGTTCAGGAGTTAATTCATGAGAAGAAGGGAGTAAAAACACACCAAGGTCAGGATCTCATGACCCACAGGCTGTCTATAGCTCCATCTGAAAGACCCTGTGTAATAGATAGGTATGTGCCTTGGAAAATGCACAATATTGTGGGTAAGGGAGGCATTTCACAAGTTCTGTAACATCACACTCCTGGCAAACCTTCTGGAGTGCACATCACAGAGCTCTCTGCAGCATGGGAAACGTGAGGGTGATGAAGTCTTTAAATCTCATGACGCACAAATTGATACACCAGAAAAATATTCACAAGCCAGTGAGTGTCCCATAAACTCCCACCAAAGCTTTTTGTCTTCAGGAGCTGTGCTGATTTACACCAGGGCTCTGGTGCTCTCCATCCCAAATCCCAGAGCCAGGCAGTGCCAAGCCCAGGTGGTTTCTCCCAGTTCCCCACTTGCTGCTCCTCCTCACAGCACATGAGATTTGTGCAGTGTCAGCACTGACAGGCAAATTCCTGCCTTCCCCTCAGCTCCTCGCTGTTGTGCTGCAGATAAGGTTCAGGTTTCCAGCTCTGCACATCCCAAAGTGCAGCAAGTTGGGTTTCAAGACATCCTCCTTCCTGCCTTGCCTTTACAACACCAAACTGCCCCAGCCCAGGAGAGAAGACTGCAGAGAGCAATCACCTCTATAATGTAACAGGGACCTGGAGAGGCAGGAGAGCAGAGCTGAGATCAGCAGGGCTCAGGGATTCCTGTCCAGCTGGCCCTTAGCCTGGAGACCTTGAGATTCCTTGCTCCAGCCCATCACTTGCAAGCTGGAAATGTTCTGGGAGCTGGAACACCTTTGCAGAGTGGGCAGTAGGTTTCATCCTCAAAGGCTGCAGTGGTGGCACCCAAGGGGTTGACGGCATGGTCACACCTGGCCAGACACTCTCTGCCACCTCTGCCCTGAATCCACTCTCCTAACTGGCCCTCAGGACATGATCTAGCTTAAAAAACAAAGGGAAGGGAAGGGAAGGGAATGGAAGATCAGGTTTCCAAAATCTGCACCCTGGAATGAGAAGGGAACGGGGGTGCCATGGCAGGAGAGGGGTCAGGGAGCAGGGAGGATGGGAAGGAGGGCTGCCATGGTAGGAGAGGGGTCAGGGAGGATGGAAGGAGGGCTGCCATGGCAGGGGAGCTGTCAGGGAGCAGGGACGATGGCAAGGAGGGCTGCTCTCAGCCACCACTGCCTCAAGCACTCGGTTTATGATTCCTGAGGCTGCCACCAGTATCATGTGTGAATAGGGGGGAAAATCACTGACTTTGTGTTCCTCTTGTGCAGGACCAGGCTCTTTAACTTCCCTCCAGACCTGTCCTGTTTGCTGGCAGCCTGGGACAGATGTGGCAGAGTGTCTCTTGCTGTGTGCAAGCTCCCAGCACCACAAGCTCCCCTCAGGGCCTGGAGCTGCTGCTGGAGAATTAATTCAGAGCAAGATTTGCACCCCAGCCCTCAGTGTACCCTGTGCCCATGGAGGGCCTCTCCTCTTCCACTTGCAGGTTTTTCTTGCAGCAATTTGAAGAGCAAGGGGTAGGAGGAGGGAGAGAGGGAGGGAGCATTAATGGAACAAACGCTCCAAAAGCAGTTCCAAAAACATTTCCATCTTCCGGCAGAGCAGCAGCTGTGGCATGTCCTAGGCTGTAATGGTCACCAGCTGTGAGGAACTGCTTTTTTATTGACCAGAGCATTTCCTTGGGGCTGCAATGGATACCAGACACCTCCAGCTCCAAGTTTTGCAGGTGCCCAGAGCTGGGGCTGAATTTGTCCTCTGCCCATGCTGCCCTTCAGCCTCTGAGCAGCAATAACCTCACCCAGGATGGGAGAGCTGGTGCTGAGCTTTCCTTGCCCAGTGCTCCCAAAAGCCAAATGCACACCAGCCCTAAAGCCACAGTAATTAAAGGACATTTAATGAGGTAATACCCAAGATAAATCATATGGCAATAATAATTTAAAAATAATAAAAGCTAAGGGTTTTATTTCAGGAAGATCTTTTGAGGAGGGGGGCTGGATATAATCTTTTTGAATGCTCTATTATAGGCTCTGAGTTATAAATAAATCCATATTTTAACATCTGGGATTCATAACATCTTGCTGACAGTCAAATCTCATAAAAGATGTGGTGACTTCTACAGATGTGGGAAACCTCATTCAATGAGCTGCGTAACAAAGGAAATCTCGTTCTTTTTCATTATTCCCTGTTAAATCTGTGTCTCTCTGGCTCCAGAGAGGGAGCAAAGCTGTGGGGTCACCCGTTCTTAAACACACCCTTGCTAGGAAACTCAAGGGCAGCAGCATTGCCTTAAAGGCAGGGGTGAAACCAGCGCTCTGTGCATCATGGGCTGCCTGCAAAGCCCAGGAGTTTGATCCCTCCCTGATGCTCCAGGCTGGGGGTTCATGCAATCACAAGCAGTCCCTGGGAAGCTGGAAAATGGTGGGGGATGAGAAGGTAAGCACTGCCTGGGCATCAGAGTTGTGAAGATTGGCATGAATTCAGTCTCAGCTTGGGATTTTAACAAAGTGAAAGCAGAGGAAAGGGAAAAGGAGGGGAGAGAAAAGGCAGCACACCCCATCTCCAAACTCTCATGAGCAACTGACTCCTCAGTGAGGATGTCACTAATCAAGGCTACAGCTCCAACACTTTACAATTCGCTACAATTCCAAAAGAAGGAGGGGAAAATCTTGAAGTATTTTCCAGCAAAACTTAGTAACAGCAACCATATCCCCACAATCTACACCCAGCACTTGCACTGGCACAGGCATTACAGCAAACTGGAATCTCCTTTCTACTGGGTAAACCCAAAGAAAGCAAACAGTTTATTATGGTCACATTTAATTTGGGCTTATACAAAGCTGCAGCCCTGTAGCCTATGCTTAATGCAGTTGTGGTGGTGGGGATTTGTTTTTCTCCCTCCCCAAATAGCTCGCTATTGATTTTCCTTTTAACAAGTGCTCTTGTTCTGACAGTCCATCTCACTCTCTGTGTTCACACTAAGAGGTTGTAATCTCCTTGTTGGTGATACCTGAATCCTCTGGCCATGGGCATGTTATGTTTTCACTAAAATGGGATTATGACCTATTAATCAATAAAGATGAAGTGGGTTAGCCGAGCTGTGACAAAGATGTGATTATTTTGCATGGTGCTGGAGGAGCAGGCAGGTGTCAGGCTTGAAAGAAAGCAGCACTCCAGCAGCCTCATCCTGGGTTTTCTGTGCCCAACAGAATGGGTGGTGTAAAGAAAAAAAAAGCCACACAAAGAGCTGCTGTTTGTCTTTGAGTGACCAATCTTCTCTTTTGCTGGGACCCACACAGAAGGAGAGGCTGCCCTGCTCTTCTCAGTGCCATATCTCAAAGCACTTTATGGCAGAGAATAGAAATCTCTGTGTTTGACAGAGGGGGAAACTGAGGCAGGCAAAGGTGCTGGGATTTGCTGGTGAGCCTATAGGAAATGGGAGAGGGCTGGATAGCAGAAAATAGGATTTGTGTGTTCAGTGAGTCCAGCCCAGCTGGCTGCACTGTGTGACTTGCACTAAGGGGCTGGCAGGACTCTAGAGATGAACTGGAGCACTGGAACTATGAACTTCCAAGCTTTCAAATATTTGGATAGCCCATAAAAATAATTTTAAGCTCCTAATCCCTCCCTGTCAAATGGTATAATTTTTTTTTCCCCTCCTTTTTTGTTTCAACCTTCCTTCTCTTTTGGTTTTGCTAATGCAGCCTCAGCTCTGACATCATCTGAGAATTTCATTTAGCAAAATGTTTTGAATCATTTGTGCTGGTTCTGGTGACTTTGCCAATGGAAACATCCCCTGCAGCGAGTGATTTTAAACCTTGAATATGGATTTTTTTTTCCCCTCCTGTAGTTATATTCAGAGCAGTACTGTTCCCTTGACTTCTGGCCAAGTGACCCAGAGGAAAGGATTGTTCTGGGATGTCAGGAGAACGTGGTTTGCACAACCTGGGAGAGTTCATCTGGTGACAGGGCAGCTTCCACCCATGTCCCTGTTCCCTCTCAGTCTTTCTGAGTGGGTAAGGGAGGATGAGGATGGGCATGAGGAGGGAATGTTTGGGCATTTTTGGGGCTGCATTACAAAGTGATGGTGAGACTCACAACTGGTAAAGGGAGAAGGCACAGCTGGGAGTGAAAGCTGTGAGCAAAGCACACTGTGTACCTACCAATATTATGTTTTATTATTATGGCAGTGTTTGCACGTTCTGCTAACCAACGCTGCTCCAGAAATTGATGTTCTTGAACTGGGTTCTCCTTCAGCATCTTTTCAATGGTCATGGAACTGAGGCCAAACAAGGCAGCAATGCAGGGTTCCATCCTGGAGGCCACATTTAATAGTCAACAACTCAATACTCAATACTCAACCTTCATATGCCAAAACCAAGCAAAACAACCCAATGTGGCCTTCAGATATCCCTGATGCATCACTGCCAGGTCTCCTCCTTGTCATGATGCACAAATATTTGGCGCTTGAGGTCGCCTTTAGGAAGCAGGAATGCACTTTGCAGGTCCTTGACCCACCACAATATGTCTCTGACCTACCAAACCCAAAAAGCACACATTAAAACCCTGGTACTAAAAGATCAGGACTGGGGGAGTGAAGTTATAGGTTAATTCCAAACAAAATGCTCCCTGAGTCCTTCTGCACCCCAGAACAACCCCATGAAACCCTTGGGTGAGGTGACACCTCTCTTCCAACAGCAAAAGAGACTCCAAAAGGGGAGATGAGGGAGATTTTATGGCACCATTGTGGCCCTAGTGATATTATTTGAAGCAAATGCAAACACACTCAGGCGTATAATAAGAGGGTGTAATAGATAGTAAGTGCAAATGACTCATTGCCTGAGATTTGCCAGGATTAGACAGCAGCAGAAGGACAACAGCTGTGTAAAACGGACTTTAAAAAATAATCTTCTAATAAGATTTTAATAAACCTGTTAGTAAATTATAATGCTTGACTTCAAGAACTGTTTCTCCCCTGCAGTATTCCTCTGTGGAGCTGGAGCTGTGGTGTTTTCCAAGTGTGCAGGAGACAACCTCGTCCAGGCAGGGCAGGGGCTCCTTGGGTCCATGGATGAACAGAAAATCACACCTGTGGGGAGAAGCTGAGCCCTGAAAAGCAACTTTAGGCCTCCAGCAACATTAACTTTCTGAATTGAACTCAACCTCAGTTTTTACACTATTCTTGCCACCTTTTTCTTTCTGTTGACCCGAGAAGAATAATTTCAAAAATAATATAAATAGTGTTTTATGAAACAAGGAGCCTGCTCTTTTCATTGCACTCCAGACTGCATGTAGCCAGTGCTGGCTTACCAAAGCCTTCCCCTAAATCCCATGTCTGGACACACATGTGCACATTGCCATGCAGGGACACTGCCACAATGTTGGTCCTTTTTAGTGCAGTCTGTCCCCTGGGGTCACATAATTCCATGGCAATCTTGGCTTTTCCTTGGAGGAGAGAACTCGTTTTTGCAGTTTAGAAGAAAATCCTGTATGTGCAAAGGTTAGGAACTCAAAAACCAGAATGGAAACCAAATAAAATCAGGTTTATTTCCCTTCCTTGATCCTCTCTGAATTGCAGCAGGGTTGGGTTTAAGCTGGAGTGGCCAAGCTGCTCCTGTTTCCTCTGAGTTTGTGGGTGCTTCAGCCTCGACAGAGCAGTGCTCATCTCCATTTCCCCCTCTGCTTTGTGTTAAGTGAGGTGTCAATCGTTCATCCTGCTGTCTTACAGAGGTTTCTACCAACCACAGATGTCACCACAATGCACACATTATGCTAATAAGTGTATCTGTGAGTGTATGTACTACAACTTACGTCTTCATTTTTACTCTTTGGGGAAAGTTAAAGGGGCAGAAATCACCCTCAGTTTTACTGCACGGTTAGAGAAAATAACCTTCATGTGGGGTGAGATGCATCAAACCCCAAATCATCTATCCTGCACTGGGGGCAGGCTGTGCAGTGGGCATGTCTGGCTCCTTAAGAGATTTGCAGGGTTAATGGGGCACAGTGTGAACCAGAAAGTTTTGTCCTCCAGGACTGTGAGCATTGCAGATTTAGAAGATTTCACATCCCTGTTGAGGTCCCAAAAAGAGAGATGTCCCTTCATGCAGGGCACGAGGCCAGCTCAGCCCAGCACTGCCTGCCAGACGAGACCTGAGTGTCACTGCCACCACCACCACTGTGATGTTTGCCACCCTTTTTGTGGGTTTAAATTTACAGCAAGGAGTGTAATGGCTCAGATAGAGCAGCCCCAGCGAGGCAGGAGCTCTCCCTGTGCCCCAATTTCTGCTCTTTGCACCCCATCATGAGATCAGGGGGTGCTGAGATGGTGGGGCCACATCTCCAGCCCATGGTGGGGCACAGCCCTATTCCATGCTGGGGACATGTCACCGTGTTCACAGGGGTCTCAGGTTGAGGGAAGACACGAGGATCTGATTCCATGTTTTAGAAGGCTGATTTATTATTTTACAATATATATTATATTAAAACTATACTAAAAGAATAGAAGAAAGGATTTCAACAGAAGGGTGGCTAAGAATAGAATAGAAAAGACTGATAACAAAGGTTTGTGGTTCAGGCTCTCTGTCCGAGCCAGCTGGGTGTGATTGGCCATTAATTAGAAACAACCACATGAGACCAATCACAGATGCACCTGTTGCATTCCACAGCAGCAGATAATCAATGTTTGCATTTTGTTCCTGAGGCCTCTCAGCTTCTCAGGAGGAAAAATCCTGAGGAAAGGATTTTTAATGAAAAGATGTCTGTGACAGGGACACAGCCCCATTCCATCCTGGGGACACAGCCCCACTCCACGCTGGCTCTGCAGCAGGAATCACCTCCTGCAGACCCAGCAGTGCAACCTTTCAGAGCACAGCAGCCCCTGCTCCATCGAGAGGAGCCAGAGCTGAGCAGCATCTCCAGGTGAGTGCAGCCTGCCAGTGGGGCTGCAGTTTGCAAATTATTCAAGCAAAACTGATGCAAGTGGCTCCTGGCTGCAGGTGGGAGGAGAGGTGGATGCTCCCAGGTCCTCTGAGGTCTGGCCTCCAGCTTTTGAAGGTCATCTCTTTTGTCTGGCAATGAAACCACCAAAGGTTCAATATTCAGTGGGGGTTTTCCCTTGCAGCTTCCACCTCCCAGGGTGGTGATGTCCTCCCTGAGTACCTGTGCTCAGTAGGTACCTGCAGTGAGGGTTTAGGATTCCTACAGAAACCCATGAGCATGGGGGAATCCAGAATCCCTGTTTCTGGAGCTTTTCCCTTGCACTGATCTTGGCAACAGCTGCTTTAGGCTCAGCCTCAAAACCTCGGGTCTGTGCCCACCCTTCTGCCTCAGTTTCCCTCTGGTAAAAGTGGGGTAAGGGCCAGGATCCTGTCCCGAGGGAACAATGAGGGTGGCACAGTGACACTGGGAACACCAACACCCCTGGCCATGCCTTGCTGGGAGTTAAAGAGCTTTACAGCACATGAGAATTTGGCTCAGAAGTCCCAACATTGACCACAAGGACTTTGGGAGCATGACCTGCCACCAAACCCATACAGAACGTGCCAAGACAAATAATAATTAGCTCTCTGTGCTTAATTCCACACAGCTGACCTTTTCAGAGCAAGTTTTTCATGCCACTAGGATCTGCCTCTAAAAAGCCAGTGACACTGGGCATCCTGCAAGTGTCACAAGGATAGTGACAGCTCACAGATAAAACCAGCACACAAACATGGACCTGGTGCCCTTTTTGTAGCTCCCAGTTTTAAATGAGCACCATCATCTAGAGCTCTGGAACTGAGGAAAAAGCACTGAAGCATCACTTGTAGCCACTGTGGCCACCAAACACTGCTCCAAGCTCTTGGTGGTGCAAAGGAAACAATTTTTTTCAGCTGTGAGTTCTGTCCATCAAGTAAAATATAAAGAGATGCACACACACACCTACCTGTATATATAATTTCCACATGGATTTTACTTCTGTTTCAGTCGAGCTCAAGCACCACAAGAGCTGCTCAGGGGAAGCAGTGCCACTGCCCCGTACTGTGGGCTTGTAAAAGGGGAAAATTGAGAGAGGAGAGGGGAAAATTGAGCTTTAGTCATAGTGTTATTTTTAATGGATTTGGATCCTGACTTCTCTGCTCTGAAACTCTTCAGTCTTAAGGAACCACTGCTCCTGTGCTGGAGGCTTCACCAGCACTCATGGGGGCAGGTGTGCAGCCCCCCAGATGTTCCCATTCACAGTCCAGCTCATTTGCTCCGAATTTGCATCAAAATAGGATCATGCTGAGACCCTGGATTCAACTCTCCAGCCTTTGGGGGTAGTAACTTTTTCAGAGAGCTCAGGTATTTCCTCCAGAGCTTGTCTATCACATCACTGCAAATGCCTCTGCTCTGGAAGGTTTTTGCTAGTCAGGAATGGGCTGTGATGAAGGTTTGGGGTGCTCCTTGCACGGAGGGCAGGGGCTGGCAGGCAAAAGCCAGACAGAGCAAGTGGGACTGGAGCTGTGCTGTTGCCACTGTGAGCCACCAAAGTGACAGGGCAGGGGCTTACCAAAGCTGACAGGGAGACACTGGCAAGGGTAGGAAAGGAGCCCCGGTGGCATCTGGCCAGCCCCATCACCCTACACAGCTTGGGGTCTAGAGCAGCTCCACTGCAAAGTGACAAACAGACAACCAAAATTGCTTTTTCTCTCTAAATGCTGTCCCCAGGCAGCCCAGCAGCAATGAAACAACCCTCTCGCCCAGTCTCCCCCATAGTTTATGATAAAGAGCCTTTTGTTGCAATTTAATTTGCAAACTTTCTCTTCTCTGCCATTCTCATGTGCCACGGTTCTGGAGACTCATATAAGTATTTTTACAAGAAACTCTTTCAGACAAATAAGTCTGGGGAGGTTTGTAATTTCTATTACCTCATGGTGACTCCATTGATAGACAGCAGCACACCTTGGGAGAATTAGGGAGCATAAAGTAATGGAGGTTTTTGTCCTCTCAAGACAGAGCTGTGAGTGCTGCCTGGCTCGCAGCCAACACCACCAATTACCAACCTGGAGCAGGAGACAGGTCCTAGTGCTGAAAAATTGCATTTTTCCAACAGGCCTGGTAATGATGGAGCTCTGCTCTGAGCTGCCATTTCCTCCTGGGCCTGTTAGACACCCAGGCCTGTGCAGGGTTTGGGCCATCTCAATGTTTGGGGACAGCTGTTGTCCTTTGGGGGGAAAACGATGGAGTTTGTGTTGCTGCCTCTTGCCTTTGCTGCCACTCACCACTCTTATTCCGGCTTATTTTCACAGAAGCCCTTTCTGCCAGGAGACAGAACAGTCGAGCATAAAGAAGCAATTTCAGAGGCACTGTCATTGGCAATTACGCTTGAAAGCCAGAGATTTAATTATTGTGTGAGAGCCATACCCTTGAAAGAGGAATCGCAGCGGTCCCATCACTGGAGAGGTTTCAGCGCTAAAACGGGAGACTCACGAAATGTCAAGGAGCAGAGCACAGCACTCCTGAGCCTCCCACCTCCAAACCCTGGTGTGAGGCTTTCTGGTGGCACCAGAAAGTTAGCTGTGAGCTGGGTTAATTGAGGACACAGGTGTCCTCAGCTGTCTGCAGAACGTGTGGTTTTGTCATGCTCGTTTTCCGTGCCTGCTCACCATCACTGGTGAGCGGCTGAAGCGCTTTCTCAATTCCCATTTCATGCCTGCGTTTTAAATTAACACTTCTTAGCTCAGGGTGATGATTTTTTTGTGTGTTTGTTGGGAATTTAACAATTATATTGGCGCTCACCAGCAAACAGGTCACATTCTGCACCTCTCTCAGGCTTACAGAGTGCCTGTAGATGGAGGAGAGCGCTGAATTGCCCTGTCCTGATCTCCACCAAGGACTGACAGCATCAAGAAAGCACATTTTGGTAAATGTACAAATAATTACCCAGCAGGTCTATAACAGGGCTTTAAATCCTATAGATGTGACTGCCTCAAAACAGGAGCAACTTTGCAGAAGATGGTGTTGGTGTAAAATCAGTGAGGACCAGGGTGAGGAGGCAAGCTGGGGCACAGGGGTGATGCTGAACATCTGACTGATCAAGCTGGGTTGGTTTAGCCAGGATTTCTTTTCCCACGTCCCCGCGTTGGGTTGTTACAGTACCCAGCAACACAACCACAGCCAGATACAGCAGATAAGCCTTTTTACAGCTGCAGTAGTGATGTGACATAAAACCAGGAAAAAAATTCCAATCTCCAAGCCCAGATATTCCTGATTCACCCACCCTTAAGCACCAGGAGACTTTTAACCCCAGGAAAATCACTTCTCCTGCTGCAGAGGGCAAGCACAAACCCGGCAGCGAGGCTCTTGCCATCCCCGGCTTGTCCAGCTCGCACCTCTTATCTCAGTGCTCGCGTATCAGGAATCCTCCCCCGCTCCCGTCCCGCTGGGCTCCCTGCGCTCGCTCCGGGTGCCAGGGCACTTATCCCAGCCGCGGCCGGCCAGCAGGGAATTTCCTCCCGCCGGAGCAGCGCTCCCGTGGCTCCCGGCCAGGGACAGCAGCTCCGGGCCGCCGCTGCCAGCAGCCCTTGCCAAGGCACTGAGGGTTTTCCTGGGAGCAGGGGCTGCGAGCCGCTGCAGGAAAAAGAGGATGCTCCTCGAGAGGTGAAAAAAACCGCGTTAAAAACCTCATCAAACTGGCTCAGGGTAAAGAGAAACTGATTTTTTTTTTTTCTCTCTCTCTCTCTTTCTGTTTCTCATGAATTAATTTGTTGGAGGAATGAGGCTCAGAAAAGAAGCAACGAAATACACGTTGAGTCAAACTGAGATACTTCTTTCAACCTGTTTCTTTCAACACAGGAAAACATCTTAGATTGGTTGAGGGCTATTTATCCTTCCAGTTATTGATAGTAGTGCTTTTAGGTTTATTTAAAAAAATAAATTAAAAATTCCCACTTGAAAAATAAGTTTTGTTTCAACTCCCCCTTCTCTTTCAGACACACACAACTCCGGGCAGCGTGGAGGCAGAATTGTTCATTGCTGACTGAATCACTAAATAATTTCTGCCCTGTGTGGGACTCCTATCTCAGAGTGGCTTTACTTTCATTAAAACTATTAGAAGCAAAAGAGAAAATGGGCAAGCTGGGGGTTGCTGGCAGCCTTTCCAGCTGTTTTCCAGGATATCCCCTTTCCCCCATTCCCTGGGTTTCATGCCAAACTCAGACTGGGGACGGCAGCAAATGACTCCCCCTCATCCCACAGACACTGTGCAGAGACAGGTGACATTGTACCCTGCTCTAGTGCCATGGATGCTCTCAGCGTCCCCAGGGGCTGTGTGGTGACATCTCCCTGGCGCCAGGACCCGTTTTGGGCTGAGCCCAGGGCAGGGTGTTGCAGCCTGTGAGGTGCAGGAAGTGAGGAGCCAGTGAACAACCTGAACTTGGCCACCCTTGGCCTAAACCCCGCAGAGGAAAGCCTGCATGCATGACATCTTCCTGTTAGGAAATATTAATCACGGCCATGTCCAAACATGGTAAGTGAAACCTCAGGGAAACCGCTGCTCTGGCCACCGAGGGCTGTGTGCTGGTGAATTCAGGAAGGCCCTTGTGCCTCAAAGACAGGGCCCAGCCCTCATCAGGGCACCACCTCCAGCCATGAATTGCCTCCCTGACGTCTGAAGCAAAATCTGAGCTCATCCCTCCCGTGCCTCTGTACCCAGCTGTTGTTTCTTGGGCTCAGGAAAGAGCCACGGGGTGAGCCAGGTAGAGGATGAAGCACCTGGAGAGGAGAAGAGCCAACCAACAGGAAAATCAGTTTGAGGGTGTTCTCAGCTCGCCCTCACCTTGCAGTGGTGTTGTTGGGGTGAGCAGGAGGGATGTCATGCCCACAGGAATCACTGACACACACCAGGGCATGACCAGGAGTGAAAATTCTGATGGCACCACTTCCTGTGAGACACCTGTATTACAAAAAAAACCCAAAAAACAAACAAACCAACAAAAAAACCCCAAACAACAACAACAAAAAAACCCCAAACAAATAAAAACCCAAACCAACCAACCAATCAAACCCATGGGAGGCATCCCAAGAGGTTTACAAGTAAAATAATGTTCCTGGAAAGAAGTGTCAGCACTCTGGCTTGCAGCTCTGTTAGGGCAGTCTGTTGGAGCTAAGGAGCTCACAATAGAGAACAGGAATAATCTCACATACCCCAATCCAGCATCATCCACCTTCTTAGGCAAGGCAAATCCAACCTGACTACCAGGTCTGGATCCCAACCACCAGGGGCCAGAACCCTTTTTGGGGCCAATTCCTGCTTGCAGGCCAAGCCCTGCTTTTGGACCTCAACCCAGTGTGGAGGCCAAGCTTCTCCTGTGGAATTCGAACATATTATAGGGCTTGAATTCCTTGTGGGGGCTACATCCTGCTTGTGGATCCCTAATTCCTGTGGGACCAACCATCCTCTGAGGCCCAAATTCATTCCAGGGCTCCAAGCCTTTCTCAGGGTTCCCAAATTACCTGTGGTGTCTATTCTGGGATCCAAGCCTTGCCTGTGGAGCTCCATACATCTGTGGGGTCCAGACATTTTCCAGGGGTCAAGTTCTGCTTGTGGGTCCCCAACCATTGTGGGGTTCAAAGCCCCTGAGATGCCCAAATCTCTTTTGGGATTTGAGCTTTGCTTGTGAGCCCCTTGTGGGCCCCAAGCCCTTTGAAACAGCCACATCCATTCTGGGGTCCCTGCTGTGCCTGTGGGTTCCAAATCCCTTTCAGAGCCCAAGCCTACCTGTGGGTCTCAAGCTCCCTGTAGGACTCAAATCTGTTTGGAGTCCAACCCTTGTGTGGGTCACCAGATCTCTGCATGGCTCAAACCTCCAGTGAGACCCAAATGTGTGTCAGGGTCCAGGCTTTGCCTGTGGGTACCCAATCTTTCATAGGCTCCAAAGCCCTTGAAGCACCCAAATCCTTTTTGGGGTTCACACCTGCTTCAGGTTCCCAAGCCCCCTGTGGTATTTAAATGCATTCTGAAGTCCAAGTTGTGCCTGTGGCTCCCAAACTTTTGCAGGGACCCAAACTCTCTGAAAGGCCCAAACCCCTTTCAGGTTCCAAGCCTGCCTGGGGGTCCCCAGCCCGCCGTGGTGCCTGAATCCATTTTGGGGTCTCACCTTTGCCATGTAGGTGTTGAACTCCTTGTAAGAACCAAAGCACCTGTGGTACCCAAATCGGTTTTGGGGTCCAAGTTTTCCCTGTGAGTTCACAACCCTTTGTGGGCTCAGACATCCTTGAAGCAGCCAACACTCTCTTGCTTTGGGATCCCCAGACTCCTGTGTGCCCAAATATGTTTTGGGGCCCATGCTGTGCCTGTGGTTCCCCAGCTCCTTGTGGGACACAGCTTCTCTGAGGGACTCAAATCCATTTTGGGGATTCCAACACCCCATGACCACTTGGGGGTCCAAGCAGTACCTGTGACTTCCCAATCCCTTGTAGTATAGACACCCTTCTTTGGTACCTAAATCCATTTGGGTTCTCATTTGTGGTCCCCCAGCCCTCTGTGGTGCTCACCCCCACTTTGGGGTCCACGCTGCCCCTGTGCTCCCCAACCCCTTGTGGGACACACTTCCCCATGGAACCCAAATCCTTTTTGG
>JAHXMQ010000807.1:136746063-136770030 GCA_020466415.1 Ammodramus savannarum pratensis | reverse complement strand
TTGTGGGACACAGCTTCCCCATGGGACCCACAGCGGCCCGGAGGGATGCGGGGAGATGCGGAGCGGTGGGAGGGGATGCGGGGCGGTGCGGGGCGATGCGGGGCGGTGCGGGGAGATGCGGGGCGGTGTGGAAGGGATGCGGGGCGGTGTGGAAGGGATGCGGGGCGGTACGGAGAGATGCGGGGCGGTGCCTCCCGCCGCTCCTGACTCAGCGCCCCGCCCGGCGGGGGCAGGAAGCCGGGCGGGCCGGCCGGCCCCGCTCCTGTCACCGCCTGCGTCAGAGCCCGGAGTTTTCCACTGACGGAAAAGGGCAGCGCGGGGCGGCGCAGCCCGGCCCGGCCCCGGCAGCGGAGCGGGAGGCGCCGCGCCAGGCACCGCCGCTGCAGCCGGAGCCGCCACCGCCGCCGCCGCAGGTAGGGACCGGGCGGGCAGCGGCGCCGGGATGGGGACGGGGACGGGGATGGGGGAGCCGGCGTGGGCGGCGAGGGGGAGGCTCTCGTTCTCGCATTTTACCACCGAGGGCTGCGATTGCGGGGTCCGCTCGGTGCCTGCCCAGCGCGGGGCTCGGCCGCCGGTTCCCGGCTCGGAGCCGTCCCGCCCGCCGTGCCGGGGTCGCTGCCGGTGCCCGCCGCTCGCTGCCGGCGGTCGCGCCGCCCCGGCGCCGTCTGGCCGCGCTGCCGTGCCCGGCGGGGCTGCGGCTGGGGCTGAGCCGCCGGCGAGCTTCGGGAGCCGCCGGGGCAGCGGCACCGCGCTCCTCCCTCGGGGGAAGCGCTGCGGGCTTGCTGCCCCCCGAGCCGGCCCCCCGCACTCTGCCCTACGCACACCCGAGCAGCTTGATGATATTTATTAGGAGTAGCGCAGAGTTCCCTTCTCACCCCGGCCCCGGTAAGTCCAGGCTCCGCTCCATCCCCGCGGTTCCAATTTTTTGATGTTGAGAGAAAGGTTGGGGAGGGGGTTGGGGGGAGCCTTGCCGGCTCGCTCTTCCCCAAATCCGCCCGGCTGGGGATGCTTTCCCGTCGCTACAGCAACACCTACCGACGGGCGCACGGAGGGACGGACGGGCGGACAGACGGAGCGGGGCACCCCCCACACCCCCCCGCCGCCTCCCGAAATGAGGCATCGCGGCTTTTACAGCCCACCTGAAAAAAAAGGAGGGAAAAAAATAAAATAAAAAAAGGATACCCCGTCTCCCGCCCCCGAGTTCTAAGTTTTCTCAGGTTTTTATAATTTTTTTTTGCCTGCTCCCCCCCTCTCCCTCCTCTACCCCCGGCATCCTCAAAAGTGTCTGTCACCTCCGAGTTACATAATGTCGCTGTAGGAAGAGGCTGACACACAGGGACAGCCCTTTCCTAAAGCAGCTCAGCCTTGCTAACGCCTGGAATGCCAACGCCTGGGTGGGATGGAGGGATGGATGGAGGGAAAACCCTCGCGGCCGTTTACAAACCTCGAAGTCACAGAATGAGGGAATCCTTAAGGGCTGGAAAAGCCCTCTAAAATCCCCGAGTCCAACCCTTAACCCAGCACTGCCGGGTTAAGTCTTATCAGTTGTTATCAGGAATTGATCACCAATTATTAATTGATTTTATTACTTAATTTTTTTCGTGAAAATGGTTTTAGTTTTGTTCTGCTGAGCAGTTTGCAGAGGTAGCCCGTCAAGGTGTGTGTGTGGGGAGGGAGGTGGGGTTATTTTCAGGATGGCTGGGTTTGTTCTCCTCCCGGAGAGGCTCCGCAGCTCCCGGCAAAGGCTTTAATAATTCAGCGCAGGAAATGCGTGCGTATATATAGCAGGGAAGGTAACGCACAGCGTGTACCTACAGGAGGACAAATATGGAAACCTGGTGTGAATTATTCATGAGGTGTGATCAAATAGAGGATTTTCCTAGACAAAGCACACTTCGCTGTTTTCCTGTTTGTTACAGCACAATCTGCGCCGAGTACATCGGAACCTCCTTTCATTTTGGGCCGTGTCAGATAACCTTTAATGTATTTGCTGAAATCTCTTATTTACCTTTCAAGCTGTCACGGCAAGAACTAAGGGGCTTGGTAGAAAAATCTGACAGCCTTTTTTTTTTTTTTTTTTTTTTTTTTTTTTTTTTTTCTTTGTGGCCTTCCAAAAATTAGGAGATGGAGTAAACACTTCTGCTGTTCCTTCCGGGGAAGGTGTTTGCCTGTTCAGTCTCTGACAGGAGCACAAACTCGTGGTGCTACGGACTGATTCATGCTCCCACTCCGCAGCACGACGTACTTTGGGTTTTGCTGTTGCATAGTAGGCAGAGGCTATTTTTAACCGGAGCAAGGTTATGAAACCTTAGACCCAGCTGGGTGAAAATAATCTGGTCTGAACTGGAAAGCACGGCTTTATGTGGCTGGGAACACGCGTGGGACTGTCCCCTGGAGGCTCCCGGTGGGATGATCCCGCTCCCCTCGGCTCCAGTCAGCCCCGAAATTGGGAAGTGCTGTCACCGGGAGGCTGTCACGGCGGCACAGGGGAAACCACTTAAGTAAATATGCGAAGAATTAAAATAGTTAAATGATTGAGCAATGTATCAGTGCTGATAGCGTGGCGATTATTCAATAACCCTGAGGTGTTGCTGGGCTCACCACTGCTGTTAGACATCAGATTTCTGGGATTGCTGAGCGGCAGGCTCAGCTCCGCAGCGCTTTTTTGGGGGGGATTCTCACTCCGAGATCTCTTTGCCCACAAGAAACGGCGGCGTGCAAACAAACACCAGCCCTGGCAACTGCTCCGCCAGCTGCCCTCGCAGCCGTACCTGGCTGAAATATGCGGTGGTGTTTTTTAAACTAATATTTACTCCTGCTAGACCTGCACAGCCACTGCGGCTCCGGGGGAGGGAGCGGAGCCGCTCTGACTCACGCTCGGTCCTGAGCTGGCTCCCAGCATCCCGGTGTGCTGGGAACGCTCCATCCACCTCGCTGTGGGCTGGTATAGATCCTCTGTGCCCTCCTGGCGTGCAGAATTCCACTTTGTCTCCCTGAGATTTAAAGTCAGCAAACCAGCTCAAAAAGTCACCGGGAAGCAAATAGTTTTAGTGCGCTGTGCTGAGTTTTGGGGGGTCAGAGGGATTGTTTCTTTGATCTCTTGGCAAAAGAAACTTTGCTTGAAATAACTCACGCACAGATCCTTCCATCCTTTAGGACGCTCCGCCAACAAACCCCCCCAAAATGTGAGATATTCTTGCTCCTGGGTGTTCTGCAATGCCATGGGAATTGTGGCACAAGCAAAGGCAGCTGCTGGAGTCGCTGTGAGGAGTTTCCTTTGCTTGTGCTGCTGCTTCAAAGCACATCTACAGCCCCAAAACACAGCTCTGAAACATCTCCTCCTCCTCCCAATTCTGCCCAAAGCCTCTTTGTGCAGTCTCCTGGAGACTGGACACTGGTAGGGGTTTTTTAGTTGCCTTCCTCTGCACTTGGCTAAACAAATGCCAAACCTTCTTAAATCTAAATTACTCGAAATATTTACTGTTGAGACGTCGTCCAAGAGGAGGATAGTTAAAACATTAATTCCTTGCATTCCAGTGTATTAGGGCTTTACCCTGCAACTTGTTGGGTGCCAGAAATGGGACTTTGCAGATTGGATTCCCTTCCCCCCTGACTGGACTGCCCCCTCCTATTCCCCCCCACCCAAACTTTAATGCTTTAAAAAAAAAGCAAAAAGAAAAAAAAAGGAGGGAGAGAGAAAGAAAGGAATGCACATCTGGGCTAAATATTTGTTAGAAAGTATTCCCAGGATAGTGGGAGTTCTGGTGCCAGAGAGGAATTCCTGCGGGTTTGATCCATTGCATTATGTACTTGTTCCAAAAGCTGTTTTCAGTAAAATAGATGAGTAAGAAGTCTTAGCCAAGAACAGAATGTCTTTTTTGGCAACTGAAAGGAAGATAGGATTATTTTATTTCAGGTTATGTAAAAAAAAAAAAAAAAAAAAAAAAAAAAAAAGAGAGAGAGAGAAGGTGGTAAAATCCTGCACTCCATGGTGCCTGAAGAGATTTGCAATGGCAAACTCAGATACAGATATTTATTTTTTCCATGCTGCTGTGGACATTTCTGGGACTTGTTTTTAAGACTCTGCTGGTTCCTTGCAAAATTACTGCAATTAAAATATCCTCATTGTGTCTGAATGGGCCTCGGGGCTTTTTTGGCTGAGTGACCAGTGGCCTTGGTGACATGGCTTTAAAGGCAGCATCCAAATTGCTGGTGTGAATTCAGTCTCCACATGCCAGGGTGAGGAGGGGAGCAGAGGATCACCCTGGCTTTGACAGTAAAATGCCCATCTGGAGGATTTTTTGGGGTAGGGTAGAAACAAACACTGATGAGTGAAGCTCCACTACCTCTCTCCTGAGAAGCATTTGAAAATTTGGCTTGGAAAACACCACAGCCATAAATCAGCAATGAGGGGGAAGGTGTAACAGGAGAAAATCACTATATTTTGGCTGGTGGGCAGCAGGTTCACCAGCTTTTTCCCATTAGCTGGGAATCCTGTTTGCACAACGCCTCCTTTGCATTAACAAAACAATAGGTGTCTTGAAGAAGACAGCGTGCCAAAAGTGGTTTTTTTCCCATCCATTTGGCTCATTCTCATAGATAGGGAGCTGCACAAACCTCCCTTCATCCTCCTGGCTGGTGATAGTATTTAAAAAATAAATAAATAGAATTGCACCATCTTATGCACAGCTTGCCTTGGCTCTGGCTTGGTGTTTGTGTTAGCTGGGTTCTCTGGCTGTGGGAGAGCGCTGTGGTTTCCCTCTGGGCTGGCTCTGGGGGGATGTGGTGCAGCGCCTGATGGGAAAGGTGACCTGAGCATCAGGGCTGCTGCATCCTTGGTCCAGCTCTGGGAGTTATCCCTGTCTCAAGCAGCATGGCCTTGGCTCCTCCAGCAGCCTCTGGATGTCTCCCACGGGACTTGGATGTGGTCAGCATCTCATCTCTGAGGGTGTTTGCTCTTGGAAATGTGTCCTAAAGGCAATAAGGGAGCTGATTCCTCCCTCCCTTGGCTGTAGTGGCATCCCTCACTGTCATCCCTCACTGTCCTGTGGAGCATTCTCTCTGCAGCAGGAGCTGATGCTTTTCCAAGCCACATGAGGGATTTTTATTTTTTGCGAAGTTTTTGCCCATTCCAGGTGGACAGTGGGGTCTGCAAACCTCTGCAAACAAAAAGCAGCCCAGGCCATGGATTTCAAGAATTTCTTTGCTCCTGATTATTTCCTAAAGAGACAGAGCAGGATGCTCATACACAAAAATAAAACAAATAAAAAGCTTGTTATTTGCTGTTTTGCGGCCACCTGCGAGCTCAGCTTTGCCACGGAGCAGGCAGCAAAGCGGTTAATCCAGGTGTTGGGTAGGACATGTGCTGCTGGGGCTGGAGGGTGGCCAAATCCACCTTCTCTGCATCTATTTTGGATTAGGGCCAAAAAAACAACAACCCCTCTGTGGCAAAACCACCTGCAGCTCCAGGTCTGTTGAGGAGGAGGAGGGATGGAGGGATCCCTTCTCCCCAGGTTCAGGGAGAAGTGCTGGCCCTGTAAGCACGCCTTGCAGCCAATGATTAACCCCTCCAGGCCAGGGAAGTGCTCCAGCCAGGGACTTTTGTGACCTTTAAGGTGACTATTGTCTCCTGGGAAGCTGGTGGTAAACATAATTAGGGAGGGCTGGTGCAGAACTTGGAATGAGCTGTGTGCTCCTGTCCTGCAACGTGATACTGCTTGGGGCTGTCAGGACACTGAAAATCCCATGGTGGGGAGGTTCTGCCACTGGTGTGGTGTCTGTGCTGTCAGAAGGGCAGGTTTTGTGCTTTTTTGTTTTGTTTTTTTTTTCTTTTTCAGAGACTTAAATTAACTTCAGACATGCAAAGTGGGGTGAGAAAGTGTTTCGGTTGCAAAGAATGGAGAAGTTTCATGTGGTGGGAGGGGATGTGGACTGGGTGTCTGGCACCCCTGTATCTGCACTGTCACCATCCCAGGGCTGTCTGCTATCCCAGGTTATCCAAATTGTAGGGATGCTTTAGCTTTTGTGTATTATGGGGTGGCTGGTAGCATCCCACATTGCTGGGGCTCTCCCCTCCTTGCTGGAAGGATTTCCTGGGCTGGGGCTGCATCCCTGCAATGTGATTGTGTCTTACATGGTGGGATGGGGTCAGAGCAAGCCACCCCTCAGGCAGCAGCTCTCAGCTCTGGGGATGGCTCACTGGATCCCAAATAAGCTTCTGCAGGAGCAGGGGGAGCTGGGCTGGTGTTGCCAGAGTCTCAAAAGGTGGAATGATCCACCATCAATGCATCCCAGGCTGATTGGGTGCTGATGTCCATTAGAATCATAAAATATCCTGAATTGAAGGGAGCTACAAAGATAATCAAGTCCCAGCTCCTGGCCATGCACAGGACCACCCCAAGAGTCCCATCCTGTGCCTGAGAGCATTGCCCAAACTTACTGTAGGCAAAGGCCTTCATATTTTCTTTTTTTGTCTCCCGAATTTGCACAAACTTTATAAAAGCAAAGTTTAAAAGATGCAACACTGTTATTTTTGGCTTTCTTTTTTCATTATTTTTTTTTCCTTTAAGATGAGCAGGGGCAAATCATGCAGGAAATTTAGGAATCTAGGCAAGTACAGAGCTCCTTTGTTTTTAATTAGCTGCGTTGTTTTTAATTGCTTCTATGCTTGATACATAACCCAGCCTAAACAAGAATAGCTTATTGAATGGGGGACTGACTATGAAAGGCACCGTGAGGAGAAGGGCTGTTCTTCACAGTTGATATATTTGTATTTCAGTGCTTCATTTAATAAGTCTGTTTCCCCGGGGGGCTGTAGCAAGTAAATCATGCCAACAGATTGTTTTCTGCAAACTGGCTTATTTTTGTAATTAGCAAGACGTTAAAGCTGTAACTGCATAGAAAGCGATCTGGGTGAGGAGTGAACATAAAAGAATTAGTAAGCAAAATGTAATACTTACTGTTTGATGACATTTGTGTTGATTGGATTGGTTTCTGGACAGTTTGTTGTCTGGGATAGTTTCTTCTGCAGTGTTGTGAAAATGGGAGAGAAATTCACAGATGTGCACAGCGAGTGTAGTGAGGTGAGGTGTTTTAGGGGCAGCACTTTTTGGGAATCACATCTGCATGGCCAAGTGGGTCTGATGGGGAAGCCTTGCTGGGGGTTACAGCTGTCCTGCTCATCACCAGAAACTGCTAAAATTTCCCTGGCTTCATGTTGTTTTTTTTGCTTTGTTTTCCAGTTATATGACAAAAACGGCGTCACCATGAGCGGAGTATTGAAAAGGAAGTATGAAGAGCTGGGAGATGACAGCACCTACTGCTCCTCCTCCTCCTGCTCCCCCCTGTCCTCCTCAGCATCCTCAGGCTGGGACACTGATGAGGAGAATTCCCGTGGAGAGCCCAAGCCCAGCTCTGCCTTAATGTCCAGCTTCACCCGTGAGTAGCTCTGGCTTTCCCAGGATCAGCCATGTCTCTGCATGGGATTTTTGTCGGGTGGTGGTGGGTCACCATCTCACAGAGACCCCCTTGGGGCACACCTTTATGGCCAGAAGTGGTTGTGGCACCTGCTACCTGCTGTGACACTGGTTTTTAATTATCCATCCATCTCACAGTGGTCTTCCTCAGCCCTTCCTTCCAGTATTTATTATTCCTTGAAATATTTTTGCTGAAGTCCAGGTTTGCAGGAATAGAAACCCAAGGATGGGTGTGCACAAAGGCATGTGGGTGCCTCCAAGCCTGTGCTGCAGGACCATCCCACCAACCTTCAATTCCCTGTCAAGCTGTTTCACAGGCAAAACCTAATCAGACAGTGAAGGTCTGTAATGCTCTTTTTTAAAAATGATTAACCAGTAACGTAATTACCATTTCAGAACTTGTTTCCTACGTAAATTGGGTACTTTGCCAAAGAACATGACACGTTTGACATTGCCTGAGCTGCTAGTACAGATAAAAGCTATTTTGTTTTCCCAGCAATGTAAGTTTTGAGAGCTTTTAGGAAAACACACAGAAGGGAGAGTTGCAAAGCCCTTTATCTGCCGTGTGAAGGGAAAATAAAAAGTACAATAGAAGAACATCTTCATGGAGGAGAAATAGTCCAACCTAGTAAATTATACTGAACACCCACTGTATATAGCAGTTAAGGTCCACTTAGCAGACATACACAAACACGCAGTGGTCTGAAAAGGCTTTAGAAGTCTTGTAATAATAAAGAGTCTCATTCTTGCTTGTCTTCCCAGGTTTTGTGACAAAACAATGAACTTTTTGTACTCTCTGGCTCAATTGGAAAAGGGTCAGGAATGGGAAAACAATTTCAGAGGAGGGGTGCAGGGAGAGAGAAGCAAATGCCAAAGTGCAGCAGCTCGGCCGATAGATGATCGTGGTGGTTAACTTGCCTTCTGATAAAGAGCTCGTGTTTTAGGAGATTGAGTCAAGGTTATTGTGAAAATGCAACTCACAGTGCAGAGATATGATCAGAGTGACTGCAGGGCCCAGTGTGAACCCCCAGCTATTGAGCAGAAGCTGCTGACACAGCTGGGTGAACACTTCTTTTTTCTCTTTTTTTTTTTTTTTTCACATGAAACCGAAACACTGTATTTTGGCAAGTGAGACCTGTGAAATGTGGGTGCAGTTTAACTGTCCAGTCTTGCACTTTCACAGCCTTTGGGGCCCACCAAAGCAGCTGAGCCCCTCGGGTTGTTGCAGAATTTTCCTTGGATCCCATGCAGGGCTGCTTGTGGCTCTGCCTCCCAAAGAGCAGGGCTTGATCCCAGCTCTGCAGCACTCACCCATCCTTTCTGGGTTATTTTTTTCCAACCAAAGCACCCCTGCACTAGCAGAGAATGGGGCCAGAAATGCCTCCCCACCACAGATTTGGGTGTAGCTGGCTCTTGTTCCTGCCACACTCATGTGGCTGTGCCTGGCTTTGCTTTCTTGGCAGGCCACACTCGTGGAAACTCACTGACTCTGAACCTGCCCTGACTAATTATTCCCCCTGCATCTCCTGTGTTTGCATGTGCAGCTGTGCAGGGCCAGGTATCTCTGGAGAGGCTCTGCTCTAAGTGATGTGGAGCATGTTTCAGCAGTTTAAGATAAACCAGAGTCATGTATTGCCGTGTTTACCCAGGGATCACCTGCACAAAGATTAACATCTTTGCAGCTGCTCTCAAATGAGTCTCTTGAGAATAAACCATAGATTCAGAGTTCCTCCCAGTGGATGGTGAGAGGAAGTACCAGAAAAAACAGCAATTTGGGCTGTTTTCTGCCCTGCCACAAAAGCTGGAGCCATGAAGCACCAGGAATACCAATGCCCTGGCATCCCAGGAGCAGACCAGGGGCTCCTGAGCGTGGGGCAGAGTGGATTTAGAGAGGCAGATGTGTAGGATGGCTGGTTGCTTGTTCAGTATGCTCTGCCACACGTGAAGAATAAGCAAATGGATGTTCCTGGGGGAAGTCAAGCAGGAAGGAGAAGCAGCAGCCACCTTGTAGGGTGAATCTCATCATTGACTCTGATGCAGCAAGGCTTGATTTAGCTTCTTCTCCATCCTCATCCCACCTCTGAAGTGTTAGTTCCTAAAGCACCACCAAGCAATGTTGTAGCCTTGTCCCAGTGTGCCTGTTGAGAGAGTAATTACAAATCCTGCCTGTTTGTAATATTTCTATTCCATCTGCAGCATGGCTTAGTGATTTTTCTTTTTCTCAATTCTCCCCTTTTCAGCCACATCAATCCTGAAGAAATCCAAGCGACTAAAGAAGAACAATGTGGAGTTTGACCGGGTCACTGTGTTTTACTTCCCACGCTGCCAGGGCTTCACGAGCGTGCCCAGCCGTGGGGGCTGTACCCTGGGCATGGTCAGCAAGCACAGCTCCTCCCGCCAGTTCACGCTGGCAGAGTTTTCAAAGGAGCAGGAGAACGTCCGTCGGGGCAAGCTCGAAGAGAAATTAAAAGAGGAGAAGTTGGAAGCGTTGAAATGGAAAGTGAGTGAGGAGCGTGGGGCTCGGTTGATGGGGAGCTGGTGGATGCTGTTGGTTAATTGGCCAGTTTTTAGAAAGAGCCTCTGAGACCTGGGAGCTTCAATCCTTAGCTCTCAGTTTGAGTCTCCAAAAAACACAGGTTCCAGTGGGGGACTTTCATTTAGTTCTCCACCTTTGAAAAGTGAAAAGCCACAGAAGACATTTGAGGTGAAATACCACAGTTGCTGACATTTTTGCTCTTTTGGTAGTACCTCTCTGTCTTTGAGGATCTTCTTGAGACTCTTTGGCATCTCCCAAAGTCTTTTCATTTCTGGTTTAGATACTTGATATCCCAGTCAGGAAGACTAATCAGGTCTTGACTTAGATGTTGATCCTGAGGTTGGCCACCATGGGGAAGAGCTCATTCCTTTCTTATTTCCCCCTCTCAGCTGGGAGCTCCAATGGCTCTGGGTCCCAAACAATCCCCTAAGGCTTTGTCCATGTTCTGCCCTCAGCTAACCATGAACGGCACCAAGGAGTCGGAGGAGGCCAACCAGCTCACCATCGAGGACATCTCCGATGATGACATCGACGTCAGCAACGTGGACCTGGAGGATGGCTTCTTCCTGCAGCCCTACCCCGCCAAGAAGAGGCGGGCGCTGCTGAAGGCCGTGGGCGTGAAGAAGATCGACAAGGAGGAGAAGCGGGAGCTGCACAACATCCGCCTGTCCCGGGAGGACTGCGGCTGCGACTGCCGCGAGGTCTGCGACCCCGAGACCTGCAGCTGCAGCTTGGCAGGCATTAAATGTCAGGTACAGCCTCACCCCTGGGCATGGGGGGGATGTTGTGGCTCCAGCTGTGCGTTAGAGCAGGGGGGTGTGAGCAAGAAGAAACTTACTTTTGCTCCCTTATGTCTCCTTTCGGGCTGTTTTGTTTTGCTTTTTGGTTTTGGAATCTTTGGGCAGAGCTAGGGCAGTCTGTAAATCCATCTGCTCCCACCTGCTCTTGGAGGTGAGGAAAGCTCTTGGAGCATCCCTCAGGCTGCAAGGCAGGCACTGCTTGGAAAGATTCTCTTCCCAAATCACACACTCAGCCATCCCCAGGCTGCAATGAGAATGTCCCTGCTTTACATTCCCACGAGATCCATACCTGCTCCATCTCCTGTTGGGCCACGTGGGAATGTCTGCAAGGAAGAGCTCCTTGCTCCTCACACGAGGCTGCGCTTTCTCCCCCTCCCCCAGGTTTTATTTTTAATTCCTTTTTCTTCTGGTGTGTGTCACAAATCCCAGCGCGCTCAGGCGAACGTGGGAGTGTCAGCTGAGCGTCAGCCCACAGCGGAGCTGTGCAGGCCACCTGCACAGTGGGATAATCCCCCTCTATTCAATTAGGGAGTTACATTTTTCAGGATATTTTTTGCAGGTGCCTGCCCAGCTGTATTTAGGGAGCCTCATTCCCTATTCTGGGCGCTGCTTTCTCCCTCGCTGCCGTGTTTGGAAGCTGGGGGTGGCAGAGGTGGGTGCACACACACGGGTGCTCCATGTGTGTGTCACAGCCCCCCTCTAGTGGCTGCTGCAGATCAGATAGTGAAATCATTAAACAGCAATAAAGAAAAAACTCACTTTTGCTCCCTTATGTCTCCTTTGGACCTTTTTGTTTTTGGAATCTTTTTTCTTCACTTGTACTGAAATCCAACTTTTTATGACACCTCTTCAAAAGAGCAGGGTGTCTTTATTTTTTTGTTTTCTTTCTGCTTTTAAACCCCTCAGCTGTTAATTACTTGGTTTCTCAGGGCAGACAAGTCACGGGCAGTTTTGGTTTTATGCCACTGGGTTCAATCCTAACCCTCCCCTTCTGCTTCTCCCTGTGGCCAGATGGATCACACCTCCTTCCCCTGCGGCTGCACCAAGGACGGCTGTGGCAACACCGAGGGCAGGATCGAGTTCAACCAGGCCCGCGTGCAGACGCATTTCATCCACACCATCATGAAGCTGGAGCTGGAGAAGCAGCAGCAGCAGAGCAGCGAGAAGGTGGCGGAGGCCGAGCCCCCGTTCCGGGAGCGGCTCCCTGCGCTGGGATGCGCGCCAGGGAAGGGCTCGCTGGAGGAGCGTGCGGTGCCGCTGGCGCCTGCCTTCCAGTTCAGCCCCGACCTGGAAGCCCTGGGGGAGAACAGCTGCAGCAGTGACATGACAGACTCCTCCATCTCCTCCCACCCCAGCGAGGACCTGGAGGAGCCCTACGAGAGCCTCCCCTCCGACAAGTCCCAGTCAGACGTGGACGACGACGGCTTGGCGCGCATCCTCCACTTCAACGACTCGGACGCCGAGGAGGAGAGCAGGCGTGGCCAGGATGACCTCGGCTGCTTCCATCCCACCGACTTCTTCATCGAGGACCATGGCAGTGAGGCCAAGCCCATCCCTGGCCACTTGTCCCACCTGTCAGAGTGCCTGGATGAGAATGCCAACCAGGACAGCGGGGGTTTGCTGGAGGATGCAGCCCACGGGAGGTGCGATGGGCTGTCCTGCTGCGCCCCCTCCTCCACTGAGCCCTGCTCCAAGAGCTATGCCGACCTCAGCCTTTCCTCTGATTCCTTGGATTTCTTCCAGTCCTTCTCGGACTATAACTTGGGACCCCTTTACAACTCCTTAAAGGAGTATGAGAACCTGGATAACTTCTCAGCATTACAGTTTCAGTTGCCTAATTTCCCTGGCTTCCCACAAGCTGGAGATCAGGGCTCCTGTTTCTTGGAGTCCCTCATTGGTTTGTCCGAATCCGTCCCTGAAACCCCAGCCCCTTTCACAGACAATCAACTTTTGGAGGATGCCATCAAGTCATCACTGATGGAGACAGTGAAGGTGTGAAACACTGATGTAGCTCAGGCAAGGACTGATGCCAAAAGGAAAATGGAGGAACAGTTGGACAGGCAAACTTTCACTGAAAGGATGGTGTGCTACTCAAATCTAAGGAGGAAAAAACAGCAACAGCAGAAGACTTTCTAAGCAAATTAACTATTTTTGGTCTTTATACAACATGGACATTTTGACATACTGCAGCTACAATCAGTTCTCTCGCTGTTTGTGCAAAAATTTCTAAACTTTCATGATGGGGTGGGGAAGGGAGGGAGGGAGAAAGACTTTCACATGAGAATTTCCTTGTGTTTTGTACGAAAAGACCTGTTGAGAAAAACTCCTCGCTAACATTGCCAGTCGTCCATACAGCCCCTTCTAGAAACGTTTCAGTGTTGCAGGAACTTTTTAAGGCAACTTTTTGATGCTGTATTTATTGTGAAAATTTGTGGTTTGCGTAAGAGTCGGCCCAACACACTCTTACGTTTAAATCTGATGAGGTTTACAGAAGAGATCCATACACTATATACATAATCATTCTTCATCTATTTATTGCAAATTCCAGAATTTAACTAGCCACTGAAGCTTGAACTAGCATGAAACCTTATTTAAATTGGTAATACCTCAGATGTATTATGTGTACAATCATATTTTTTTGCATAATATATCTGTATTTATTTATTTTCTACCTGTAGTACGTGAATAGCACTGTGGTTTGTCGATGACCTGGAAGGGCAATAAGGTCTTCAAGAGGAAGATGACCCTGGTTTTTCTGAGTCTGAATGGTGTTGGCTGTTTGTTCTTCACTTCACATTTCTAAAAATACTGAACAGAAGTGGTGTGGGAGGGGAGGGACGAGGGAAGAGTGTGTGCAACATCCCTTGGTTTCTCCCAGCCTTGTCGTAGACATGAGAATGATGTTTGGTCTCCATAATGTCACTGTGGAGAGCAAAGCAAGCAAAACCTTCAACTATTTAAGGTGTAACATTAATACTAGCACGAAACGAAACCCAACCCCTTTTTGTAAATTATTTTATAATTTATTTAATTTCCTAGGGATTTGGCCATGAGATCTTTCCCATCAGTTATGGTGCCTGAATATGCAGAGGAACTGTCAGCAGCGGTGGGGAGGTGGAACCATAAGGACCTTGGCAGCCCTCGTGGGGGGCTTTGGGGAGAGCAAAGCCAAAACAGCAACAGTGCTCATGCTCCTCAGCAAGTGCTCCTTAGGACTCCCCAGCACCGAGGATGTCGCAGCTCCAAAATCCAGTGGGTCACACTGATTGTACTGTATTTTTATATAGGTGAATCAAGTAATTCAAGCAAAACAGATGGATATGAAATTTTTTGGGTTGTTTGTCCTGTGAGTGTAGTTTTTGAAGACCTGAAGACCAAGCTGGAAAACTGAAGGCTTTTGGTTTTTAAAATGAGAGAAATCTTTGTGTTTAGGAAGGATGCTGGAGGCTGCCTTGGCCTTTTGTTATTTAAGTCAGTCTGAGAGCATGACACTGGCCATGAGATGTAACTGGACAAAAAAAATCTGTGCATCAGTGATACACTAAGTGCCTACACCAGTGGTATGGAAAAAGCAAAATGGATTTAAAACCTACTGGCTTTAAATTCCCCCTTGGAAAATTTGGTGATGGGAGTGATTCCTGGCATTACCAGCACAGGAGGAGGAGACAGTTCTGGTGTCCCCAGCTCTGCTGCCCTGGGAGCAGCTGGAGGGAACTTCTGGGGGTGCAGAGACACACAGACAAGGGAACCAACCCCGACACATGGATTGAGGATTTTTCCATTGGCTGAACTGTTTCTATCCCCGACCACAGGGATGGTGCTCTTGGATACCCGCTCCTCGACAGGTGCCTCAATGCAAACCTGCCGGCAATTTAGGAAACTTCTGGCGTACGAAACGTGGATTGCTTGGAGTTTTTTTTTTTAAAAATCCTTATTATTGCTATTTAATTGTACATCTTCTCTGGTATTGAGCCGGTCAACTTGGAAGTGGAGCTGACCCCCATGGCCACGAGCCCGTGCTCGCCGCCGCTTCCTCCTGCAAGGCGACTGTAGGAATACTACTGGCAGATGGAGGATTTCCTGGATATATCTATTATTATTATAATTATTATTATTATTGTTATTATAATAATTATTATTATTTTTATTATTATTTTTCATTGTCGTCATTGGTTCTTTAGACTGAAAAATCCCCTTTCCGGTTATCTCCTAGGTGGTAGTTCCTTCAGTTCCTTCAGACTGCATCCAAAACACTGACAGTGGAAAGTCCGGTAGCCTTCTGTATTTATTGGCACTAATATATTTTGTAACATTCCTAGGTTTCTCTGCATATATATATTTATATATATAAAATATATTTATATATTTTATATATAAATATATATATATATATACACACACACACTTTTTTAAAATGAATTATTGGGATTGACTCCTGCCTTGTGGATTTTTTTTTCAGTAATTTATTCTTTTTATTTGTGTTGGTGCCAAAAAAGAAAAAAATATTTTTTTCTCTTTTTTTTTTCCCCAGGGCACTGAATTGTAAATATATAATTTTTTTTCTTCTTGGTATCTGTGTAAAAAGTTGCCTGTTAAACAGTTTAAAAACTGGGTATTTATTGACACAATCTGTAATTATCTAATGTATTGGTTGGAACACTTTGGTTTCAACATAGCTTTATTTTAGCTTTCTTTGTGTATATATTGTGATTATGTTGCTTAAAGGTACAAGTTAAAAAAAATGCTTTATTTTTACCTTATCCATTTGCATTTGTTTATAAAAAAAAAGCATATTTGTCTACAGCTGCTGTCTCTCATTTCATCAAAGCAATATGAAGAAATTTCCATTACACTTTCAATAAAAGAATTTTGTTTGAAATTCTTCACTAATGTCTTTTTTGTGATACAATAACATTTTCTTTTTTTTCCTAAATAAAGTAAAAATCAGTGCATGGGATGTGTTTTTCCCAAACTTTTTGGCCTTGTGGATGGTGGCTGCTTGTCTCTTAAGGGATGATAGAATAGACAACAGTCCTGGCAGCATCCACATCACCAAGGAGAAATCTTGGGAAACCCTGGAAACCACCTTCCCTCCTGGGTTACAAATCATTTCTCATTGCCCCGTGGCCCCCCTGGGACCTGGAAGGATGCAGCTGGGCAGAAGCATCACCACAGTCCTGTGCCCCTGGGGAAAAACAGAAAAAATACTCTTGGTCATGGCAACAGCACGGAAAGAAGAGAGTAGCATGTGAAGCAGCAGCCCACTGTACAAAGGAAAAAAAGATGGATAAATCCCAGGAATCTAGATGGGGAAAAGCACACCTCTCCCATGGGTGTGTGGCTGTCAGCACAGGCATAAATCATAACCACTGCCATTGACCTGAAAGCAAGGGAAATTGGCCAAAGAATGCCATTGTCTCGTTTTCCATTGGGAATCCATTTTTAAAGGTTGCCATCTGCCCCCAGAGCAGAGAAGCTCAATTAATTGAATAAACTATTTGTTACAAATTATTTGCTGAGCTGTAAAAGCAGAAATACTGAAAAGAGGCTCATCCATGGAGGCTCTGCAACACGCAGTGAAGCTCAGCCTGTTTACCCACCCAGAGGGATGTGTTTGGTTGTGGGTTTCTTTTCTTTTACGGGGTTTATGTCTGTAGTTCCCTCTTACATTACCTATTTTCTGACTGGGAGTGGATTAGTTCCCAACATAGAGCTCCAGCTGCAGCACTGATGGGATTTTGGCTCATGGTGATGACTTTGTTTCGTGCCCTGGCACAAGACATCATCACCAGGGGACCCAACAGCCCCAAGGGACAGTGCTGAAACAGCCCCAAGGTGCTGCATCCCACCAGCCTCTGGCATGGGCATCCCCATGAGGAATCACAGACCCCTGGAATGCTTTGGGTTGGTAGGGATTATATTGCAGACCACCCGTTTCAACTCCTCTCCTGATGCCTTTCACTTCATGTTGCTCTAAGCCTCATCCAGTGTGGTTTTGGGCACTTCCAGGGATGGGGCATTCATAGCTTCTCTGGGAAACCTGTGCCAGGGCCTCACCACCCTCAGAGTAATGAATTTCCTCCTAATATCTAATGTAAACTTGCCCTCTGTCACTTCAGAGCCAGCTTCCCTGTCCTATCACTCCGTGCCCTTGTCCAAAGTCCCTCTCCAGCTCCTTTAGGGACACTGCTTTGGATGCAGCCCACTATGGGGCTGGGGCTTCCTGGGCTGCCAGTGCACACTGCCAGATTGTGTCCAGCCTTTCATCAATCCCCCAAATCCTTCTGCTTTCCAGCCATTCTCCACCAAACCTGTGTTTGTGTTTGGGATTGCCCTGACCCCGTGCAGGATCTTGGGTTTGTTTTTTTTGCTCCCATCCCATCCCAGTGACAGACTAAAATTCAAATGAGAACATGCCAATAATTGACCATTCTGCAGCGCCCTTTCCCAGGGAAAGCCAAGCTGGCCTCCAGGTCTGAGTTAAAGCCTCAGCTCTTGGAAAACCTGGGGAAAACTTCTGCTGAATTCCATGGGAAAATTCTGTTGAATTCCATGGGAAAATTCTGCTGAATTCCATGGCAAACTTCTGCTGAAATCCATGGGAAACGCTCTTGGATGGGCAGAGGAAATGCCTGTTGCAGTGAGAGGGGTCTGGAAGCCCCAGCAATGCATCATCACCTGGGACGCTTTTATTGCCTCTGCAGAAGATCTGAGGCTCCTTTACCCACTGCAGCGTCACACTGCTCAGACACACTTTACAAACCTGCTCTTTTTCCTTCCTTTAGCCAGATAAATGACAAAAAAACCCCCAAAAAACAAAAAACAAAACAAAAAAAAAAAAAAAACCAAACCAAAAACAAACCAAAAACCAAAACCAAAAACAAAACCACTAAAAAATCCCCCAAACCTCCTGCCTCCAAGGCAAGCATAAAACCCTATGGATGCCCTCAGTGTTACACAGCCAACACCCCTGCTCTCATCTTGCCCCGCAGCTCCTGGCTTGTTTGTTTTGTTTTGTTTGTTTTGTTTGTTTTGTTTGCTTGTTGGTTTTTTTTTTTTTTAATTTTCCTCTGACGGAGGTAAAGTCCACCCTCGCCGTCACTTGATGAGAAAAGTCCTGGAGCGCAGATTCCCGCACGGCGCCAGCTCTGGAGTCACCGGGGCTGGCGTCACGGGCTGTTCCCGTCCCCGGCTCCCAATGACTCATCCCCTTTCCGGAGGCACAAAACGCTCCGAGCCCTGCTGGCACCTCGGCACCAGCGAGAGCAGGCGATGAGTAACGCTGTGATTAGGGAAAGAAAAGGAAAATAAATGGAAATAAAGAGGGTGGTTGTGAAAAGTGAGCATTATATGGCTCTACGCAGATATTTACTATATTTTATGTATTTTACTATATTTTACTATATTTTACGTATTTTATGTATTTTACTATATTTTATGTATTTTATACATTGTAATATATGTATTTTTTATGTATATGTAATTTATGTGTTCTATTGATTAGTAGCTGTATTAACATTTTAATAGCATGGTAAGTGTAGTTTTGCAGTTAAAAGGTAACTTCTGTAAGTTAAAATAGGAGCTATGTGTGTGGGATATTTTTTTAAGAAAGGAATGAGGTACTTGCAGCAGACAGCAGCCACGGGACACCTGAATCTTTCAGAGAAAGTGAATTTATTGCTCCCTTATCAGGAGAAATTAACTTCTTCCTGCCTTGCTCAGCCAGGATGACGCCGTTTAGGATTAAGAGGAAGAAGCTGACACTGACCAGACAGAATCCTGTGTGTGAATGGAATTTATGCATCATGTATGAGATGTATGAATATTCAACAGGCTATTGCTTTTAAGGGTTAATCCCCTGTTAACGTGGGTCCTTTTTCGAGTTTATTTTGCTCAGAAAAAGGTACCCAGACATCCATAACCGTTTGTTTCTGTTGTCTCATATTGTCCTAATCCAAATGATTATTACTCTAATTATATTATTATTTTATAACCATTTCATTACTACTAAACTTTTAAACTTCTAAAAACAGAAGATTGAAGTTTTTCACGGTGGTGAAGCCCTGAGCAAGGTGGGGACGGGTTTATTTGGGGTCAGTGAATCAGCCATTGCCAGGGGTGGGAAGGAGCAGCTCTGCCTGGTGCCAAGTGGGGCGGGAGTGCCAGCTGGGTGTCACCAGGCTGGGACAGGGCTGCGTGACAGGGCTGTGTGACAGGGCTGTGTGCAGGCAGCTGGATGGCCTCAGCCCTGCCAAGGGAAGCTGTGGGTGGCAGCTGGTTTAACCCTCCCGAGGTGTAGCTCTGTGAAATCAGTGGGCACGGCTTCGACAGCAGCACCTGGCATAAGGACCATGTCCAGCCAGCCCCAAAACTCCCCTGGCCTCACACTTCATGGGAAAGGTAAACTCCTCCTGGCAGTGGTAAACTGCTGCCTCCAAGCCATCAGGGTGCTCTGGGAGCTGGAGGTGCTCACCTGGAGAGGGAAAGGCTCCAGGGAAACCTTAAAGCTCCTTCCAGAGCCTGAAGGTGTTATAGGAGAGCTGGAGAGGGACTGGAGACAAGAGCATGGAGTGATAGGTCAATAGCTTTAAAATGAAAATGGAGAATGGCTTTCAACCGAAAGAGAGAAGGTTTGGATTGGATATTGGAAAGAAATTCTTCCCTGTGAGGGTGGTGAGACTGCCCAGAGCAGTTCTAGATTCCCCATCCCTGGCAGTGTCCAAGGCCAGGTTGGACAAGGCTTGGAGCAGCCTGGGATAGTGGAAGGTATCCCTGCTCAGGGCAGAGGGTGGGAACTGGATGGTTTTTAAAGTCTCTTTTGACCCAGACGAAGAGATGATTCTATGATTCTCCTCCACAGCTAAGACCATTAGGAATTTTCAGGGCTGCTCAATGCACACACTCCCATCAGCTTGTTTTACCCCTCCCAGCCTGCTGCTGAATAAATGGCAGTGTTGCCATCTACTGGGCAGCTGCCTCCTTCTCCCAACCTCTCAGCTGCCCAAATTGCTCCTGGACAATGCTTGTGGGACCAGACACACCACATATCCCACTAAGATGTCATATAAAATATGGCTTAAATGGCCCACTGGGGTTTAAGGAGAGATAGGGCTGTCCTGGGGCTTGACTGGCCTGGCACACACATCCTCAGCTGGGTGAAACCATCTCCAGAAGGAAAATGCTCAAACACTCCCACCCTCTATTTTGACCAGGGAAGCTGAGTGAGGACAAAATGTGCTGGACATGCCTGACTCCATTACATCAGTAGGTGCATGAAACACATCAAAATTGGAATATCTGCAACCACAGAGCTGAAATATTCTGTCACAAGCACAGAGGCTTTTAGTTAGCCCAGTTGAGAAAACTTGAGATTCCCTATGGATCACATGAGCCACACACTGGGCTAAAACATTACAGAATTAATAACATTCAAAGTTCTCCCTCCAAAACCAACCTGCTCCCCTGAGATCCTCTGCAAAGGAAACTATTATCTCTAACATTACGCTGGAAATAAATACTTGGCTACTACTCTGGAGTAAATAGAGATGGGAACTTAATGGTACCTAAGTGCTTTTCATAGTCAGAGCATCCCAAAGCACCCTCTGGTAATTAAGGCTGAATGGCTGTCAGGAGGCAACAGGGTCCACACTCCCAAATATCCATCAATTTTGCCTGCAGGTGAGCAAGAACTGATTGCTAAAGGAGTGGTACAATTTACAATTTACAGTTTCAGCTGCAGAGGTTTTGGGGTTATCCTGATAAAGGACAGCAGTGCCATGGTAGGATTTGGGTGAGGAGATGTCTGTAACTAGAATGTTTTCTGTTACATGGTGTGGCTGGGGGCCCTAATGCTGAGCTTAGCTCTGTGTGACTTGAAAGCTCCACAGCTCTGCTGTGTTTTGGGCCACCTGAGATGCTTGAGGGTATGAAGACATCTCCATGGGGGTGGTGTGTGGAAACCCAGGGCACTGGGAATATTTCTGTGTCTGCTCTGGGATGCCCTGACCCCCAGGGCAGCACTGACTCTCATCCATGGAGAAAGTTTCCCAGACTTCAAGATAGACTGGAATCCACAAAAGTGTGAAATACATTATGGAGAGTAGTGTGGGTGTGTCACTTGGTGAGAAATTGAGGTTTTTGGGATTTTTAATATGCTGTGGATGGAAGCAAGATGGAGGGCACAGGGTGTCATCCTGGGTTTCTTCTTCATGCTTCTTCTTCCTCCTTCTCCATGGGTTTGGGTGGCATTTTGTAATTGGGCAGAAAAGTCCCCATTGCAGCTCTGTGGGATCAGTTATTGGGTTAAAAGGGAAAATAATCCAGGTGTCAGCTCTTAATTGGATAATTTAGTCTTAAAAGCCCTTGGAACAAGAGACTGTTGGCCATTTTGTGCCTTTTAACGAAAAGCTGCTGAACTCCCAGCAGTGAGACTGTTTTACTGATAAGAAATAATAAACACCTGAGTGTGAACATGAACTACTGTCTCAAGTGCCTTCAACCCTGACCCAGAGAAACAAACAACTGGTATCCTCACAGTGGTGAGATGACAAGGGGCCTCAGGAAAGCTGTGCCCCTTTAACACAGAAGGGGAGGATGGGATGGGATGGGATGTAATGGGATAGAATGTTCTCACACATTTCTAATGCCACTGACCCCTATATTTGATCTGTGCATCCCCTGTTCCACAGCATCTGCAGTCTCCCCTCTCAAAATACCCCAAAGTGTTGCAGTCAGCCTTACACCTCACCAGAGCACCTACACCTGGCAGAGCCAGCCCTCCAGGAGCTAATTCTCCTGTTGCCACAGTTATCTCCTTTTTCTACTCTCCATAAACACGTGAGCAGCACCAGCTTTTCAAAATCTAGTTAATTCCCCGCTTCAGCAGCACCCTTACAACTTAGTTTTGGGGGAAAGGATGTGGACATTCCCTATGAGCATTGTAACAGCTGTGTTTTCCCAGTACCTCTGGATATTATTTTGCTGTTAAACCTATCATCTCCACACAGTAAATCCTGGACAGGCTTTCCAAGGTGGGCTCCTGGGATCAGAGTTTTGCCCAGCAGAGCTGAGGAACACACAGCTCCAGCCAGGCACTTGGATGGAGGGAGGGAAAGGAGGCACAGGAGAGGCACACATGCCCTGACCATGTGCTGCCAGCTCCTGCCTCCCTCTTATCCTACACAATAAATCATGGCTGAGCAGCACAAGCTGTTCCTGTCAGCAAAATGCAGAAGGAAAACTCTGCTCTTGGCACTGGGAACGTGATAATGACCCTGAATCAGAGCTGTGTGTCTCCAGCACCTGATTCTCCTGCTCCTGTGGGTACAGCCTGAGGTTTCTCCTCCTGGCAGTTGTAGGAACGGGTCCAGGACTTGTTTATGCAGAGGAAGGGTTTAAAGGAGCAATGTCCAGCCTGGATTTCAGGGCAGCTTGTGAGCTGAGGTTTGAAGCAGCTGATGGAGAACACAGGGGTTGTTGCACAACTGTGGGCAGAAGCAGGGACAGCTTGTCACTGCTGTCACATCAGGGGACTGTGACCGTGTTCACAGGGGTTCTTGGATGAGGGAAGAGATGAGGATCTGACTCCATGTTTCAGAAGGCTGATTTATTATTTTATTATATATATTATGTTAAAACCATACTAAAAGAATAGAAGAAAAGGTTTCATCAGAAGGCTAGCTAAGAATAGAATAGCCAAGAATGATAACAAAGGTTTGTGGCTCAGGCTCTCTGTCTGAGCCAGCTGGGCTGTGATTGGCCATTAATTAGAAACAATCACATGAGACTAATCACAGATGCACCTGTTGCATTCCACAGCAGCAGATAATCGTTTACATTTTGTTCCTGAGGCCTCTCAGCTTCTCAGGAGGAAAAATCCCGAGGAAAGGATTTTTCATGAAAATATGTCTGCGACAGCCGTCATTTCTCAAAATCTTTGATCTTGTATCTTTTTAATTCCTTCTTTTTGAGGAAGAAACTTGAATACAGTCAGGCAAGGTCTCAGGTGCCAGTGCAGAGTCAGAGCTCCTGACATTTGGCTGCTGAGTGTTCTCAGAAGGGACATTCCCAGGACAGAGCACACCCAGGCCCTTTCAGAAGTGTCCTGTCCATGGCAGGGGGGCTGGAATTAGATGATAAGTTTAACCTTTCCAGCCTGAACCATTCTGGGATTCTATGGTGTAGCAGCAGAAATCACACATGCTGTATTAAAAGGAGCAAGGGCCTTTCAGCACTATTAAGGGGTGGGAAAACTGAGATTCAGGGGGTTTTAATTTTTCAGAACTGCCAAACTACTGAGCACCCAGGACACACTGCCAAGTGCAGCATAATAAAGTTGAGAGCCAAGAATACAGCCAGGACTTTGCTCCTTCACAAGCCTTACAGAAAACACCCCTGGTTTCATTTTCGTTTGCCATAATAGGGAAGATTTAACTCTTTGCAGAGCAGAACTCTGGGAAAGAGAGGTGAAAAGCAGCTCCTGTGTGTCACTGCTTATCTGTGGGTCTGCAAGCAAACACAGAGGGCAGAGTGCAAGGCTGAGACACGGCACCTTATCAGTCTTGGCCCAAAAAGCTCCTTTAGCAGTCGGTGATAACCGTATGTGACATTCCCTTGGTTGGCCAATGCCCTCTAGTGGCTTCTGGAGAGGAGAAGTGAGCATTCCCCAAAGAGGATTTTGCTAAAATAGTGCTGTGCCCCAGGTGTGTGCAGGTTTTAGGAGATGCCAGAACCCAGGACATTCCTCTGGCTGCCCTCGATGGCTCCAAACCCTGGCAGGGGGCTGAGAGACCTTGGCATGGAGTAAAAAACACCTGTGTCTTTGATTTTAGCCCATGGAAACAATTACTAACTTTGTGTGAGGATTTACAAGCCACAAGAGTTTGAATAGAATGATAGTTAATTTGTCACAGGGTGAAAAAGTAGAATTTGGGGGATTTAGAATGGGGGTTCAGGAGGCAAGATGGAGGAATCTGTGTGTGTCCTGTCCTTCTTCTTCTTCTTGCCCTCCATCTTCTGCTGTGATGATGACACTTCTGAATTGGTTTAGAGTAGAGACAGACTGTCTAACATAGGTGATGGGTATTGGAAAATTACTGTAAATAATGTACACGTGGTTCTTAGTATAAAAAGCTAACACCACCCCAAGGGCAGTCAG
>JAHXMQ010000807.1:136710222-136731443 GCA_020466415.1 Ammodramus savannarum pratensis | reverse complement strand
TGGGTTCTGACTCTATCAGTGTTGTTCTAGTGTACTGCATTGTTTTATTTTCATCCTTTATTTTTTTTTTCCTTTTTCCTATTAAAGAACTGTTATTTCCTGCTCCCATATTTTTGCCTGAGAGCCCCTCAATTTAAAATTTATAGCAATTTGGAGGGGTGGGAAGGGTTTACATTCTCCATTTCAGGGGAGGCTCCTGCCTTCCTGAGCAGACTCCTGTCCTTCCAAACCAAGACACTGAGCTGCTCCAACAGCTTGTTGCTGCAAAAAGAAGTGACTTGTTATCACTCCATTCCTGGCAACAGATCCCTCTCACTTGCCTTGAGCTCTGTAACCTTTCCTCTCATGGGGTGAAAGGATTTGATTCACTTAAGCCAGGGAAAGTGTATTCTGTCACAGACATATTTTATGAAAAATCCTTTCCTTAGGATTTTTCCTCCTGAGAAGCTGGGAGGCCTCAGGAACAAAATGTAAACCTTGATTATCTGCTGCTGTGGAATGCAACAGGTGCATCTGTGATTGGCCCATGTTGGATGATTGTAATTAATGGCCAATCACAGTCAGCTGGCTCAGACAGAGAGCCAAGCCACAAACCTTTGTTATCATTCTTGGCTATTCTATTCTTAGCCAGCCTTCTGATGAAATCCTTTCTTCTATTCTTTTAGTATAGTTTTAATGTAATATATATCATAAAATAATAAATCAGCCTTCTGAAACATGGAGTCAGATCCTTGTCTCTTCCCTCATCCTAAGACCCCTGTGAACACCATCACAGTATTCCCACTTTTGCTGGTTGTTTTAGAAGGCTGAATCAGGTGCAGAATTACAGACCCTGTGAGAGAATTAAGGTTGGAGGAGAAGCAGGACCTCCCCATTGCAGCACAGCAAGTTGATCTTGACATCAATGTTTATAGAAGTAAACATTTTTAGTTGGACATCAATGTTTACAGAAATAAAAAAGATGTACATCTAAATAATGAACATTTTACTGTCCTTTTCATCCAGTGCCATGCAGGATAAAAGATCTGTGCCATCCACTCTCACACAAATCCCAGCCTACAGGGAGCTACCCTGGGCAAACACAAGGAAATCACTGAAGATGGGAACAGATTCCAGTTACAATCTGGGTTACAAACTGAACTTAGAGCCATCACACAAACTGCACAGAGGTGTTGCTCTGAAAATCCCAAATCCACAAACATTCCCTCACAGGCCGTACCAGCAGCAGAGTCCTTTGAAGTAGTCAAAGCCAGATACCAACACTTATTTTTAGTTCAACATTCCAAAGAATTAAAAAAAAAAAAATATTTTCTAGTTTTATTAAGGTTACTACTTCTCAGAAAATTTAATATTTCTAGGGCTGAAAAGCTACCGAAAAATTTTAAGGCATTAAAGTACATTTTATCACTACCTTACAATAACTCAGATTATATCAGATCTGGAAAAAATTAAATACTGACTTAAATCATGCAGACTTAATTTTGTTTTGTTTTGTGTCTGTAACAAATCAGCGAAATACTGCTTTTCTCTTGGGAAAAGAGAAAGGTTTTTAAAAGAAATTACGGCAGAGCCACAGAGCCAAGAGGAATTCAGATGCTGCTGACATCTCCAGCTTCTAGAAGTAGAAAGCTCTTCCAAAACTGTCAAATCTATTAATTCTCCATGTCACACTACAGAAATGCCTGTGAAATCCTGGATTTTGCCCAGAAGGGGAAAATTTTGTAGGTAAAATTAAGAAAACAGAGTTTTCATCTTTTCATAAGTTGGTTTTTTAAAACTTGGAGTGGAAATCTGACTAAAATCACAATCTTTAAGCTTATTTAATGTTATATATTTATGATTTCTATACAACATTCTGGCAAAGGTGTATTGCCTGTTCATATTTTTATTTCTTAAACATGAGATCATTCCTCATCTAGAATACAAAAACTTGTGAAAATAAAAGGAAATCTAAAAGCCCTACACATTAATTGGCATTACACAATATTGCAAATTTGTTTACTTTAAATTCTATCAGAATAGATAATAAATTAACTAATATTACCATTCCATAAAGCATGTAGGACATTTTCCCACCTTTAGGAAGAGTTCCAAACCCATCCTTAGGTGTCACACTGTAATGGATGGATGGAGCAGTGTCACCACTTTGGTGACAATGAGCTGCAAAACACAAACATTTCTTCTCTTTTTAGATGTGTGCATTGAGTGAATATTTTTTCTCTCCTACAGAGACAGTTTTTAGGGGATACACATCTCTCATTTTCATAATTTCATTTCTTTACTTCTTTTCTATGACTCTCTGGAAAAAAAATTAGTGATGTCAACTTATCTCATGGAGCAATTTCCTGCTTGGTGCTTTCATGTGAAAACAGTTTGCTGGTGTGTAGACTGGAGAAACAGTTATTACATCTTGACAATCAATCACCCAAATTAAAAATAAGCCAACTTCATTTTTGTCTGAGAAAATAAGAAGTAATTAAAAATGAAGTATTTAGATAACAATTGTAATAAGTATCAAGAGCCTCCTATTTTCTCTCTGCTGAGTTCTATCACAAAAGACAGAAACAGAGCAGATCGATTTTTTTTTTCCAAAACAATTTCAATCTAGTTTTATAATTAAATCAAAGATAGATTTCCCCATTAGCACAACTATTGCAGTATCTGAGTAATTATGAATAATCAGCCAAGGGTATTTTTTACTGATTTTCCTTGTGCATCATTAATTATCTGAAGTGACAGGCCTAACATGGTTTCTATCATGAATAAACAAGCAGAGGAAACACAGAGGAAGTCAAGTACAAATAACAAGGAGATGGCCTCTCTTTGAAAATCAGAGCAATCCTGCAAAATGTTAATGGCTGTTCTATTTAAATGAAGCTGCAAGACATTAAAGCTTGTGATATGTTGCATATCATTAATTCTCAGTAAAAGTGTAGATGGAATTCATACTTAATTCAATGCAATTTTCTGCCAGTTAATGGCCCTGAGAATCAAACAGCCACAAATGTAAATGGGAGTTTTTCCATACCAATACTTTATGGGCTTTAAAAACTGGCTTTTACTGTGAGTGGAAAACTATACCTGAGCAATTTTCCCTTTTCTTGAGTGTGACCTGATTTTTATATTTGTAATATGATGCTCTCTTCTGATGATTTATTGTATTACATGTGAAGTTTAAAATATTTTTCAATTTGATACATTTTATTTAATGGAAAAATAAATACAAATATTGCTAATGTGGCTGGATTTCCTTTTAAAGTTCGTGTTCCTTTTTGGTTGTTATTCCATTTCAATGCCAGAAGTACCATTTAAGAATGCCTCTATGATAATTCCATGGTTTTGAAAAAATGAAGCAGTATTTCCTTTTTTTGTATTTTTGAGGCCAAATGTATAAAAAAACCAAAAAAGAACAATTTCTCTCACCTTGCATAGTGAGATACTGATTGAGATTTTTAAAAATACATTCTCTACTATCTGTTGGAGTAGAGATTGAAGCATCTTTATGGCTTTCAGCAGCTTTTACATAGTCCTGGTGCTGGTGGTGCTGGACATTAATCAGTGCAGCCAAATTCTGCTGGGAAGAAATTGGTATTGGCTGCTTTTAAGGGTCAGGGTTCTGTGTCCTTTGCTGTGTCTCAAAAATCTGCAACAATGATGAAAAGTGCAAAAAAATAAAGTAACAACCACAACAATTCCTGAAAGTTTTTCAGAGCAGTTTCATTTGTGTCTGTGTGAAGGGGAGGGCACCTTGAAATCTCCTTTTCCTGGTCCAAACCAGAGCACTCAATTCAACAACTGGATGGAAACTTCACTCCCAAAGCTCTGAGGTGACTTATCCCAAAATCCCAGTAATCCCAGAGTGCTGATGGCTGCATCACTGACTGCTGCCAGCCCAGCTGAGCAGCTCCTGCATCCATCCTAAACGCTGGAGCATTTCCAAGGGCTCTGTTTGCACAGGAAATATCTTTGCCTACCAACCCAAGCAGCTCTGACAGCACCAGAACAGTGGCACAGTAAAGAATAAGCTGGGGAGGCTCTGCAAGGCTTTGCCATAAGAAAAATCAGATGTTAAACTCATATAATGCTTTACACAACTGTAATGAATAGAGCTGTACCACAACTTCCTTTACCATCAGCATCTTATTTCTATGAAATGGAAATTCTCTTTTGTGAATACAAGAGGGAGCTTGAAACACACCAGAACAACAAAATCCTCAAAACTGGACATGGCTGAACCTTTGTCTCTGCCTGGCAGCTCTTAAATGTAGAATTATCTTTCTTTATGCTTCTCCAAGGTTAAAAGATTCAATGCTTTACAAGTTCTGAAGAGGTGATACTGTTAAGGAGGTGATATTGTTAACAAGGTGATGATAATTTAAATTCTTTATGTATGATGCATATATGAAAATGTTGTCTAATCACTGTTAGAATTCCCACTTATGAGCATCCTGTGCATGCCTTCCAAGAGGTATAAATAAATCTGACTGAGGATTGTGACAGATTTATTAATATTTACCAGTGAAGTGGATAATTCCATCAGATACATAATTGTTCAGGAGAAAATCCAGTTGTTCACATGATAAAGGTCCTGCAAATCCTCTGCACAAGTGGAAGATGAAATGAATCTCCTCAAGAAAATGCAGTTTAAACTGCATTTAAAGGTGCTCTTCCTTTTAATTTTGAATTATGACTTTCTATAAACATTATTGCCCTCTGCAATGTTGAGCTCTTACTCCCAGTTATTTTGACCACAACATTGTTTAGGGTCACCTTATTTCATAATCCTAAAATTAATTACAGGTGTATTACTGCATAAATAGTTTGCATTGAAGGAAGAACTAATATTCTATTAATATTTTTCATAATTCTTAACTAATGAAAATTATTCAGAGAATTTTTCTCTGTATTTCAAGCTTCCTTCTGAAGCTTACTGATTTTAGACAATCAATATTTGAAAACATGAATCCTTTGAGATTTTGAATGTTATTCCTTTATAATTTTTGTTGAGTTCTACAGCAAAACAGTTCTGAAAGAAGCCAAAATCTTTCTACTACACAATTCTTCTGCCATACTGAAAAATTACTTGTACAATGGGCTTGAGAAATGTTTAATAACAGCCACAGTCAAGAATTGCCTGTTTTTCTCAACTGACTGAAAAAAGAAACCTATAACAAGCTCAGCTGCAGCTTTTTATACTGTATCTACAGATCTAAATGTAGAGCAGCCAGCACACATTTTACATTTACATAGGAACCTTTAGAAAATACTGATATTGCAGGCAAGCTGTAAGTGCTAAGCACACAAAGAGCTTTGAAAAATAAGCATTTAAAGTGTGCAGTTCTCTGCAGGATCTGCCAGCTCTGTGTGACATTGTTTTAGTTCCACTGCCATGAATGATAAATGACATTTCTTTCCAAATTCAATACCATTTCTTTCCAAATTCAATTGCAAAAGCAAAGACCTGATGTAGATATCATTGTGTGGAAATGCCACAACACTGAAGTGTTTGTAGTGGGTTAAAGCCCTGTAACAACCACAATTTCTGATTTCTTGCCAGTTGTTATGGTTCTAACCTTGCATTATCAATTACCAGGTTTTTATAATGGACTGATTTTATTAGAAAAGGAAAATCTTCTGTGGACAAACTGTTTTGGAGAATGCCTAAAATATTAATCTTGGCTATTTATTACCAATAATACAATTCTATTTTCACTGTCTAATACACAATTAACAGAATAAAATTTTAAAAAGTTAATTTTCAAAAAGTGTTTGCTAAGAAATTTGGCAAAAATCCTTAGCAACCAGCTAAGAGTTTACCAGTTTTTATGACATGAATGGGCCACCTTTTTTCAGTGTCACGTGGGACCAAAAAGTCTCCTTTGCCTGTTTTCAGAAACTTTTTAAGATGCTAAAACTTGAGCTTTTAAATGCAGACTGCTTCCTGTGCAAGACAACCAACAAGGAAAGAATAATTAAAAACATACACACCCCCTCCAAAAAAAAACCAAACCCAACAAAAAACCCCAAAACAAACAAACAAACAAACTAACTAACAAACAAAAATCCCAAAAACCACAGGGAGAAGAGGCTGAAAAATCTTAAAATCCTTGTACCTTTTAGTCACTAGGTCAGGATTTGCCTCTTGGTGAAACACTCAGTAAAACCTGTTCAGAAAGCTCTTTAATTCCAGCTTCCTTGCCTCTGGCATATAATTATATCAAAGTAATTCCAAAGTTTTAACCAAATGTAAGTAGACACAATGAAACAGTGCTAGCCCCAACCATTATTTTATTTTCCTCTGTAGAAACAAATAAACTTTCTTCCCAGTCTGAAAAAGTATTGGAATAATACAGAAATATTTACTAAAAAAAAAAAAAAAAATCAATGAATTATCCATGAATGATTTTATAGTAAACCAGAAATGTAATCTAGATAATTATAAACTAAGGTACAGTATACATTAGATTTTGCATATTTATACTTATTAATATTTGACTAAAAGTCCAATGATCTCATTTTCCTTTTTAAATAGTGAGGCTTCTGCCTTGCTATGGGTGAAATACCATTGATACACTCCCTCTCAGGATCCAGGAGACATTTTCAGCCTTTATCATTTTTATCTATTAGCTATAAAAACATTCTTGCATAATACAATTAATTAGTCCCCACATTCTTCCTGTTTCTTTGATTTTCCAGCTCTAAACCATCCTCAAAATCTAAAAAGTAAAATATTAAAATTCTTAAGACTGAACCAAAAATGTACTCAATGTGTACAATTTTGAAAAGTGACGTAACAGCAACAAGACTCAAACAAACAAAGAAAAGCCTCTCGGTGCTTGAAACACACATTCATGCTTCTCCGATTGTGGTGCTGAAAGGAAAATTGTTCATCTTTTACCAGATTGGAAAGTAAAGCAGTAAGTTTTCTCCTTTAGAAAGTATATTTTTTAAAATTAAATATTTTCGCAAAAAAAGTCACACTGAATATACAACATATATATTCACATATATATTATATATACAACTCTCCACTGACAGATCTTTGTTTTCCTAAACTTTATTACCTCTAATGGCACAAATAACTTTCTTCTCTAGTGTCTGAAACACTCTTGTGCTGATGTTCCAGAAACACCCATGCAACCATTTAAAATAAATCTTTAGTGCAGCACAGAATCATCCTCGAGGGAGCCACATGAAAATAAAACTTGATTTCTCTCTGTGAGAAGACACAATGTGTCACTACAAATCCTGCTCTGCAATGCTGCTCTTTAATAATTTATTGGAGTCCTTTGCCCTGGCTAAGCTGACAAATTTAATATGGAAGTGCTGCTCAAGTGTTGAATAAACATGAGCTAAAGTATTTTTCCAAACAAACAAAACTGCTGCAGAAGAGTGGCACAGGGCAGATTAGTTTTTTTCCATTAATTTATTGACAGCAGCACTATTTTTGGTGCTAGTTTCTTTAGTAAATTAGATAAAATACTACTTAAAACATGCTTGCATTTACCAAATCACTCCTAGATTTCTTTGGTCCTACAGCTCCTCATTGAACCTGCAGAGGTAGATGAAACACTGGGCTAATGGATCATCAAATTTCAGACTCCTGCAACTTGTTACAAACAAAATGTAAAAGCAGAAGTTAAAAAATAAGGACCACCTTATCCATATTTTTATAGCTTTTGTATAAAATGTGTATCTCAGTGTGTATATCTCTTTCCAGGCTTTTAGATTAGGAGGAGAACCAGTGCTTGGGGTTTTTAATAATGCTTTGAATGATCTTCCAGTGATCATTTACTCTCATCATCTATTTATCTTTTAGACACTTATTGTTATAAATATAACTCAAAGCATTGCTGCTTCGTTTCCTTAAAAAAGCCTTGATAAAGCTTTGATGAGAGAGTTTTGAAATTCAAGCCAGCAAATTGCTCCTTTTTGTGTATTTCCAGATGTGTGAGACAGGGTATTCCTTTATCAGAGCCATGTGGGCTCTTCCTGTGGCATTCACATTTTCTGAAAAAATTCCTTCACCCAGGATTTTTATCCTGGGAAGCTGGCAAGCCTCGGAGAAAAGGAAAACAATTCTTATCTCATTTGCTTTTCCTGTGTTGTGCTCACATCTGGAATGCGTTTGGAGATTGTTTACCCACAGGTGATTGTTTCACTGGATTCTGCTGTGAGTTGTTTTCACTCTTTGGCCAATCAGGGCCAAGCTGTGTTGGGACTCTGGAAAGAGTCAGGAGTTTTCATTATTATCTTTTTAGCATTCTGTAAGTATCTTTTCTGTATTCTTTAGTATAATTTAGTATAGAATTATTTAATATATTATAGTATTATAAAATAATGAATTAGCCTTCTGAGAACATGGAGTCAGATTCATCATTCCGGCCTTCGCCTTGCTGGGCATTCCCAGCAAATACAATATCTTCCCAAGAATATAATACTCAGGTACCCACTAAAAATATTACTTATTGGAGTTTCTCTTATTTTATTAAGGCTTGCAGACCTCCCCTTTAGATCTCTGCTAGAATTCCTTGTGTCTTATGTTGGAAATGGGTTTGTATATTCTGTTCCTATCTGATGGGGCAGTTCTCTGCTGTCCATGGGGCAGTTTTTTTTTTCTCTCTCCCACAGCCAATCCTCCCTCCAGGAGATCTCTGCTGTCCATGGCCACTGAGTGTCCCTGCAGGGCTGATCCAATCCCAGCATCCCATGGGGAGATGCTCCACCCAGGGGAGGAGCCAAGCATTCCTGCCTGGATCCAATCTGAGCCTGGCACAGCACAGCAGCCTTTGCCCACAAAGATACTCCCATATCTTTGCCTGAGAGCCCCTTAATTTCAAAATAATAATAATTCAGAGGGAAGGGGATTGCATTTTCCATTTCAATGGAGGCTCCTGCCTTCCTTAGCAGACACTTATCTTTTCAAACCAAGACACCTTGTTAAAAAATTGGATGTTTAGTATTTCCCAGCCTCCTGCAGCCAAAGTGCTTGAAGCAAGCAATACAAAACATCTGGTTGTGGTGTGCCAGCTAATTTCCCTGCTCCTCCAGAAAGATAAGGTAAGTACCATCTATTTGTGAAAATTTATTGCTTATTTTCTCTCTTCATGGGCTCTTTCAACTCCACCTTAACACAAGACAATGCAAAGAAAGTTTGGGGATGGGAACCTCTTCACTGCCTTCTGTGATAAGTGCAAAGAATTCCTCTTTCTTTTCCCTTTCTTTTCCCTTTCTTTTCTCTTTCTACTAATTTAGGACTGGAATCAGACTCTCTCCTCCGGCATCTGCTTTTGTTAAGTCTGAAGAAATGTTTCCCATTTCTGTTGTTTGTAAAAATTACACACCCAACACTGCAGCTCCTCGTTGGTTCACCTGTTATAAAGACACAAAAAGCAGTGTAATACAAAATACAGCTACGAGATAAGGTTCCCAAATATACACAGCATTAAAATCCCACAGAAAAATGTTAGGCATATTTTTTTTTTCTGAATACTTTTATTTCCCATCTGCTCAATGAATGTGATGCACAGATCTGCAGTCACAGCTTAGAGACAACGCCAGGGAAATATTACTTAAAAAGGCTCCTGAGAATATCCTGTGCTTTCTTTAGATAAATATGAGCCCAAGTGTGTGGATTTTCAAGCATAAATAGCTCCTGAAGTGTGACAGGGAATGTAAGAAGTTCATTTGGAAGTAAAGACACAGAATGGAAAGAGCAGGTTTTTTGGTTTTGTTTTTTTTTTGCCTTTTTTTCTGTTTTTATGCATTATGCTTGAAGCACAGAGATTATATGGATGGATCCTTTGAAAAATGACATCTTGGAGGTGACAGCAGTACTACCAAAGAGTTTTAATGAAATCAGTACTTTTATACTGAAATGAAAATGTTAATGCAAGAAATACAACTAACATTTTAACAATATTAATGTAATAACACTTCCAATTATTTCTGCTACTTTGAAAATTTTCAGAACTTTTCCATGCATGAGATAAAGGCAGAATCGGAAGGATCCATCCTAAGTAGAAAACAGTGGGGCAGACATGAAATTTCAGGGTTTTTTTTTCACCTAAAAAACCTCTTAAATATAAATACCTACTTAGAAATACCACAAACTACCACTTGTAAAACAGCAACATTGGACTATTGATTTAATAGTATTAATCAATGCTAAAAGTTGTCTCAGCTGGCAGAAACACTGTTCTTGAGCACACTTCTCTGCTGACAGAGAGGAACAGACATATTGCTAAATTAGAATATTGCTAAAAATTAGCAATAACATATTTTTGAATTATACTAATAGAGGGATGATTTTTAAAAGCTGTTGGAATTAGCAATAATATCTTTTTGGATTATACTAATAGAGGGATGATTTTTAAAGGCTGTTAGAATGAGCACAGAAGTGGGTGAGTTTGGGGATTTTTTCACAGTTTTAAGCTGTGCCACGGGAGGTTTAGGTTGGACATCAGGAGCGTGAAAAATGCCAATCACTTCTTTTTTTTTACAATTTTTACAGTTAGTAGTAATAAAATTGTTATAAAAATAGTAATGCAATTAGAGTAATAATAATTTGGACAATTTGAATTAGAACAATATGAGACAACAGAAATAAAGCGTTACAGATGTCCGGGTACCTTTTTCTGGGCAGCATAACTCCAAAAAGGACCCACGTTAACAGAGGATTAACCCTTAAAAACAATAACCTGTTGCATATTCATACATCTCATACATGATGCATAAATTCCATTCAAACACAGGATTCTGTCTGGTCAGTGTCAGCTTCTTCCTCTGAATCCTAACAGCACTTTTGAGGTGGGAAGAAGTTAACTTCTTCTGATAATGGAGCAATAAATTCTTTTTCTCTGAAAGATTCAGGTGTCCTGTGGCTGCTGTCTCACTGCAAGTCCTTTCTTTAAAAAAGCATCCTACACAGCATAGATTCTATTTTAATATTTTTTATAACCTATTTAACACACTTACTTAAGAGAATTAATACAGCATTACTTTCTAACACAACACATATAATATTCATTGTAATATTTGCGAAAAGCCAATCATAAAATTGGCGTTTTTCACAGGAGAAGTTTCTTCACAGATAGTGTTGATCAGACATTTGAAGGGGCCCAGGGAGGTGGTGAAGGCACCGTGCCTGGAGGTGCTTGAGGGAACATTGAAGCGCCATGGGCTGTCCCCACAGTGGTGTTCGTTGATAGTTTGGATTCAGTGATCTCAGAGTTTTTTCCCAACCTAAAAAAGTCCATAATTCTGTGATTTTGTGGTTCTGGGACTCCAGCGCTGACCACGCCCCATCAGCATTAGCCACGCCCCATCAGCATTAGCCACGCCTATTTTCCGCTCCCCGCAGCAACGCCTCGCTTCTCCCGCCCCGCCCCCGTCGCTAGGGGGCGTTCCCCACCGGTCACGCGCCAGGGCGCGGAGTCGAGCCGCGTTCCCCCATCGCTCCGCCGTGTCCCGGCGCTGCGCTCGGCGCTCTGTTGCTCGGGCCTGCGGGAGCGGCGTGCGGGCGCTGCTGGGGGCAGCGGCCGCCTGAGGGCCGGTTCCGCTCGGGTCCGGCGGAGCGCTGCCGGCGCGGCCGCCATGGGGCTGGGCTCCAGCTCCGAGGGCCCCGGCGGCGGCGCCGAGGGATTCCACGTGCACGGGGTGAGGCGGCCGCGGGGAGACGGAGGGAGGGAGGGCCGCGAGGGGCGGCGGGCGCTGGGACGGCTCCGGCGGGGTCGCGCTGCCACACCCGGGCCGCCCCGGCTCCGGCTGTTGGCTCCGTCCCGGAGCTGCCACGGCGGCAGGGGCGGGGCGGCCGCGCCGCTCCCGGGACCCGCGGGAGCTGCAGCGATCTCGGGGCCGCGACCTGGCGGGAATGGGTGCCGAGCAGCCCGGGGGAACCTGAAATAGTTCGAGAGTAGAGCAGCGCTTCTTCCCTCTCCGTTCCCTTCCCCGTTCCCCTTCTGCTCCCCTCCATCTCTCCCTGGTCTCTCTGCTCTTCTTCTCTTCCTGTTCCTCTCTCTCCCTATTCTCTTCTTCCCTCCTTTCTCTGCTCCCTTCCCTGTGGATCCCCACAGCATCGCTTTAGGGGGTTATTTTCCCCTCCAGCGGTGTTTCCCCCGTGGCTGCCTCTCCCAGATGCAAGTCTGTTGTAACTCCTCTCTTTAGCAGATGTCTGCACGTACAGAGGTGTAAATGCATATCTGGAAGTTTAAGGATGGGCAGATAACAGCTGCTTGCTTGAGTTATCCTTTCTTTTAGTGGGTATTTTCTTTCCCTGGAATAAGAATAGGGGCGTTGCTGCCACGTGCTGTTTCCACTTCATCTGCATTCTGTGTTTCTCAGCATCAGTATAAAGCCGCCAGTTTGCTTTTGATGCAGTTCAGGGCTGTGATAAAAGTTAATACTTCGGCTCCAGCTGTGGTTGCAGTGCTCAGCCTTGACTATTTAAAAATAAAGCATGATTTTTATTCTTATTTTTGCTTTAGAAGCTTTTACTGAAGTAACTATGCTATTAAATATGTTTTTATAACTTTTATAGACAGTTGTACCAGTGAAAGCCCCAATACCAATACAACTTTATCTATTAAAAAAACCCCATATATATTAATAAAATTAAAAAACTTTATATTTATAATTTTGGTAACACCAGACCAAATACAAGCTGTAACTTTCCTAGCAATGAACTTCCCAGTTTAGGTGGTGCCTGGGTTTTAATTTTGTGCTTAAATTGTGAAGTGGCCCTCAACAGTCAAATATATCTCAGGTTAAGGGCTGCTGAGGTAACAAAAAGTGAAGTCAAGAGCAAATTGTCAGTGATTCCTTAACACCATCTTGCTTTGTCAGTGCACCTTGAGGTGGGTGGATTTAATGTAATTGCAGAATTTTTGTGGGGTTTTTCCTGGTATGAATGTGTTTTATGAGTGTTCTCTCTAGTGATGGCATCTTTTCTATGACAGCTTTGGTTCTAATGAAACTCAGGAATCTTTTGTAAGGGGTGGCAGTTTTCTTGACCAGAACTTGTGGGCAATGTGTGTTTGTGTAAATATTCCTGTTCCTGTGGGCTGGAAATGTGGGAAGCCTGCTGTCACTTGTGTTCATGGAAAAATGGCTCTGATGCAAGTGGGGACTCTCACAGTGCTCAGGTTGTTAGAACCACAGGAGAAAATACTGCAGCAGCACATTGAAAACCCAAATTTTCTCCAAAGTATTCAGAATTTAATAATTCCAGGTTGTGAACTCTGAATTACAATATTTATGTCTTATATGGGGTTCAAAACCTGCTTTTTACAGCTTGATTTGGATACCTGTTCATAGTTATATAAAAGTAAGAGCCTAATTATGCACTGCTGCTTGAGGGTGGTCATTTGGTGCCTTATCTCTCAAAAGTAAATATTGAATCAAGTGTAAAGATTAACACTTTCCCTTATGTAACTGGAGGTCAGTGTGGAATAACAATAAAATCTGTGTTCTGCAGGTTCAGGAGAACTCTCCAGCCCAGCAAGGAGGACTGGAGCCTTTCTTTGATTTCATCATTGCCATAGGACACACGAGGCTTGTAAGTCTCAGATGATTTTGTTTTCCACCTCACATGAACTGTGGGCACTGTAGTGATGATGAACGGTAAAAGCCAAAACTGTCACAAGCAGAGAAACTTTTCACATTGGACATTTAAAAGTAAAGTAAACTTGCAGAGGTTCAAAGTCTCTTTGGCTAGCCGCAGGTTTGAAGGAAAAGTTTTGTTTATGCCTTTACTCACCTTAACTTCTTAGCAGCTTAACACAATGTTTGTGTTATTGCTCATTTGTACATATTTTCTACCACAAGGTGAATACTGAACTGGTGAGTCAATAGAGCTGAACATTTGTTTAAACAAACTTTTTTCAACACTTGATAAAACATGGAAAAGAATCAGTGTGCCTACTTATACATCTGAGCCCAAGAACACAGTTCCTGTGTGTTGAGTTATGGAAGAAGAGTTGAGTTTTGGTTTGATGGGTTTTTTTTTGGTTTTTGGTTGGGGTTTTGTCAGAGCTGTGCCTTGTATGCTCCACCATAACCACATTCAAGCTGAATTCATTAAGTTTGTCTTGGTTTTATGAGAGGAGATGTCTTTTTTGGAAGTGATCATTATAAGGGCAGATTTTGGGGAAGATAATTTAACTTTCTAACATGACAGAAATGAAGCTATTCTTTCACAGTCAGTGTGCAGTGACTTTGGAGGGCTGTTGAAGAGGATGGGGCTCAGACATGAAGTGAAATGTTGCTGCTCATTGTTAGACTGCAGATGGCATCTGATACTGCTGGTGTTATTTAACAGCAGTTGTGAAGGACAGGAATGCCAGTGATGAAATGGAATAACAGGAAGTACTTATGTAAAGGGATGTGTGTTGACAGTACTGACTGCCTTCTAGTAAAAGAAAATTGAACTGGAAATTGCTGGGATTGTTTGTGAGCCACAGAACCTAAACTTTGATAGTTTTGGCTCTTTGTATTCAAATTCTGCCACATGTTACAGGTGTAACTGAAAATAATGTTAATCCTGCATCTGCTTTACAGAACAAGGAGAACAATATGCTGAAAGACCTGCTGAAGGCAAATGCTGAGAAAGCAGTGAAGCTGGAGGTGTACAACATCAAAACAATGAAAATCCGAGAGGTGGAGGTGATCCCCAGCAACATGTGGGGAGGCCAAGGCCTCCTTGGGGCCAGTGTGAGGTTCTGCAGCTTCCAGGGAGCCAACGAGCACGTGTGGCACGTTCTGGTGAGCAGCAGTGCTTGGCTGGCTCCTGACTGTCTGTGCACCCTTGTGTCACTGTGTGCTGTTTAGTGATGTGCAGTGATGCAGCCACTCAGGGGAAGGGAACACTGTCTTGAAGGTTTGTCTGAGCTGTTGGAGTAGGGACAAGGAGTGGGTGGCTGTCAGGGCTCCCAGTGACAAAAATAACTCCATCTCAAGCAGACCAAACAGTACAGGTGGGGCTTTTATGTTGAAGAATCAATGGCAAAAGTAAAAGGATTCTGGCCTGATTGGTGTCTCTGTGTTGGCTAAACCACACTGAAATAATTTTAATGTTACAAAAAGCACCACAAATTTATTTAGAGCTGAAAGAGTAGAAGTGAATAGGAAAGAATGTTTATGTTTGTGGTTGTTTAAGCAAGTGCATTTTCTCAGCATCTTCAGAGGATGCAATTTTAGATTGGTAACATCTTACTCATCATGTTCTACAGGATGTCACAGGTAGATGTAGACTATCTGAGAACTTCTTTTTTCTCCATTAACAAATTGTTCTTTCCTTCCTTGCTCTGGGAGTTAGTTCTTTTTGATCTTGCTGGTTTCTCCCTCTGGGGGTGCAGATAACTCGTGTCATTCTCTCACAGGACGTGGAGCCTTCGTCTCCTGCAGCTCTGGCTGGGCTCCAGCCTTACACTGACTACGTTGTTGGGTCTGATCAGATTCTGCAGGAGGTAGGGTGCACGTTCCTTCCAGCAGGCAGTGGTTATCTTTGTGCCTGCCAGGTGTTTATTGTTTTGTATAAATCTCATCAAACACATGGGGGTGGCAATGAGGGATTTTGGAAGGTTAATGCTCACCATAATAAAGCTTCTATCATAAACATCATCTTTATTATTAAAAGTCTGACAATAAAAAGAATTTGCCACTAAAGATCAAACTACATTGGTGACTTTTCTATCTCTGAGTGTTTAATATCTCACATTAAGTAAATAATCATGTAAAATGTTGACTTGCATGTATGAGTTTATTAACTATGTTTTTTTATCTTTTTTTTTCCTAGTCAGAGGATTTCTTTTCCCTGATTGAATCCCATGAGGGGAAGCCTCTGAAGCTGATGGTTTATAACACTGAGGCAGATTCCATCCGAGAGGTAGTTGTGACTCCCAATGGAGCTTGGGGTGGAGAAGGAAGGTACTGATCTCTCTTGATGACAGGTTTGACACTTGCTGTGAATGAGCTCCTATTAGGAGTATTACTGCTATCAGTTATTGGTGTTTCCATGTTAAGCCTTGTTTCCTCACACTTGTCACCCAAAACTGTTAATCTTTACATAAAAAAAAAATCAGCTTAGAATTAGGAATTGGGCACATTCAGGATTAAATCAAATGGCAGAACTCCTGTTTTGAGTTCCCCCATTAGCAGATTCATTATCTGCATTCTCATAGTCAAAACATTCAGCTAAAGCAAGAACAAAACTCACATCAGGTCAAATTAAATATTTTGTAAAGATATAAAATAGTTCACTGAAAGCTAAGCTGTGCATGTCTCAAAGTTGATTGCAGAGCATTCCTTGAGTACTCTTAAGTGGAAATTCTTGCAGGTAGGTATTTCCTGCTATAGATAAAAGACATAAACTATTCTTGTTTAAAAAAGTCAAAATTTAAAATAATGTTCTTTGTTAAGAACACCTTTTTGTGTCTTTTTTTTTTTTTCTCTTGTACAGTTTAGGTTGTGGTATTGGATATGGATATTTGCACAGAATTCCAACACAGTCTACAACATCCAAGAAAAAGCCAGAAAGCAAATCAGCTTCACCCTCACCAGAAACTGGAACTCCTCTGCCATCCACCAATGGTTACACAGAGGTAGGAAAAAAATAAATTCCAATCTCTGCCACATTCTCTGGAGTTTCAAAATCTTCTGCTGTTTGGGACAGTGGTAATACAGAATGTTTGAGTACAGCATTCAGTTTTGTTGAATGAAATGGAGTTGGGTGAAGGGAAGGGGAGAGCAGGTACCAGATCAACAGTGGCAGCTGATATAAATTCTTGCCAGATATTTTCTCCCTATTTTCAACTCTTGCATGCTACAGCTGTGCCAGTCAATGGGGATCATGTTAAAACACATAACTTCACTAGCAGAAAGATATACACGTCCAGGAACCAATTTCTGAGAACAGCCAGGCTTTGAAAGGCTGAGCTGGAACATGTCCTGAGTGGTGTTTGTCTTTCAGTTTCAGCATCACAGCTTCTCTCTGAACTGCTGCATGTGGAGACAGGCAGGATGCTTTCATGGGAGGGTTGGTGAAGCTTTTGATGTAAAACAATGTTTTTACTTCTTGCTGTCTTATTCCAGACTCCACTGTTGGCACCTACCTCTCAGAATGACAGCTCTGAAGCAGTTATGAACTTGGATCATTCCACAGGGCAGGAAATGAGTGGTTACTCACCAGAAAGCTCCCTTTCTCCTCCTCCCCCCCTCCAGAGAGTTATGGATCCAGGTATGTTTTCTTGAGTGCTTTTTTTCACCAATTCTTTAGAGTACATCTAAATAAATTAATATGGTCCTAAACAAGCTAGAGATTTAAATTCAGAACTGTGAGCACTGGTGGTGGTTTTCCTTGAGGTTTTTGATTTCCCTGGATTTCAAAGCTGTAGAATTTAGCTACCAGGTAAGTTAAATTTATTTGCCTTTAGTAAGAAGGGGACTTCACTGACTTCAGTCTGGATTGAACATGTCCTTTTGAATCTAGCATTTTGTGTTGGTTCTAACTAATACTTTCTTTCTCCTTCAGGATTTCTAGATATGTCTGGAATTTCAGTTTCTGAGTTCACAAGCTTAACAGAAGTGTCCAACCTATCCTCATCTGCCCCCTTCAACATGCCAGCAGCAGGAGCTTCTGTAGGCTCTGAAACATTAATGCCAAAGAGTGAAGCCTCTGCTTATTTTGGTAAGTGCAGTCATTATTTCCTTTGGGTCTTGTTTCTGGAATGGCACCAACTCATGTTCACTTAACATCATCACAGTTTTTGGAAACAGGCAGATTTTAATAAAAATCAGCAAAAATGGGATGGAAAAATTAGCAGAAATCAGGTTTAGAAATGGAAAAATTGAATGTGCTTTTCCTTAAGTTTATAGCACGTGGGACTCTTTCTTTAAATGAAAATGCTGAGGCACTGTGTGTTAGCCTGCTATGTTTTGGTTTTTTACCAACTCTCTCCATTTCCCAGAAAACTCCTCAGCTTTGGACCCTGAAGGTTTAACCCCATACCCTGAAGGATCAGGCAAGCAGCCCCCCCTGGATGACCTCCTGCCTTCAATTCCATCTCTACCTTCTCTTGATCTTCCTCATGACATTTCTTCAAAAACAACACTAGGAACTGATGCTGATAACCAGGAGCCCAAGGTGCTTGTGAACAGCATGGAGAGCTCCCTACCCACTGCTCCAGAGACACCAGAGCATGAAGCAGCAAGTGAGCAGAAAGCAGAAGCAGCTGCACAAGATCCTGAGTGAAATGGACGCTGCTGCTGTTCACAGACTGCTGAATATTTTTCTGATCTTGAAAGAATTACAGTTACTCTATTTTGTTAGTGTAGACAATACTAGAAAAGAAATGACATGAAGTACATAGCCTGTTGTCTTTTCCAATCACTGTTTAATGGATTGATCTATGTTCAGAATTTGAATGCTGTCCAAAATCACCCAATCAATAGAGAAATTGATGCAGAAACAAGTTGGACACTGGCAGAATGTCAAGTTAAGGAATTTACATTTGCCTAAAAGTGCTCCTGAATGTATTTACAAAGGCACTGTGCCTGAAGAGTGACACTTAGTGATGACTTTTATCAGTATGTTTGATGGCATTAAAAAACATATTTATAGTTTTGATTTGATAGAAAGCTTTTCTAATGGTACATCTTTGTTAGACTGTTCTTGTGACTTGCAAGGCATTTCTTACACTAAGATACTTTTACTTACTACTCTAGTACTCTTACTAGACTCTTCTTTTTCATGGTTTAATTCCCTTCTCTGCAACTGTCCTCTGTGTACCTTCTTTATCCCTACTTGGGCAGGCAAGAAATACTATGGGGTTTGAAAGTGCAGCCTCAAATGGGACAAAGCCATGGTGGTGGCTCCTGTCATTCACTTCCGCTCTTGAGTGGACCAAGTGGGGGCCTTGCAGTTAAATAAACAGTGAGGGGGGAGAGAATAATGAAAGTTACTTGAAATAAATTGAAGATGATTTTAAAGTAGGGGTGATTAATCTTTTTGGTGAAGATTGAATGTCTTGGCTGCTGTAGTGACCAAGAAATAGCTTTCCTTTGTGCTTTTCTATTTGCTCATTGCTATTTTTATACTAATTATTTTAAGTTTAAAACAGGGCTGTTGTGCAGCACCAGCAATTGGTTTTTGTAGCCTTTTTTTGTTTGCATTTGTCTCCAAATCACTTCTGAATGTAAGGGCAAGCCATGACATAAACAATGGAAGACATGGATGGTTGTATAATCCTCAGGGCAGTGATTTATCATAAATTTCAAAGCTGCTGATGGGCAATAATAGAGCTACTGCAGTGAAAACCCTTTGTAAATGGAGAGAATGGGGTACAAGGCTGGTGTGTGTTTAGGCTGTAAACTAAAGTACACTTATTTAGCACAATATTGCCTGGTTTAGTTTTCCCTGCCCTGGCTCCTGCTCTGTCAGCAAGTGACACTGGTGCTGATGTAGGGGGGACTCAGGGTCCCACAGGTTTGCCTGTGACAGCCTTCAGCCAAAGGGTGCAGGCAAACTCACAGCACATGAGGGCTTCAGATGAGTCCACCCTGACAAAAAAAAATCTGTCCATGATCTGTTGTTAGTCTGAAATACTGCAAGCACAGTAGTTCTGAACAGGATTGTCAAAGTACCTGCAGCTTTAAAGAATGTATTGAGCTCTAACTAAAGGCAGTAGAATTGACAGTGCATTCTAGTCTGCTAAAGGGTCTTTTAATTGTGGGCCAGTTTTATTTCCTATGTTGAAAAAATAAATTTCCTATTTTGTTCCCTCAGCTGAATGTTACAAGGGTAAACAGCCAAACACTAAAAATAAATGTAATTTAAACTATAATTTAAACTATTCCTAGGTTTGTTTGATCTTGGAGCCTGATGCCTAAGACACTTAGGTGGTGTTTTATTCATGTTGTTTATTTAGGACTGTTTCTAGTCCTTCACCTTTCTCAAAAATGGCCATGAGATGGCAATAGCTTATTTAACTGACTCTGTACCATAAACACCTTTTAGAAATCTAAGAGCAGGGAATGTCAAAACTCTTGCTAGATTTCAAATGTCACCATAATAAATGGGTTAAACTTACTTCAGTCTGTGTCCAGCCTCTGTGTGTTATGTTAACTGGCTCTGGGAAGGGGTTTGGAAAACCAAGTAGTTAAACCTTGAGCCAGAGAATGTTGTGTTCTCCAAACCTGAAACCTGATCATTCAAATGCTAAATGAGGTGAAGAGTTGGAGCTCCTCATCAAATTTCTTTTCTCTTACCAACCTGGATATTCCCTCACAGCTGCAAGTGGAGAGTACTCCTGTTTGTGGGTGCAAAGTGAAAAAAATTACTGGAATTTTAGTTTCAAAATAAAACAGAAAGAATGGGAGAAGCACCTGAGGGTGGCTGGATTCAGAGCCAATACCAAACAGCAACTCAGGCTACTGTCCCAAAGATCTGTTTCCAGGTAAGCAGGAGCTGGATGTGACCTTTCTCCCACTCTGAACTTTGAGAACTCTTCTGCAGACACAGAAGGATTATCTGGGCAGCATCAGAAGGGTAGAACAAAGGCAGGAGGAGAAGGAGGTCACCTCAGATGTCACAGCAGCAGGGTGGTTTGCATGGCCAGACACAACAGGATGAGCTGCCAGCCCTGAGCTGCTCCCTAGAAGTACCAGCTGAGCTGAGGACACAGGCCTAGCAGGCATTAAATGCACAGAGGCTCCCAGCAGCTCAAGCATTAGAGTGAGGATTAGGCAAAGCCCATCTCCCCTGAGCCCTGCTCCTGCCAATGGCACAGCACCCAGGCATGGCTGCTGGGGCTGAGCCAGGAGGAGCCTCTGAGCCCCAGAATCTTCTCCCACCTCTGCTCAGCAAAGGTCACAGAAAGCTGGCCCAGCCCTGCCCCAACTGAGACTTAATCCATGCATACAGCATAACCCTGTACTAGGATTGACTGTAAACCCCCAAGATCATGATAAGGAAATAGAGATAAACATGCAAATCTCATTATTAACAGCAATATGGATGCTGAACTAATTCTGGCTGAACTTGAATGAGTGAATGTGGATGTGTTTACTGTCTTTAAGTTAAGTACCTACCAGTAGAACTATTTTAACACCAAATTCAGACATTGATGATTTAATTTTCCCTCAAACTTCCACAGCAGGTTTGACAATCTACTGAAGCTCCTGCTGTACTCTCTAGGCTCTGTGCAGAGGCTGCTCAGCCACACTTG
>JAHXMQ010000807.1:136681897-136710122 GCA_020466415.1 Ammodramus savannarum pratensis | reverse complement strand
TGGCTCAGACAGAGAGTCTGAGACACAAGCCTTTGTTATGATCCTTTCCTATTCTATTCTTAGCCAGCCTTCTGATGAAATTCTTTCTTCTATTCTTTTAGTGTAGTTTTAATGTATATCATAAAATAATAAATCAGCCTTCTGAAACATGGAGTCAGATCCTCATCTCTTCCCTCATCCTGAGACCCCTGTGAACACCATCACAAATATGTAATTATTACATATGTAATTAATATGTAATGAAGCATTGAGTCCCCTGAAAAAGACATTTAGAATAGTGCCACAATATCCTCAGAGAGAGATCAGACATGTCCCACCCAGGCTCCAGTCAGCACATCTCCTCTGCATGGTGTTTGCACAGCTCTGGACAGAAAAACCTCCACTGTAGAACAGGGAGCTCTTTCAACCAAGCACTTCCCTGTTATGTGTGTGTGTGCTCCCAGCAGCTCTGTTATCCAGCTGGGAAGTGACTTTTCCTGCCTCTGTTCAGGAGTCAGCTCCACATCCACAGTGTAAGATCATGTGCTTAATGATTGATTCTAAATGTCAAATTCAACAGAATTCTAGGGATAAAGTTTGAATCAAACAGGACCTCTGTGAAAGGAAAAATCATACCTTGGTGTAATGTCTCTATACCAGTAACTGCCCTGCCAGCCCCTGGCTGCCCCTCTCCTGGACAATCCAACAAATAAATCCCAAGACCAAGAGGCAGAACTACACTAAGGTCCCTTCCAACCAAAATCATTTATGATCCTGTAATAAACTCATCTAGTTCCAATCCCCTGCCATGGGCAGGGACACTTTCCACTAGAACAGGATGCTCAGAGCCCCATCCAGCCTGACCTAGAACACTTCCAGTGAAGGGGAGTCCACCACCTTTCTGCCTAGAGCTTATTTTGAATATTTTCTCAGTGTTTCTTAAAGTTACTGGTAAATCCTTCAAGCAGTTCTTCTCATCCTAAAATGGTACTTACACTTCAGCTACAAGATCTGAGCCAAGCTCTCCTGTTCTCACCCGCACCCCATCTAAAGAGAATAAAAAATTACCTGTCATACACAATTTAAATGCTTCTCTGGGAGACAGGCTGCACTACTAAACACCAGATTTACAACTCCTTCCCATTAAGAACTTGGAAAATAATTAAATTTTTGCAAATCTGCAGCCTTCTCTATGATTCTGGCAATCAAACTCTCTGCTCACAATGTTCCCAGGGGCTGTGACTCTCATATTAACTCAATGCTCTCCTCCTTCTGCCTTCAGGACTTTTACAGACAGCACAACTCCAGAAAAGGTGACAGAATTTAAAAGGTAATAGCAAAAAAACCTCTTCTCTCACTTTATACACCATGTAAGTCAGAGCTGGGAATCTGGGAGCACATTTGGGCTCTGAATTACTGTGAGCTCGGAGAGGGCAGCTCAGCTGACAATTCCCACAGCAAAAGCTCTGAGCATTCTGTCCTGGCATTTTCAACATCAGGAAACCCAGTTTGATTTCCCATGTGCCCCTTACAACCTTTCCACACCCAGACAACTCAGCAGCAACTGGCACAGGTCACTTGTCAGCACAAAATACTTCCATAGTACAAAAGCAGCACTGCCCATGTGACATTGTCCCCTCAACAGGACTCAGAGCTCACATCTGAAGGTCTGCTCACCTCAGAAATTCTTACATCCAACCACATTATAAGATTATCTTCACAGAATTCTGCTAATTCTGCTAAGACATTGCCATTTCTTCAGCCATTGCATTACGTGAAACTTCAAAGCACTCTGAAGCCCTTTGTTAAATTCAAGCTCCAAAATCACACAATTTATCTAGTACACAAAACAACTTGAGAATATTTTAACTAAAGCCTTTTATTCTATACAACTGTGAAACATCATTTACCCTTCTGGCATTGCAGACTCTTCCATTAATCTTTCCTGTTACTGTGTTTTGGGATGGTTAGAAAGAAAAAAAAACAGAAGGAAAGTTACAACCTTGGGCTGATTTCAACAAAAAATTACTGTGAGCAACTCCAATGTATACAATAGGACAGGAAGACAACCAGGAAACAAAACATAACCCAAACAGTGCCTATTGGAACAGACAAAGACCCTTGCTAGTAATAAATACAAGTCAGGACAGATTACCAATAAAAGTTACAGTTCTGTTTAACCATTTAATTCACAAACAGCACTAAAAATGTGCAGTTAAAGCACAATTGTGTCAAACTAAGCATACACAGAAATGGGGATAGAAAACTGAACCTGATTCTCAAAAGATTGGAAAAGACATGCTAGCTTGATTCTGAACCATGGTTTTGTCTAAGCAATGAACTTGTTTTGCTGGGTTTAAAGTGCAGAAGGGAATGACTATTTTGACTCTATTTTGACTATTTTTTCAAATAAAACATGATGAAAAATACTTTACTTTTTGTCTGACCAATACAATCCCAGTAATAGAATTTATTGGGACTTTCCTTAGGCCTCAACCTAAATCTTGATCACAAGATACAGGAAGGGCTAGAGCATGTGTCTCCTGAAGAAACTCCAATATTATACTGCCCCTTGAAGGCACTTGTGCTTCTGCTTCAGACAAGAGTAATTTTTAAACCATTTCTCCATGAGGATTGGTGATTTGCTCAAATCTGGCTACAAATGGTTTTCTGGGATATCCCCACATTTTCCTCACAAAAAGCTGAAAGGCCCTTACCCTCCCTCCCCCCAATAAGTTAAACTTCTATAAAAGATTACCATGAGCCTATGACAGTCACAGATTTTTAGAAATAGCAGTGAAAACAAGATCTGCATAAATCTCTAACAAAAGAACAATTGCATATAAAACCTCAGAAAAGAAGAATCAATATTTTTATCTCATGAATATGAAATCTGCTGAGAAGTTTTTTAAGTTTAACATTAAACATATGAAGTTATAATCAGAATGGTTTGAAGTTTTAACAAAATGTCACATACTTTTGGAGCACAGTTACCAAAAATTAGACTAGTGTGTCTTTAGAACACCTAGGACACAGTGCAGGAAGAACTTATATATATTTAGAAAAAAGAAAAAAATCTCTAAGTTGCTGCAAAGCATGTTCACTCTATTATGATGCACAGCATCACTGGACTCACATTGCTCTGATATTTTTCTAGTGTTCTTATCTTGCATGTCAACAGCTCTCTAAAGCAATTAAAACAATTCTCATGTTAACCCTTGGTTTGCAATTAAATGGGCCCATTCATTCAAGTATGAAATATCTATTTTCTGGTGGTTTCTTTTCCAAATTTCTTTTAGTGGTAGAAATGCTTAAGTAACCTGTGAGAAATCATTGCTGGAACTTTATGAATGGAATGTACTAAAAATACCTCGTGTGCAGTTCTTAATTACATTGTGAACAGTGACTAACATGGCCAAACCTGTTTGATACCGAGCACGAGCAGATGAGGGATTATGTTCTGGAAAAAAACCAAAAGCCAAAAGGAGGAAGCAAAAGTCTGCACTGGGTTATCATCCACTCTCTGTACACCTCACACAACACAAACCACTCAGGGACCTCCCATCTCATTGACTGAGACTAGGACAGACTTTAGTTTAAGTCATATAGATTTTTTTTTTCCTCTATATTACAGGTCTATTAGTCACTTCAATTAAATGTTTACTTCCCATCCATACTGAGGCATTAGAAGTCTCATCTACCTTAGGGGTTCAGGGCTGCTCTAGAACTACTCTTGGAACCAGCACAGCAAGGTCAGGTCAGAGATGGCTGCTCTGGGTCCGCGCTGCCCTCACGTCGATTTCTGGCGGTAGTGAAGCGTCAGGTCCCCGCCACTCTTCCAGATGAAGTGCTTGACAGTCCGAAGGTCCATATTGGGGTCCAAAACCTGCACAGCAAAAAGGCAGCTTTTACTCAGCAATTCTGCCAGGCTGGCAGAAATTTAAAAAAAACAAAGCAAACCAAACTGAAAACTGATACCAAGATGAGCCATGCTGTCACCAGCATATTTCCTAAAAAATCCCTTCACCAGGATTTCTTCTCCTGGGAAGCTGAGAAGTCTCAGAGAAAAAATGAAAATAATAATTATCTGATTTGCTTCTCCTGTGTTTTGCTGCTTTGGAATGTGGTTTGGACATTGTTTATCAACTGGCCATTGATTGGTTTAATGTGATTTGCTTTTACTTAATGCCCAATCACAGTCCAGCTGTGTCAGGACTCTGGAAAGAGTCACAGGTTTTTCATTAGTATCTTGTAGTATCCTTGTATCATTAGTATCCTTTTTAAGCCAAAGGATACTATTGGCTGTATCCTTTCTCTATTCTTTAGTATAGTATTCTTTAATATAATATAATACAATACCATCAAATAATAAATCAGCCTTCTACGAACATGGAGTCAGATTCATTCCTTCCTGCCACAGAAATACCAAACCATGCAAAAGCTCAGATTTTTCAATTAGCAACTGAGCCTGATGCATTACTGAAAGATTTTAGCAGAGTAACATGTAACTTCAGATTACAACCACGTCCTCAGTGCCTAATCTCCATTACACTTATTAGGCAATTAGTGGTTTTGGACCAATTTTGAAAACTGTCAAAAAAGCAGAACTCAAAACATTCAAGAAATGCTAAAAATACAATTCTATGGAACTGTATTAAGGCCATTTGTTGACTATGAGCAAGTAACCCTGTAAAGGCCCCATGCCAGACCAAACTAAACAGGGTTATTATGAAAACTCCATCTACCTATCTGCAACTGTCAGAAACTTGTGTCAGCTCTAAGTTAACACTGTCCAAATATTTACTTAGTTTTAAAGTTAACAGGTAATCTATAGCATATTTCAAGATCAGAACTCAAAAATTCACAACCAATTCACCGCTAGAGCCTGGTTTTGATTCAGGGAACTTACCTGGTCCTGGCATAGAAGTTCAATCTTCTCCTCTGCTAGCACAGCAATGTCCTCCTCCTTTTCTTGCTCTCCTGCTTTCTCATTGTTGGAGGAGCTTGTTGTCTGAGACTCATTGTCCAAGTTGATGATTTTCTCATACACATGTTCCATCACCTTTCTCACCTGAAGCATGTCACTGGCTGACAGCCGGTCTCTGCAGGAGTTAGAGGAGTTTGTCAGGAAAAAACTTGAGAAACAAACTGTATTTCTTATCTTCACAACATCTTTCTTAGCTGCAGCAAACTATGCAACTACACACATCATCTTTATATTGTCTAGTAGTAAATTATCAGGATCATCCAGAATGCCATGATCTATTACTAACAGCAATTTAGCCAAAGAGTCACACAGCAAAAAACTCAAAAAAGGAATTGAGATATTCAAAAGACCAGATAAAAATCTGCATTGATTTCTAACCAACCCAGCTCCCAGTTACAGCTCATGTGACTGGCAAACTGCTTGCATTCCCTACTTGTCCCTTTTCAGAAAGCAATTATTCATCTCTGTTAGCAACAGGAAACAAAGCTGTGGTTCTGAACAGAGCAACAATCTATAAATTCATCTGTTTTCTGATTAAATACCACAAAAGACAAGTCCCACTTCAGTAGGCAGTTCATAAACATTTCTTAGCATAAACTTGAACAACTGCCTGTTGAACCAAAATCCACAGTGTTTTTAAATATTCTGATATAATTCAGTGCTTTAGAGCAATGCTCCTAAATGACTAAGAACTTCTACAAATTCATCAAGCACAAAACAATTCTCTGGGAAAAAAAAAAATCAGTGCATTGGTTTGGTGTTTTTTTTGCTGTTTGTTTTTTTTCCCCCCCCTTGAGCTTGCAGTTTTTTCTGCAATTTGGATATTCAATGTTAATAGTCATATTTGCATTACTTACTTTTTTAGAGTTTTTGCCCCTGATGATGAATGAGGTTGGAGGTAGAAGGGAATCTTATTGAACTTGGGCATATTTTTCTAGAAGAAAACAAGTTTCAGAAGTGTTAATTTAGGTTGAACCATTATCAGCTCCTATTTGCAGCAGCTGCTATGTGAAGTATATTCAGCTCCTAATTATCAAAACTCATGAGAGATTCCTAATCAACATCCCCACCACAGCTAAATTCCAAATTACTCATACCCCTGAGACACTTCAATTTAGATGATGCACAGATCATGTAGCTTTTGAATATAAATTATCATTTATTTCAAAGGCAATTAGATAGTATCAAAAGGCAGCAGCAATATGAAGTGTATTCTCTATTCCTGAGTTCCTCACTAGGAAAGGATAACAATTATGCACAGGACTTTGAATTCTTTATCTAAGACAGCCTGTCAAAAGAAATTGAGCAAGAAGTACTTTAACTAGAAACATCAAAAAATGATGCATCTCAAAGGGTCTTGATTACAGACATTGAGACCACTTATTTTAAATACAAACACAGCAAAATTTTAAAATGTCATTTCAGATACTGCAAAGTTAATTGTACTACATCTTAAAAAAACCTAAAAGAAGCCAAACCTATACACCCAATACTCACATCCACAGTGATGTCAATTACCCATTGTGGCACTGTTTCATTAAGTAGCATGGATTCAGTTTCACCACCTGAATCCCGACACAGCAACCTGAGACACACAGAAATAACCTTTATTGTAACAACAATTATTGCCATTTGCATTAAAAAGCTTTCAGGAGAGGTTCAGCCCTTTTAATGGGCAGAGAGCCTGAACTCTGTTAGGATCATGAACTTACTGGGGAAGAGATTATTTATTTTCTGTAAAGAGCAGAAGGAGCTGTAGGAAGACAGATCCCAGAAACAGAGTAGGATCTCAGGAGACTACAGCTCATGACACAGAAAATAGATAAAAGTACTTTGTTCTGGATTGTGTTATGTTTGTGTGTGAAGTACAGAACTGTCAGGAGAAGGGGAGAGGCACCTGGCATAAAGCAATTCTCTCCTCTTGAGAAAAATGAGCTTTGCATATAAAGCATCTGCTAAGCTCTCACCTGATGGAAAGAATAAAACCAGTTTTAGGAAATGTGCACATGCAATGATGCAAAAAAGCCACATTTCATTTTATAAATTGGAATGAGGTATTTTGTCAGAGTCCTGCAAGCCACCTTTTAGCTCCCATAAATATGGCTTGCTCCCTCCAATGGGGCCTTTCCAGTGTTCTCTTGAGGAGCAAGAGCAGCTGCATAAGAGGGAAGATCCACCAGAACAGAATGCAGGCAAATACTAAGCCCCAGGTACAACAAATACATTGATACTGTAGGAAAAAAGTAATTTTCCAAGCTGAAAATGTTTTCCCTGTTTCACTGACTAAAAATTGCATCATTTGGGGCCTGTTCAGCTTGGGAAACAAAACCAACACATCAACTATGTCCCACTCCTTAAATTTAAAATCCACTATTTCAGTAAATATCAAACAATTCACAGTGTTTGCAAGCTCAGCACTTGTTTTGCAGCACTATTAAACTGTCTCTGATGCTATCACATATCACAGATGGGTTTTTCAATGTAGAACAAGAAGAAATAGAAGGGTAACCAGTACACACATTGCAACACAGAGCCTGTGTTCCTCCCTGCCAGAGATTAGGACTTTCTACTGGATTTATCAACTAATTTTTGGAGCAGAAGCCAATTCTCTAATGAGCAGCAGCTCCTGAATAATTCATCCTCAGAGATCAGCACAACACACAATCTAAAGTAGCACAATTTCATTCTAAATCACAGTTTAATTTATCAGTTTGCAGAAAGAGGGCACCCAAAAATATCACACACAACTAAGGACTGTACACAACTCTTACTGCTTTAAAACCCCACACTTTGCTGATGCTAAACTCACATGCTCAGCTGGACAATGACACCTCTTAAATGTACAGAACAAAGAACATTTCTGATAACATTCCTGCTTGCACTAAGAAAGGGACTGCTTAGTCACTGAATTTATATTTGTAAGCTTTTATACCTGAACAAAGTGCGTCCTCCAGCCTCACCAAAAATAACTGGTGTGTGTGGTGGCACTTGGAAGTATCCATTTCCCTTCTGGACTCTGTTCTCCTGCTCCCCATTCACTGTTGGGAGAAAAACACATAAAACAGCAGTGAGACTGCACTAGGCCTTAAAAACAGGCACACATTCCACTTACAGCAGGTGCATTTTGTAAATTAATAAGATCATGAGCTTCATGAAAACCAAGAAAATCCTCATTTCCAAGATACAGCAAATATATAAAAAACCACTAGAGAGTAACAAGATCAACACAGGTTTGTGGCAGACCTATTTCAAAAGCCTGTGAAAAAAGGAAAATAAAGTTCAAGAGTCAAAACCCTATGAGTTTTTTTTGCCATTTCTTTTGTCAAACTGAACAATAGTAAAATTAGGAATCAACTAAAGAGACTCTGCTGAGACAAGACTGTTCTGCCCTCTACAGTGACAGTAAAGAACTCTGAAGGGTTGTTTGCACTGCTCTTCCACCTGGATTTGCCAGATGTCAAAACACTGTACTGGGAAAGCTCAGACTCACAGTGCCTTGAACTTCCTCTGTTATAAATTCAATTTATTACAGCTAATTACAGCAGTATGGTCTTCAAAGACTGAAAAACCTGATTTTATATCAGGTGGATAGGACAAGATTAAAGAAGAATCAGCATTATTTATACACCTCTTGAACAGTGCAGCTTCTAATCAGTAGGCATCTTGAAACAATGTAGAAGAATTTGGATGTCTGACTTGCACTTGGGCAAATCATCTCCATTACACTGTAGCACCTCATTACTGTGTTGAATTCAAGCAACATTAAGAAATTTAAATAGCACAGACTGAGATGAATGATTCCTAGATTTCTAACCAGAAACTTATGTAGGCAAAGAAAGGTCAGAAATTGTAACAAGCAAAGAAACAAAAAAAGAAAATCTGTATTGGAAGGGGTAAGCATGATACTGAAGTTACAGCAAGTGAAAAATTCTAAAGTTTGAAAGACTTTTTCATAACACTTCTCTGAACAATTGAGAGGAACAACACTGCACATAATTTGTGTTTATTTCAATTTGTATCTCTACAAAAATGCCAGTGTGCAACAGGTACACTTCACCTTCTCAAGCCACTGCTCAGTGCCAGTCTCTTATTTTTTTCTTTTGGAAGGGCAATGAAAATATTCTGTTGGGAGTACTCCAAACATTCCACTAATCCACACCTCTACACAGGAACAAGCAGTGTGGCAGCAATAATCCAACACCACAGAAGCCTGTGAGAGACACTTGTCAACCTTGTCTGGCTCTAAGCTGCAAACTGCCCATACACAACAGTCTGAGAATCAGCAGCTGGATCCAGAGGAGTCTGCCAAGGGCTCTAAAGCTCCTTGGAGGCCAGTTTGGAAATAAGAAAGCAACTAATTCTTGCCACAGTCCTGTCACAAAGCAATGAGATATGCTGAATGTGCAGTTTTCTTAGTTGCATCATCCATCTATAGAAAGTAATTTCTTAATCACCAAAAATGAGATTTCTGTTAACTCTGACCTGAGTTGAATTGATTTCCAACTCAAGAGTTACACAGTCTCTTATTTTGCCAAATTCAGCCTCTACCTTACATTTCACATGGCTTTCATCTAAGGCCTGATTAGACTTGGCATTTTTGCCTTAATAATGCTAAAGACTTTAAGGACCACTTTAAGGACTTCTCCATGGAAGTACCTCATGTATTATTACACTGAATGTATTTTTTCCAAACAAGCTTTTATTTTGTTCACAATACCTAGAAGAAAACTGGAATTATGTCAAGAGAATACTTGCTAATGTTGGATAACTGAATTATTGCTATTTCCTGTCATTATCTAGTGTTTCTTTTCCAAGTCAAGCCTCAGTTTGCCAGTAATTGTTTTCCATCAATATTTTTCATCATGTTTCTGCAACTTCAGAATTGTTTATTCACCTACTTTTTTTACAGACAGAGGGAAGATTTTTGATGATACTTTCAGAAATACAACACAGTTTCTAGTGTAAAGCAAATTTAGAAGTGCTAAAAAACATGAAGTCTATAATGGACAGAGAGATAGGTGTAAGACAACAAATGTATCTGTTAAAGAAACATATAAACAAACAATGTAATAAAAAAGAAAATATTAAAATACTGACCATGGTTTATCTCATTTTCTTCTTCATCCATTGGATTGATATGTGTTCTAGGCCAATACTCCAGAAGTGCTTGCAGCAGAAGCCCTCCAAGGTTTACTGTCAACACACAGTGAGGCTTCAATCACACAAAAAACCCATGGGCAACACAATAATGTCCATTTGATCCACAGCTGAAAATTCCCCATGACTTTGAGCAGGTCTGTTCCCAAAGCAAACTATTTATGGGCACAGAAATCTGCTTGTCACAATCTGAGAGCTGCATGTTACAATCTTTCAGGAAAAGCTGATTTTAGAATCCCTGCTGTTGGATCACTTTTGTGCTTTAACATTCTCTACATTAGGTTAAAATTACTTTTTCCCTATTGCATCTTGAAAATTTAAAACAAAATTAAATGTAAACCCTGAACATGACTATTTCAGAAAAAAAGGAAATACTCTCTTTGGAGAATATGCTACAGAATTTATTATTAAGAAAGCCTCAAAATCCAATCAGATACTGACATAGATGGCACTGGAATACTTTAAAGCAAATATACTGGAACTTGTTCTGATTTCTTCGTTAAAATAAACCACTATTATTAGTACAAACTTACATTTTGGATCAGAACCATCAGGACTGCTAAATCCAGCATCCTTTGCTGAAACCCAGGCTGCAAAGCAGTCACTTTCATCCAAAGTAATTGTCAACATCTGTTGGCAAAAGACCACGAAGAATGTAATAGTTGTTTGGGATTAAGTAAATCTATAAATCTCTAACTTTGCTCCAATAAATCAAAGAATTTCTGAAAGCATGACAGCACGCTTTGTTTACCAAACTGTATTAATTTGTAATTGGTATATACGTAATTTGTGGACTACACCACAAATTAATTAAAAAATATGTTACTCCAATTATTAAGAAATAAAATTTGCTGTTTTAATTGAAAATAAATTTAATCCATCAGATAAACAATTAATGTTCTTCTAAAGTTAACAAACTAAAATATTTTTGAACAAACAATACATGAAAAAATGTGAAACATGACATTAAAACAACAGATGTAGGAGCTGTATCTCACCCCAGTTTTCAAGTCCACTGAGAACCAGTTTGGCACATAAACCATTTTAAATCTCTTCTTAATTTCTTCTTCAAAATCTACTTTCCCAAGGTCTTCAACTTTACATGCCTGTTCACCAAAAGAAAGGTACAAGTACTGAGTCATATCAACACCTCAAGACTTTTCCTTGATTTTCATACACACTTGGAATGATTGTGACTTATCATCTCTCCCTGAGCATTGCAGTCCAAAAACATCCAAGTTAAAGGTTAAATCTTTTTTTAAAAAGTCAAACTGTGATTTGTACTGTAAGTAATTTTTATTCTTCATTTATCTCTGAGGTAGCGGAATCAAGCCAGTAGAGGAGTCTGGAAATGTTTCTTCAGATTATTAGAAAATATTTTCCCTACCCAGAGTAGACTGCTGTGTTCTAATACCCCCTGTCATTTCTCTCCCCATCAGTGCCAATATTTCAGTACTCCATCAAACACCAGTATTTCCAGCACATCAAGCAACAAATGCAGCTCAACTACTGCAATGAGTGAATTTCTGTGCAGATACTTTATTTGTGGTTTTTTCATACTTTTCCTTTAAGTAATTCTGTTAAAAAACAAATTATTATAATCCACTTGCAAAGTCATCCTGAAATACTTGTTTTAGGCAAACACTAAGGACTGTAAACTTGGAATTTATTCTCTCAAAATCCAGGAAAAGTTACAGGAAGCAAAGACTGAAGAGCAGCTTCAGGTAGGAAAACCTCCCTCTCTTCTTCCAGCATCCTCAATAAAATCTCAGCTTTCAAGTGCAGGGAGCAACACTCTGACCTGGCAAACCATCTCACCTCTACAGTAAATATGTATTTAAACATATGTCAAGTGACACTTTTCTCAGTCTTACTAAGAAAAAAATTACCTGAATTAAAGTAAAAATTAACATTAGCATTTGACTTTGGTCCTGAGATCTAACATTGCACGCTTAAATACAGACTGAAATAAAGAAAACTTTTCCAAAAAGAATCTAGATAATTTTTAGTATAAATCTATATCCTCCAACTTAATTTCTTTTTTGCTTCAGTCAACAACTCAGTAAGTTGGCTGAGCATGCTTTACCTCATTACTGATCTTGGCTGCTGCACTGCATAGCTCAAGAAGGAAAATATTTAGAATTTAAACAAGCTTTTGCTCGAGAATGAATTGCTGACCACCTCACTGATGTGGGATTTGAGTCCTTTCTCTCTGCACTCTTTCCCCTCTTCTCTGAGCAATCATTGGGTAAAACCACACAAAGAAATGTCACACCAAGTCTCCCCAGGCAACACCAGGCAGCAGCCAGGCTTCCTTCTGTTCATTTTCCTGCCTTACCAGCAAACACAAACCCTCTTTGAAACAAAACCCCATCAAAACACATATTACTACTTCCTGGAAAAAAATTCAAGGGTCTGCACTTCAGGAGAATGCAGATGTCAATACTGGACTGAATTCAGGTGAATGCAGATATCAACCTCACCTCAGGGAAAGTTACAAAAAAGCTCAGAAATGCCCCCTCCTTTTTCAAAAGGCAAACCTTGCATGATATCCTGAGACAAAAAGATGATTTGCTTTCTACAAAAGAAATCTCAAACATTAAAAATGTATAGATAAAAAAGTGGCACAAAATTAAACATCCATTTCTGAAAATCTGAAATTCCATTCTTACCTTCAAGACATCCCAGTATGCCACATTATTATTTGTGTCTTTGGTTAATATGTGCCTCTTGTCATTAAGAATGTGGCACTGAATAATACTAGCACCCCCTGGAACAAACAAGAATTAAGGTTACTACTGTCATTTTAATCTAATATCACATTCAATTAAATTGCATGACATGACATATGCTGTTCTTTGCTTTCACTTTTGTGTAAACCTTGGATATCATCAAGGTTTAAACATGATTTTAACTGTAACCAACAGTGGGTAGACAATAACCACATTGTTCTGGTTGAAATCATAGTAGCAATCATAGCAGTCAATCTTAAAGCTCCATCACTTGTGCTAAAGATAACAGATTTTGCAAGATTTTTTTCCTCTGCAAAACAGTTTACCTTTTATAACTTGGTCAGGCTGTGTACACAGGGGTGGAATGGGATTGGTACAATCATTATCATAATCTCCTGAAGCTCTAAAATTATGGATTCCTTTCAAAGTCTGAAAAAAAAAAATAATGACACATTCATAACCATCTATAAACTCTGCTTTTATCTATGAGTAACAACTGCCACTTCATGCTGCTGTTTAGTTGTTAACTACCCAGTTCCAAGAAATACAATTTATTTCTAAAAGCATCATAAACACAGAGCAAAGAAAGTAATTCAAAGCTTCATACATTTTGAGCATTTTTATTATTAGTATTTTATTATTTATTCTAAAGAACACTTACACATCACAATACATCCAAATCCCATGACTACTCCATTGCATTCACAGACTGTAAAATGTATCACTTACCCATTTATTCACGGAGGATTTAGTTGTTGCTACCCAAAGTGCTGGAGGAGGATCAGCTGATCTATCCAGTTCCATCTAAATAATAAAACAAACTTTCAGTCATGCTTAACTCAGCTTCCCTTTGATAATTTGTATTGTCTTGTATTGATCCACTCCTATAATTGAGAGTATCTCAGAAACAGCACTACTTTGAGTTTAGTGTAGAAATGCAAAGTTTAAATGAAAAGTAACTAAGATGAAACTTCTGAAAAATCAAGAGGAATTATAACAAACACTCAACAAATGAATTCTAGACATGGGCAATAACAGATGCAATGTGTATTAACACAGTAGAGTTACTTCCAGCATGATGCAATCTTGCCTAATGGACAGTTTCATTGTACAGTATTTTCTCAATTGTATTTAGACACTTCATATGGTTAAAATGAGAATGTAAGAAGCTCTATACTAAAAAAAAAAAAGCAGAATTTTCTACATTTGGCTCTGCCATTACATTTCTCAGATCACTGTAGCCAATAGAGGCCCCTTCTGACCTTTGTACAGCTGAGCAGCACTTTCATTTTCCATTTGGAACTGAAATCTCACATCTGGACTTTTCCAGAATTAAATTAATGTATCCAGGATTTTATCTTAATACTCTAAGCTAGAATTCACTCCCAAGGAAACCCAGGCTGCTCATATCTATTAGCATAGGTTTCAATTGCACACTCCTTATACATCTGCAGGTTCCAAAGTCATGTCACTAAAGTTAGAGACAGCAAAAAAATAAAGAACAGTCTCTCTGAAAGATTCAGACTTGTCCATGCTAATGTCATGCTTAGGTGTTAAAAAAAACCCACAAACAACTTTACTCCTGGTTCCCATGAGTATGTAACAGATTCTAAAGCAGTCCTGTGCACATATGCTGCTGCTAAGAAAAATCCACTTTTGTACAAAACCTTGGCAGTTTCTTAAAATTTCTTAAATCTGTACTAGAGCCTGATAAACCAAACTTCTCATGTGTGAAGCATATTCAATTTCAGTAATATTCAAATTTGCACATTTTCAGTAGCTGCCAGGCATCTATCTTCTTCAGGCAATTAAACTTCAGATGAAATTTAGGAGACAGAGCCAATCTGCTGAAGATGTGGTGTAGTAAACACTTGTTAGCCAATGTGAATTCTTTAATCAATTTATACCCCAAGCCACTGTTTCATGAGAAAACATGCAATTATCCTTTTATACTGTGAGAGTGACAGAACACTAGCACAAGCCGTGAATTTTCCATTCTTGGATGGGGGAAAACTGAGGGGGAAAACTCATCCAGTGCTCTTGGGGAGGGCAGAGAACTGGACCAGATGATCTCCAGCCATCACTCCTAACCTCACACATCCTACGATTCTCTGAATTAAACTCAATTACCTTAAGAACTGGTGCCTTTTCTTCACAGATCAGCACCCTGATATCAGGATTTCTTAGATCTGTACAATAAATCTTCCTGTCTCTTCCTCCTGAATAAATATGAGTGAAGGCTTCATTGACCTGCAGAGCCCAAACACCCTCATCATGGACTCTGTACGTGGCTATGCACCTCTGCTGCCCAAGGGACCACAGGCGGATTGTCCCGTCAGAGCTGCCTGAAAGACACTGAGCAACAACCAGCACACTTCAATCAAACAGTTAAGTATTTCAAAATATTTTTTTTAATATAGAAAGATTTAATCATTTATATAGTTATATTTTTCCTCTAAAATGGTGATAAATCCTCGTCAGGATTTTCAGTATTTTATGTAAATCCACCATACACTTAAATGAATGTGTAATTAAAGCAACTTTCACCCATCAGCCTCCCCCCCTTAACCACTAAATATCTGTAATCTATGACGTGAAATAATTACATTGAAATGGATTAATGACTTTTTTCTACTCTCTGTAAAATGCCTCTGTCTCAGGTTAAAGCACATACCTGGGTGCCATCTCTGTTCAACAACAAAGCTTTGACATTGTCTGTGTGCCCTTTGAGTTTCATGAGTTTTGCACAAGTCCTTGGATCCCACACCCTTAGAACCTATGGGAACAGACATTGGATAAATGACATTAACACCATTCTTCTCAGCAATGTGAGAAACTGAGCCTTTATTCCCTTATTCCAAACATGTGGACATTCATCACTGAAAATATGTTTGAACAAGACAGACACAACTATATCTCATCCAGCTCTAATAATCAGATGTGATCTTCTCCTAATTTCAATTTAATTTGTTCAGGCTTCTTCTGTCATAAAGAAATTAAAGAATGGAAGTGACTGTAAACAGGACTGTGATGTGGGCATAAAATGTACTTCTGAGAATCCTCTCAGATGCTTCACTGGTGCATCCTAATTTGTTTTATATTGTCTTGGAAATAAAATTCTCTCAAGGTTAGATTAGGTAAAAAAGAAAAAAAAAAAACAGCTCAGAGATTTAAGCCTGTTTTACCTTCCTTAACAAAGAGCAAGGGCTGTCTCTTGGGAACACTTGAGCTCCATTAGCTCACTTCATTTCCCACCTCCTGCAGGGATCTTGCAAATTGCTAGCACCTTCTCTCCTACCTGCAGCAACTGCTTCAGTTCTGATAATCATCTGAGTCATGTGTCCTCAAAATCAGAGCTCTTGTGGGGAAATGTAATGATCCCTGACAAACAGGGTTACACAAGATGATCTGATTGTCTCCCCTATGTATTAAAGCTCTATGGATACATCACATTTCAGACTGAGGTAGGGTTTGTATCCTACACTTGCACTCCCACTTAAGAGAAGTGTCTGCCCTCACTACTGAAAACACAAAAGCTGTTACAGACATGACATTGAAAATTAATAAAATTGTCTCTTTATACTGAAATTGAACTGAAGTGAAATGAACCCCACCACATTTTGCTTACCTTTTCAGTGGACCCTGATACAATAACTGTTCCCATTTGATTCATTGCAAGGCTGTAGATTGAGTCTTTGTTCCCACTCAGGGAAGAAGCTATTTCAAAATAAAATTCATATTTTTAATTTTAATGCTGCTATTTGAAAAACATACTTATTGACTCAAAACAGGTATTTTAATACTCCTTGACTCATGAAAATAGTGCCACTCTGCCCCATATATAGAGTTGCTTTCAGAAAGACATATAGTCAGCATAGTGTTGGGAAAACCCCATGCCAATTCTGAATCTACTGCTGCACAAAAACAAAGTAACCCCTCAGATTTATGGTTATTACAATTTTGGTGACCTTTTGGCACCACAGTTCTGTGCCAGGGCCAACAAGCCACCCTTGCTGACTTATATCATTACAATATGACACTTTCTCATCTTGCAACACACACCCTTTGGATTTAAGTGCAGAGGTTTTTCTTTTCCAAGCCAAGTAAGAGTAAAATTCTACATTTTGTATTAAAGGCTCTTCTAGTTCAGCAGAAATGCAGAGGAGTTACACTGCTGCACTGAAATGTGTTATTTGAGCAGGGATGCTACCTCTGCACTTATGAAAACCATATGGCAGCTCCTTAGCATCACACCTACCATCAGAGCTGAGGAATTCTATACCAACCAGCCTAACCCCCTTTTGGAGATTAAAGTACCAGTCCCTCAACTCAGAAAAGCACAGACACAGAAATGAAAATCATCTATTTAGAGAGCACAATAAGGCATTTCATCAAGCCTCAAATCCATACCATCAGTATCCAAGAAGGCTGAGAATAGCAACAAACTGCATGGCCAGTAAAAATGTGAAACTTCACAATGATTTATTTATATGATGGAGCTAAGTTTCCAACACAGGATTTGTAACCTAATATCATAATTTAATATCACATTTTGTCACAATTGAGAAACCTGTGTCAGGGGGGTTTAGGCTGGAAATTATGAAGAGATTCTTCCCCCCAGAGGGTGGTGGGACACTGAACAGGCTCCCCAGGGCATTTTCACATCTGCCAGAGCCCCAGGAGTATTTGGACAACAGTCTCAGGCACAGGGTGACATTTTTGGGATTGTCCCATGTAGGGCCAGGAACTGGACTCAATGATCCTTGAGGGTCCCTTACAATTCAGGATATTCTATAACCCTATATATATATTCTATATATTCTATGATGCCTTTCTGGGAGAGAAGCAGGACAGGTGACTTCCTAAAAGATGAGGGTGACATTGGGAATTAACCCTGATGAGTAGAATCTACAGTTTCTCCTTGCCTTCCACTCTCTACTGAGTTAGATCTCACCAGTCTGTTACCCTTATATGTAATCAGTGCTTTGTGTTACTCTGTGTGTTGTTTAGCCTAGTTTATCTAGTAACTATTCTTCTGACAGATCTTACAAATGTATCAAATCCTGCTTTATGAGCTGCACTTCCTGTTTTTTTCAGCATCTACACCAAGAAAAAAACCAACCTCAAATCACAAAACACAGAAAAATGTAGCAACAAATAAGCTAAGAGAACATTTCTATAAAAGGCTGGCTGAGTTTAAAATCTTCTCAAGTTAAAGTTCTATCAATTTTCAGAGAAACCAGCATGTCACAGTTCAGGAGAAACAGTTCACAGAGACTTGTCCTCTATTCTAAATGCCATGACTGTTGGCTGCTCTAGATTTCCAGCTATTACATAACACAACAAATGGACTCAATACATGCAAACCCCTCCTTCAAATTTCTTGCCCGTTTTTATGTACATACAGAAAAAGGCATCTGTAGTTTTAAACTGACTTCACAGGTTATGCTACTCAATAAAATGGATTGCATTGGCCTCCCCTCCCTGGGTACCTACTTGTGACAGTATTATTTGAGGCAGTCAGTGCTGTGAGAGTATTTACATCCCAGAGGAATATCTGTCTGTCCAGTCCAGCAGATGCTACCAGCTCCTTATCTTTTGCATATGCTAAGGCTTTCACATAGTCCTACAATAAAATAAATGGAACAATATGAATCAATGTTATCATTTTGAGGTCTAAATCTTAATAATTGTAAGAATGGCACTGATCACACACAGTATTTACAGATAATGTTTTTCACCTTATGCGTCCTTAGTGTTGACATGCAAAATCCCTTATGTGCATTCCACACTTTAACAGTAGTATCTGAAGAAGCAGATATCACTAAATTGGAAAGAATAAAGACTAAATTTTAATGGCTTATATATTACTTTAAAGCATATTTGTACTACTCTAATTTGTTTTTCAAAAGAGATTAAAACAATTCATATAACATTTCAATTTTCATTAGAACAGCTGCTTACGCTATTTACCAAAATTAAAATATACATCAAAAATTAATTATACATGCTAAGATAAGATGGAAAATAATTAAAGCAGCAGATAATTTACTTGTATACAGTTTCTGAATACTATAGTTCTGAAACTTTTAAGTACTTACATGTTTTGCCATTGCAGCAGAGCACAATGTCATTTACCCAATCTGTGTGATGTTCCATAGATGCTATATAAGGGTCTTGCTGCAAATTAAGAAAAAATAAACTCATCACCAATGGAGAAGACTGTGGTACCTTCTTCAACCTGCATATGGATCCAAAGTTTCCTAGTGCAGAGTTGTTTGAAATCACTCTCCCAGAACCCTTTTTGTGAGAACTCCACAGTTATGTAAGACACCACAGCATGCACAATATCAAATGGATTCTGTGATCACAATAATTGGCAGCTGTTAAAACACAGCATCAGGTACAGCTCTGTTGGCAGCTTACCAGCAGGATAACTTGGAAAAAAGTAGTTTTAGAGCCAGAGAGGCTGTCCTGACTGACCTTGTGCTGATTGACACTCCATATCCTTATGATGGAGTCCCGCCCTGCCGTGAAGAGTCTGTTCAATGCTGGGTCCAGCTGAAGCGCATTCACCCCGTTCCGGTTGTACTTCTCCACTTCATCTCTAATCACATAGGAAACCTAAAACACATTTGCACAAATCCACTTATGGTATTAAGATGTTGACATGGCCCTAAAATCTGAGCATCTAATTTCATCTTTGTAAGGTTCTTGAGTAGAAAATGCAAAGAGTTTTACAAGCATTGTCTGTCAGTTTGAGATTATCAGCACCATCAAAGTCATCAATCATTTTCCCCAAAAATGGGGAAGAGTCAGAGCAGATTCAGCTGGAGCCCAGTAGATTATTTTAATCACTGCAATTTAAGCTGAGTTAGACCCAGAGAATCCTCAGTTCAATTCCCTGCTGTGTGTGCACATTCTGGGTCTGTGTGTCACTTCCCAAGTGGTTCCACAGTTTCCACAGTAGCAATGCCAATATTTCCCAATCTCACAAAGGAGAGGATATGGTCACCATGGCTTACAAAGCACTGAAAGACTGCAGATACAAATTCAATAGGTGTCACTACTAATTTTAAACCAATTTTTTAAGAACTACCTACCTGCCAATATAATAAGAAAACAAACTCTTAGTGCTCTTTCAGATAAATTATCCCATTAGTTTCTTTCCTTCCACGTTTGACAGCACTGTGTGTAAAGGTTATTTCATGGATTTGTTCAGAAAAACTAAGGAAATGTCAGGAGACCCTGAAAAGCCACAGCAGTCTCCATTATTAGTGTTCAGTAAATACAATTCTAAGACACTGCAGTTTCTTCAGAGCTACTGCACTCACTTTCCTGATCCCTGGGTTTACACACTGCTCTGAGGAAAGCCCTTACACTGAGGAAAAAGGAGGGAAACATGCCAGTTATGCATCGTCCCAGATTTTATAAAATATAATCAGAACAAGGTAAAATTTCATGCTTGGTGTAATCAAACCTGCTCAAAACAGGAATCCTCTGGATACACAAGCACCAGTGTTCTGAAAATGCTTACAAGGAGTAGTCATGGGCTAGAGATCTGAAATCAATTTTTCACTCCAGTAACTGTGTTAAAGTAGCATAAAGAAAATGTTTTCCAGATCAGATCTCAGTGACACAAAATAAATCCAATAAATTATGATGTTCAGTGGTCCTTATCACAGAAGTGTTTTACAGCAGCTCAGATCCTGCACCATGAGAGCTGACAGGTCCATTTGGTGAATGTGGGAAACACCTCCACCAAATCATCCCATCCTCAGGCAGCACAGCCAGAGCACAGATGCTTCCAGAAAAAACATGTCCAGTGCTATTCTCTGGTTGAGAAACAGCCACAGCAGCTCTACAGACCAACACTGAAGGACCAAAATTAAGAGGCTCCTGAATCCTCCTGCCTCAACACTCTCCATCAGCATTCCACACGTCTTTCACTATATTTAATAATGTGATGTACATAACATAATTGTATATGTACAACACACATACATAATTGTATTATTATATTCCCAATGCTCTTAAAGACCTTCTGTCAGCCTTTTAGCACCACAGCTCTTCCAGCTTGTCCTCATTTCCAGTACTTTCAGCTTCTCTCACCCATTCCAGGCTCATCCATAACATTCTCACTCCCCATGCTCAAGTTTCCACCTACACACAGCTCCAGAGATGCTGCTGCAAGGAGACACCATCAAGCACACAGAAGTGCTCTGTTAAAGCACTTCAGGCACTTGAGGTATTATTTCTTTGTAAGATGCAGAGAGCAAGATCTGTGCCAATCCTTACCTGGGCTTAATCATATCATGGCTCTATTGCTGAAAGACCCACACAGATTATGTGTACAAAAGGCAAGGTTTAACAAGATTTCAACACAAGGCAAACAGATGCACATCAAATTCATGTTGCTAACAAACTCTTATAAAACCAATGAATACACTCAGTTAAAAATACTATATGTGACCAGCTAAGACACAAACCAGTAGATCAAATTTAATGTTATTCATTAGAGAGAACAATATTTTCCTGACACAGTATCAGGCTCAAGATCAGCAGAGCCCTCCATCTCCTGTTTTCCCAAATGCTACCAGGATATTTGAGAAATCTTCAATTTTTGAATTTGTTCCTCCTCTGTCAGTCATCTCCCATATTTGCTATATGGGAGGGCCCTCCATCTCCTGTTTTCCCAAATGCTACCTGGATATTCTTGGAGAAATCTTCCATTTTCAAATTTCTTCCTCCTCTGTCAGTCATCTCCCATATTCGTTATATTTTCAGGTATAATTTAAAAGCTCTTCATTCCACTCATAAGTTAGATTGTCAAACTATGTTAGTCACCTAAGCATGATAATGCTGATGCTTTTTGCACATAATGATGTTACTTCTTTTTAGTTTAAAGGAAGTCAAGAAAAACACAGCCATAAATATTTAAACATGCAAAAAAATCCCCAAATGGTGGCTTACTTTAGTAAATAAGGTACTTTTCATGTATGATTAAGACTTTCACAGGACTTTGGAAATTGAGTCATATTTCTACATTAATCCTGATGAAATTGAAGTCAGCTCAACCAAATGCTGGTTTTCCCTCATAAAGAGACAAAATCAGAGGAGACTGACAACCATTTCTCATTATCAACAGCACTGAAATTGTCAAAGTTAATTTGCCCTCTATTGCCTTTAATGACTTCCACATAATTAATTCAGTCAAACATCTCTTGGCAAGTATTGTTTTTATTCTAAAAGAACTGGGATAAAGAGAGGGGCTATATTTTTTCAGTGCTATTTTTCCCTGGTAGATCTGAGCTGGATCTCAGCAGAAGTTGAGCAGGAAATCCAACATCATCTTTCTTTCACCCTGTGACAAACTTGAAAACAACTCTGCTGTAACAACTGAACTAAACAAGATTAAAATCTTGTGTTCCTCTTCTTGGTGTAAATACAAGAGATCTTGTAAAAAAAATATGGCAAAGCTTGATACAAAATTCCCCATCAGTGACTGCTACTGTGCACAGAATTCAACCAGTTATTTTTGTCTCTCCTCAGAATTTTACAAAGTGTTATTTACTGTCCACAAAAGGAATAGTATACTTGTCTTGATAAATTGTCTTAAAAATTGAAGGAGTAGCAGTAAGAAAAAGAAATTCCTATTTTATTAGGTAATGATAACTTCCTCCATGTCATGGGGAGAAACCATGACAGATATTTTTCAATCATAAAAATCATTCTAATCCAAATTAAATAAGGACTTCTTATTTTTAATTTCTGATACTACAAGGACAAACAAAGAAAATTATTCTGTGGTCAGCAAGTTGATAGGACACAACACCAACACTTTGAATGAACACTGCAATTTGAGCAGTTGGCTAAGGACAAGGCAAACCATCTGTCTTGAAAACAGTGTGACCTGAAAAGGACTACAGCAAAAAATGCATTCTCCAGCTCATTTTGGAGACCTAATGATGTCCAAGTAACTGTCAGCTGTTTACACTGGAAATACTGAATAAATTAATTTGCTCATCCAAAATAATAAATATTGACTGGTCTACTCCTGGTAACCAGGCACTGGGACTGAAATAAACATTGTGTGTATTAACAAAGCTAGAACAAGGCACAGCACACGTGGCTGAACTAAAAACAACCCCATGAGACATTTGTTGCACACCACATGGAACCCTTTGGAAATGGAGGTATCACACCAGAAGCTTCCAGGCTTGTACTTAAATGCATTAATTCCACATTAACATAGAGGGAAAATTTGGGGGCTCCACAAAATCTGTTGAAATGCATGGGGAAGTTAAAATGTATCAATAAAAGCAACAGCAAGTTGACTAAAAGAGCTGAAACTTGTGTAAGAGTGGTGGAGACACAGCCAAGTCCACAAAACCAAAACATTCACAAAGAACAGAGGAATGCTGAAAACCCACATGTGTTTGTCCCTTATGTTCTTATTTGGGGAGAAAAAGGTGAAAGTGCTTTTTTGTTTGGTTGGGTTTTTGAGTGACACTTAGCATAGACTTAAGAAATACTAGAAGATTTAGTAAATATACAAAACTACAAAAAAAAAGTATATTTTCAAGCCTGTGTGTACACAAACATATCTAAACAATATAAATGCAGTGAAGTTCTGGTTGAGGAGAAACTGCTGGGATAAAATTCACCTCTGCTCCTGAAGAACACAGATCTTGTCACTGAAGATAAAGCACTGGGTTTTGTCTGGAAAGGGGTGTGGAGACCCCAGAAGGGCTCTGAGACATCAGTGGCATTTTCTCCATGCAGGACAGGCTGGAGCAATCTCTGCAGTGCCCTTTCTAGCAGGGGCAAACCACAGACACAAAAATTGGGATTTAGATCAGCAGGGCTTCACTGCCACACAGGCTGGGAGGAGCAGGGCTTGTGGCATGTGAAATATTTAATAACAAGCAAAGCTTTGCCATTGACACTGCTGCAGCTTTTATAAGCTCCCAGAATGAGTAAGAATCTTCCACAGCAGCAGTGCAAAAACATCCACTCATCAGAAAGAGTTTCTGGGATTCAGGAGCCTAAATGGATCAGGAGAAATCATTTTAATGACTACCTAAGAGCTCCAGACATAAAGCTGCTGCCCAGATACATTTTGGCACACAAAGCCAAATGAATTTGTTGCAGGACTTACACTTATCCATGCAGGAAACACTTGTATCAACCGATGTGGGATCATGTTACCCTTGATACATTACATGCATTATAACAGACTTGATCTTCACAGATGGGTAAAATCTGCTTTTAAAACATCCCACCAAACCACACAGAGGAAATAGTAACTAGCTGAGCTCTGAGGACACTCATTCTTTGTTTCTAAGTGAGCAATTAAAAAAAAAAAAAAGGTATTTCTCAAAATCATGGGAGGGTTCCATGAGATCTGAATTGCATCAAGAATGAGATAAACAGCAGTGAAATACCAAGGAAAGAAAAAAGAACATTGCTATAATATCTTGGTGGAGAATATGTATTCCTAAAAACATGGCTTTAATGAAGGAGACGATTTGAATTTTTATCTAAGCTCCAGAATAAATGCAATGGAAGTCATTAAGAAGCTCATTTTATCTTTTCACAATGGAATCAACATACTGGCTATGTGTTTGCTTAAGCATTATATGTGAAAAAGAAATATTCAGAATTTTAATTTTTACATTTATTATGTATGAAATATGAAAATAACACAGATATCACATTTAGTAAGCTCCAATATTAGTGCACAAATATGACAAAATCAGTTCAAAAAGACCACAATGTTTTGGGTTGGAAAGGACCTTAAAGATCACCTCATCCCAAGCACTGCCACAGGCAGGGACACCTTCCAGCAGGCCAAGTTGCTCAAACCCCCATCTAGCCTGGCCCTGGACACTCCCAGGGATGGACAATGAGATTTTCTTACTCTGTACAAGATGTAAAGCTAAAAAGGGCTTAAAATTCATGCAATCACATTACAGGGATGCTGATCCTTATATGGCAAAATTCTCATGTGCTGTTTTGAGTTTGGGGGGAAATTTATTCTGGCCAAGGAGCAACTTTGGGAGAGCAGTTACAATGCAACCACCCCAGGGCAGGACTTTCAAGGTACCTGCTGGGAAAGCTTCACCTTGACTTGACTGCCAGGACATCTGAAAGCTGCAGCACACAGCCAAGAGCAGCATCTGACACAGCCCTGCATCCTCCCTGCCTCCCAAATCAGTGTCTGACACAGCCCTGCACCCTCACTGCCTCCCAAATCAGTGTCTGACACAGCCCTGCACCCTCATTGCCTTCCCAAATCAGTGTGTGACACCCCTGCATCCTCCCTCCCCCCTAAATCAGTGTCTGACACACCCCTGCACCCTCACTGCCCCCCAAATCCCTCAAGCTCACTCCTGCAGCCTCCAGAAAGGCAGGGCTAAGCTTCACAAACACCTGGTACCACTGGACACTTAAATGCCTGACTCCCATTTAAAGATTTTAACTACTCTTCTTTTTCTATACATGGAATTTATTTTGAAGCTTAAAACTCTGATTACACCATTAGAAACTAAAATTATATGCAGAAGCACCCTAAACTGGCTATTTTGGATGGCTTTGCTTACCAGTAGAACAGGTGCATCCAAGCTAATAATAGCTCTGATTTCCATAAATTTCAACCAGCTCTCCTGCCACATAATGAATCAATGTTCCTTCATGCCTGAGAGGTGTCCTTTGTAAAAGCCTCTTCTTCCATCCCCATAGGTTTGGAACAAATTTCTCCCAATTCTGTCTCTCAAAAACTCTCTGTAGATGCACCCTAAATGCTCAGCCATTGGGAATTAAAATAAATCATGAGTGGTTTTATTTGTTCATTAGCAGCTGATGGATAAAACAGCCACTTAAAACTCCTTTACTGGAACAAAGTCCTGTCACTAATGAAGCAGGTGAAATAATAAGAGTTAAGAAATAAATCCAGCTTCTAGTTAAGCTTGATAAATGTTTATCATGGAATGGTTTGGTTTGGAAGGGACCTTAGAGATGCTGTCATTCCACCTCCTGCAGTGGGCAGGGACACTTTCCACTATGCCAAGTTGATCCAAGCCCTGTCCAAGCTGGTACTGAACACTTCCAGGGCTGGGAAACTTCTCTGGAAAACACAACCAATCTGGATCTAAATCACAGTGCACTTCTGAGACACAGCCCAGTGTCATGTACATCAAGTGTCATTAGTTCATGGGGTGAAAAAATACACACAGGACAATGAGAACAGACAAGACATCATAAACCAGCACAAAACCACCTGTAAAAACAAACTTGGAGAACAAAAAGCAGTAGTGACAAAAGGAAACACTGAGCTCTTTGATGCATGCTGCTGTCAGGGAAATATTGCTTCATAAATAGGAGTGCATCAAACAAATGTCAAGGTATAATAAAATCCCCCTGCTTAGGGGTGTAACCTGCAAAAACTTGTTCACAGCACAGGCATTCTTTATATTTTAAATCATATCCAGTTTTTTTTTCTGTCAAGGCAAGGGAATTCTTTATATAGAATTGAAAGAGTGCTTCCCTTAACCACAGAAAACATCAAATGCTCTAAAAGATGCCATTTCCTCTGTGTGATAAATGAAATGTCAATAACCAAACCCATCTCTGTTTTTAAAGTTCCTAATGCTATTTCAAGCCTAATCAATATTTCATTTGATCCCACTGGATAGGTACAGCTGAAACTGGCCCTTGCCACTAGGCAGCTTTGCACATTGATAAAGCATTAAATCTTTTCCACAGTGAAAACTGTAAAAACATCTAAGGGGCGGGCAGCATCACAAACAAGAAGAAAAGCATTGAGAACAATAAAATAAACCCATTTTAATGGCTTTAACTTTAAAGTCTTGACTTTTTATACATGCTTTGGTGATGCCAGTCTCCACCAAGGCTACAGCAAATCACTTGGGCCCAAACCACAATTATTTAATTGGGTTTAATTCTTCCTCAAGTGCTCTGAGAAAGTCTACACCCACCTGACTGCCTGTGCCATGGGTTTCCTTCAACAAATGCTGCCTGGAGCTGGAAAGGAATATTTCTGAAACTTGAGCAGAAAACAACCCTGCTCCTTGCTCACGTGTGCAAAGGGACAGAGTGTTTTACAGAAACTAAGCAGATATATGATGCAAAGCAGATCACAGAATCATGGAATGGTTTGGGTTGGAAGGGACCTCGAAGATCACCCAGTTCCAGCCCCCTGCCCTGGGCAAGGACAGCTTTCTTTAGAGCAGGTTGCTCTGAGACTTGTCCAACCCGGCCTTGAAAAATTCCAGGGATGGAGGAGCATCCACAGCTTCACTAGGAAAACTATTTCAGCGTCTCACCACGTTCACAGCAAAGAATTTCTTCCCAATACCTAACCTAAACTTACTCGAGCACCGGACACAGCCGAGACAGGAATCGCAGCTCTGTCGCTGCCGGGAACTCCCGTTCCACCCAAGCAGGTCTGGGGACACCGTTCTCTCTCCCTCCCCACCGTGCTCCGCCGCTTTTGATCCAAGCTGCTTCAGCTCAGCCTCCCGCGGGCTGCAGAGCCCGGCCCGGTTCGGCAGCGAGCAGCAGCTGCCCCCACTCGCTGCCTCAGGCGGCCGCTCGCCCCCTCGGCCGGCGGAGGGACCCCGGGGGCGTGCGGCGCTGCCTCCCCTCAGCGCAGCCCGGCCGTGCGAGATGAGGCGACTGCGCCGCCATAGAAACCCCCAAGAGCTGACACCCTGCAGCCGCTGGCGCGGCCCGTGAGGCTCCGGGCTCCCTTTGAGCCGTGCCGGCCCCGCCGCGCCCTCACCTGCACTTTCCGCCGCCCCGCCGTGTTCTGCCGGTGATGCGCCGCCATCTTGCATGTTGACACTGTGGCGTCATGTCCGACCGGAAGTGCCGGCCCCCTCACCCGGCCCGCGCGAGGCTTTTATAGGCGAGCGGCAGGGATGGGCGTGGCCAAGGGGGCGCGGCCAAGGGGGGCGTGGCCGCCGTTCCCGCCCTCACGGGGTGCCCGCCATGTTGCCGCCTCATGAGGCGCCGCCTCAGCCCGGCCCCAGGGCGGGTCAGGTCTGTCTCCTTCCCCGTCCTCTTGCTCTTTCTTCGTTCTTGTTCGCCTCCTGGTGCTCCTGAGGTGTGTTCGTCCTGCTTTGCTTCGTCTCGAGTGGTGGCGAAAGGCCCGTGTTGAAATAAGAAGGGCCCGCTTAAATAAACTAAATCAGCGGTTTCAGGTGTTGGTAATAGTGAAAAACGGCAATCACTTGTTTTTTAAAATTTTAAAAGTTTAGGGATAATAAAATGGTAATAAAAATAGTAATATAATTAGAGTAACAATAATTTGGACAGTTTGGATTAGGACAATATGAGACAATAA
>JAHXMQ010000807.1:136652935-136681797 GCA_020466415.1 Ammodramus savannarum pratensis | reverse complement strand
TTCATTTCTTCTGATAATGGAGCAATAAATTCTCTTTCTGTGGAAGATTCAGGTGTCCTATGGCTGCTCAGTGTGAGTCCTTTCTTTAGAAAAAGTATCCTAAATAGCATAGTTTCTATTTTAACATTATGTTATAACCTAAAACTATATTTAACACACTACTTAAGAAAATCAATACAGCATAACTTTCTAACATAACACATGCAATATTCATTGTAATATTTGTCAGAAGCCAATCATAAAATACACATTTTTCACAGTAATAATCAGACAGTCTTTTAGCAGTAGTTTTATACTTCATTAATAATAGCCAGAGGTTTCTCTGTGTGGGATATATCAATTAAGAAGTAGGGATGTTGGTTAGAGCACGGTGCTGATAACTCACCATGGGTTTGATCCTCATATGGGGCACTCTCTTAAAAGTTGGGCTTGATCATTCTTGATCATCAGAGATGATCTTGATCATCTCTGCCAACTCAGAATATTTTGTATCTCCTTCTGTATCTTCTGGGTGAGGAGATGTATGAAGTTGTGTACAAGACTCTGTTCTCAGCACACCATTTCTTAGACTGGTTACTTTGTGGTGGATCAGTAAAGGTGCTAACAGTTAATCAGTGAAAAAAGAATACTTTGAGAGATGAAATGATGCGTTCAGGTATTCCCATTCAATGCTGGCTGCAAGGCTAAGTAGAAGATAAGGATATTTATCACTTCTGCTGATTTAAACTTTGTTTGTTTTGATACAGATCACTATTTCTAGCAGTGCAGAACGCAGTGTCCCCATCACAGTTGCAGGTGGAGAGTGGGGTTGTGAAATGAGATCTGCCTTGGCCAAAGCCCTTCCTTCACTGCAGTGTTTCACAGAATCATGGATTTGGATTGGAAAAGACCTTAAAGCTCATCCAGTGCCATCCCAGGTTGCTCCAAGCCCCATCCAGCCTGACCTTGGACACTTCCAGGGATCCAGGGGCAGCCACAGCTTCTCAGGGCACCCCATGCCAAGGCCTCACCATCCTCACAGGGAAGAATTTATTCCTAATAACTGAACTAGAATCCAGTATTTACTGGTTAGATTAAGCAAATTTAACATCAAGTTAATGCTGCAATAGTAATTTCTTTCCTTTAATCCAGCAGCAAGAGTTGCAGTTACAGACACAGCACTTCCATAGAACCACTGCAAACACTGGGCTCACTGTACATTGTTATGTGAATAACAAAGAATATTTTTGTGGCTTTTACAGCAGATTTTGGACATGATGGAGTCCAAAACTGTGGGTTATTTTACTGGAAAGCCTTGCTTATGCAGACTAGAATATGATATCTCAGGAGATTTTAGCCACACAAAACATTTAAATCGTATTTTAGATCACCAAGTTTCACATCCCATAAAGCACAGCCTAAATACAGTATTTTCAAATAGTTGCATCTGAGTCATGCCATAAATTATATATAGCCTATAACACTTTTGGTTTCAAGCTATGTAGGATCTACCATGTCCTTTGGGTATTTTTTCTGTGATTATCTGATCTTAAAATGCATGTCTTATATCTTGAATTTGTGTAGCTCTTATCCCAAGTAGAGAACCTATTACAGCTTTCCCTGGAGGATTAGGCCTTTTTTATGAAAAATATTTTCCACTTGTAGTTGTATAATTATATCTTTTAAAAATGGATTTGGGAGTGATGTTCTAAAACCAATTAGTTCTTTTATCCCAAAACAGCATCAACTCCACTGATGTAATTCCTGGAGAGATCTGTTTAGTCCCTAGTTGCAACAGATGGTGATTCCAATACTTTCATCTGCAATATATTCTATTCCTTCACTGTTTTCACTGCCAAGAAAGGCTTTTCTTGTGCTTCACCTGAGTTCCTGAGCTGCAGTCTGAGCCTGTTACTGCTTGGTTCACTCCTTGTGGACATGAAGATGAGTTTGTTCCACATTTCTTCTTCTTCTATTTGTCATGCTGTCGTGTTTCCTTCCATCTTCTCTCCCCTGGACAAAATCATGCTTCTCAGGCTGCAAATCATTCTTACAGTGTATTCCTAAAATCTTGTAACATTTTAATTCTGTGACTGTCAAGCTTTATGAGAGAGAGTGCAGCAGCACACAGAGGAGGCTGGGAAATCCCACAGCATTCTAGAAGTCACATTTATTAAGGAAATACAATATCTGTACTCTTACTTACATTGCTTGCTCTTCATTACAATGTTTATTCACTCAATGCTGACATTCTGGGCATTTCCATTCTTCCTTCTCTCCCTATCTCAACATCCTGGCTTCACTCCTGAGACCTGCTTGGCTCTCCACCACTTCCTTTTTGACTCAGCAGCAGCTTGCTCACTGCAGTGTTCTCAGAAATTCACAATCTAGCCTAAGAAGATCAGATTTTCATGGAAATTGAAAAATAATCCCTAGACTCATATAAACATCATATTCTTTCTGTTCCAAAACCTAAAGCAAACAGCTAATGTTATAGACCAGCTCATCTTACCACTTTCCTACTAGGAAATGACACAAACATGATGAAAGGTTGGAAGGTTTCCTGCATAAAAAAGAAAACATTACCTACCATGTTTTTTAATGTAATATTGCTTTTAGTTCAAGTTTGGTACACATACACACAAAACCCAGAAAATTATCACTATTATGATACTCATATTTTTAGCTGCCCTCTGTAAATGTGATCTTTGTTGGAGCAGGCAATCTCCAGAGATCTCTTCTGACCACAATGGTTCTGTGATACACAGGCATCAATCTACTTTTTTTTTCTCCTTAAATTTAATGGCCTGACAAGTTGAACAAACACTGCATTATATACACTAATAGCAGCCACAATATACTTAAAGTTCCTTGTTGCACAAAAAAAAACAAAAAGGAGGAAACCCCATTTTTAAATTGCATAGAAATATAAAAAGCAAACTTCTCTGTCTATAAGCAAAGTCAATTTCAAATCAAATGTGCAAAAGATGCTGACTGCTCTTAAAGACACACTATTATCTTTATAAAATGAATAATCCATTGGTGATTATGGATAATAAAGTTATGGTTGGGGTTTATGAATGAAATTAGTACTTCATTTATCAAAGAATAACACAAAATTAACCTCAGAATTTCACTACCTCTAAGACAAGACAAGAAATCACTTAAGTGTGTGCATGGAAATGACTTTGTTATGAGAAGAAGTAATCTGCTTCTTAATGGACTGATGTATAGTGGAATGTGGTCAGGCATTTTGCTCAGTATTTACTTACAGGGAAAACTTCACTTTGCCTCATTCTTTTCCATCCCAGAATCCAATAAATCTCCATGCTTTGTGCATGACAGCATCTGAAACACTTTGGTAATTACCTCTAGCCTGAAGCCAGTACATGTCTAAACTGAAAAAAAAGAGCCTTCATTTTAAAGTAAAAAATAAAAAAACAAAAAACAATAAACACATTTCAAATTTGTCTTAGGAGATACCTTAAACGATAATCTTCCCACTGCTGTAACAAAAATGCTTCCCAGTGTGAGTAACAACCAGGTTCATGACACCTAAATGTACCTAAGTCTATGGGACCTGATGGAGCACATCCCAAAGCCTGAGGGATTTGTCTGATGTCGTTGCCAAGCCTCTCTCTAAGTATTTGAAAAGCCCTGGCAGTCAGGGGAAGCCCCAGGTAACTGAGAAAAGGGAAACATTTTTGCCCATCCTTAAAGAGGGGGGACAGGAGGCTGCTGGAACTCCCACCCTGCCAGCCTTCCCTCTGTGTCTGGGGAGATCACAGACAGATCCTCCTGGAAGCTGCAGGGAGGCACACACAGGACAGGGAGGTGACCCAGGACAGCCAGCATGGCTTCACCAAGGACAAGCCCTGCCTTGTGGCATTCGCATTCTCTGGAAAAATCCCTTTGCTCAGGATTTTTCTCCTGGGAAGCTGAGAAACTTCAGAGAAAAAAGAAACAATTCTTATTTCATTTGCTTCTCTTCTGTTTTGCTCATGTAGAATGTGTTTAGAGATTGTTTACTTCCAGGGGATTGTTTCATTAGATTCTGGTGAGTTGTTTTTACTCATTGGCCAATCAGTGTCAAGCTGTGTCAGACTCTGGAAAGGGTCACGAGTTTTCATTATTATCTTTTTAGCATTGTATCAGTATCCTTTCTGTATTCTTCAGTATAGTTTAGTAGAGTATTCTTTAATATAATAAGAATAATATTATAATTACTATATAATAGTATTGTAAAATAAGAAAATATTTATAATAGTATAATAAAATAATAAATCAGACTTCTCAGAATATGGAGTCAGATTCATCATTCCTTCCTTCATCAGGGCACCCTGCAAATACCAAACTGGCTGACCAGCCCAGTGGCTTTCTGTGATGGAGTGACCACATTAGTGGATGAGGGAAGAGCTCTGGATGTCATTTCTGTGAAGCCATTGACATGGTCCCCACAACATCCTTCTCTCTGTTATGTCTCAGGTTTTGGCTTTTATATTTTTCAGATTCTGTGCTGCTTTGGTGTGTAGTCCTGAGCTTCATATCAGGGCATGGTGAGCTCTCTGCACAAAATGGGGAGACAAAACAATTCCTTCTCCAGCTGGGGACCAAGGACAGATGATCCAAATCTCAGCCCAAGAGCACAAACACCGTGGGCTGGAGAGAGAAAAACAAGCAGGGTGGGACTGCCTGGGCTAAAGCTGGAATGGGACAATGAACTGCAAGGTGCAAATGGAGCAGAACTGATCCAAGGGAGAGACCCCGGGAGCGCTCATGCATTTTGGGGCCATTTTGGTTCATCTTGGGTGTAGCCCTGGCTGGGCTCTTGTGCTGCCCAAGGTGCATCCATTGAGGCCTTCTAATAAATCCCTGCTTTATTCTTTAGCTCCATCTAGCCTCTGTTCTAGGTCAGCCTGCACAAGGCATGATCTGAACTGGAGAGAGATGCATTCAGTGGGTGGAATGTTTTGAATAAGGAATTGTGGTTTCACCCCAGCCAACAGCCAAAGCCCCTCAGAGCCACTCATTCACTCCCCCACCAGCAGGATCAGGGAGACAATCAGAAGGGTAAAAGCTGGAAAACTCATGGGTTGGGTTAAAGACAGTCTAACAGGGAAAGCAAAAGCCGTGCACACAAGCAAGGAAAACCAAAGCATTAATTCCCTGCTTCCCATGGTCGGGCAGGTGTTCAGCCATCTCCAAGAGAGAGGGGCCCCATCATGTGGAACAGTGACTTGGGGAGACAAACGCCAACACTCTGAATGTTCCCCCCTTCCTCCTTCTTCCCTCCACATTTTCCTGAGCATGATGCCACATAGGCTGGAGTATCCCTTTGGCCAGTTTGGGTCACCTGTCCTGGCTGTGTCTCCTCCCAACCTCCCATGCCTCCCCAGCCTCTTTGGCCAGTGTGGCCATAGGAAAAGCAGGCTCTGTGTAAGCCTCGCACAGCAATAACAAAAACATCTCCATTTTAGTTTTTTTACAAGTTGCACTCTTGACATGTTGAAGTTTAGACTTTATTCATACAGGGAAGTACAGTAAGAAATAGGAGTGAAACCAAATCTCTCAACCTTTGCTGGCCTCTTGGTGTTTCTCATTTCATGGCTGTGTTTGGAGGCCATGCAATAGAAGGGGAGACTTTATAAACTGTGTTAACGAGACTGCATCAGAAATGCTGGAAACCTTTCAGAGGTTGTAACAGCAGGATTTTGCTCTTAGCATCTGACTCTGGAGAAATGTAAAATGCTTCAAAAATACTAATACTGTTTTTCAGAACACTAAGAAGAAACAGATGGAATAACTCGAACTTCAGGCACTGAGATCATTTTCAGACTTCTTCAGTGTACATTAGGTCATTAGGCAGAAAGCTATTTTGTGTAACAATGCCTTTAATGTGTACTTACCATAAAAGCTATTTCCTGTTGTTCTGTAAAGTCAATTAGCTATTTACCAAATACCAAATTTCATGTCTGTCAATTTCTTATTTCATTGTGCAGCATGAGAAAAGGGAAATGGCAATCATGCAAATTATTGTCTTGATAAATACAGCATGTCCTTTACACTCTTAGATTCTTTTCTAAGAAAGATTGAGTTGCACATTTTGTTTATCTCACAGATAATTTGCCAAAGTCCCTCCTTTTTTCTGGACTTGTGCCTTTGGAGATTTTGTATATTACTTTCTCTGTGTATTATTTTGGTTTTACTTTGTATGTAATATTTAGTTATTCTGTGTTCAAGTGTAACAAAGCAGATGTATTTTTGTATTTTCCCATCCTTTTTTTTTCCCCTGATGTCCCCTACTACTTTTTTTCTTGTTCCAGAGTTATGATGTTTTGTAAGACATTCCAGGAATCTCCTCTACGTCATGAAATTAGTCACCCTTGAAATTAAGGGGAATCCTGACGCCTCTGGCCAGCAGCTGAATTAGTTCAGCCCACAAAGGAAACATTTGAGTTTGCATTGTAACAAATGTGTGTACATTCATTAGAGATCACTCTTAATATGATATTCCAGAGGTTATAGTGCTTCCCAAATTGTGGGCACTGCACTCCCTGTGTGCCAGTTTCAGACAGGAAGAAGGATTGCAAATTCTCTGAAGGTGCAACTGGAGTAAACAGAAATCTCTGCAGATAATTTTCTTTACAAGTGTCTTCAATGCAAATCCTTGAATTACCAAGGAGTATGAAGTTTTATTGCTGAGCAGTGAAGTACCTTTTTAAGATAAGTTTGTAAGAAATATCATTTATGAGCTGTTAGCATCAGAGTTAGCAACTGTTACACTTGATGCCTAAGGAGGCTACCTAGAACAGAGGCTATGAAGGAATAAAGTAGGTATTTATTTAAAGGCCTTTAAAGGATGCACCTTGGGTAGGACAAGAGCCTGGACACGGCCCTACCTAAGATGGACCCAAGATGGACTCTGTCATGAGTTTTCACACTTTTATAAGTTTTGGTCTATTTACATTTTGGGGTTAATTGTCCAATTCCAGCTTCAGGTTATGCAGTCCAATCCTCCCAGTTTGTTCTCCTCAATTCACTTTTGTTTTGACTTTTTGGGACTGAAGCTGCAATGGTGTTCTTCTTTCTCAGGCTGAGAAAAGATTGTTTTGTCTAATTAAACTGTGAGGAGAACTTGCTAACATTTATATGAAGTTCAGTTATATACCAATGCAGTACAGAATCTGGAAAATATGAAAGCTAAAACTTAAGGTATCACACTGCTCAAGATCTGTGTTATAATTAATTATTGCCCTATGAAAATCAGCTATGAATTCCTTGTCTACATAAAGCAAGATGGAGATGCAAAAACAAAGGTCTGCTGATGCCATCAGATACCAGTGATTTTGGATATTTGAGAAGGCCACAGGTGCTCACAAGTTGTTTTGGTAGAAGATGATCCATCCTGTTAAACACTGCTGCCATTTTATTGGTCTGCATTTGACTAGTTTTAACTTCAACTTGAAGAGCCATCCAGTATTAAAGTTCTCATTCATCTGCAAGTCTTCATAATTTTCTGTTGAGAAATTCTGTTTGTCACAAAATCACTTGTTCAGGTTTACAACATTTAAACAGTTTCTCCTTATTAATGCAACATTCTGATTTTTACCTCTAAAGTTACTTGGAAAACTTTTTTCTTTGCATATTTTAAGGAGACAAAAAAAACATCTGATTTTTAATAAAAGCTTTTTACTATGATTATGACTTGTGTTTATTTTCATTATGGCTAAAAAAGACAACCTCTATTCCTTTGGTGCATCTATCTTTAACAAAACTCAAAATCTGCCTGTGCTCCCTCTGACATGATTCCATTTCCTGTTCTCCAGAGTCTGAGATTTTGCTTTCAGGAGACTATTTTGGTGTCTGTGTTCACACCTCTTTGCTTTTATGTGCACAGCTGAATTTTCTGTGTTTTGTGGGGTTTTCTGTGTGAAGAGTGATTTGCATTTGCTGATTCTAATGGAGATCATTGTGTTTGTCTCAGACTCACTTGTGGTTGGTGCTGGCTAATGGACAGTGAACCATAACCATAAACTCATAACCATAAACTGTAATTAACAGTTGTGATTTGCCTCTGTGAGAATCTTGACCTAAATTAAAACACTCCAAATGATACTTTATATCAAATTTAATAGCATTCTTTGTCAATGGATGACATGATCTAGTTATGGATTGTATGATTTTGTTTTGCAGGAGCCATTTCTTCAAAATATGAAATATCTTTCTCAGGCTTTAGTAGTTTTCCTTCCACCTGTTATGGTCAAAGTTAATGGATGTTTTTAGCTTGCAAGTAAAGGAATGTTGATTTCTCCATTAAATCTTTGGTAAATGTATTTATTTTGTCTCTTTAAAACACTTTAAAACACTTTTGTCTCTTTAAAACACAAACTTTCTGTGCTTGTATGAATCATACAAAGAGACTATTGGAGAGGTCAGTGCACAGATTTCAGGATTAGATTTACAGATACATTGATGGCAATGATTTGTTTGTTTGAAATTCTTGTTCCATTCCCTCTTTTATCCATCTGGGATCTTGTGTCCAACTTGTGATTTTAGCCAATTTGAGAAAGAGTATTTTAATAATATAGATACATCTTGGAGGATAATGTAGTGATAAAGAGATTTTTGAGGATCTGAATTTCAGGTGTCCCACAGCAGGATTCCATGGTCAGCAAGTTATTGAAGGAAAGTTTCATTCACACAGGAAAAGGATGGAGGTGGTTGGATGGAACCTGAGGATGAGAGGGTCATGCATCTGACATGAGCTGTCAGATGCCTTGAAATCTTTCATGACTGCGTTTCTGATCCATAATTTAAAGCAGCAACTAATGTTTAGAGTTATGGCACAGTTACAAGATACATTTAATTATGCAAAAATCTGGTTTATTCAGCTCTTGACATTTGTGCACTCTTAGTCATTAAGCTAATGGTGGTGTGCTAATGCTACCAACAAGAAATATTTGTCTTGTGCTCTGGCAATAAAAAGGAAAAAGAAAAGTGCTGTACTTTGCAGTTAATGGAGGAAATAGATCCACGTCAAGAGCATGGTGAATAAATTAACAGTAATTTCTGTAATGAATCTAATTTTAGTAACTTTTATAACAAACATTATCTTTTTGCTGTTAAACGTCAGCTTTTTTATTTCCTCAATTTTCCTCCTCCTATTTGCACAGGAATAATGAATGAAAAAGGGAAGAAGAGAGTGTTGTTACTCTGAGGCTGGTTTTCTGCCCTCTCCCACTGTAAGAAACTGTCTTCCTAAAGGGAGAAAGGAAATTTTCCACTGTAGCACAAGAGAAGTAACTTGTCTCTGTTTTGTGGTTGGCTGCAAGTCCTAAGCTGCTGCAGATAAAAAAAATCTTCTTCTCTGAGCTCTTGCTTTTTGGATTTCAAACATTACAGTGTCCAGAAGGAGTGCAATCCTTTTTGCTGTGTTGAGGTCTGTGCTGATCCCCTGTGCCTCATTTTTCACAGGGCCAGATGGATGGAGAAGATACAGCAGAATAAATACATGCAGGTAGGGATCTTTATTGCATTTAGTGGTACAGCACTGTGAATGTAGTGCCTTTATAGAGTGATGCTTGAGTGATCTTGAAAATTCTGCTCTCCTAATTGAACTTGTCTTGAGAACATAATCTTGCTTTCTAGAAAAATAACTTACACTGGTACTTAAAATGTCCTGTTGCTGCTTGCACCACAGAACACTTAGAGTTTTATTTCTTTTAAAACCATCTGCAGTTGTAGCTATCCAGAAAAGTGTTTAATCACTGTTTGTTTCTTTGTGTGCATTAGTGCTGCCTGGCTTTTAAGGACAATGTAGTTCCTTCAGTAGAATTCTTCCTGCAAAACCCAGAGTAGCTCTCTTATCATCAGGAAAGATGATAGGAAAGATTTATATTCTACTTAATCAAGAAGAAAAGAAATTTCAGACAGTAATGGGTTCAGTTGATGTAATTAGGAGAAATAACTGTACTTACCATTAGGGCTTACCATGAATGTGGATGTGTGTTACTGTCCAGGACCTGTTGCCAGCAGGCTTTATACACCACTTTAAAAAAAAAATAAGTTATTTTAGATATGAGGATAAATGCTGTGATTTTCATTTTGCTCAGACAAGGTTTGTAGGTTTTATTGGAGGTTATGACATGATATTGAGTGTATTTTGGGCTCTGGTCTTGGGTTTAACAGATAGTATATTTGAATTTCAGATTTTGTCTGTATATGATATAATGAACGTATGTCAGAGACTGGGAATAATAAAAAGTAGAAATTAATGAATGAAAAATAGTAATATATACTCCAATTTCTAACCAAAAGCTTTAAATGAAAGACAAATTTTGTGCCAATATTTAATGCATGTCTGCATGGTTAAAAGCTTGGGATGAAATGTGAAGTAGGAAACCTTTTGTTTTCTTACCATTTTACACATATATTTCCAATTGAAGAAAAATCCATTTTTGCTTTTAATAAATACAGCTATGATTTAAACAGAAAGAAAATAATAATTAATATTTGGATGATTATTCTTCAAAAGTATCACTCAAGCACTTTTCCCTTTCTTACAGTGTTGTCAGTGAGAGCACAAAATTCATTTACTGTTTTCAGAAACGCAATCAAGCTCCTCCCTCCATCCCTCCCACAGGCATCCCACTACAAAGAAAACTTTCTGTATGGGAGCTGCCTCGGGAGAAATGATGTTGTTGGGAATGGAAAGTTGAAGGTGAGAAAAACCAAGACTTTTTGTCTCCTTGGAGATAACAGCCAGCCAACATTACCTTCAGAAATCCGTGTGAAGGCTTGTCTAGTTTGAAGGGGATATTGTAAGTATTTTGATTTTGCTAAGTATTTGTATACTAGAGAAAACTCAATTGCTGATTATCTTAATTTAATTCTATGTCTAGTTGATCAAAATATTTGGGGATATATGTATACATGTATGTGTCTGTATATAAGTAAAATATGTGCAGATATGTTTCCAAGTATTAGATGTGGTTTTATTTTAGGTACAGGGAGCATCTATGTAAGAAAATCTGTCATTATTGTAAAACCACTACATTGCTGTAATTCCTATAATTAACATGTCTCAGTGAAACATTTTAGTGATATATTTGTCATATTAATTACTACTAATTATTGTCATGTTAATTATTGTCATATTAATTATTATCATATTAATTACTGACTCCTCTGTTTTGTTATATAACCTCATGCAAAGTATTCCTGAAATTTGTTTTAGAATTATCTAATCTTATTTACACTGAACCTGACATACTAAAATTTCTTTACCTACACAAGTCTGGAATGTTTTTCTCACAAAAATACTGGTGAGTGATTTTTTTCTGGGATGTTTAAGTAATGCACAGTCTAGCCCATTACACAGATTTCTGAATTTGCAAGTAATGAGTGAGTATATGATATGATATGATATGATATGATATGATATGATATTATATTATATTATCTTTGTCTATTACACATGTTAAAAAATCAAACCGCTGAAAAACTGCACTGGTAGGAAAAAAATCCCCAAAAAACTGCATTGGTAGATATTTATCCAACCCATCCAAACACAAACTTTTCCTTGAGATGAGGTGATGAATGAGAAGTGGAAAATGGGGGACAAAGTGCTGGGTGGATTAAATGGCCTTGTATTTTAGAAAAAACAGTAGTTCTCTAAAATGTCCAAGTTGGATTTTACTTAGGACTAAAATCTGTTAGATCTGTTCACCATCACTGGCAGTTAAATAGAAGAAAATGGTGATCAAATACAGAAAATTTTTTCTGCTTATTGAAACTGAGTAGATGATAGCAGAAGCTTTTGGCAAGGTACAGAACAGAAAACAGAATATTCCTGTCCTGTTTCATAAGGTGATGCTGTGAGCTTCTTTCTCTTTTTTTTTTCTTATTTCAGGTGAAGAGGTGAACACATTTTATTCTTTATTGCTGTGCGAAAGACTATACTAAATGCACACTAAAACCAAACTACAGTTGGCTCACTCTTTATTTTTTTTCCAGATCCAGGTGCTCATAGGAAATATTCAGTTGGTGGCCCTTGACAAGGGAATAGATATGAATGATTTGACACCCAGAATTGGTTAAAATCCATGCAAACTGGATTGAAACACAAATAGGGACATTTTTATATTTACATTCCTACTAGTTTTCCTATTTTGAGAAACATCTCATAAATGCCCCTTACTGACTTTTATAGTATTTTACTGAGCAGTTTTATCAGTTTCAATTCTACATTTGGGGATTGCTGATATCTTATGGTCAATACTTTGATGGCTGCATCTAAAAGGAACTCTGTGCTTTTAGGGAGCTAAAAAGAGTTCTGAAATTTATACAAATGGATTCAAATCAAGGAGTTGTATATAAGGCTTGAATTTGTATTTTGCTTTCCAATCCAAAAGTCTGAATTTGTTAGTTATCATCTCTACTGATTAGTCAGTACCCCAGCAAACATTTTGTAATTCATGTCTCTGAAACCTTGTATTAACAGACTCATTTTTTGGCATTGCTTTGCTATTCTAGAAATATCCTTTATCTTAAGAAATTTTAGTGAGAAATTGTACTTTAGTAGTGCTCATTATCTGTTTCACTTAATGACTCTTTTTTCATCCCTTTCTAGTAGCTTGCAGGTAATTTGTTCTGTAAATTTCATCAATATATCTGGAATTCCTTGGGTTTTGACATAAAAATATTCTAAGTCATTTTCACAGCATCCTTAAACCAACTAGATTAACCTCAAACAATGCCTAGCTTTGTACACTGGATGCAATTCCTCTCAAGATGAGAAAACCAAGTCATTTCCACTTTAATTAAAAATAAAAATGTGTTAATGCATCCCTGATTCTGTAGAAAGTGGTACTTTATTAACTGAAGGTGCCAGTGCATTTGTATCTGTTACTGATGGACTAGTCTCTGCTACAGGATCAGAGATAGCAAAACCTGTTGTAGGATTTCCAGCTCTTAATTTAATTTAAATGCAAATTTCTTAAATTTGCTATACTGGAAATTAACAGATCTGAACTGTAGTGTTGCATCTGCCTCAGCAGCATATTGACATAGTGTGTATTGACCTACAATTTCTTTGCACTAACTTGTAGTCACACACCCAAGTTTCTTCTCTCAGTTTCTAGAATAAATCTGGTGCTTATGCTACTAAGAAAATTTGTTCTGTATCTTCCCTCCCAGTTTCTGGGGAAGCTTTTTTGTCCCATACAAAAATTGAAATTATTTCTCAGAGTAACACTTTACCTCAGTGTCTTCCCTTAAAAATCCAGCTAATTCAGTAGTACATGGTGAGGTGGTTGAGTTTAGCTGAGCCTCAGGAATTCCAAGTAGTCACTCTGTCTTTTTAATTTCATTTTAGTCCTTTATATTAGAAGTATTTTTCAGTCACATCTTCTTAGCTTCCTTTTTCCTAACCCAAATCACAATCTATAAACACTTGGCAGTTGATCAAAGGCCAGGAACTCTGTTGTTCCATGTGAGCACAGTGCATTTCTGGTACAGGTCTGCTGAAGAAATCCTCTCATGAATGCCCATGGAAGTTTATCCAATTATGACTTCTCGTCACAGTTGCTGAAGGGAATACGTTGCATGTTTTTGCTCTTGATCAATACTTCTGTCTCATTTTTTTTTTTTAATTATTTTTTAAAATTCAGCTCTGAAATACTTAATGCAAAAGTGATATTTGCATTTGCTAAAACAATTTTCTTTGCTTAATTTATTTCAGTTGACATAGTTCCCTAAAAGCTGAGTTTCTCTATTGTCCTTAAAACTGCTCTGAAGATAAAATTGATCTCCTTAGAGTTACTGCAAATTAAAAAAAAAAAAAGAACATCTTGAATTTCAATTTATCTTTTGAGCTTTCGATTGGAAATGGGTCTGTGTGGTTTGGCAAAGTAACACTTCTTTGGTTATATACTTCCATTTTGTTACCATGGTAAATTCTGATCTCTGAGTTGCGGTTCCTGATCAGATCTGAACATGCTTGGAAAGTCCCAGAGGAGGAAAAAATACCCCTCCCAAGTCCCATAAAGCCCCAAAAAATCATTACACAATAATTCTTGCTTGCATATTCTTTTAAAATAAATATATCTGCATCTAAAGATGAGAGCTGTAATTGCAAGAGACTATTGATTATCTAACACGGTCCAGATGTGAGCTCACAAGGAGTAGCAGCACAGCTGGACTTCAGCAATCAAAAATGCAGAGTGTTTTAAAGACTTGGCAGTGACCAAAATTGTTTATTAAATGGAAGTAATTGGTTTTGACGTGAGTCACAAATGATAAATCATTCTGTAATGGGTCAACATTTTCTTCATCTTCTGTGGATGAGAACTGGTGTCATGTAAATTGCTGTCATCTACAGTTCTGTGGTAAATTTGGGCATTAGTAACTGAATACTTACAGTGTTTGCCTTGTCACCTCAGTGCTTCTCATTGCCACTCTTACCCCTTTAAACCTCAAGCAGAGTAATTGAAAATGCAACTGAACAACGCCTTGAGCTGATTTTGGTGCTGGCCTTGCTGTGGAAGGGATGGATCTGATGAGCCTTAGAGATGGGACATGTGAAACTTAATTCTGTTTTCAGGAAGTACAGAGGAGGAGTAACAGAGGTCAAAGGCTGCTGATACTTTAATATACAGTGAGAAACAATTAGATTATTGTCAGAGTTGTGATAGAGGTGTGATCTTGATGCTTCCAAGCTGAAAAGGCAAAGGAAAAAAGGTATCTCTTCTGTAACCTGAATCACACATGGTGGATCCAGATTAAGTAGTTGGTCTTTATTGGGCCTGCTTTTCATTAATCATTCTTCTAAATCCAAGTAGTTCTCATTGGTTTTGCCTTATATCATGTGTGCCTTAAACACAGCAGGACCAGCTGGTCAGAAGAGGTGACTGATCTTCTCTGTCAAGTGTTGGTGTGGCCTCATCTGGAGCACTATGGGAAGTTCTGGGCCCTGCAATTTAGGAAGGATGAGAAGGTTCTTGAGTGTGTCCAGTGTTGGTGTGGCCTTATCTGGAACACTATGTGCACTTCTGGGCCCTGCAATTTAAGGAGGATGTGAAGGTCCTTGAGTGTGTCCAGAGGAGGGCACCAAAGCTGGTGGAAGGGCTGGAAGGAATGCCCTGCCAGAACCTGCTGAGGGCTTTGGGCTCGTCTGCTTTGAGGAAAAGGAGGCTGAGGGGTGACCTCATGGCTGTCAGTGACTTCATCTACAGCTTCCTGAGGAGGAGAAGTGGAGAATGAGGTGCTGAGCTCTTCTCCCTGGGATCCAGTGATAACACTTGTATGGGAATGGTCCAAAGCCACACTACAGGGGGTTTACATGGGACATGAGGAAACATTTCTTTGCCAAAAGGGTGCTCAGACACTGGAACAGGTTTCCTAGGTGGATAGTTGATGCCCCAGGCTTGTCAGTGTTTAAGAGGGACTTGGGCAGTGCCCAAGGCCTTACAATAGTCAAGAAGTTTGGCTGGATGGTCATTGTAGACTCTTTTCAATTGAAATAGTCTGTTCATCTTCTACTCTATTTTATTCTATTTTGATACAGAGTTTCAGACAAGTAAAAAATAATTTATCTAATAGATATTAAAGCAGTGTGTTGTTTCTGGTATTCTGTAACTGTCAAGAGCTTTCTTTCTTCAGTTACCTCTAGTACTGGAGACAAACAGTCAGAAGGAAAAATGGATCCCTTGTTTTGGCCATCACAAGCTAACAGGTTTCGACGATTCACCCCCGAGTCCTTGGCAGCAATCGAGGAAAGGATTGCCAACAAAAAAAAGGAGCAAGTCAAAGTTAAAGAGAAGACTAAGGAGACTAAGGAACAAGGAGTTGAAGAAGATAAACTTACTCCTCAGCTTGACCTGAAAATCTGCAAAACGTTGCCATCTCTGTATGGGGACATTCCTGCAGAGCTGGTTGGGGAACCCCTGGAGGATTTTGATCCATACTACAGTGATCACAAGGTTAAAACTTCCCAAAACTTTTTTATTTTATTTTTATTTTTGCCTGCTGAGCTCTTAAGGGATAGTAAAAGCTCTGTTCAGGAGGTGCTGGGGTTTGGTTGCTCTGTAGATGGAGCTTTGAACATTACTGACAGCTTTTGGGGGGAAGTTCTAAGGTATGCTCTGCATTATGGAATGAAGAGGTATTTTAAATTCCAGTCAAGAACAAAAATTAATTATGAAAACATAATATGTGGTGCACTTTATTAGTAAATGTATTCTGGGCTTAGTGATGCTTTGTTTTCCAGAGCAGTTTCTCTGATGCCTGTGGGGCTGAGCTCCCTGTTGTATAAACAGTGCCTGCCCAACAGTTGGTCACACTGGAATTGCAGATGCTTTCACTGAATTACAAATACTATACAAATCAAGGAAGGCACATTTGAGATATTTCCATTACTTTGTGTAGCAAACCCATATACTTTCATTGTCTTAAATTAATTTTCTGTAAATTTATGTCTCACTAGCTTTGTTTATTGTTCCATATTTATAGTGTACATACTCCATGCTATTCCAAAGTGGTTGGTGATGCTGACTATAGCAGTGTATAAAGTAGATAGTCTAGGAATCCCTTCTAAATTAAATACTTAAATTAAATTATTACTACTGTCAAAGACTTGATCTGAAGAGCAGAAGGTTCCATCCAGTCCTTGTTGCTGTTTCAATGTGTGCCAGTGAGGTATTGGAATTTAATAATTTTATCAGAGAACGTGCTTTTGATCTTCCAGATACTTTTGTCTTAAAGTAATCAAAGTGATACTATTGATGAAGAAGAACTAAGGTTGATTGAGTTGAAGAAATTTAAAATAAAGTTAGGAAACTGTGTTTTTCATTCACGAGATTTCATTTTTACTGTATGGCAAATATGCTGAGCTGCACGGACCTTAAGGTAGCTTAGAAGGAATTTACAGTGTAAAATTACAATTATGTGACAATCTAGAGATATTTCAAAATTAAAAATTTTCTTTGACTGTCCAGGATTTTGGCAGTGCTACACAATCTGCATCTTGTAAATAATCTCTTGTAGCCTGTAACACTGTCTAAGAGTAAGGTATTAAGACCATTGTTACAGTCCCAGAATAGTAATTTAATTACTTTGACCAAATGAATATGATTACTTGCTCTTCATATTCATTCCCATTATGGTTTCTTCCTCTCAGGCAATAATGAACTTCAACAGAGCTGCTTTTCTTCAAAATCTGAATAACCAGGTCACAGCTCCAAGTTAGAATAAAGGCAAGCTGTGCTCCTAACTGCAGTTAGATGTAGCTCTAGATGCAGACTTGAAATACTGAACATATAATTTTTGCACAAATTTTTCATTCATTCAAATGTTTCATGTATTATGAATCCTTTTTTTTTATAGACCTTTATGGTGTTAAATAAAAGGAGGACCATTTTCCGGTTTACTGCCACACCTGCCTTGTTTATATTTGGTCCTTTTAATCCAGTCAGAAAAAAGGCAATTAAAATTCTGATCCATTCATATCCTTTCATTGGTTTCCATGATTTAAATATGAAAATATTTTGTGCCATTTTCTGTCATTCTGTTCCTCTGTTTCTGCTTTTTCTGCTCTTATTTGGAATTATTAATTAGTGGAAATTGGTTTTTTTAGGTGAATATGTCTGAACATGTCAAACATGTTATGTCCCACTAGTGTCCTAATTTCTAAAACTATCTCCACATGCAGAGAATTCATTTTTATATTTAAAACATGAATTTTACTCAGCTGAGAAGATTTTATCTTGGTGGGAGGTTCTTGAGATGGTGCTATACAAGGATAGGAATTGGATTTTGGTGATCCTTGTGATACCTCAGGATCATTTGTGATTCTGCTATAAGTTTCTTTGGAAAACACATGCTAAGTTCTGAGCATATTCAAATGAAAAGTTATTTTTTGAATGCTTGTGTGGTGTTTGTGTGTGGAAATCAGCAAATTGCATGCACCTCATTTTGTATAATATAGAGGTTTGTTCCTTGACTTACTATTCACAGTTTTTCTTGGCATTATTACATTTACTGTGTTACTTAATTGTATGACTATGACTATCCCTCCTCGCCTTGTAGAAACCAACTGGACTGAGTAAGTACCTCGGTGGCCATGTGCTCACTATTTTTCCAAGGATATTAATATGCAGGACTAAAAATTTAAATAATGTGGTGGTCTAATTCTGGGGCTTGAAGATTCTTGGATAGACCCCTGAGGAAGGCTGAGGATTGTTAATATATCACCCAGTCTTTTGTGGAGATTCAGTGCCTTTTCTTAGAGGCTCTCACCATATTCTCTTTTTTCTGTCTTGCCTAATTTTGCCATCTGGAGTAACAGAGGAGGTTGGCTCATTTTTCCTTTTGAGGATGAAATCTTTCTGAGAGACTGTGCAGCAGGATTTTAACTTAATATCTTTCATTCTACAACAATAACCTGAATGCCTGTTGTAGTTGCCTCATGCAAAAGGAATAAATATTCCTCATATAAAGGAATAAATATTGCCTCATATAAAGGAATAAGTATTCATTCTGTGCTTTCCTCTGTTCCTGGTGACTCTCCTAAGTCAGTTGTTCCCACTCGGAAGCCACTTATTTGTAATGTCTTTCTTCCTTTGGTTCTTGTGCACTGCATCCAGTGTAACTTGAGTTCATATTCCAGAATTAAATCTGGAAAATGTGCCTGGAGCCTCAGAAGTTCTGTAGTTTTAATTCCTTTTATTTTGGGGTAAGCATGGTGAGAACTTAATTTTCTGTAGGATTTCTTTCAGTTGTAGTGTATTTGTCAGAATAAATATATAAAATGTGCAAACTTAACAGGCTGAAATACATCTTTGTTGTTATTGTTCTGCCAGAAGGGTGAGGCTTTGAAATTTTCCAGCCTGCTTTAGAACTTAAACACAATCTTGAAAATGTTTCTTAAGGAAATATGATCTTTCATCCAGAAATAGCATCATATGCTTGTGTGAATGTTTGTGTTTGTAGATTTATATGGAAAAATTACTAAAATTCAGGAAGACATCTTGTCCCCATGATGCTTTTGAATGTAATGCAACCTGTGCTATTTTGCTTCACATTTTCTACCTTTATCTCCATGCAGGGACTAAATCAGAGAAAACAGAGAAATGTGCCTAAATGTGTATAAGTCTCATTGATATTTTTATTTCTGTAACTTTAATATACACTTTCCTCCTCAGACATGTTTTCACTGCTGTCTACACTACAGAAATATTGATTAAAGTAGTAGCAAGAGGATTTGTTTGGAATGAATTTACTTTTCTTCGAGATCCATGGAACTGCTTGGATTTCTCTGTTATTATTGTAATGTAAGTAAAACTCAGTTTTTCTTTTACACTCAGGGGACAAATAAGAGAAAATAACATTTGGTGTTGCTGAAATTCCTTACAGTTGTTGGCATCCTCCCTGCTAAACTGTCTTGAATAACATTTTGTATGTCTACAATGAGAAAAACAGACTTTAAAGTAAGACCTAAATGAAAAGCTCATCTTAGAACTGTGTGATTGTTCTCAATTTAGTCTTTATTTGAATTTTTTCAAGAGGTAATTGAATAAACAGCTCAAAACAAACCTGCCCCTTTATGTTGTCTTCGCTGTACTCTGGATCAGATGAAACTCATTTGAGAAGGGTTCAAAATGGGTCACAAGGTGTTGAATGACTTGGTGGTAAATAACTGATGAAATCCCAGTGTCAAATGATGCTCAAGGAAGAACACACCTTGAGCATACAAATTCATGGGCTCTGGAATAGCCTCCACTTGTTGGGAAGATGATGTTGGAGTTTAAACAGACAGTTTTGTAAAAGCACCACTCCAGCATCCAGTCATGGTCAGAGAAGAAGGCAGAAAATGAAGACATCAGGAGTAAGAACTAAAGAAGAAGAGCACACATTATTTCTCTGTGTAGACTTTGTTTTAATTCAGGACTTTGTGTAGTTTTACTTCTCTCATGTCAAAAGATGTCAGAATTAAAAAAGCTGCAGTGAATATGTATATCTGTAATTCCACATACCAAAAAACTACATAAAGTAAAACTCACATGAAAAGACAATTGCAGAGCAGGAACACAGCTGAAGTGTACAGCACAGAGACAAAAAGAGAATAAATAATATTTTTTTTCCTACAATGAGAGCTAAAGGCACCAAATGAAGTTGTCAGGTGACAGAATAAAAAAGAAGGGAGTAGTTTGTAGCACTACAGGTAGGTTTTTCCTCATTTTTAAGTAATAGATGATATGTACCCAGGTGTCATCACACACATCAATATGTATTTGAACAATTAATCTTAAGGTAAAAATGAACTGCTAAGGAGCTTGAATACTGTTGATCATCAGCATCTATCACTAGATAGTTACTGATAGTTAAAACTATCACAAAACAGTCCAACAGTTGCATGAAAAATTTAATTTATGTTCTTTTTCCCCTACCTGCATACCTAATTAATTAATCTTCAACTTTACAATATAGTACCTCCACCTGTTTTTTTCCATGTCTTATAGTACAACAAAGAAAACTATTTAGAAATGAGCTCACCTGCTAACTCAAGTGTAATTATTGCTTAGGGTACTTGATTATTATTCAATCTTACAGACTAGGCAAAGCCAATGTGCTCTGATCTGCTGCTGACAAAGTCATGCTTTGAGGGGGAGGTTGCCTTTTCAACCATTTCTGTTCTCAGATTTTTTTACTGAGACTTTATTTTTTAAGGAATTCTGTTACCAGTTATGAGCTTGTCATGAGATGAGTCACAATTCCTGTCCTATCTGACATAAAGAAGTCTTAGAAAATTTGGGGTAACCTGTTAAAGTGCTGTATAGACCATGCAATGCTTCAAAATACTGATTTGATGAAATTTTCTAATTGTTAAAATGTTAAAGTTGAAACAAGTTGCACTACTCAAGTTCTCACTGACTGTTGAAGGTTAGAGAGCCCCATGTGGTACAGAATAAACACATTATAAATCTACTGTTGCTCAACTTCCTTCTCCTGAAGTGTGTATTTTGTTTTGAGATAGCTTCAACATGTATTTTGATGAGAGAAGTCTAAGAGTGTGGTTATGACATTGGCAGTTTTATATTTATTTGACATTTTGATGGATAAACTCTTCCAAAGTTAAAGCATCCAAATCCCCCCGAAGTAGGAACTTACTGTATTTCTTTTCAGAGGCACTGCTCCAAAGCCCCACTAATTTAATCCATGCCTAGAAATGGACTTAGATTCCTAATTTTAGACATGTATCTTAGAATGTATTTTATGCAGTGAATTCATTACTGCCTGCTCCATAAGAAAATGCTTTGAAAAGCTCCATCTTGGTCATTCAGTTGAGTGTGGGTTAATTTTGCAGGTACCTGGCTGCATCTCATAGTGTTGGCAATGTTTCAGTTCTTCGAACTTTCAGAGTATTGAGGACTTTGAAAGCTATTTCAGTAATACCAGGTGAGGAGCACATCTTACTGATTTTCTCTCTGTTTCACCAGAATGCAAATTCTAATTCCACTCCTGTTCTTATCTTCCAGTTCTCTGGTCACTTTTTGTGACCCCAAGGTGTGACTGTTTTGCACCCTCAGCAGCACCCAAACATAATTTTTAAAATCATTTTTCCTTCAAATGACAAAGGCAAATTTATATTCTGCATTATTATTTTATTATTTTTTTATCCCATTACTGATGTACATTTTTATTTGGCCCAGTGCCTTTGTATCTTTAATTTGTTTTCCTGGAGCAGCCCACTGTATGTAATATGTTTTTTTAACATAATATACCTAAACCACCATATTTCTGGTTTCATGTTCTTCCTCGTTAGCTAATCCTTGTCTGGTTTATTTCCCAGAATGTTGATTTCACAATTTGAGAGACTTTCATTTGTTTCCTTACTGACCACAGCCACTCTCTAGATTGTGTGTAATACTTTGGACAGTGTGTTGTATATGCCATCCAGAATTCAATATTTTTTGTAAGTTGTGTCCTTAATTAGGGTACCAAAGAATGATTTCAGAATCCAACTGCAAAAATTGGCTTGAAAATCTATAAATTACAATATATCTCATGGTCATAATATATATTAACTTTATCATTTCTGTGTAATTGCAAATATATTTTGATTTTTTATTAAATTATAGCATTAATGAAGCATTGAAGGTGTTTAATTTTAGTGCAAAAGCCACACATCAATACTTTAACAAACCTGCAGCTGTCATGACTTGTCATATGGGAGCATCATTGCATTCCTTTTCTCACTTTCTGTGTTTTTGGGTCTTATTTTCCTAGGTCTGAAAGTCATTGTAAATTCACTTGTTGAGTCTGTGAGGAAGCTCTTGGATGTGCTGATCCTGACTGTATTTTGCTTGAGTATATTTGCACTGATAGGCCTTCAACTCTTTATGGGCAATTTAAAATCCAAATGTATCCTCAATGTAACTCTGTACAATGACTCATTATGCAAGGAGGCCAAGATATATGTACCAAATGATGCAGGTAAATGTTTTTCTTTTCTCTCTATACATAATCTGTGTATCTTCCTATGTATGTATTGATTTTCCCCAGGCATGTTAATGTATAGTTGAATGTATTTCTGCCAAGAAGGTTTGTCCTTCCATTTGCACGAGTAGTAGTATGAAGTCTCTAGGACAACTGAATATAAGATTAAATCTTGGATTTGGAGAAAGATCAGCAGTCTGTGGGATGGAGGGACTGAGTTTTCTATAAGCATTTTCTTCCTTATCTGTGCATTGAACAGGGATATTAATTTTAGGGTTACTGTACAGAGAATGATTTTTTTCCATCACTTATTCTGTAATTAATGGATTTTGTCTACTTTACATAGAGATTCTTATTTTTACCAAATATCAAATAGAATCTTACATTTTTAGTTGTGCAGCAAATTGTTACTGTTTATTTTAAATTGCCAGAGAGACAGATCTGCTGAGAATCAGTCCTGTTGGGAAAGAATCTTTCACAGAGGTTTGATCCATCAGAGTGTTTATAAAGTGCAGTAATGTTTGGTTTACTGTCAGAAAGCTGTAGAAACTGAAAACTTCTAATTTTATGATTCTTTGATTGTTTTTTTTTTATTAGAGCAATGCTTCAGATTGAAAGACACTTCTGAAATATTGCTGTGTCAAGATCACAGGTAAGTGAACAAAGCAGTTTTAGTACTTCCTTCTTTTTTTCCCCCAGATGAACTAGGGTTTTATTTTTGGTCTAAAGGAATGGTGATGATTTTTCAGGAAGAAGAAATAGATCAATTAAATAAAAAACCACATATTTCACACCAGAAAAAGAATGAAGTACAAGAATGCAGCCAATTTTATATGTACTTTGTTGCTAACTACTGGGAGTATAATAATAAACTAGAATTATATAAATGAGAAGGGGAGCAGATCACTAAAGACTTTTCAGATATTAATAAATTCTCCTCCCCTCATCTTAGTGAATTATTTAAAAATAAAGGCATTTCCATTTTTCCCCACTCTGTATTTGTTAGGACATATCTTACATCAATGAGAGGTTTTGTCTAGTTCCAAACTAAAGTTTCTGTCTAATTTTCTTTACTAGACAAATGGTTTTCTGGGATGGTCAGATATGAATCAGCCCTTCTGGCAGGAATGTTTTGGGGAATAATGAAACCTTTTTTCAGACAAACTGAACAAATCTTTATTTGTCGCCGTGTATTGGATGCTTTCAAATTCAATTGAATCTCCACATAAGTTTGTTTAACATTTCTTTTGTGGTTGGAAGTGGGTGTCCAAAGAACTACACCTGTGAGAAGATTGGGAAAAATCCTGACTTTGGTTATACAAGTTTTGACCACTTTGGCTGGGCCTTCCTCTCCGTGTTCCGGCTGATGACCCAGGACAACTGGGAGCGTCTCTACAGACAAGTGGGTACTGCTGGAATGACTTTAGATGTGCAAGTCAGAGCTTTATGTCCACTAGAAAAGTCTGTATTGGTTTTAACATTACTGACACCAATTTTCTTCTAAAATCAATGTAAGTATTAAAGAAGTAGAGTCAAGTGACTGAGCTGTAGCACCTTCTGCAAGTGATGTTGGGTGAGAACAACACTGTTGTGAATGCTCATGGTTTTGTTGGAGAACATCTCAGGTGGTTAAGAGCTACATAAGAGTTAAATATTTGTGTGTAACCCCCCAAGGACTGAGATATGGAGCAGATCCAGCCAGGGAGCTCCCTGCTACTGCAGGGAATGTGAGGATTTGTCACATTCTCTGTTTGTCTTCCTTTTAAATGCTGACTCCTCACCAAACCTTTTGGCTCAACGTACACACTTTCATTTTTGACAACATGATACTGAAAAAATTGGGGACTTTATGTTTTGATTCTGAGAGTTGAATGTAACTTTTCAATTCTGTGTTTTTATTAAAAAATGATGTAAAAATACCTGAAGAGAACTTCCTGGATCCCTTACATCTATACAGTGCCTTTTCCAGACAGGAGCAATATTCTCTGCCTTGTTCTGTAGCTTTCATATTAGTCCATTTTAGCTCTTTTTTCCATCAGCCTTTATTAACTGTGACTTTTTAAAATGGATGCAACATCTTTTGCCCTTTGAAGATCATGTTACTTTTAGTTTTTAATGTCTCAGAGCTTAGTTTTGAACCATCTCCTCTGCTACCATTAAAAAAAAATATAAGATAATCAGTCTAAATGTTGCCTCTGATTCTGCAATTAAAACATCTTTCATGATTGTATAGATAGTCCTAGCTTTCATCTTTATTACTGAGTTTCATTAATGTCTTCTACAGTCACCTGTTTATGTCTTTACAGATGAATTTGTCTTCTCATAGCTTGAACTCTGTTGATCACTTGCCTGATTTGCTGGAAGATATTTGATTTCATTTTAATTTGTTAATTCTTTTCTGCAGTACGTGATATTTTTATGTATAACTTAGAACAGAAGCAGATCCTAATGTTTTTTATTGAAAACACTGTAGTACATTAGCCTTTTCTATTGCATAGAAAAATAAATTGTTTACAGTTATTTTGAAATTGCTTTGTAAATATTAGTTTGTTTGGAATTTATTACCGCCTTTACCTTTTCCTCACAGACCATCCGTACCTCTGGAGTGTCCTGCATCTTTTTTTTTATGGCAGTCATCTTCTTCTGCTCATTTTATCTCTTCAATCTGATTTTGGCTGTGGTAACTATGGCATATGAAGAGGAAAACAGAGCTACTCGTGCTGAAACAGAGGCAAAAGAAAAAATGCTTCAGGATGCCAGACAAATTATAAAGAAGGAGCAGGTTTGTAAATGATCATATATGATCTGTAGTTCCTTTGTTTTTTTCTGTTTGTGAATTAGGGAAATAATCTTTTGAATTAAACATGGGCTTCTTACAATACTTTCTGACACTGCATTTCTCTTTATGTCTTTACAAATGCATATATGCGTGTATAAATATGTTATACAAAAACCCATCATAAATCCAAGTTAAAATATACTAAGTTTTAGGATTTGCAGACCTGACATTGTACAGAAATGGCTTTCTGGCAAGAAAGTAATTTTTATGATATTCCATGAATGCTGCACTCCATAGTTTGTCCTGTTGTTATACAGTACCATTATTACTGTGCCTTTCTCTGGGTATCCTTTCCTGATATTACTGCAGGAAGGAAGCATGAGTAGATCCATTTTATCTCCTACCTTAAATGAAAGATTTCCCTGGTTTACTGCTAGCAGTGAGAAAGGTCAGACTTGTAAGAAGACAAACAAATATTCTCTAACAACTATCAAATTTCATCATTAAAGTGTTAGGCATCACCATTTTACCAAGTTCCTCCTCTACAGTTGTTGACAGCTCTGTAATGTTTCTGTGCCTGACATTTCACCTCGACAGGCTTTTCTTCCTTCTGTTTTCCTTTTTTCTTCTTTCTATTTTTCTTTCAACAGGATAAGGATTTAGGAAAATTTAACATTTTAGAATTTAGTTTGAGCCCTTAGTCTTCTGCTGTCTGGGACTCAAGGTCCTTTTCAAAGCAAGAAAAGGAAAGTGAAAGGATAAGGCCTCATCCTTTGTAAATCAGATATAAAATACAATATTTAAAGTGACAAGGGCAGACTTTAATGAGAGTAGCTCACAGGTAACCCTGCTTTGTCTTTCAGGATTGTGAATAGCATTTTGTCCTCCTGTCTTTTGATGACAGTTTAACATTTGAAACCTAGGAATTGTCAGTGCAAATAATTCAGATATCATAATAAGTACATGTATATGATCTTAGTCCATGCATTGCTATTTGCCTTGAATTAACAGACAAATGTTCTGCTTTTCTTGTTACAGATGTTGGCTGTGGAAGAAAGCAGTAAGGCCTTGCATGCTGCATCTGAAATGTCAGCTGCTGACTTGAAAAATTCAGAAGGAAAAGAGAGTAATAAAGAAACACCTACTTCAAGACAAAACTTAATTTCAGATGACCAGGAAAATGAGGAGCAAATTTTTCGTTCACAGCCTGATCGCTGCCACAAGAAGCTTGTAAGTATTTGAAGTAGAAAATACATTCATTAGATTTGCATGTGATATGACAATTCAAGGATGAGATTTTGGGAGCAGAGGGAGCCAGCATTACCTGCGCCTGAAAGGGAAGTTGGAAGTAGTTGTCACTTATGGCACACCATAGACCTGTGCTCTGTCAACATCTCTGTTTGTGCTGCAGAAATAAATGTATAAAATTCTTAATTTTAAGAGTTTTCCTAAAGACCTAACTATTTTTTTTAATTTTATTTTTAAAATTATTATTCTTTTCTACAGACAGCTCATTCTCTGACCTAAATATTTAGGATAGGGTTTAGTTCAATATGAAGATTTCTGATCTTTGGGGTGTGATTCACTTGCTGGCTTTAAACATCTGGTGCCAGTTTAGATGCTCTTGCATATAGTGGATGTTCTAGATATCTTCAATATCTGTGGCACATCTTCCAGCACTTTGTGGGCATCTCATAAACCTTACAGCATCTCAAATGTTCCTAAATCTCTACATTTAGGCAACTAGATTCTGTCCAGGGTTTGAATTTTTTGATTTTTCAGGTTTTTAAGGTTTCTACATGTGTTCTAGGTTCTAAACTCCCAGAGTCAAGCAGAGATTTAATTTTTCAAGTCACAAATTGATACCTAGTGACATTAGACCTTTTCTAGTGTCTTACTTGGCTTTCACCTCCTCTGTGGAAGGGCACAGATGTTGTGTGCCATGTCTGCTGCTGTGGATGTCTCAGCTACCAAATATCTCAATAGTCCATCTCAAATGGCTTTAGAAACATTTATTTATGTGAATCAAACTTATCAGAAACATGTGTCCCATATACTGGGATTTTAAATGCATTGCACACATGGATAAATTAAGCATGGATATCTAAAACATTAGGCTGAATCTCACACATATTGTCTCACATCTTGTTTACAGCAGTGATTCCTGGCTCCTCTGCTGACCACTCATTTTTAAGTTCATTAAGAAACTTCTATTAAGACTCATTATTCTTTCTGTGCTTAATTTTGGAGACTTTTTTCCACAATACCTTTGCCACTGACAAAGTACTGTATCTTCTAGAGGACCATCCCAACTTTATTCTTTCTCTGGCTCTTTGTCAACATCTTCATTTAGATGCCTATATTTAGATATTTTAGTCTTGAGCTGAATCTTTCAAAGTAATTCTCAGGTAATTATCCATATTACTTAATTCTTTTCAACAATATCTAAAAAGAAAGCTTCTCATGCCCTTATACTGGTTTCATCCCCTGACAGATTCTCTTTTGCTTCTGAGAGAACATCAGAATTGTTCCACCCATCTCACTGAAAATGAAAATTTTCCCGTAGCAGAACTAAGAAATAATGTTCCAACTTTGGTTTGTTTGAAAAGTATCCTTGAAGGGGAGTCTTTCTCAGACATATAATCCTAGCTAAAATTGATTAAATTCTCATTCTGACAGTCATCATGGTCAGAATTTCTTCTAAATTCCATAATCCCAGCTATAATAAATTCTATATTTGAGCTGAAGGAATCCAAATCACCCACTTGGCAGCCACCTGTCATCTCCTTTAGTAAAGCATTTGCTTCTTATAGTGTCAATAATGTTTCCCCTGCTGTGTTAAGAATATAATTCAATTTTGTGACCTAGTTTGGTTCTGCTGCACTTAAAGGAAATGCTGTGTCACACCCCATGGTAATGTTTTATTATACCTATTCAGAAAAAAAAATCATAATAGGTGTCATATCTTCTGTAAGTATAAAAATCATTTTTATGGCTGTTTATTTCTATTTAACTTTATTCTTCTAAGTCTGTGACTGTGCTGCAGGAGATGTATGACACAGAAGATAAATGTGGATTATTTGCTAGACCTTACTTCTGCAAGGCTGCAAAGTCTCCACAGATGGATGCCAAATGTAATTTGGATTTTTATATCTCAGAAATAACATCTTCAAACTTTTCCAATGTCCCTTCCTCTCTCTATGTCCACGGATTGACTAAGTTCTGAAGATCTCTAGGAAAACCTAAAGCATCATCCAAGCAGTATGAGCTTCTCCAATGCAGATTTTTACCTTTATTCACATAATAATAATCTGCAACAAACATGGCAGTTTATTCCATGTTATGACAACTACTGGTAGTACAAGCTCTGCTATTTGAGGACTCCCCAAACAATATCCTCTCTACTTTCATCACAAAAAGAGGCTAAAGATGCTAAAAAAGCACATTGGGTAGAAGCTTTTTGGTAGGACAGAATGAGTTTATAAGCATTATTTCTCTAATGTACATCCCTATTTTAAATCCCAATTTGTCAGAGGACTTCTCATGCCCAACTATTTCCTTCAGCTAAAGATCAATGAGCAGCAGTAACCAGTTCAGTGTGGGTGAATGT
>JAHXMQ010000807.1:136612385-136652835 GCA_020466415.1 Ammodramus savannarum pratensis | reverse complement strand
ACTAGGGGAAATTATGCTGCCAAATGTAAATTTCAGTAAAATAAATATTCTCATATCTCCTGTAACTCGCAATTACCAAGGGTAAATTTTGCCTGACCTTTATTAGTCTGTGATTAGTTTGTGCAGAATGAGCTAAACAACTTTTTTCAATGATATCATTCTGCTCATGTGAGACTGACTTTTCAATCCTTTTAATGAATTATTGTCTTTTTCTTCATTCTGTGATATTCTACAAAGGATTATTCATATCTCACTTTCCCTCTTTGTCTGACAGAGTCAAAACTGAACTGTCCTACATTTTGGAAAAATTTCCCTCAAAAGTATCTAATTTGGAATTGTTGTCCATTCTGGAGAGCAGTCAAAGAGAAGATGAAATTGGTAATTTTGAATCCATTTGTTGATCTCTTCATCGTGGTTTGCATTATCTTGAATACCTTGTTCCTGGCTATGGAACACCCTGGCATGAAAGGAGATGGCCAAAAACTGATTTCTCTGAGTGACAAGGTAAGTTAAGTCTGTATTAGATTAAAAATTCAGTTATAACCCTGTATTCATACTGGGACACTCCCATGAAGAGACAGACTGGTTCAGTGGCTTTTTTTCTGAAATTCATTTTTGTCTTTCCAGATCTTCACCCTGATTTTTACTGCAGAAATGATCTTGAAAATCATTGCTCTAGATCCTTACTACTATTTCCAGGAAAAGTGGAATGTTTTTGATAGCTTGGTTGTTTTGATTGGCCTAGCAAGCTTTGGAACAAAACTGTCACCTTTCAGGCTGGTAATTATTTATTTTTAATTTTTTTTTTTTTTTTAAATACATGTGTTGTATAGTGAAATACCCTCATATTATTTTACTGATGAATATGTTAAATCTGTTTCTTTATTGGTAAAACAACATGAGCTTTAAATTGGAGTGATTTTAATTGCATCAAAACAATTAAAAGGCTTTCTTTCGGGAAAAATAGTGATATTACTGCAGTAAAGACATCATGGTAAATGTGGGGTCTGGCTTTCTTGTGTGCTGTGCTATCTGGGCTGTTTTAACTTTATTTTCCCCTGTGTTTTATTTACAGCTGAGGATCTTCAAATTGGCAAAGTCTTGGCCAGCCTTAAACACTCTTATGAAAATAATTCTACACTCATTTGGTGCACTGAGTAACCTCACTCTGGTTTTGGCAATCACTATATTTATTTTTGCTATAGTAGGAATTCAGATTTTGAGCAGTGATTATAGCAAAAATGCCTGTAAAATAAGCTCAAATTGCAAATTACGCTGGCATATGATGGATTTTAGTCATTCAATCCTCATTATATTCCGAATATTATGTGGAGAATGGATTGAAACTATGTGGGAATGCATGGAAGTGGCTGGAAAAAGGAAATGTGTCACCATTTTCTTGCTCGTCCTGGTGCTAGGAAACCTGGTGGTGAGTTTCAAGTCCATTTTCAGTCCCTACTGAATGCATCCAGTTACTTTTTTCTTTGGAGGAAAACTTAAATCTTTGAAAAATATTCACTTTATTCTCTTTTCTGGGTGTCACTTGACATGGTTTTGTTCTGTCTCCTTTTTTCCCTTTTCCCCTTTCTTTCTCTTTCTCACACAAGGCATAGAAGCAAAATAAAATTATTCCTTCTAGCCACAGTATAGAAGTGCAGAGCTTATCATAATTTGGTGTCAGATGTCTTCATCTTTTGTGTTGATGGAACCAAATCACCAAACTGAGTTCTTTTGATGAGTTCTGAGCTCTTTGAGTTCTTTTAATGCTTAACACATTGCCCCTATGTTATCAAAAGTTTACAGAAACCAGATTTTTAGGGTTTTACTAGATTTAATGTAAATTTACTGGCAGACAAAATATTTTTCTTCTGCTTGGTTTGTTGGTCTATACCAGATCCTTTTTGCTGGTGATGTAATTAAAATTCATCTTTGCATTCTGTTTTACTACAACTGCCTCCTCATACACTATGGACATCAAAGCATGTGAAAATATATTTGATATACCCAAACTCTCACTTCCCTCCTTTTTTCTGCTGCCAGTCCTTCAAGAAGGAGCCATATCATGCTATTTCAATATTCTAGAGTAATAGTAAATAATTTCATTATTTATTAGGAGTTAATGAAAGCAAGTCTGAAGTGTGTCTTCTGTTAGCAATTGTGTCTCCAACTTACTTTATTTTAAGGTGCTCAACCTGTTCATTGCTTTGCTGCTGAGTTCATTCAACATTGATGGCCCAGAGGCACAAGAGGAGCCTGGAGAAGGGACTAAATATCAGATTGCCATTGCACAGATTCACAAGACCCTGAAAGCTGTGAAGGACAGAATTTGGGATCACTGCTGCAGGAGAATGAGGGGAAGCCTCAGAAGAGCAGACAAAAAGAAGACTTTGGCAGAAGTTTCTGGGAAGGGCATAGAGGTTACTAATTGTCCCATGACAGATGTCAGGAAATACATAGACCACAGCTCCTTTGATATAGAGTGTGGCCACATGGAAGAGAGTTCCTCACTAGCAAGGAAATATGAAGAAATTTTGACCAGCCCCAGTACCTGTGTTCCCATTACAGAAGCAGAGGCTTACCCCAAGGAAGGTGATGGTGGGCACATTTTGCACACAGCTGTAGAATACAGGAAACAGGTAAGGAATATTGGTATTTGAAAATATTATTGTGACTTGCTATTGTATTTGCAGGGAATGCCGACGAAGGAAGGACTGATGAATCTGACTCCATGTTCTCAGAAGGCTAATTTATTATTTTATAATACTATGTTGTATTAAAGAATACTATACAAAACTATACTAAAGAATACAGAAAGGATACTTACAGAATGCTAAAAAGATAATAAGGAAAACTCCTGACGCAACTTGGCCCCAATTGGCCAGAGAGTCAAAACAACTCACACCAGAATCCAATGAATCACCTGTGGGTAAACAATCTCCAAACACATTCCACATGAGCAAAACACAGGAGAAGCAAATGAGATAGGACAAAAGAATTGTTTTCCTTCTCTCTGAGGTTTCTCAGCTTCCCAGGAGAAAAATCCTGGGCGAAGGGATTTTATCAGAGGATGTGAATGCTACAACTTGCATCTGTAAATACAATCTCAAATACTCAACAGTAAATATTATCCTTTCAGTAATTTCTGCAATTTTACTTTCTTATTACAGTAAAAGGGCTACCAAATATTCTTGGTTATTCAGTGATATGTTGAATATTCAGTTTTTTATCATTCTCCTCAATGACAGCCAAAATTCTGCTTCTGACTGGTTTATCTCCATTTATTTCTGTCAATTGATAGACAAAGCTCGATCAAGACATTCTTTCTTTTTGTCTCCTTTGCCTTACACCTGGATTTTTGGAAGGCAGGCCTCTTGTGTTGATTATATGTTGCTTCTCAGTTGCATGGAATCCAAAGGGAAGGTAAACAAAAGCTATACCTTAAAAAATAAATTCTTACTATTGTTTGGGTTTTTTTAATCACCTGTTCACCTCCATGGAACTTTTGACTCCCCTTTATATCTCTTGATTTTGTTGTGTTGGGCAGGATAAAGCTCAAGTCTTTCTGCATGGGAGTGAGACATTTTTGCTTCCATGACAGCTGTGCAGAGGCAATACTGGAGACATTTCAGGTGTCTGTCACATCCACACAGGAATGTCAAATATGGAGCAGAAGATATAGGAACTCTTTTCACAGAATCAAAGAATTTTAAGGGTTGGAGGGATCTTTTTTTTTGGATGGATTTGTATGGTAATATTAGGAAACATTATCAGTGCAGTCTCTTTGGACAAATTCTCAAAGAAGCAAAAATCACTGATCACCTTAGAATCATCTATGGCTGTTTCAAATGTCTTGCCCATAAGCATTTGATGTCAGAAATTTATTCCCTGCTGCAGTGGAATCTGGTATTTCTTGGAATTTGTTGTGTCAGAAGGACTGAGGACTGATTCTGATCACTTAGATCTTCTGCCTGTAACTGAAAGCATAAATCTTTTACAAGCATTTTAGGAAAACTATTTAATTATTTGTAAAAAGAAAAACTTGCTAGTGAAAGATTCTCTTCTCATTGAACCTACATGATCTTGAAGGCCCCTTCCAACCCAAACACCCAAATCATCCTTTGATTATATGAGTCTAAACTTCATGGATGTTTTACATTCTGTGAAAAAATTTTGCCTTTCAAGAATGACTGTCAGGAAAAAACTAAGTGGAAAATCAACTGATTTGCATCATTTCATGCAGGGAGACAAATTAAGAAGAAGAGAACAGTGGAGGAATTCAAACAGCTTCCATCAGAGTTCTGGGACTTCTGAAACGGCAAACGCTTCCACAGTAACACACCCAAAGAAAGATCAAAAAGAGGTAATTATAAATTTTATCATTTTGTATTAATAAATTGGGCCTTCTCCTCTTCAAGCCTTTTGAGACATAATTAGTATCTCTAAAGATGGACTGGCCTGAAGAAATCAGAATTTTCACTACTACTGTAGCATAATAGAATATTTTCTAAACATTTCCCTTCCTTTAAGTCCACTGTAGAAAACTAAAAGAAACTAAGAAACTTGTTAAAATAAATTGATGGAAACAAAAAGTAGGGATTGGCTAGTCCTCTCCTATTATTTATAATTTATTTTGGTAGTTCAGCAACATAAAGATAATTTATACACTGTGAATTTCTTTTGGGGAGGGAGAGGAGATGATAATTTTAATTTATTTTAGGTTTGTTAACCTTATCACTGAAAAGCAAATAAATTCTTTTCTTAAATTCCTAAATTCTTTAATTTTTAAATTCTTCTCCTTTGCAGAAATATCATTCTGTTCGTAGCTTTTCTGAAGCCAGCACTGTGGATCCAGTTGTTCTTCTGGAGATGTTTTCCCATACTAAAGACTCCCAGCTGCCTAAGGACTGCTGTGTAGAGAGTAGGAATCCTTTTTTTCTTTTTCTTTAATGCCAAATGAACCAGTGTTCAAAAACATCCATTCGGAACATGTCCAGAATAGCAGGAACTGTTTGTCTGCTCATCCCATGGTGGATATCTGCCTTTGATCACCTGAACTTCTCCTTAGACTCCGTTGACTCTCATGGTTCCATCCTGCTGCCTTTACAAATTAATGAAGCGTGTTTCTGCCACAGAGCAGTGAACAGAGTCCAGATGTAATGTCTCTGCACTGCAATAAAGTGAAATAATTAGTAAAAATAATAATAAACTGACCTGCTAATAAGGTAATATCTCTTTTCAAAACAGAAAGAAAGGGAAAAATGCAGAAAATAAACACATTTTTAGATAGAAGTAAAGGCTTCTTTTGTGCCCACAAACCTTTCTGCAGAAAGACACAAAACGATGTTATCCCATATTTTTAAAGTTCTAGTTATCTTACAGTTATAATAAAAGTCTGTTATTCCATGTATGCATTGCTTTATTAAAAGAGATTATTTTGGCATAAAAATTTTTACTTTAGCTTCAGATAATTTCAATAACAGCATCACCTCATAAATAAAAGAGCACATTCTTCCTATAATATGTAAAAGGCCTTTTTAAGATGTTTTATACTTTTTAAATCTGTATCTCAACATTTTCCATTGAACTCTTCTCTCTCTTTTCAGGTTGTGTTGAGTGTTCCCCATGTTGTGTAGTGGATACCACCAAGTTTCCAGGCAGAACTTGGTGGAACTTTAGAAAAACCTGCTACAAAATCGTGAACCACAGCGGGTTTGAATATTTTATGGTTTTTATGATTGTGTTGAGCAGCGCAGCACTGGTAAATTTCATTTAATTTCTCCGCTTTGCAATTAATTGTTGTCAGTAAAGGAATAGTATTGAATTGATTTTTCCTATTCTGGCATTCCTTTCCCCAGGGAGAAACAAGAGTGTAATAAATATAACCTTTAGAAGTTATAATGCTTTCCTCCATTTGGATAAGATATTTAAATAGACAGATTTAAATATATGGAATCACAGTTCTTCATTGAACATAGTTCTTCACACTTTTGTGTTAATTACAAAGCTAAGCCAGAGTCTGATATTACTTGGGGAAGCTTGAAAAAAATAATAGCACTTCTAAATTTGTAAAGCAGACTAACTACGCAGAAAAAATGTAGATTGAAAATCATCCAAACATTATGATTAGAAACCAAAAGTGAAGGAGACTGTAAATTGGCAGGTGAGGTAATGTTTCATTGCTATTCTGATCATATCCATTTCTACTGAAAAATAAGGGAAGAATTATTTTATTTGAAATTATATTCAGTGTCTACTGAAACTAACTCTTTAAAGAAAATATTATACAACACAGAAGGAACATAACCAAATAGTCTGAAGGTGATCTATGTGGCAGATGTCAGAATTTCCAATTAAAGTCTGTTCTGTGTACATTAGATTGAGGTTGTTCCCTGAACTGTAGATTTAAAGTCTGTCTGCTTTAAAATTCACCTGACAAAACCTCCAGGGGAACTTCCTGGTGTCTTGGTTTGAAAATACAGGTGTTTGGTGAAGAAGGCAGGAGCCTCCCTTGAAATGGAAAATGTAAACCCCCTCCCTCTGAATGATTACAATTTTGAAATTAAGGGGCTCTCAGGCAAAGATATGGGAGAAGGAATAACAGCTCTTTAATAGGAAAATTAAAATAAAAATGCAGTGATACAAAACAACCCTGCCAGAGTCAGCAATGCCTTCTGTGTGTCAGGGTGGTGTCCCAGCCCCATCCCATGGGGGCTCAGCCCTCCTGCAGTGCCTGCTGTGGCTCTGCTGCAGCAGGGATCCTGCACAAGGGGGGAGTTTTCCTCTGCAGCTCCAGGGCTGCTGCAGCTGGGCCTGGGCTCCCTCTGGCCATGCAGGGCAGCAGAAAGCTGCTCCTCTGGCAATGCAGGGGGCAAAGGCTGCTGTGCTGTGCCAGGCTCAGATTGGATCCAGGGAGGAATGCTTGGCTCCTCCCCTGGGCGGAGCATCTCCCCATGGGATGCTGGGATTGGATCAGCCCTGCCGGGACACGCAGTGGCCGTGGACAGCAGAGATCTCCTGGAAGGAGGGTTGGGTGTGGGGGAGAGAAAGAAAAAACTGCCCAAAGAACAGCAGAGAACTGCCCCAGCTCTGACAGATGGCAAATAGAATATACACCCCCTGCCACATCTTCTGACCTAAGACACCTGGAATTCCAGTGAGGGCTCCTCTGTGTTCATGGGGAGCCAAAGTGAAGTAAGGAAGGAACCTGAGTTATTTTTACTGTCCTGTTGAACAAAAAATTACTTGGTACCCAGGTGCAAAATAACAAAACAATAACAATTTCTTGTCATCGAAGATGATTTGCAGTCTTGAGAACTTTCCCATTTCTAAGATACACTTGATCTCTTTCAGAAATGGACTCGTCCATTTTTTGCTTGTTTATAAAGTTTACTGATATTAAATTTTCTGAATGAGTATGAATGATCACCAGACCACCACACATGTCCATGGCTTGTCGTGAAAATAAATGAGATGGTGATCATGGGAGAATGCTCAGAAAAGCAGGGGAGATGGGGATGAAAGGAAAATTACAGACATTGCCAAAGGCTTGGTGAGGAAATAAGCAAGGTGTTAAAAGCAATTGGGAATAGATTGGCAACATAAAAAAATCTAAAATAAATTGGCAAGACAGCAAATACATTAAACTTGAGCAAACACTGAAGTGAATGACAGTAATCAGTGAAACATTTTCCTAAAACCTCAAGGTCAAGATTTAGGTGAAAAAACCTGTAACTTCAGGAATGAGCAGTTCCAGATGAGGTGTTCATCACATTTTTCCATTTCTGTATTACAACTCTTCAGGATGACTCAAGATGACTCATTTGGAAGGTCAGAGTCTGACAGACACTGGTTAATTCTTAATTCAGTGGTTAATGTAATCAATTCAGGCTTTTTTGTGAAGTGTTTTAGATCAAGCCCTTCAAAATTATCAACTACATTGGGAAGTCAAAATTTTTTAGCCATAAGTGACCCTTGTTAGACATTTTTTGAAGTGTTGAACATAAAAACTTGAAAGAGATTTTTCAATTAGTGTGAAAATGAGATTGTAGTAATTTAAAAATTTACCTTTTTACTTTTAAATATAAAAATAAGTGGTGGTTGTCCATAATTTAATATGAAATGGTTATAATAAGCCAAACTATTTATTCTTGTGGAATTCAAAAATAATCTTCCTTTCATAAAACTATTGACCTGTTTTAAAACTGGATTCTGAAATTCCAGGCATTTGAAGATGTTCACCTGCAGAAAAAGAAAAAAGTGAAAATTATCCTAGATTATGCTGATATCATATTTACCTACACCTTTTTTACGGAGATGCTTCTGAAATGGGTGGCTTTTGGTCTGCACAGTTATTTCACAAATTCTTGGTGTTTGCTTGACTTCATCATTGTGTGTGTAAGTATTATACTCAGCTTGACATACATTTTAATTTTTGATATTTTCTATATAGAGAACTACCTGTAAATTGTGATTATTAATTAATACAAGTCTTAAAGACAGTTTCCAAAACATAAAAAAACCTTCAATCCAAAAGAGGTTTTAGGAGTTGAAATGGAATTTTTCAGCAATAATCAAGAAGTTGCTGAAGAAAATTTTATTCGGTATCACCATCATTGAGGACCATGATGGTGCTAAAAACCTTTTCAATTGTAGAGAGGGAGTTCAATATGGGATCAGAAATAAAATTAAAATAAATTTATTAAAACAATAGAAACTATGAAGCTATTGACAGTTTGGGATTAGATGATTTTCAAGGTTCCTTCTAACCCAAACCAAATTTGGGATGTTGGCATTTAGAAAGAGAAAAAAAGAAAGAGTTCCTTCCTTGAAGGAGAAAAAATTTAGATGGTAAAGACAGTTGAAAAACATGGTTGGATAAATAATTTACAAGAGAATTAAAGATAGGGAAGTATTTTTTGCTTTGCATAGTCCTAAAGACAAATGCTGGAATCACAAAGAGTGAGGTAAGTGCAGTGTTCAATACATTTGCTCTGAATGTAGAAAATGTTAAATGTTAAAGTCTTACTGTATAAAAGTGAAACATTTTTCTTGTCAACATAACAGTGGGACTGTTCTGAAGTTAAATATTTTAGAATAAGAATTTCTAAACTGCTAACTTGTGACTTCAGAGTAGCTTTTGATAGTCAGCATTGAAAGTTGTGAAATTTCAACAGTAATATCTAATATTATATTATGTTATGTTATATATGATATGATATGATATGATATGATATGATATGATATGATATTTAAACTTTAAATGTGTATTTTCTTCATTTGACTTAGTGGTGAAATATACTGTAACTTTCATCTCAGGACTGTCTGCTAATATAGATAAAATAAAATTTTGTATGCCATTTAATGATGCCAGTTCCAATTCAATGAACACAGCTGTCCTTTGTTTCCTGGGGACGAAATTCTGTTTCTGAAGACTCCTCACCTTGTTCCTCTGGGACCAGCCTGAAATCTCTCAGGACTTTCAGAGCACTGCGGCCTCTACGAGCTTTGTCAAGATTTGAAGGGATAAAGGTAAAGACATAGGAGGACGTCTGGGTTTTTATATGGATGACAGTTTTCAATAGATATTGAAGAAGTAAAAATCAGTGGCTTTCTGGGAAAATTGATCTGTTGAATTCAATTAATGAATTATTTTCATTAATTTCATTCAGGTTGTTGTGAATGCACTCTTTGGAGCCATCCCCTCCATCTTCAACGTTCTGCTTGTCTGCGTTGTCTTTTGGCTCCTCTTTAACGTTCTGGGAGTCAAATGGCTTGGAAACAGATTTTGGAAATGCACACACAAAGTAGAAAGTACTGAGCACATTTATGGCAAAAATGATTGTCTTGCCTTGAATTGGACATGGACAAATGCTGTTGTAAATTTTGACAACGTTGGCATGGGTTACTTGGCTCTTCTCCAAGTGGTAAGTTCTATAAAAACATATTCATTTTTTTTTTCTCAAGGTATGGTTTGAGCAGCCATCCAAGGCACACCATTATGGTTCTGTTTATCTCGCTGAAACTGGGGATTTTTTAGCTCCCATTAATATTTTCCTCATTTATGAGCTGCTCACCTCCTCCTAAAGAACACTTGGGCACATGCAGCCGTATGTTAAAACCAAGAACTCTTTCACAGCTTTTAAATTTTGTTGTAAATTTCACTTCTGTTTAAATTTTGATTAACAAACTAAGCCTGAAATAGTCTGCCCGTTACTATATTTAAAGTTATTCTTGTTTTCTGTAATTCAGAGTGGATAAGAAAGAAAACTCATGGACCAATTTATTTAGAATTCTGTGTCTTCTTTTGTTGTAAAAAATCCTGAAGTGTTGGGATGCTAATTCACTGAGCTCCCTAATACCCAACAAAGGAGAGAAAGGCATTGTTAAAAAGTTTCCATTATTCCTGTATCTTTTCTAGATTGAGTTCTTTGCTCTGGATCCTCAAAAATATTCTATGATTGATAAAAATTGCAGGATGGAACCATCTGTTGTTTTGTTAGAAATTGTTTTTTTCCTTTTAAGTTATTTTTGCTAGTTAAGCTGAAACTTTTTACAAAAATTTCAATTTAACAGGAGTTAGCATTAAAGCATTTAACATGAATCATGACTTTATTTTTGTTTTCTTTTCAGGATAATTTTTTTCTCTGTAATAAACTCCAGTGAATCATACTTCCAAACATATCTAGAATTGATGCATATTTTTTACAGCACACTTCTTATTTTTTCCACAACTATTAACACATTTATATTAGCAATAGCTTTTTTTTTTTCCTTAGTTGTAACAAACAATGCATTTTCTTTCAGGCAACTTTTAAAGGTTGGATGGATATTATGTATGCAGCAGTGGATTCACGTGAGGTATGTCACTGAAATGAAATTTTGGGTTTTTCCCTTTCCTTCTTCCCTTTTCTATCCATACAGTCAATTTTTCAGCTGTTTGCAATACCAGATCAAAAATACAAGTGGATGAGTTTATCCAGCTACACAGTGAAACAATAATCCTTGGAGTACCAAATATCTGAAACTTAGATGGAAGAAACTGATCACAATAGAGTGATACCACACAAAAAGAGGGCAAGATAACATACAATTTTGTACAAATCTGATTTGGAAACAGAATATGGGTGTACCTCTGAAGCAAATTCTCTTTCTTTTTAAACATATGCAGTAGAACTGAAATAGCCTGCAGCTTTATCAGTTATTTGAGATTTTCTTCCCTGCATTTGACACTCTCACTATTTCTTCCCCATTTGCATGTCCTGTTTCTCACTCTTATACTAGCACAGTGAGTTTTAACTTTTCTATATTTAGTTGGCTTTGCATTTTTCATGCTCATTCCATCACAGTACTCTTGGCTGTAGTTAAATAGCTGCTAAATAACAATACTGTTCTTTGTATGGCTGGTTTAAATTGCTTCTTGCCTGGGGTGGCATCCCAAAGGAGGGAATTCGCCATTAGGTTTAATCCTGTTTTTCTTATCAGGGCATTCAGAGGATCCCTCCTAATTGAAACTGTTTATTTATTACTAAAAAAAAAATTGCTAGAGCATGATTTGTCTTTGTTTTTCATTTTCTTTACAAACAGTAACAAGATAGAGCAGGACAGTTCTACTTGTACATCTAGATAAAGGTTTAAATGTGCAGAAATAATTTATCCTTCATGACAACAAAATATCTGCTATAATAAATTGGAAATGCTAAAGCTGAGATTATCTATCTCATTTTTACCAATATTATTTTTCTGGTTTGATTTTTTTTTAGCAGTTTGGTCAACAGCCACAGTTTGAAGCACGCTTACACATGTATGCCTTCTTTGTGGTTTTCATTATTTTTGGATCTTTCTTCATGCTGAACCTTTTCATTGGAGTGGTTATCAGCAATTTTAACCAGCAAAGGAAAAAGATAAGTACTGCATGGTCTAACCCGTGGTCTCCTGTAACCCCAATTTGATTAAGTGAATGCTTGCTTGACATCTAGAGGTCTAACACTGTGAAATAAGTGTTTGACTAGATAAATTTAAAATAATAACGTTTCAAACCAAGTTTTGCAAACAGGAATCCCCTCTTCCTCAAGATATTTACCTGTGAATTCTATTTTCCTGCCAAGTCCTGGATTTGATTTAAGTAGAGGACGAGGGAGGAGTGAGTAAAAAATATTACCTGGACTTTGCTATAGGAGAGTGGAATTCTTTTCTTCTGCTTTGAGGATTTGCTTTGGAGAACAGAAAAACCCTTTTTGCTGAGAGTGAACACATCACAAATGTGAGCAGGGTAATCAGTCATGGAAGAAGCAGTCATGGAAGGTGTAACGTCTTCTTTCCTGGTAAAGAACCTTGAAATGGTCTTGTTGATAGAACTTCTTCTTAAACTAGCTACACTTTAAAAAGTCATTCATCTACAAAATGAGCCAAATGAGATTAATTTAGTGAGGTTCTAAAAAAATTTAGCATTGGGATCCAAGCCATGACCCCAGGAGGAGGCTGTGTAGAAATTTAAATGCTGCTTAAAGCCTATGAAGCAATGACTGCTTCCACTTTTCTCCTCCTAGTTGATATATTCCCTGTTCTTGATATTCAGTAAAAACTGGAAGGCAAAATCTTAGAATGGCAAATGCAGCAAAGAAAAGCAACAGTCATCTCTGCCTGGAATACTTCACCTTCCTTGTGCCAAGCTTTGATTGATTTAATTATTTATCAATTGATTTCTTTTTATTTATCAATTTGATTATTTATCAATTATTTATCAATTATAAATTGATTATTTATCAGTTGAGTCCTGACTTAAGGGTTTAAAGTATCCAGAATATTGAAGGAAATTTTGCCAATTAATCTACTTGGAAGTCCTACAACAAATAAGCATCTTGCTCATTGAAAAAAATAACAGAAAAGCAGACCCCAACAGGATATTTACAACTTCAAGGTTCCCATTTGGAAGGCAGAATTTCTACTGGAATCATCTATGCTTTCCATAGACTGACTTACACACCAAGTGTCAAAGCATTACTGCCTTTGGTAGAGAAAAATAGAAATAAAATACACAAGAAATTCTTCTGTTCTCTGATTTTGGACAGAGAAAAGATGTATAGGGATTAAGGAACAGCAGTCCAACTTCACTGTAAGAATTTTCTTTTATAACAAAGTCCCAGTTACAATAATACCAATAGATAAAAAGGTTAAGTAATTTAAAACCTTGAACATTTGCTAGAAATTTATGTGGATGTAACTTTTTTTTTTCTTTTCCTAGAACATGCTGTAACTGACATTTTTTATTTTTCATTTTTCTCTTTCATTTCTTTTCTGCTTCTTTGGGCTTTTCATTGAGAGTCCACGTAGTGAAGTTAAGCAGAATTTTCAGAGGTTTTGCTGGAGTGATTCCAATTGCAGGTGCCCTGCTGAACATTGTTTTGTGTTTGTTGTACAAAGTGCTGATCCCTCAATGCTTTATGATGAGTTCTGATTACTGGGGTCCAAATGATTGCTCAGTAATACAGGTGATGTGGATGCTAATAAGAAATTCACTGCCAGGAACTTCCCATAGAACTTGGTCCCAAAATTCTTATTCATCATCCTCTATTTACTTGCTAGTCCAGCAATCTACTTCTGCTTCTGACTTTCCCAAAAATATAAAATATTCTTCTTCTTGATGAATCTTATGTAATTTTAAAAATAGGAAACAGATTTGCAAAACTTTGAAAAGTCTCTCACACTTGAGGGAACTGACTTGTGATCACTGCCTGGACTTGACTTTCATGATCAACCCAGATCAGATCAAAGATCAAGGGGAAAAGTAGAAATGGTGAAGACACATTTGGTCTCTGTGCTCTCTTAGGTCCCACTCAATACAAGTGTAACTTACTGTCTTTAAAATAAATTTGTTGGTATTTATTTGACTTCATCTGAACAACAATGTTTTTTCTCTTTACTTAGGTGGGAAAGATCTATTTTTGACTGAGGAACAGAAAAAGTACTATAGTGCCCTAAAAAAACTCGGATCCAAGAAACCCCAAAAACCCATCCCAAGACCAGCGGTGAGGCCACCTTAAGAAGAATATGACAGAGGATATAAAGAGGATGAAATTTAAACTCAGTAGCCAGGAATTGGGAAATAAACCTTGCCCCTCATCTTCCTCAGTCAATATAATATTTAGGTTTTACTCTCTTTTATTTAAAAATTCTATCCAACACAGTCATCTTTGAGGGTATTAATTAAGGAAATTTACAACCTATTTATCACCTACTCAAATGTAAAAACTTTTAAAACCAGTTCATATTAAGTATTTGATATTCATAACATGATCTTGGTTATTTAATTTGCCTGATGTTGCTTCTGCAACTAGATTGGATTATTGCAGGTTAGAATTAATAGAGAGCAGCACATGCCCCATGGCTGTTATTTGCTTTTAAATAATCTTATGCTTTATTTCTTACATTTTCTTAAATTGAATTCCAGGCCTGTCTTGGCACAGTAACTACTCAGAGTTTTTCCTGCTTATGACATTTTAATTAGAATTGCTTATCCTAAAATATCTGCTTCAATGAGTATTTCTATTAAAAGAGCAATCACAATGTACTCTGAATGTTTTCCTGCTATATGTTTTTTTCTAAACCAATGTGCTTGCACGATGCCTGAAAATATTGAAAATATTTTGAGTTTTCTTTGAGGGTCTAAAGAAATCAGCAAAAAATGCTTCTAGCAGCTTCTTGTTAATTTATGTCATCTTTAATTCCTTTTCTAAGCACCAATTACTGATTAATATTTGAATGTAGGCTGGGTCTCAGAAGTGGCATTAAGTAGTAGTGGCATTCCTTCTCTCCACAGAATGCACTCCTAGGATTGCTGTTTGACATCGTAAATCACAAAGCTTTTGACGTCACCATTGTGATTTTCATCTGTCTAAATATGATCGTTATGATGGCAGAAAACACTGACAGAAACACCAAGGATGTTCTTAATAAAATCAACTATTTTTTTGTGGCTGTATTCACTGCAGAATGTGTCTTAAAAATACTGGCCTTAAGGCACTACTACTTTGGAAGTGGCTGGAACGTGTTTGATTTCAGTGTTGTGATCCTTTCAATAGTGAGTAAGTAGCAACCACTAGGTCAGGTAAAGTATCTTACTAATATTAAGCAAATTCTAGTTTGAACTAACCACCTACATATGTTTGATAAACAAATTCCAGTTCCACTGTATTATTTCAAACTATCTGCTAAGTGATTCCTTCTGAAAGGATGCATTTTTGTTTTTTCTTATATTTTTGCAGAGTACTAAAGGGTAAACATAGTTTATGAATGTTTTTAAGTATGATTTTTGTTAAGGCATTAACAAAATATTAATTTAATTCAGTAACATCTTTTTTAAGTTATTGTACTTAAACTGTTGTCTAATGTTTTATGTTTTCAATTTACACGTTGTCACAGAAAAAAAAATTCAGGTTAAAAATACATTTGCGTCAAAAATGGGGTTTAATTTAATTTTCCAGGACTTCCCTTTAAGAAGACAGAGTCCAGTTGCAGATTTGGAAAGCTCAGGAAAATTTGTTTGCTCAACACCATGCTAAACCCAGACCACTATTCGTGACTGAAAAAATTATTAAAACTGTCTTGTATATTTTTGGCTCTTTAAATAAGAGTAGATGCTGATTATTGACTCTGCAAAGGGCCATAAACAGCTCTAGTTTCTTGTACAATTTATTTTGTCCTTCCTACTCAAGCTCAGGTCATATCATATAATAAAGGATGGGAAGGAAAAACTGCTCTGAGTTCTCTGCTTCCTGCCTAAGCATGGTAGCTTTTGCCATCCTGTACAACCCAGAAAAATTATGACTTCTTAACTTGTCTGTTTGTAATAATTTGCATTGCTACTGTGTCATAGAATGAGGTGTTATGGAGGATAAACACTGAGAGACAATTTTACTTTATTTTCTTCTTGCTCTTCACTGATCTCATTTGAGTGCCAAGCATTGTCAAAGTCTCACATTTAGGCTTTGGCCTAAAGGAGAAGCAGCTCAGAGACAATCCCAGAGCTTCTGGCATAAGACCTGAATAGATTTTAAAGGATTTTTTAGGTACTTGAGCAATGAATGCATAAATTCACTCCCCAAATTAGAGAAACTGGGAAGAGCACAGCTTCCAAACTATGCAGAAATCTTGATGCCTCTTTTATATTGAAAGCTATTACAATTGTTCTTTTTTTTACCTAAGCTTTTATCTGAGCAGTTTCAGAATTGATTATGTTTATATTGAGACCAGTGTAAAGTGATGAGTGTTACTGCCAAGCACAGAATATAACAAAACAGACATTAATTTGACTAACTTGACCTGGCAACATTTTGTTTTCCTTTTCCTTTCAAAGGTCTTGGAGTTTCTGAAGCGTTTCGATCTTTCTTCTCCCCGACGGTTTTGAGAACTCTTCGTTTGGCGCGGGTCGGCCGAGTCCTGAGAATAGTTCGCAAAGCCAGAGGGATTCGAACTCTTCTTTTTGCACTGCTGATGTCCCTTCCTGCCCTGGTCAACATTGGCCTTTTGCTTTTCCTGATTATGTTCATTTATGCCATCGTGGGCATGGCAAATTTTGCCTGTCTCCCCCCAGACGGTGGGATTGATGACATTTTCAACTTCCAAACATTTTGTGGTAGCATTCTCTGCCTCTTCCAAATTACCACATCAGCTGGCTGGGATAATCTTCTGGCCCCTGTGCTAAGGGAATCTGATAAATGTGCTCTCCAATTAGATGCAACAGGGACAAAGAAAAATAATTGTGTAAATAAGGGCTTTGGTATTTTATATTTTGTAAGCTATGTCATTATATCGTTCCTCATTGTTGTAAATATGTACATAGCTGTCATTTTAGAGAACTTCAATGTTGCCACTGAGGAGAGCACAGATCCTCTTTGTGAGGATGACTTTGATATGTTTTATGAGACGTGGGCAAAGTTTGACCCTCTGGCCACGCAGTTTATAGATTATTCTGCTCTCTCAGACTTTGCAGATGCTCTGGCAGACCCCCTGCGCATCCCAAAGCCCAACAAAATCCAGCTCATAGCCATGGACATCCCCATAGTTAGTGGAGATAAGATCCACTGCTTGGATATCTTGCTGGCTTTCACTAAAAGGGTCCTGGGAGAAGCTGGAGATGTGGAGGGTCTTGAATTAAACATGGAAGAAAAGATTACAGCTGGCAATCCATCTAAAAGTTCTTACAGCCCAATTTCTTCTACCCTTAAAAGAAAACAAGAGGAAGTGTCAGCTCTTGTAATTCAAAAGGCCTTCAGGAGGTATTTGAGACAACGTTCTCTTGAAAATACATCCTTATACCATTGTAAACATAACAGTGCTGTCTTTGGACGAGAAATACAGGACAAGCAAAGTCTTCTTGAATCACTGCTTAATGAAAACCGTGGTAGGAAGGCAGATAAGTTACGTCCTGCTTCTTCCATATCCCTCCCTTTATTTTATGATGGCTTTGCTGAGACAGACAGCAATAAGCTTGACACATGAGGTCACCCCTGGCTGCAGCATTTCCAATTAAACCAATGTCACTTATTTTCAGATGGAGACCATATTTTGATTCCACAAATACTCTAAATTTAGAATAATACTGGCAGCCTTCAAGTATTGTAATTGTTCAGATTTGCAAATGCTCCTCAAAGCACTTAAGATTTGAACAACTATGTCATAAATATTAGAGGAAAATCTCTAACCATGGAATTTTTTCCCTCAGCTATTGGAGTTGGTGAGTTAATTTTTTCAGCTGTCATTTTTATATTGGTTCATGTGTTTACAGAAGAAGTCTGTAAAAGATCAGTTGTAAGCACTTATTTATAAATACACAAGGATATAGGATAAGATATATGTCTTTAGGGAGAACCAATTTTTCAAAAAGGCTTTATTGTAGCAAAATTAAGTAATAACTGCACTCCTGTAAAAGAATTCACTCAAGACACTTGAGTATAATCAGCCTCTAACTTTGATGTATTTGGGACAATCCTTCTCCTAATATCTTTGAATAGATTTGTTTATGTCTAAGAATTTTTGAGGTGCCTTTACACAAACACCTAAAGGGATTTAACAGATCATCCTCAGTTGCCTGTGTCTGAAAGTTGTACATAATTTGTTCTTTGTATCTTTCAGTGTATGAAAATTGTTGTAATCATAATTAAAATCAAAGAATGTTGTGCAGGAGATATTGTTTCCAGAAAGGAATAACTGTACATAAAATTCCATCATTATACTTCTTTATCCCTAGAAAGCACTACTTACTAATCTGAAAAGAAATTCCTGGTGTATCTTGTGAGGTAGCATTTATTAAATTTAGAGAAAGCATTTATTTCATTGATTCTGAAAAAAATATATTAACAATGTATAATAATATTTTACAGATTTTTTTTTTTTGCAGTCTGGAATATGACTGGTTTAAATTCTTCAATAAAGACTTCAGATGCTTAATGTGTTTTTGTCTATTTTTTAAGAAGTATCTCCAATTTCATTTATTACAAGACAATCTATTATTGAGGGGTAGAACACCGATATAATTTTCCCAAAGTAGCTATCTATTAGCACAAGTAAACTGAAAATATTTTGCTATTCACACGGAATCAGAAAAGATTTAGCATTTTCAGGCCAAGAATATAAAGAACAATAAGGTAATGAATTTTTACTGTCATTTGCCTTGTTAAAGACTATTAAAATAGGACAGATTTAGTCAAAACTAAGCTATTTTCAGGACAAAAAAAGGCACAGGCAAGCTAAGAGTTAAAGACCTCAGATACAGTATAGTCTGAACTAGATTTATTATGGTCAAGCATTGGAACAGTCTCCCCAGGGAAGTGGTGGAGTCCCTGTCCCTGAAGAGTTCAAAAAATGAGTGAACTTGGTGCTGTGGCTTGGTGGGCATGGAGGTGCTCAATCAAAGGGTGTGATAGTATAGGGATTAAATATTCCTAAAATCATGGAATATTCAGGGGAGTTAGAAAGGAAGGCTAGGCCTGGTAGGCCCTGGGAAAATGTTAGGCTGTATATGTATAATCATTTAATGACTATGATAAGTGATATGATTGTTAGATGTGACGATTGTTTGGTAATTGGATATAATTATTGTTTAATCCCAACAAGATTCATGATAAATTATATTGGGGGGGTTTGATGGAAATTACAAAATCCATGCTTGGATGAAATCAATGTATACAATAGAACAATATAAGTTTAATAATTAATATGTAAGTTATGTAAAGATAGAAAATAAAAACATGTTCATCCTAAACCCATGTCAGAATCAGATTTGGGTCTGTATCCCTGACACCCAGAGCTCTTCAATAAAAGCACCTGCATATATTTATTCTGTGCTTATGTGTTCCTGAATGCTGACAGGTGGACTTGATGATCTTGGGGGTCTTTTCCAACCTTAATGATTCCATGATTGCTTTCAGAACCAGCTTCTGTTCCTAAAAAAAGATCTGCAGAGCTCTCAGGAGATGCAGAGATTCCAGGTGGGTCTGTCTCCTGTCCAGCCTGGATTGTTTCATGCACAGTGATGCTGCTCAAGTGAAACTATAAATTTTATTCAGTATGAACTCTGGAATGAGCTCTGGAATGAGTGAACAGCTTTTGTTCAAGGATGAGGCTCCATTAGATGGCAGCATTTACTCTGGTTTAGGATTTAGCATTTACTGTGGCCAGTCTTCAGGGGAACAGGTGAAATTCACACTCTTCAGCACTGAAGTACTAAATTAATTCTGAATTGTTCAGAAGAAAAGTGTCACAAGTCTCTTTTTTTCCTGTCCTGGGCTTTCAGGATAGCCACAGGTCTCTGAGTAAGTGCTTGTTTGCTGACTGTTCTGGTGTCTGATAGACCTTAATTGTTTTGAAAAAAAATAAAAAATGTTCTCCTGTGCTTGGACTTTCCAGAGGGGTAGTTCAAGCATTTCTCTAAAGCACTGTAAAAGGAAGTGTTTCTCAGAGAAGAGGTAAGACTGCTTTGTTCTTGCATATTGGAAAAAAGGGAAGATTGGAAAAACCATGTAAAAGAATTTTAAACATAATTCACTCTGATCTTTGCAATTAAAAATATTTGTTTGAATGCAACGCTGGGTTCTCTGTCCATACTTAGAAATACTTCAAAGATGAACACTTCATTTCTGTTGCAGGGGCAGAAATTTTGGCAAAATCCCATCTGAGCACATCCTTAGTGATTATGTCACCTCAGCAACATACAAAACCACCTGAATTCATGGGGCTAATTTAAAAGTCTGACTAATTATTTAGCATTGCTTAAGCATTAAAATTGCCTTAGGAGAATGGAAGTTGGAAGGAGAATGGTGATATCCAGCTGCTGCAGCTTCTTCCTGCTGGATTTGTCCAAAAGCCAGTTCAGCTCCTGATGCAATTTCTTTAATATGTCTGTAAATGGTGATGAGTTAAAGCAGTGAACAGGTGGGAGCTTTTGACAATTCTGTTAATCTGGAACTGTGAGTTCCTCCAGGTAAAACTCTCTGGATTTATGTGAACTCTGTGAGAAATTCAGGAATGCTTGGAACACAGAAGAAGAATATTCCTTTCTGTTTGTGAAGTTTGATGCTTAAATCAGAGAACAGCAGAAACAAAGGAATATTGGATCCCTCCAGTGAGGAAATACTGTAAATGTGGAGCTCCCAGGGAATTTCTGAGGGTCAGCAGTAGAGTACAAGCCAGCATTGCCTCCTTAGTGGTGGTGCAGTTCTCTGTTTTACATTTCCATATGTCACCGTTCCTGTGTCAAAATAGAATGAAACAGACCCCTAAGAAATAAGAGGTTTTTCCACTTGGAGCAGATTCCCCAAAAGTTTTGAGAAAATTGTCCTGTGACGGTGTTCACAGGGGTCTGAGGAGGAGGGAAGAGATGAGGATCTGACTCCATGTTTCAGAAGGCTTGATTTATTATTTTTATAGAAAGATTTATTATTTTTATAGATTTATTATTTTTATAGAAAGTCCAAGCCAGCTAACTGTGATTGGCCATTAATTAGAAACAACCAACATGAGACCAATCACAGATGCACCTGTTGCATTCCACAGCAGCAGATAACCATTGGTTGCATTTTGTTCCTGAGGCCTCTCAGTTTCTCAGGAGGAAAAATCCTAAAGGATTTTTCATAAAAGATGCCTATTATATTGTCCTTTTACTTTCTGCAGTTCCTCAGTTACTGCACACCTTGCAATGTTTGCACTATCCACTGTTTCCTCAGGATTCAAAAGAAACCCCAGATGTAAATAAATAAGTTATTTGAAAAGAAATTCCTCTACTGAATGTTTACTTGCCCATGGCAGGGAGGTGGGAACTGGATGATCTTTAAAGTCTCTTTCAACCCAAATCATTCTGTGATTCTGTGAAAGGTCCCAGAAAGAGAATCTCATGATTTCATCTTATCCCTGAACCTACCAGAGGTTGTTGTGCTTGACAAGTGTGTAATCTGCAATATCACTGTCCAAAGCCATCAGTGAGCTAAATGTTCTCTCCCAACATGAGAAATCCTCCCAACTTAGGTGGTGCAGGAAGACATCCCAAAATATGCTCTTATAATTCATGTTTAGAGTGAATATTCCCATAAGAAGAGCACACCAAACAACATGAGCAGCTTTAGGCAGAGGTCAGGGTCATGGCTAGAAGTGGTGGGGAAGAGATTTATTGTGTTGGAACCAAGTAGAACAAATTATTCAATATTTATGGTGAAAGTTTCAAAGATGTAGGAACTGTGTTTAAATATTTTCATTAGCTACCACCAGCTAAAAGCAAGCCTGACAGCAGCCAGATGCTTTTCAAATGTAAATATAAGGGCTAAATAGACACTTTAATCAACTACCTCAGGGTCTATCAATTGATACTATTTGGACATGCACTTCTATTCTCTAGTCTAGGGCAAATTACCAAGAGATTTCTCACCTGCCCACCACTGGAAATGAAATTACGAGTCCTCTGTGACATCTACAACATCATTTCAGGTTTCTTTCTGCAAGTTTCTTCAGCACCTCATCCATTAAATCTATTTGGATGAAGGCACAGAGCAGTGTCAGAGCTGAATGTGATGGTACAAGTTGTGACTTTTCTCTGCCAGTTCCAGGGAAAATGTGTGAAGGCATCAACTTAGTAAGTGGTTTTATTGATCTTCAGAGACTTTTGAAAGAGCAATAGAGATGTTTTGGCAACTCCTCAGGAAAAAATAGCTGTTTGGGCAAATCTGTTGCAGCTATCTGCTCTGTGGTTCCATGGAGTTAAGGTATGACAGGCCGAGCTGATTTTAATGACAGCCCTTACCTTAATGCAGAACTGTTCTAGTTCTGGGCAGACTGAGAACAATTAAAGTTTCCTCTCCAGTTTCCAGGGAAGTTGGTTTTGTGCAGGAGCATTCCAAAGTTAGATAGCCATAGGTTAGATTTCAGACAACAGCCACTCTACCTTGCTGCCCAAACATTGGGTAGAATTTGTCCTTAGGGACAATTTAAAGTGGTCACCAGAAAGAGCAGTTCTTTCCTAAGTTTTCCTTTATATATTCATACCTTTCTTGAAATGGAAAGAGTAGAACTGGAGGTAATATTTTAGTAATGCTACCAGTCTCAGCAGTCTCTGCAGAATTCATCAGCAAAGATTTCATACCCTAACTCCAATTATCTCTTTTTTGTGCTTGTGGCTGAAGTAATAACACAGATATGATGAGGCAAATAAAAATCCAACCTTGTGTTCTTCCCCTGGTATACTTTTTACTGCCGCTACCAGTGAAGCCTGTAACTGCTGCAGCCAGAAATTTGTGCTTGCATGAGAAGACAGATCCTCCAACATTTGTGCACAGAAATTCACCAAAATATTTCCAGCTGTTCCGTCCCCCAATCTCATCCTGAACAGAGAGAACAGAAAATTTCTCCCCCTTTCCATAAGACTAAGCTTCAATGAAAACAGCAACAGGATTCCACCACAGCATCTTTAGACAATTTCCTTCCTAAACATACATGGTGCCCATCACTCATTTATCAGGCTCTGACATCCCATTCAATAAAACACTTGTGCTTATGTCCATTGCACTTATCTGCAGCTTCCTCCTTTGAATTGTTTTGTCTACCAGCTCTGCACAAGACAAATCTCATGGCTGCCAGAATATCAAATATGATGGGTAGTAGTTAATGTCCCTTACTCTCCTAAATGGGGGGCTCACCCCTTAACAAACAGCCAATAATACAGACCCCCAAAAATCCAGATAGGATAGATAGAATTAATGCACAAGATTGGGTATGATCAGTGCAAGTTGCACTTTCTAATACACCTGGGAATCCACCAACAAGAGGGCAATGGAGCTCACACAGGTGTTGTGATTGAAACCTTATGTTGCTGTATTCTGCTATGTGTAACCTTATGTTTGTATTGTGATTTTGCCATAAATGAGTGTTTTAGGCTGCTCAAAGAATCACTGGAAAAATCAGGTTCAAGATGAAAGTGAGAGTGATGAAGTTCATTAGCAAGGTTCTCTCTACTATTTCTTAGGTGGTTAAAGCACACAGAGAAAAATCAGACTAAAACCCAAAATCAATCAGTCTAAAACTAAAATCAACCTAAAGGACCTGTGTGAAGGCTGGGTATGGAAAAGAGTAAGCCTGGGAAAATGTAAGGATAAAAAGGATTAAGGGAAATGCTCCTATTGAGTCACAAGGTTCACAGTGGCTCATCCTGCCAAATTTATCCCAGGACTTGACCAACAGTTTAGGCCTAAAGGTTTCAACAATATTTGAATTTAGCAGGGTTTAATTGATAACCTAATTTAAACAATTTACCAAAAGATTCTATAGAATTTGCTCTAAGCACAACAGTAACTCACTTATGCACCATTCCTGGTACCTTTCTTCATCAGACACATACACAAACCTAAAGGAGCCTGTGCAAGGAGAAAATTCCCACTCAGGTTCAGTGAAGTGCTCAGGGCAGATAGATGCCTTTGCATCTTCTCAGAGGATGAAATGCTGAGCCTTGAGGAGTGGGAGTGTCAGCCCAGACCCCATCAGCAGCTTTCAGCAGCAATCCTCTTAGCACAGCAACCTTGAGAGTCCACAGGCTCCAGAGGGAGATTCTGGTCACAGCCCTCTGTGACCAGGAGAGCTCAAAGGGTCTCACTTTGGATGCTGCTTATGTCACCATCACATTCTCTGGAAAAAATCCCTTTGCCCGGATTTCTCTCCTGGGAAGCTGAAAAGCCTCAGAGAAAAAGGAAAACAATTCTTATCTAATTTGTTTCTCCTGTGTTTTGCTGCTTTGGAATGTGGTTGGAGATTGTTTATCCAACACGTGAATTGTTTTTACTTAATGACCAATCACAGCCAGCTGTGTCAGGACTCTGGAGAGAGTCACAGGTTTTTCACTATTATCTTGTTAAGCCTTCTGCCTGTATCCTTTCTTTATTCTTTAGTATAGTTTAGTACAGTAACATAAAATAACAGCCTTCTAAGTACATGGAATCAGATTCATAATTTCCTTCCTGCCACAAAGGAGGCCCTAAAAATGCCACACTGCTTAGAGGGTTACAAGAGTTTTGCCTTCAGTCATAATGATTTTATGTCCTGGACAAAATTTGGGTTGGTAACTTTCTTGGAAAGTTCAACAGCAAACATGTTGTTCCACTTGGGCTGTTGTCCAGGCAAGATAAATAAGTTTCCAAGGCTGTTGTTAAAAAGCAGGAGCTCATTAGGCAGCTCAAATTCCTGAGAACCCGACAGAGTTCCAGGAGATCTTCATCAAGGCTGAGCCCTAACGATCATTTCTGAGATCTCAGGGCAGCCTGAGGGAGTGGGAGGGGAACAGATTCCAGCATATTATGTATCATTCAGCTGAATCAAAATCCCAAGTAAAATCAAATATATTGAAATAAATCAATTTGACATTAAACATCTCATGCTCCATGCTTGGAGCAGCTGAAAGAATCTGTGTGGATGATTGGACTCTGAGAACCAGGCATGGCTGTTCTTTTCTCTGAAATTATCAGGGTCAAGAGTACAAATGAGCAAACATTTACAGAAAAGCTTTCCTATTTGTTAAAGACAGAGCAATGGTAATAGCAAAAATTATTATTTTAGCACCCATTTCCTCATTTCAATGCTTATAGAAACAGTGAAAAACAACCATCTTCATTTAAGATTTTATATTTTGCATGTTTACCTATGTACACAGAAGCAGGTATTTTAATTGCAGTGCAATTAAATTAACTCCATAATATTTCATAGCATGCCATGAATAATATATAAGAAGTAAATTGAAATCTGTCTCCATATTTCCACGTTTGATGATGAGAATTAATGGATTTGAATGCCACACTCAGCTGTAGTAAATGGAAAATAACAGGCTGGGTTGGCAGAGGTTTTCATTTCCAGGTGCCACCTCAATGCCCCACTCATCTCAGTGCCCAGTGGGCCATTCCTGATTGGAAAATGCACATTTTCAAACCTGGCTTTGTGGCCACAATGCCCATCCCTCATGGGTTAAAGCAGAGGATCTCTGCAAATGGTAAGTGAGGAGTAAAAACCATTTTCTCACAAAACACCTTCTGGTTTTCTGAAGGGGATTTAGAAAACCTGCTTCTCTGCATAACCAAATGTTATTCCATCCTGCTGGGAAGGCTTTTCTCTAATTCCATCTTTCTATGGTGTGGAAGAGCACAGAGGAATTTACTGAGTTTATAAGGCTGGTGGCCTTTTCCTGGTGTCAGTTCTGCTAAATTCAAAGTTGAATTTTCAAGCCTTTTACCCCAGTAGAGAGGAAAGGCTTTGCCTGGCCTCAGACTCCAGGCAGAAAAGTAAATCCCTAGGAATCTTGTGTAATCCCAAACACTTAGGAATCACATAATTATATATAATGTACCCCAAAAAATGAATAGAGTCCTAAAGTTGCCCAGCACTGTAAGTGAAAGGTGGGAGCATGCTTGCAAGGTCCCATAAATCCCAATAATTTTGAGATCTTTTGGATGTGAACAAACCCAGCTATTACGACCGTATCTTTAGCTTGTGCTTGAATTTTAAACCAAAGACTATTGATGGCCCCAACATCTCACAAATAAAAGTTTTTAGGTACTAACAATGTACTAACATTGCTGCAAGGATTCCTATGGACCCTTTTTGTGTGTGTGTGTGAAAACCATCAGATCTTACTACCTTAAAAAGTAATCTCTGGTGCACCAGCTCTGATATTGTGAACTGATGATTTTTTTTGAAAAGGAAAAGATCCTGCATGTCAAAAATCAACCTTACACCCAGAGAAAAAGAAACTTAATTTAATTTCAAGAGAACTGAGTAGGCTCAGTAACTGGGTGGGATGTTATATAAAGCTTGTAGATGAATACAAGCATTTCCTTCCCTTTCCTTTTCCCTCTCACCTTTTTCCACCTTTTTCCCTTTCCAACCTTAATTTCTTTATATTCTATGTGTTGCAAGAAATTGCATGGTGAAAACCCAATGGACAAGATATGAGAATCAAACCAACCTCTACAAATCTATTGTTGAATGTGTTTCATGTCTGGCACCCAGGAAATGCAAGTATATAAGAATAAAAATATTCATAACATAAAAGTGTGCCCACAACTACACAACCTTTGATTTATCTGGGAAGAAAACACCCAGTTTTGGCATTTATAGGTGTAAATAGGTTCATGTGTCCATAGTATATTATATCAGGTGCTGACAACAGGAGCCTTGAACTTTCTCTTCTGTAGGGCAGTGAAGTTCAAATCTTGCAAGAAATATTAGGATGACTTACACAGCTGAGACACTGATGTTGTTTCAGATCATTGCTTCCTCCTGCTTTTACATTATTTTGACACAAGAACACTTGTGGCAGGTGATTTGAACATTACATATTTCATAGCAGGAGAAAATCCCTTTGACCCTCGAGCTGTGTGTTCCTGTTGCCACAGACTCAAAGCTCCAGTTTCAGCTTGAAAAGCTGACAGTGAGATGAGTGATGAAACAAATTCTAGACATTTTTTCCATTCTGTTTGCTGAATTTGATAGACTTTTAAAGCCTGGCTTCTGAGAGGCAATTTCAGACACTTCTCTCAGCATCATCCAATTATGCATTGGCTGCAGCTCACTGCATCTATCAAAGTGTCACTGATGCTTTCATGTAGGCAATATATTGCCTTTTCAGACCCAAGAGAGGGGAAAAAATCAGGCACCCCAGCATCTTCTCCTTAAGTAGGTGTTGAGCAAATTAGCCCCATTACAATCCAGCCTGCATTAGTCCATTAAAGAGCTGGAGGAAGATTCCTTTGTGTAAATGACTGGATGGTTTCACTGTATATTTGTATTAGTCATTTCCTGCTGTTCCTTAAAGAAAGTTCTTGATCACCGATGTTTAAAAGGTCCTAATTTCCACATAAGCATAACTTAAAAAAAAAAAAAGACAGGAAACATTCTCATATATTTTATTTTAAAAGGTAATTAATTATTTTTTAATATCATAAATTAATGAATTAAACCTTGTGGCTCAAAGGACATAACAATTTGCAGATACTCAGAGGATTATCCTTTGATTAGGGTGGCTTCTTGTACACAAAACTCTTCTCCTTTCCCAAACCATTTGTGCTGCTGTTCCCAGATTTAATGGTAGATTATTCACAGCAGGAATTTGGGCTCTCATTTAGAGGATTTACACATCCCACCTGGAATGTACCTGCTGAATTCAAACCAGCAGCACTGGCTGGGGCTCTTCAGCTGTTTTGGGACATTAAATTGGTAAGATTTGTAATGAACTGATGCCCTGGCCATGAATTTGGCCTGTTTTCACACTCCTGTTGCACAAGAAGCTTAAAGGCACACTTAAAATGTAAAAAAAATTGGAAAAAAATTCTTTAAAAAATACATACACTCACTTCTGTTGTACCACAGACTGCAAGAGCCAGCAAGGTCACAACTGGACAGGAAACCACAAAACCAGAGGTGGAGATGCTGAAAAAAAACGACCTCACAGACACATGCCATAGGTGTAGAATTACAATGTCAAGATTGCTAAGGAAAAAGTGAAAATTCCTGCAGAAAAATGTTGAGAAGAGCAGGCAGGGAGAAACTCCTGTGTCCCAGGTAAGGTGGAAAGAATAAAGGGTGTGGCTCCCAGTGCATCACTCACCTAGCACACTGATCTGTTAGGGTTTGTGCAGTTTAGATCTTCCTTTACAATTGTTTTGTGTTGTAAAACAGGACACCTCATTTTCTAGACAGTGCCTGACACTCAGGGTTTTTTTTTTCACCTCTTCCTGTCTGATAAATAATACAGACTCTAAAAAACCACACTCTGCCAAGCAGATGCTTTAGTCAATCATCTTATTATGTATTAAATAGCTCATCCACTGTACTCTGTGTTGAGGTCCTTAAAATCTGCCTCTCCTGAAGGCTGTGGTTTATTCTGACCCATCTGGACCTGGGTGTGATATCTTCAAGTACCTAAAGCTGCCTCTGGTTTACCTCAGATAATGAAATTTTTGTGTTTTGCTTCTTCATTAATTTAAAAAAAAAAAAAAAAAAGATATATTGGATATAAAATAAAGAAGGTTTTTCAACATGTAAATATCCAATGTCTGGGACAGTGAGGGAAATTTCCAGATACACCTAATGCTCCTTGATGAAGCAATATTAAGAATATTAATATTACAACTTTATTACCTTCACTACTCCAATTCTCTTAGAATTATTCTGATAGGCCACTGAGGAGAGAGAGATAAGAGCAATCCATATTTTTCCATCTGAGTAGGTGATAAGCAAATTTTCCTGATGGAAGCGTGCATCGGACCATTTAGCAAGCTGGAGATTATTGTGTGTAACAGAATGATATTAATAAATACATACTTACAGGGAAAGCAATTTCCTGTTACTCTGTAATAACAATTATCCATACAAAAGAGTCTGAATTTTACATCATCATGATTTTTTTTAAAATATAATTTCATCCTCTGACAAAAGGAAATGAGATTCCTTTATCCTAGGTCTTTTATTTTGACAAAAACATCAATTAGCTACTTTATACCATTTAAGGCTTCACTATTATGTGGGTCAGAAAATGGGTTCAGCTATTTTTCTAAAGCAAAGTAGCCATGTAATGTATGATAAAAGCTATTCTAATCCCTGTGCAGTAAACAGTCTCCATAAATCACTGGGAGCTCTCTGCAGCAGCATTCCCTCAGTTTCACACTGGGCCACAAATCCCACATATGTTAATACTCATCCCATAAACTGCAATTTATGGGGATTTCCCCTCCTGGCCAGGAGGTCTCAGTTTCTCTTGTGTTATCAAAAAAATCTCAAAACATTGAAAAGTTTCAACATGCACAGGTGAACATAACTCCTGAGCTGACAGGCAGCATGTGGGAAGTGAGTTTTCGTACCATGATTTCATTAACCAAATAAAATAAACAGTAGATCTCAAAAAAATGGTAATTTATTATATAAACCTCATGCTAGTGAGGGGAAGAAAAGCCTAAGTTTCTTTATTTTATCTGTGTAAAACTGTGTCAGTTAAGCAATTCTAGATTTACCATAATTTTTATACTGAAATATTACTTGCATTGAATTTGCAAAATAATTCATTCCAGTCTGTGCTGGTTGGCATTGGATATTACAATGCTTTCGATTCAAAAGCTATAATTTATTATTTTAGTTAGGGGGATGCTGTTCAGAATGTGAAAGCTTCTTTTTGACTAAAGACTTTGCAATTCTACATTGCATATGCCAAACAGCCAATAGTGAAGGAAAAACATCACAACACTTTATATTTTTCCTTTTCCAGATGAAGAATTCAGATCTGTTTTTACAAACTAGACATTAACACTCCTATTTGGTTTTCATCTCCTTTCTCCCACACCATGCAGTTGAAATGGTTCTGATTGATGAATGCTTCTGCCATGAAGAATGAGGATCAGTTCCCAAACAAAACCCCACTCTGTATCCTTAAAAAAAGGGGACTGTGAAATGTAAAAGGATTTTACATCTGAGATTCCCAAATCATATCTAACTTCTCAGGAAAAGCCAGAAATTAATCTTTACCAAAACTGATGATGTTGTAAGAGTTCAGAAACATATTAAATATATATCACTCATGAAACTTATCCTCTTTCTCCCAATTAAAGCTGCCATTGTATTCACCATTGTGTTTCTGTTACTGTAGTGATGAAATCTATGTAGGAACCTGGAGAGATACTGATTCCTGCATTTCATATATAATTTTTCACAATCTACCTTCCATTCCTTACTTTTTAAATGGCCATAAAGTAGCAACACTTTTCATAACAGATGGGTGTGTGTGCACATAGCAATTACTGCATCATCAGGAATCACACAGAAATAAGTTGGTTGTTATTTTTAAAAGAACCAAGAAATGAAATTATTTTGTATTGGTTTTAAGTAACCATTCCCTACCTCAAAGTTATTGATAAGCTGTGGAGGGTAAAACTGAAGGATAATTTGACTCTCACTTGAAGCTGAGCAGAGATTATTTATTTTAGATTAAACTGCTTTATACTTAATGAATATTCTTCTTTTCTAATAGCAAACACACATCACATGAATGTTTCACTTGTCTTTAAGTATTAATTTTTCTTTAGTTCAAATATCCATTACTATAAGATATTTGCCCTCTTCCATTAAGCCATTTCTGTATCATTTGTGAATGCAGATATCTCTCAGCTCTGTAAATATCTCTCCATATTTCCCCTGTAAACACCTTAATTTTTAATAATATTTCCATATTTATTCTTCACAAATGGGGAATGCATTTTGATTTTCTTCTTCATTTAGCAAGGTTTAGATTTTGTGATGGCAGCATGCACATTTCTACTTTTTAAAGTTTCTTTTAGCTTGAAGTTTATTTCCCTCCAGCTGCTCTCTGGACTTGAATTTGCTGGGGGTGGAGATTCTTCACTTTTCCTACTGATGGGGTAGAGGGAACTCAGATTTGCCCCAAGTCCAGTGGGAAAAAAAATAAGGATTGAATTTGGATAGGGAAGGAAAAGTCTATGCCAATGGTTCCTCACTCTTCTCTGTCTAACAGGGATTGTCTTTTTTCTCCCCACACATCTAAGAGGAAGTAGGACACATCTAAATTCCAGTTTATTCCCAAGGCAGATTTCATCAGCACGGCTAGGAGAGCCCAGAATTCTGCTTCTCTCACCTTCAACTATATTTTTTCAGCTCCTGCAATTCAGCAACTCTGCATTTTTCATGCATTTGCTGCCTTTTGCAGGGAGCTGTGACCCAAAGCCACTTTGTCTCACAGAGAACACGAAACACCTGATTTTCCAAGCAGGTGTTTTTTATTATATTTCATATCTGTATATTATAATTATGCTATACTAAACTACACCAAAGAATAAAGGATACTTACTGAAGGTTTAACAAGATACTAATGAAAAACCTGTGACTCTCTCCACAGTCCTGACACAGCTGGCTGTGATTGGTCATTAAGTTAAAACAATTCACCTGTTGGGTAAACAGTCTCCAACCCCATTCCAAAGCAGCAAAACACAGGAGAAGCAAATGAGATAATATTCTTTTCCTTTTCCCCTGAGGCTTCTCAGCTTCCCAGGAGAAGAAATCCTGGCAAAGGGATTTTTCCAGAATATATGACAGTGACAGAGGAGGCCAAGTCCAGCTGCTGCTTCAGGTCTGCTATTCATCTCTAACTTTGGATGAAATGTAAGGAACTTCAGGTGAAATCTCTAAAGTTATGTTAAATGTAATTTGAAGTTAGCACTGGAGATTATAGGAAAGCTGTGTGTGTAACTGTGCTAGAGACACTTTATGGTGTCATTCTCAAGAGTGTTTAGGAGCTTAAGTCACATTGATTGCAATGCCATTCTCACTGAAAATCCAATTTGGCCTCTATGTATTTCTTTGGGGGGCATAAATATATTTTAAAATCTACTCTTATTATTTGTCTGTTCTTTTCCTCTGAATGGAAAGTGCAGATATTTGTACAAAGGAGGTGAACTTTACCCACCTTCATTGATACCTAAGGCTCAAACAGCTCACACTTCATAAAATTAATGTCACATGGTTTAAAAGCTATATTGGAGCTATGACAGACAGCTTGGAGGGAACAAGAGGTGACATGAATTTAATTTGTTCTGTACCTGATATCCCACTTTGAAGTGGGATAGTGGTGACAATTCTGAAGTCAGGAGGATTAATAAGTGTTTTATCTCTTTAACCTGCCACGAAATTTCCTAATTTCATTTGTGGATGGTCTTCCTCACCATCTCACATGTGCATCTTCCAATCAACTCAAACTTTCTGTGCCCAAAACCTCCAAGACAGAGTTTAACTTTCTACAGCAACACTAATTACATTTTGAGCCTAATGAAGCAAAGCTCTGGACAAAAGACAGCAATATTCCACCAGCACATCAAAGGTGGAGATCTGGTGTTCCACCATGAATTCTTTTCCCCCTTCCTCACATCACTGCCTGTTTTGAAAGAAGGTAACGTTAAAGATTTGGCAACAAACCGAAATTCAAGAGAAAAAAAATAGAATTTTTCTCAGGATGTTGCAGTACTACTTCTTCCCTTGAAAGTTTCTCTTCTACCTCAACCCCTACTTCAAAGCTACCAAGGATTAAATAAGAAAGAATTAGCAAATTATTCTATTGATTCTGACTTGTTATAGGGAAGGATTCAGCACCATTGTGGTGGTTTGACCAGGAAGAAGTAGGAATTCTGGGATGCCGTGGTCAAACCAATGAGTGATGGGCACACCTCCGAGAACACAGAGGGGTTTAAAAGCAGAACTCTGGCCCTGGGACCTCCCTTTTTCTGGAGACAGCGAGGAAGAGGTCGCATCTCCCTCCCTCCCTCGTCCAGCAGCCGATGCTGGGCGGAGGAGGGACAGCCATGCGGTAGGCCTGGGCCTGGACAGATATGGGGGGTGAGGAGGCCCCTTGAGGATGGAAGGGTGGAGAGCCCCAAGAGACAGCCATCGGGCAGCCATTCCCCCCCCAGGAGAGAGTAAGGAGAGCCGACGACAGCAGCCGGCCCATGGAGGAGAGGGGGGGGAGATGGAGCGAGGAGGTGCCGGCGGAGTAGCACTGGAGTTTCTGGAACAGACAGAGACTGAAATTTTTAACCCTTTTCTTACATGATTGGGACTTTGCAAAAATGCTGATCCTCCTCGGAGCTGTATAAGAAGAGAGATAAGATGAGGATGAACCACAAGGGAAGTTCAGAAGAATCTTGAGTGGGGGAGAGATGATTGGAGTGGCCTTTTTGGCTGGACTTTTCTTGCTGGCCATAGACTGAACCAGTTTTATTCCTGTGACACAGAGCCTGCACTTAGGGGGAGGCAGTGCCTCGGAAACCAGGAGGGTTGGTTGTGTGGACCCCTCGGCCCCAGGGGGTTGGAAATAAATGGGGGGGACTGATGTCCCAAAAAGCAGAGACTGTCCCTTTTTTGGAGTGAGACAAGGCATCCTTAAAAGACAACCCTAAAAAGCAGCACTGGTCCATGCGCAGTGGTGAGAGCACTGGGCATGGAAGGAAGGTGTCAGAAGCAGCAAAAGGACTTTCCGGGTGGTTGCTGAGTGACACAGAAGCACACGAGGTTCCAGTGTGTTTCCCAAGGCAAACCTATGGTGCAAGAAGGACTCCTCTCTTTCGTGGACTGATGTATTCTAAAGGGTGGTGCCAGACTGGGCAGTGGGTGATTTGAGGGAATGTATTGGATCGGGAGATTTTGGTGGTGGGGAGGAGGAACGTGTTGTTGTAAGGTTTTCAATCTTGTTCTCTTTATAGTTTTTTTTTTCTTTTCTTTTTCTTGTAGGTTAGGTAATAAAGTTTTCTTTATGTTTAAGCTGGAGCCTACTTGCTTATTCCTGGTCACATCTCACAGCAGACACCAGGGAGAAGGTATTTTCATGGGGGCACTGGCTTTGTGCCAGGCTCAAACCATGACAACCATGATCTTCTTTGTCAGAACTGTGTTCACATTTTTAATGCATTCTCTTGCTGGAGAGGCGCCATCACAAATTCCACCCAGAGATCAGTTGGCTTTTGTTGGATTCACCTCATTTTAACCAGTGCTGACATCCTGAAAGTGAAGTAGTATCTGTAGTGATTGTATCATTCTTAGCTTCTCTCTTTAGTGTCTAATAATTAATCTATTGTATTTGCAAGGATCCCCGTGGCAGGGAGGAATGATGAACCTGACTCCATGTTCTCAGAAGACTAATTTATTATTTTATGATAGTATATTATGTTAAAGAATACTAAACTAAACTACACTAAGGAATACAGGAAGGATAATTACAGAAGGCTAAAAAGATAATAATGAAAACTCCTGACTCTTTCCAGAGTCCTGACACAGCTTGGCCCTGACTGTCCAACTCACAGCAGAATCCAATGGAACAATCACCTGTGGGTAAACAATCTCCAAACACATTCCACATGTGAGCACAACACAGGAGAAGCAAATGACATAAGAATTGTTTTCCTTTTTTTCAGAGGCTTTTCAGCTTCCCAGGAGAAAAATCCTGGGTGAAGGGATTTTTCAGGGAATGTGAATGCCACATTAATCCTTTCCTTGTGCAGCCAATGCTTAATGCAGAGAGAACATCTTCTTTCTGTCATAAAAGTTCACCAGCCAGTGTAATTCAGAAATACGGATCCTTTGGACCAGACAAATCATGATATCTCTGTTCCTAAGCAAACCACATGGAGAAACAAGAGAAACCAGGTTCCCCTGCCGGAGAGGGAGGACCCTCTAAAATTGCTGGAGTTCCTCCTTAGAGAGGTGGGCTCTTGCTTTCCCCCCCTGTTTTTGAAGGGTAAGAAAACTTAGTTTTATGGGCAGAAATTTACTATGCTATTAACTTCAGGGCCAGGGAATGAGCCCTATCCCATTTTTCTAGGAGAGCCTGCACAGCTGTAAACCAAAGATCTCTCCCATCCTATCCAAGAGGGGCTTCAGCCAGGGAGGAGTTGCAGGTCTCAGGAGTGAGTGAATTTCCCAGGCTTCTGACTTATTTCTTGTTAAAATCATCATATGTATAAAATTATTATGAATCTCAGAATCCTAGACTGGTTTGGGTTGGAAGAGACCTTAGAGATCACTTGATTCCAAGCCCCTGACATGGGCAGGGACACATTCTCCTATCCCAGGTTGCTCTGAGCCCCATCCAGCTGGCCTTGAACACTCCCAGGGATGGGGCAGCCACAGCTCCTCTGGATAATCTGTTCCAGTTCCTTATCACCCTCACAATAAAGAATTTCATCCTAACATCTCACCTAAACCTGCCCCTTCTCAGTGTGAAGCCATTTCCCCTTGTCCCATCTCTCCATGCCCTTGTCCCACGTCCGTCTCCTGCTTTCTTTAGGCACTGGGAAAGGCTCCAAATCTCCCTGGAGTCTTCTTTTCTCCAGACTGAGCAACCCCACAATAACCTCACATACCCTGAACAACCCATATATATATATATGAATCTTACATATACACTGACATTTTGTTTATATATGTGTAAATGTTCATGCACACACACATAAATTTACACACACACACACACACACAGAAAGGGAACAGCCACCAGGTCTCCAGTCTTACACTCAGCTTCAGTCATAGCTTTTTAGTTCACTTTATGAACTAAAGGGCATAAATTCACTATGTGAACCCAGGGCAATGGGAATATTTCTCTGTTTGCCTTGGGGTGCCCTGACCCCCAGCACTGACTCTGACCCTCATTCATGGAGAAAGTTTCCCAGACTTCAAGATAGACTGGAATCCACAAAAGTGTGCAATAGATTATAGAGAGCAGTGTAGGTGTGTCACTTGGTGAGAAATTGAGGTTTTGGGATTTTTAGTGTGTTGTGGATGGAAGCAAGATGGAGGGCACAGGGTGTCATCCTGGGTTTCTTCTTCATGCTTCTTTTTCTTCTTCTCCATGGGTTTGGGTGGCATTTTGTAATTGGGCAGAAAAGTCCCCATTGCAGCTCTGTGGGATCAGTTATTGGGTTAAAAGGGAAAATAATCCAGGTGTCAGTTCTTAATTGGATAGTTTAGCTTTAAAAGACCTTGGAACAAGAGATTGTTGGCCATTTTGTGCCTTCTAATGAAAAGCTGCCCAACTCATGGTTCTGAGACTGTTTTACTGATAAGAAATAATAAACACCTGAGTGTGAACATGAACTAACATCTCAAGTGCCTTAAATTCAAACCCAGAAAAACTGACAAACAGTACCCCCTCAACTTTATAGATCCACCCTTATATTTTTTGCACTGCACCAAAGCCGAGAATTGAAACTGAGATAATCAAAGAAAACACAAAGGCCAACACCTTTTACAGACAATCTGTCAGAGTGCAGACCTCCCCACTGTGAGGCTGACAAACACATTTTCCTCCCTGTTTCCCACCCCCTTTTTCCAGCCTCCCTCCCTGATTTTCTGCGAAAGCCTCTCAGAAACCCAGGGATGGAACAGGATCGCGGAGAAATGCTCAGCTTGGAGCCTCCCCAGCTCCCAGGAGATCCTGTGTAATCACTTCAGCTCCTTCCATGGCTCTCACAGACACCTCCCTCAACACCCCCAGGTACAAATAGCTCAGTTCCTGGAGGAACAGCATCTCCAGAGTGCTGAGGGATCGCTGCAAAGGGGACACAGGGATGCTGAAGGCAGTGGGGAGGTTTTTCCAACTATTTCTGGGGATTCAGCTGGCCTGAGATCATGCTCCTCTTGCACAGAAAGAAGTGACTCCTTGAACCTTCACTTAGAGGGATGGAAAATAATGTAAGTCCTGTGGTTTACTGCACTTTCTCTTCTTAGGGAAAAAAAAAAAAAGGTGGTTTGTGGTAGACTCTTCTATAGGTTTCAGTCACCTTTTATTTGCCTAAAAATCATTAAAAAACCTGAGCAGCAAATTTTTTCTTCCTGAGTGGCATGAAAAAAAGTGGAACTGGGGAGGAGTGGATATTTATTTATTCCTTTGCACAGGAGTTTCCCCTTGTTTTTGACTTGTTATTTGGCTGAAATAAGTTAACTAGGATCAAAAACAGAATCCTAGAAAGGTGAATAGGCATATGAAGAAGTTTTTTTTATGAGCATGAAAATTGCTCATAGATATAGATATATATCTACAAACTTTAGATTTTCAAGGTGTAATATTTATTGAAAAGCAAAGAAAGAAAACTTTCAATAACCTTAAGTTTTGTAACATTACTCTCTCTTACATAGGTTTATGCTTAGTAATATTGTTCTGATACAGACTCACATTTGGTTTTTGAGACTTAAGAATGGATCTTATGTTAAATAGATTTTTGTGTGTGTGTGTGAATAAGGCAGAATTGCATCTGTTTTATTTGTGGAATATGCTGTTCTGTGCCTGGTGAATGCTTTTATCATGATAAACTGTGGGGCAAAATAAACTAATAAGTGAAACCTGGGAAAACTAGATGCTCTGGAGGTTCCTCCTGTGGTACAGGTGCTGCTCCTTTTCCATGTGTCAAAAGTTTTAAATTTTTTTATTGTATTACATTTTGGGTTTCTTTGTAAATATTTGGCTTGATCTGAGATTATTTTTCATATCTACAAAAAAAATGTTTTTTGAAATTTGAGTTTTCAAAATTTGAAAAGGGAAAATAGTGAATTTAATAAAGAAAAGTGATGAATCTAATGACAATATGCATGTCCTTATTAACTGACACTATTAAATGGCTTAACCTAATGAAAATGGTTTGTTCAGAAGTAACTTATGATTAGATACATTGTAATACATTTAGAAAACTGTCAGAAAAAAGACCATGTAATTTGAATGTTTAATTAAATTATGGAACTACTAAACCTTTGGCAATCCAAGTTAAAATTGAGATTTTGAATTCCAAATAATTTTTTTTCAAAACTTAAAAGCATTTTTCATTGTGTTTTAGTGTCAGATGAGGGGTGTTCTTTCATGGACCAGCTAAATTTTGTAATGGTCTTGGGAGAAATATTCCTCTTGTATTTTGTCTTAAGACTTTTCCTCCCTATATTTAGTTGCTGAGAGACCTTTTTGTACACAATGTACAAAATTTCAGGAATCTTCAAAATGACAAATGGCAAGTCTGTGATACTTTTGGTGCATTTACTCCTTTCTGTTAATGACAACAGTCCAAAATCCAAACCATTACTATCTACAGCTTTTGTCTGTTGTAATAAAGTCCTGTTAATATGAGTTATAAATTTATAGAACCATTAATCACATTAACCACTTTTGAAACACTGCTTACATGTGGAAAGGCAAAAAATCTGACTTATTTTTAGTGTGACCTGTAAGAACCTAAATCTCAAATGTAAAAAAACTTCAGTTAACAACTGCAATTGGATGTCCTTTATCTCTTGGATGTTAGAGGCAGTGAGAGCATAGCTGTCATTCCTTAGTGGTGAAGACAACTCAGATTCCCCCTGTTTGCTTCAAATCTTGAGTATCCATAAAATCTGTAGCTGGTTCAGTACAGCACTGTAGAAAATATTTGGTTAAAAATCACAGTTTTGCCCACTCCTGTTAGCCCAGTGTAACCTGCACAGGTTCTCCTTCCTTCCACTGTGCTCCTTGGGCAGGACCCTTTCAAGCTGGGTGAAATGAATGAATTTCCCTTTCTCCTTCTCCTTCTCCCCTTGCCCACTGAAGAGTGATGAAAGTGAATGATTCACACTGTCTGGTCACACTTCTTAAATCTGCCCCCAGGCCTGCTGATACTTCTTGGTATGGCACTTGTAAATCAATATATATTCAATTTCTTATTCAAGTTAGGAGAGGGCTGGGTCCTGTCCTCTTTCTTCACTTTGTTCTGTAAAACCTCACACCTGAAGTTTATTTCCCTGCCATCTGACCAGCACCTGATCAGTTTCCTTGATAACAGCAGAGGAAAGAGAATATCTCAATTAATTTCAATAAGAGATTATCTCAATTCTATGTGCAGTTGCCACCTTATAAAGCCACAGTGTGGAGGATCAGTGGATTCAGAAATTATCACACTTTAACCACAAATACATGCAATTTTATGAGTTAACTTTCCTGTAAAACAGTTCCAACCATAGTCCTGAGCTGTGGGGGTTCCTTGGGGTTTCCTCCACTCCCTGGGCTCCTCAGATGTTGGAGAGATAATTCCAAATGCTGTTGGCTCATGGAGTTTCCAACCAATCTTTCCTTGGGTTCTGGTTACACCACTCTCCTTAGGGACAGGGATGGGCAGGGAATGCTTGGATGATGATGACTCAGTGCAAACCACGTTGCCACATTTGCTGCTGGCTTTTACAATCTTGTTCTGGACACTTTTTGAGGCTTTTGTTCCTCTTGATGACCACCAGGTTGATTCCATGCTTTGTCTATTTCCTTGGGGACACCAAAGCTACCAGTTAAAGTCCATGGGCTGATGTTAATGGCCAGGTGATTACACCTAACTCACCCTAACTCCAGCAGCAATGGGCTCATCCATGGTCATGAACAGCTTTTGAGCTCTTTTCTCCCAGGTTCACTCCTGTGCTGCCACAGAGTTCCTGTGCTTCCTCAGTGCTTGCAACTGGCCATTTGACAACTTGTCAATTGACTGCTCAGGCACTTACAGAAAGTGATCTCTGCACAGATTTAAATTATTTATGATGGCAAAGTAGCTGAAAATTAGTGCCCCCTTACTAGGCAAAAGAAAATGTGACTTAACGCTTCACTAATTGCTAAGAAGGCTCGTGCTGGAAGTAGTCATTAATGAGACAATTCAGTAGTAGGCAATCATGGAATTTTTATGTGTTCACAGTCTGCTGGTGACTAATGATGTTTGCCCAGACCCACCAGTGACTGTAGAATCACCAATCTTTGGAGGTTTAGCAGGGGTCCATTAGAAGGGGCAGTGAGAAGAGTGGGTGTAATGGGTGCAGAGAGCTGAATTTATGTCGTCTCATGTGAGACATCTCAGGTCATCAATTGTTGTCAACTGGTGTCAGGATCTTTAGCTGGTCAGATTGACCCCGAGAAGAGTTCCAAAGTCTCTTTTCCCAACCTGGCACTTGAAGAAGGAGTCAGAGCTCTTCATTTTTCGGTCTCAAGGTTGTTCATTGTATCTTATCTATAAAATTCTCTCCCCTGCCCTGCTGAGATCCATCCAACAGGACAGTTCCAGGCACTCTGCCTGCCATGGGGAAGTGTTATCTTTTTATACTAAAAACTATGTGTGCAATATTTACAATCACTTTCCAATAGCTATCACCTATGTTTGACAGTGAGCTTCTACTCTAAACCAATCTAAAAGTGCCAACATCACAGCAGAAGATGGAGGCCAAGAAGAAGAAGGAGAAAGGCTGGACATGCCCAGTTCCCTCCATCTTGCCTCCTGAACCTCCATACCAAAAACCCCAACATCTACTTTTTTCACTCCATGACAACTTCACTATTATTCTAGCTAATTTTTTGTGGCTTGCTGATCTTCATACAAGGTTGGTAATTTTCTCCATGGGT
>JAHXMQ010000807.1:136523482-136612285 GCA_020466415.1 Ammodramus savannarum pratensis | reverse complement strand
TAGCCAGAGGGATGTTCTGGGTTCCCACAAACTGGCACTTCTTTCCTGAAGTAAATGTGAAAAGAGGTCTCAGCAGGCAGTGTAGGAGCCTGTGGAGGTGTGGCTGTGTAGCTCCAAGGTGTCTGCACTGAGGTGAAATGAATCCCACCCAGAGGGGCTTTCTGGATGGATGCTAACTGGCTTAATCAGGTGAATTATTTTATTAATTTCCACACTGTTTGCTACCTTCATTCCCCAGCCCAGAACAGTAAATCCCAGTTTAAAGAGTGGGGATTTATCTCACACTAGTGAGAAAAATTTGTTGCATTATTTTGGTACTCTCCATGTGTGTATGTTAATCTCTGTGTTTACTCATCATTAGCTGCTCTGAATTCACAGTTTTGCTGATTTCAAGGAGGGTGTAGGGTCTGCCTCCCTTGGCAGTCTCAGTGGAGCTGCACAGGATGGTGGAAACCAGACCTGGGAGAAGTTCCTTGTAGGCTGCAATGGAGGAGCAACTAAATGGGCTGAAGAAGGGGTAATGTGTGCTCTCCTTATAGAGAAGCATTTTTTGGGGTGCCTTTTGCCTTTCAAATAAAAGACAGACTGAGAGAGCTGAGGCTGTTCAGCTTGGAGAAGAGAAGGCTCCAGGGAGACCTTAGAGCTTCTTCTGGTGCCTAAAGGGGCTCCAGGAGAGCTGGAGAGGGACAAGAAAATGGAGTGACAGGACAATGGATTGAAACTGACAGATTTAAACTGGATATTAGGGAGAAATTCTTTCCTATGAGGGTGGCGAGGCCCTGGCACAGGGTGCCCAGAGAAGCTGTGGCTGCCCCTGGATCCCTGGAAGTGCCCAAGGCCAGGTTGGACAGGGCTTGGAGCACCCTGGGACAGTGGAACATGTCCTAGCCCATAGCAGGGGACTGGAACTGGATAATCTTAAGGATCCCTTTCAACCCAAACCATTCAATTTTCCTATGAATGCAGTATTTTCTTTCTATTTTATTGTGACAGTTTTGTATAGTTTGAAGGCAAGAGGCATAAATCAAAACAAGGGGGATCCAAATGGGTTGAGACAGCCTAGTTTTGGAACAGATCACTCAAAGAGCTTGTGCCAACTCTGTTCCTGGAGATTTGTCTGGGTAAAGCCCTGACCTCGTGATTTACCCATTTTGAGGAACCTCCTAATTACCCTTTCAACCCAAATTATTTTCTGATTAAAAAGTTACATGTGTTAAGATACAAGTGATATTAAAATATGTATCTTAAGAGCCATTAAGAAAATGTCAGTTTGGTTTGATTAAATCATCTGCTTCAAAACACAGAATTGTTTTTGGGGAAAGAGTGGAACAGTTCTACAGAAACTTCAATCTCCTATTACTTACTTTTTTTTAAATTTAGTTCTAGAAAAATTTGACTTTTCCTCTGTAAATTCAGGTGTAGAAAATTGCAACACAGCCCAAGTGAAGCACAGTAATAATCTGCCAAGTTAAAAAACCAAATAAATGAAAAGAAATAGGGTAATCCTGGCCACTCTGATCACACTAATTCTTTTAGTCATGCTGAACACAGGAATAATCAACATTTTCCACCTCTTTTAGAACAGGTAACAAAGCCATAAAAGCAAATAATTGAGAACAAGTTTATTTATTAACTGGGATTGAATTGAAGTGATTGTTATCACTCTAATTCAATCCCAGTTAATAAATAAACTCTCCGATTAAAGGAGAGAAAAGATCTTTGACAATAACCTTGTTTCCTGGTCTATTCACAAAGAGTATTCCTAAAGAGGAAAACAAATTTGGAAGAAGACATCCTTAATTACTTTGGAAATATATCCAGCTACACATTTTTTTATTTGAGCAATAATTCATAGAAAGTATGTTTGACAGCTGATATAAAAAATCATAAAAGGTTTTTTGTTTGTTTCTTTGTGGTTTTTAATTTAAATAATTATTCTTTGGTCATGGTGATTTCATTAGTGGTGTTTGGCCTTCAGTGGAATTCCAAGGATAAGAAAAATTTTAATTTTCAGGTGATATTAAATATCTCTTGAAAATTATCACATTTTGTAAGGTATTTCAAGTCTTGAGAAAAGGCCAAAATGGTACTTTGTTTCTTCTGTGACATAAAGGGGAAAAATGATTTTGCATTAACATTTTTTCTGTTTTAGGTCAAATTGCTCCATTGATACCTGCTCACATAAAAACTAAATACATCTTAACTGTCTTTTGTGTGCCAACCTCCCTGAGACTATGAGTAACAGAAATTATTTTGGGGATATTTTTAAAGATGCTTGAATGAATCAGGGACATTTTGTCCCCAATTACTCAATTTCTAACAATTGTTAGATTTTATTCAGCATTAGGCTGATTTGCTCAGAGTTGCCCATGGATGAAAAGTGCAGTTTTAGCCTTTTGCTCCATGGCTTGCAGCTGTTCTCATGGAAATTTTCCTGCTGACATGTGAGACAACAAGCTCAAGGCTTGATTTCCTTCCCCTAATGTTTGAAAAATTAATTTTTCCATAATTGTTTGAAGCAATTTATAAAACCACCAGGAAAGATCTCCAGCTGTGGCAAAGGACTCCAGGCTCTATGAGCCCTCCTGCTTCCTTCCAATTCCCCATCCTTGGCTTTAGCCAGCAACCTCTTGTTTTCCTAGAATCTCCTCTGCCCAGGAATAGTCTTGAGGGAAAATAATCAAAGTTTATTTTCTGGAAGGTTACAAGATGGTTTCTTGGAAGGGAAGACATAAAACCTCAATGAAATCTGCAACAAACACAGAATTTTAATGACGAACTTTTGAGATCAGGTAAACTTTTATGGAAGTGGAGGGATGGGGATGTTTGGAAAATTTGGCACGAAGCCTAGTAAAGTAATTACTGTATTCCCTCTGTGCATTGCACAGAAATTGCATCTTTTCATGCATCATTCACAGTTCCCATTACTAATACCACAACATCTGAATTACTCTGAGCATCAACAAAACGAACACCACTTTGTCCAGATGAAGGCTTGAAATCTTGAGAGTGGATGTTGTAGTTTTTGTGTTTTTGCTGTAATACTACACACAGCTTCCAGACTGTTAACCTGATATTGAAAAGTATGGAATAATGAGTATTCTTGCCTGACTGTCCTATTTCTCTTCCAGAAATGATGTTAATTTGTGCTGGGAGCAAGGGTTGCTTCTCGTATTCATAATTTCGTGTGCTGCTGTAATGGGAGAGGCAGGCAGACTGCAAAAATGAAGCAATTTCACTGCAGTTAGTTTGGCACTGGCCTGCAGCTGTTGTTCTCACAGCAATGGTTTCCTACAGCTCAGCAATGTGAGGTCAGCTGAAATCATGCTATATGTGGGGAGAAATGAAAAGGCATTGCATGGCAGGGGAAGGTACAGGCAGTCAGCACATAGAGAAAAATTATTTACAAAGTGAAACAAAGCCTCTTGGTTCAGGCTGTGCTTTCCTGGGGTGTTCCATGTATGTCTGGAAAGGAAAGATGGAAGAATAGATTGTCTGGTAGGAGAACTTAAATTTCAAGATTAAGCTGTCACTGCTGTTGTGGAGTTAAATTTGAAACACACTTGAAAGGTGGTGGCAGCTTCAGAATGAAAAATCCTGGCTGAGTGCCTCTAGGTGATCTTCTGTGCCTGCTCAGCACAGGGAGAGCCCTCAGCCAGGTGGGATCACTGCACAGGGTGCAGGTGAGGCTGCACTGGCTCAGGAGCTCCCTGACCCTTCACTGAATTAACAGTGTCCACCCAGAGGTCATGATCACAGAAAATATTTTGGAGAAATTTCCTTGCAGGACATGCACTCAGGTTGTGTTAGTGGATGGATTCTATCCAAAATTGTTTGGATAGATTTATGGCCAGATTTCTTAATCAAAAATGCAAAGGGTTTTTCTAGCCTTCTACCCTATTCTCACTTTTTTTTTTTTTTTTTTTTTGTTCTGAGAGGAAGGCATAAAATATAAACTTTGTCAGATCAAGCATTTCTGTGCTCCATCCTCTGTGGGTCACAAATTAAATCCTCTTGGATGCTGCTCATTCCTATGCTGGCTCCACAAGGATGGACTTTCCATCTGAGTATTCCCATCTGCATTAGCTAATTTAATACTTGATTCTTCTGTTGCTGACAACTTCCACACGTTTGACGTTGTAGTTGATTGGATTTTAGTGTCCCATTTCGTAATATTGGGCTGAACCAGAGTAGGGTTTTGTTTTCTTGTCCTGAGCAGCTGAAGAGCATTCAGGATTATGTGTATCTTATATGAGGTCCTCCAAATACACTCCTGAGTTTATAGAGGTTTGCTCACATCCTATCTGTGCAAATAATTCAAAAAACTACTGAGCAGACATCTCACTGAAAAAGGTATTTATCATGTCTTTTCTTTTTTTCTTTTCCTGTCTAACCTGATGGCTTAGAAAGTTGATTTTCTTTACTATGCATGGGCTAACAGTTGTTTAATTTCCATAATTTGCCTGTTTTGGGGTTCCTTGACTTCCTTTCTACCTGTTTCTGTTGTTTGCACAGAATTAGTGACAGGAAGAGAAGCATGAAAAATGGCTGAATTCTTGGGGCCTGGTACCAGCAATTTCCGCAGGTTCACTCAGGAATCCTTGGCAGCCATCAAAAAGAGAATTGCTGCCAAAAAGAAATGTCAAAAAAATGCCACAGAGCAGAAACCTGAGGAGAAGGATCGTCCTCAGCTTGACCTCAAAGCTTTCCAGAAGTTGCCAGCTCTCTATGGAAATCCTCCTCCAGAGCTCATTGGGGAACCACTGGAGGATGTCGACCCGTACTACAAAGATCATAAGGTTAGAGCCAACCAAGATACTTGGATTTTATTTTTAATTAATTAAATTTAATTTATTGCATTGCCAAAAGTTTCTGTGGAAAATCTGTCAAAGAGTTCTGCCTACATCCCTTTATACAAATTCTCATCCCTTGCTAAGTTAAACAACGCATGCAGTTGGCACAGCTTAGTGATGTGCTGTAATCTTTTTTTAAAAAAAGCTTAACTTTAAATTTTTGGAATGAAGTAATATGAAATCAATTAAGTTTTGAATCAGAATAGAAGCAGAAAAAAATAAACTGGATAAAGGAAGAAAAGGGGGTTGGGAAAGAAATTATAATAGTTAGGATTTCTAGTAATTTTGTACATAATTTTGTACATGATTTTGTACATTTTCGTAAATTCCATAGTTTTGAACTCACTCAATACTTTTGTTCCACTTACACATACAATAAATGATACTTAAGCATAAAGATTATTTTAAAACGATTGCTGATGAATCCTTAAAACCTCCTGACTCAAGCTCCATATTCCAGTTGTGACATACTGAAGAATATGGTTTTCAATAACAAACAGAGAAATGGAAACTAATCCATTGAGAATTACACTTTTTGCTTGAGAGGATGTTCAGGTGCCACTGAACTAAATTCTAGTCCAGGAGCTAGAGGATCACTCTCAACAATAAAAAATAATGAAAAGGCTGCAGTTCTTCCTTGCACCTCTTGTATATCTTGAGTCAATGAGGGGTTTGTTCTATTTTAAGGGAAAAATCATTAGCAAGATTAGTAATGTGCACAGCTCTTGGCAAATCGCAAAGTTGAAAAAAGAAGTTTGTGCTAAGGAATATTTCGCAGTTGAAGTTTCTAATGAAAGGATAGCAAATGTATTCAGCCTTTCCAGTTAACCAGGCTAAAGTGAAATTGCCCATGACTGACACAACAGGATATAGCACAAATATAAGTTTTGTGTTCAACTTCCTGAAAAATTCTTGTTTGTTTATTTTTAAAAGGTGTTCATAGTGGTAAACAAGCAGAAAACAATCTACAGATTTACTGCTACACGTGCCCTGTGGATCTTCAGTCCCTTCCACCCAATACGAAGAAGAGCAATTAAAATTTTAGTACATTCATATCCTTTTATTGGCTTTATTCACTCTTTTATTATAAAACTCTACATAATCCTGTGCTTTTGTATTTTACAGCATTGAGTTAATCTGGTCTTTTCCTCACTACAGATAGATTCTAATTATGAATCACCTTAGATAATATTAGGTGATTGTTATTAGCTATTATTAGGTGATTTTGGTGCTTTTGTGATACATAGAAATAAGTTTTGTGAGTATTTGGCTTGTTAAGCAAGATTTTCCACAGATTTGTGTTTTTAGCTCTGATATTGATTTCTTGATGTGTCATAAACAAGTATGTCATTCTGAAGCCTTTCCTAGTGAGAAGATTGATAAGATCTCTATCCTCTTTTTCATCTTCTGCTTACCCAAATGTGGGAATTAAATTCAACTCATGTGCCAAAGCTCTTCAACCATTGGCCAGTTTTGAGAGAAAAGGTTGAGTTCGGCAAGCACACACAGGAAAACACATAGAAAAAAACCCATATAAACTTAGTTTCTCTGGGAAATAAGATTCAGAAAGTGTACATGTGGTATATGAAAGTAAATATTTTCCAAATGCTGTTGCAGGGAATGCCTTGGGAATATAAAGGTAATATAGATCCCACCTCATATATCAAATTTAGGGGGTGGGAATCACAAGTGTATTGCTCCAGTTTGGCATGGGGAAGGACACCTGAGCCGTGGCTTCAGACTGAACCAGACCCAGAGTGGAGTCTGGGAGGTCCCTGTGTGGATTTCAGGTTTCCAGCCATCTGTGGTGTGAGGTAACCCCAATGGCTCGAGGTTGTCATCACAGCAGTGTGCACACATCCCTGGAACAGCAGTGCCTCTCATCTGGGGCTTTCTCTGGGTGCATTTTGGCTGACATTGGCATTTCCATGAGTGGCTCAGCTCCTTTTAACTGCTGGGCCAGGCCTAGAGCTAAAGCCAGGATTTTTTTTGTGAGGATGAATAATGGCAAAGATGGATGTCTTTCCATATGGATTGCCCACATGTGTGGTACAACAAGGCATAAGATCCAGCCCCAGATCATGTGTAGCCATGATATTTTATGAAAAATCCTTTCCTTAGGATTTTTCCTCCTGAGAATCTGAAAGGCCTCAGGAACAAAATGTAAACATTGATTATCTGCTGCTGTGGAATGCAACAGGTGCATCTGTGATTAATCACATGTAGTTGTTTCTAATTAATAGCCAATCACAGTCAGCTGGCTCGGACTCTCTGTCTGAAACATGAGCTTTTGTTATCATTTTTTCTTTTCTATTCTTAGCTAGCCTTCTGATGAAATCCTTTCTTCTACTCTTTTAGTATAGTTTTAATATAATATATATCATAACAGAATAAATCAAACCTTCTGAAACATGGAGTCAGATCCTCATCTCTTCCCTCTTCCTAAGACCCCTGTGAACACCATCACAATCATGTCCTTGAGCTTTGGTGTCCACACATGAGGTCGCTGCCCAAGCTCCTGTTCTCTGGGCCAGCAGGTCCCAGGCAGCACCTGGGGAGCCCCTGGAGTTGGCTAAACATGGAAAAATAGAAAAACACAATAGAAAAACCCCATTAATCTCTTAGAGAGCATCCAAAGGAGGGCAGGGAAGATGGTGAATGGTCTGGAGGGGAAGCCATATGAGGAGTGGCTGAGGGCACTTGGTCTGCTCAGCCTGGAGAAGAGGAGATTGAGGGGAGACTCATTCTGGTCTTCAGCTTCCTCGTGAGGGGCAGTGGAGGAGCAGACCCTGGTGTTATTGCTTTGGTGACCAGTGACAGGACTTGAGGAAACACCAAGTCAGAGGAGGTTTAGGTTGGATATCAGGAACAGGTTCTTCACCCAGGGGTGGCTGGGCACTGAACAGGCTCCCCAAGAGAGTGGTCACAGCACCAGCCTGAAGCAATGCTCTCAAGCACATGATGTGACTCTTGGGATGCCCTGAAAAGGGCCAGGACTTGGCCTTGATGATCCTGATGGGTCCCCTCAAACTCATATCCTGTGATTCTATGATCTAGAGCTGTTTGTGACTCCTGCAATCACACTGTCAGATTTCATGCTGTCCTTTGGAAGAGAAGAGCTCTGCCAGGTCAGAGGTAGGTTTGGGCTCCACCTGTGTGATTTGGGCAAGTGTTTAACTTGTATGCCAACAAATGAAACTAAAATTGCATCCTTCCACCCAATTCTAAAGTAGTTGAGGGTCCTTTTTCCAGGCTGGAAACGCTTAGAGCAGCAGATCTGTAATTGATACAGAAATCCCTGAATAACAGCAGTGGTGTGTTGCCTGAATACCTGAATACCTGTGCATGCTGTTCTTACAAGGGCTTTAAACAAAAAGCCAGATAATATCAGCCAGTGGCTGATGCAATGTTGAGTCACATTTCTGAATCCATGTGGTATTCTTTGCCTTCACTCCCATGACTTACATGGTTCACCTGGTTTATCATGTGCACCATCATAACTAATTGTGTATTTATGGCTCGCTCTGAGTCACATAAGTCTTCATCACCTTCATGGAGCAGATATGTTGAGTAAGTATCTGTGGGTATGTATGCTTTTTATTTATGTAGCTATACTGAGTTATTGAGGCTTGACACTTTCATTTGAGATAATTTGTGGGAGATTTAAAGGGAAAGTTGCTTGTCTTAAGGGGGTTTTTAAATTTAGATTTTATTTGAGGAAGTAGCTTTGTCTTTAAGCCTAATATATACAATAATTTTGGTGTTATAGGAGAGAATAAGTGCAGATTAAGTCCAACTGTTGAACTGGCTTCATGTCTGTTCTGCTGCTCCAGTTTTCCCACTTTCTGAAGTTACTCAGTAATTATTTTCTCTCTATCAAGATGTATTTCCTGTTGTTACTGAAGCTGATTGAGCACATGGGAGTTGCTGTCTTTCAAAATTCTGGCTAATTATATTGAAATCCTGAATTTTGCTCTAATAAAATGTTCTGTCAGAAGCACTTGGCCTGCAGAGTGCTGGTAGAATGGAAAGCTTTTATCTTCGGTGCTGCCAACACCTGCAATGTTAAATCATAATAAATCCATGTTTCGCAGTCAGTCTTGAAATGTATAATGCCATGGATTTGTTGGTTTTGGGGCTTTTTTAGAGACTATTTCAGCTGTCACTTTTTCACTTTGTCAAAAATACTAGAATATAAATACTGATGATTCTAACACGAAGGAGAAGATTCCCAAATACTTAGTATTAAAAACATGTTTAAAAGTATTTTTTTACTATATCATATTAAATGACACTGAAACAGCTTGGAATGGCAAACTGTCATGCAAGCAGGAACAGAACTCTGCATGGTATTAAAACACCAGGAGATGCAGAGGTGCCACTCTACCTATGAGAGAGTTAAAGGTTGGATCAGAGTTGTATCTGCTGTTGCCATCAGCTAACATTCAAATGCATTTCAAGAATAATTTCAGAATACTTCTTTCCAAATAAAAAGGGAAGCATTACATCCATATAATTTCTTAGTGCATTTGCTGACTACCAAATGAAAGCCTTTTGAATTCTGTAGGGATATCAGTGCCTCCTTGAAATTATAAGTGCACTCAGTTAAGTCCAGAAGAGCTTTTACTGATAATTTTCCATTAATAAGAATAATTGCCATCTTAAATTGAAAACCCTCTACTCTTGTATTCCTCTAAGTGTTTTTAATATTCTACACAGAAATGGTTGCTGTGTGCCCAAAGGAAAAAGCACAGCACATCACACGTTCACTTGGCCACTTGAAAGTGAAGGAAGATGATAAAAATTTGGATCTTTATTTTACCCAGTAACTGTGAGTCTGGTGTTTCTGAAATTATGGAGTTTCACAGGAAGAATTTGGAAAAAAATTGTTGAATGCCAAAAAGTGTGTTATGGGTTGCACATCAATAGTCATGTCCAGGTAGCAGTCAGCTACTGTTTCCAGCTCCATGTGACCCAGACACTGATGGAATACACTGAAATCCATCAGAAATCTGTTTGTTCTCTCCAGCATTGTCTCACTTTGCTGGCCCAAACATTAAATAGTCTGACTGTGCCTCTTCTGTTGAGTTCTAACACTGCTCTTTCCATTTGGCTCTTTTCTCCCCTCCTTAGATGTACTTTCACTGGCATTTACACTTTTGAATCATTGATAAAAATATTGGCAAGAGGATTCTGTCTAAATGAATTCACTTTCCTCCGGGATCCCTGGAACTGGTTGGATTTCTCCGTTATTGTCATGGCGTAAGTGGGAACAAATAAAATATGGATTACCTGCCTTCTCTCTCTGTGCCAGAAATTCTCATTGCTGTGGTGCAAAATCTGTATGTGATTTAAAAACCAGCCCATGGCTCCTAATTGCTCCTGAAACTGTCTAAAACATTGACTTTTCCCCTCGTTTAGCACTCCCTGTATTACAATGATGTTTTAGTGTTTCAAGAAGGGAACAGAGCTGTGCAGAGCAAGATATTCCCAGTGTTGGGTATCTGTGAAGGGATGTGTTGAGACTGGTGAAATGCAAGAGCTGGGTAAAAATAGACTTGCTGACCCCATGAATGAAAATATAATTTTGCAGTTAGGGTGATGGGTATAGACACCAGGATAGTGGATTACATTATGGCTCCATCTCCAAAAATCGTAGTTAAAACCTGATTTTCTGGTAATTAGCAAGCTTCTATATCCTGGTTAAATGCAGCTACAGAAGGGAGATCAAAACAGCTCAGCCAGCATTTGTAAATTCATAATATTGAGTGGTACCTTTTTATTTTAAATGAATGATGTCTAAAGATGCTCACACAAAAGCAGCTGTGCACAAGCCAGGAGACACCTCAGAGGGAAACTAATAATGAAGAAATACATTTCAATTTGATAAATAGACAAATCCTTGATATGCAGCTTTTTTAACGCTTAAAACATGCTTGGAAAGATTGCCATCCAAGAATGACCACTGTAAACAACTGCCCTGTTAACTCTTTTCAAGCACTTGGTATTTCACATCTGTTCTTTACAGGTATGTGGGAATAGCCAATGCACGATGGAATGTGTCAGTCCTCCGGACTTTCAGGGTTCTCAGGGCTTTGAAAACCATTTCAATAGTCCCAGGTAAGAAATATTACTTGCTGAGTACTTTCTCCTATTTACAACTCATTCTTTGCTTCATTCAAAATTTTGGCTTTTGCCTGTATTTTTTCTTGTGTCTTTCATAGTTGCAGACACAGCTGAATTTGTGCACACAAAAAGTGTCTCAGTTAATCTGTCCCACCCAGAATAAATCAAGTGTTAGAAAAAATATCAAATATAGTTTGTTTTCATTATGCTTTTATAGATGCTGTTCAGAGTTTATAATGTCAGTTTTACAGAATGTGTGTGTTGTGGTTCCACAGAAATAATTCTGCATACTGACAACTCTTTACTACTAATTATTTTACATCATCAGTCCCTGTCAGGAGAAGTTCAGATTGGATATAATCTTCAGAAATTACCAGTGTTGGAAGTATAATTTGAATTAGGCACATTACTTTTCATGGATAAAGAAAACTGATGATCTCTGGTTCGCTATCTTTGCATGAATATTTTTCAGGGATTGGAGGAACATCTTAAAGTTGTAGGGTCAAAGAAAGGAGGAAAAAATATTTCTCTCATATTAGTCACTCTCACCCTAAACATAGTTGTATAGCAAATATATTTGCCACATATTATCCTGTAATTCTTTTACTTTGGCTTTTATACATTGTTTTAAATCTGATCAAGTATGATATCTGAATCTCAGTTTTTCATCCTGTTTTTTTCCTTTTTACATTTTTTTTTTAGGGCTCAAGATCATTGTAGGGGCCCTTATCCAGTCTGTTAAAAAGCTTGCTGATGTGATGATCCTGACCGTTTTCTGCCTGAGTGTTTTTGCCCTCATAGGCCTCCAGCTTTTTAAGGGCAATCTCAGGCAAAAGTGTGTCAGGAACACTACAGATCTTTGTAATAAAACATGGAACAGTTATGAAGAGTTCATGAATGATTCAGGTAATTTTTTCTCCCTAATTCTTCTTTAGATGATGCTATAGACACCTATGCACACATGTATAATCACTGCTGTGAATTAGGATGTTTTGATTGATGTTTTGATGAGTGATAATGGCCTTCTGATTGCCAGAGCAGCTTGCAGGCATCCAGGAATGCATTCCTTCCCTTCATTATAAGAAAAAAGCACTCCCAAATTTTCCAGTAACATCCAGATCTGTTTCCCTGAATGATATGACAATAACTGAAACATGCATTAGCTCTTTCTCTGTTGTAATTCCCCAAAGTTCACCTTTTACTACAGGCTGAAGAGCCCATGCATCTTTATTTTCCTGCTCAGTGAGAACGGCTCCTCAGCTCTAAAACAGAGGAATTTGTTGAAAAGTCAAATTACTTACTTCTTGACATCAAATGTTTCTTATTTTATGTCTTATATAAGATATCTACAATATATATGTTTCATGTTCACACCTTGGCTGAGGTGGTGGAACCATGGAGCAGAGATCTGAAAATGCATCAAAGCATTCCCAGAGGAACACCTGTATGATGCAATTCAGAATAGCAAAGCAAAGCCTTGTGTTAAAGGAGAAAACTCAATATATGTGAAAAAAACAGACTGAAAATAATCAATGTCTGTGCCAGAAATATGAAGAAACCTTCATCACTGAAGAAAATCTCTCCCAGTGAGTTCAGACACAGCAGCAAATATACAGGAAGAAAAAAAATTTCCCAGGAGAACTCTGGAAATACATGAAAAGACACCCAGAATTGCTGTTTGTCCACACTCTGTGTGGGAGATTTGTTCAGACAGGATTTTTTCAATAACTTCACAATCCAGGTGAAAAAAGTGTAGAAAAGATTTTTGAGGAAAACCTTTTTTTTTTTTTTTTTTTTTTCCTTGTTCCTACCAAAAGACCACGCATAAAAACCAAGTAATTCACATGTACAGAATGCTGTAAAAATCATAATTGAAAGCAAACTTGAGTAGGAATCAATCAGTGACTAGAATACCACAGCAGGGACCATGAATGAGACAAGTTTGGGCTAAAAATGCTGATTTTCTGTGCTGAAGAACAAGAAGCAAAAATATCTATATTTTAGTATATGCAGAACATTGAAGCTGTATAAACACAATGATATGGAGAAAACAGCTCGAGAAATATAAAATCCGTGTTGCTTCACAACCTTTGTGTTGTTCAAATCCTATGCCAAAAGGAATAGGAGAGCCCAGATAGGTTTAATGCTTGGTAGATGCCTTTCTTATAGGATTTAGGATGTACATCCCTATAAGCCCAGTTTTCTATAAAACTATTTTTATATATTTTTATGGACTGCCTTCTTCCTGGTTTTGTAGGAAGTTCCCATCTCTTACATGGAGAACTAAATGTTATTGTGATTCAATCACTGAATCTTTTTGAAAAAAACCTTTTTTTTTCAGTTTGCAGGAGTAGAGCTGAGCAAAATTCCAGTGGAAAGTAGCCCACACTGGGATTAATTCCTTTATGGGGTATTTACATGGTATGAGCAGAGCTGATATCAAAGGTTCCTGGTGGTTCTGAATCATGCTGACTTATCTGATGAGCACAGGAGAGACTTGAGAAGCACCAGGGACATGTGAGACCTCCTCTACATCTGGGATAATAAATCCACACCTTAATGGAGATAATTGGCTATTAGCTAAAGCTTTTACTTTCATTCTGCTGATAACAGAGTAACTAATGCTAAGAGAAAGAGGGGAAGAGTTCAAAAAGGGCACAGCTCCAGCATCCTAATGGATAAATCTACATTTCTCTGCTAAGCAGGGCTAGGAGCTGCCTTTTGGCTCAGCAGTGGTGGATATTCACACAACCAAATACTCTTTCTTCCCCCTCAGAATTGGGCTTTTTTACTGCCCATGGGAAACAGAACTGGGTCTATTCTACTCCTAGCAATGTTTGCACACATTCTTGGAGAGGGGTAATTGCTACAGGCCAGAACTCTGCCAGTTTGTGCCAACATTTAAAAATACTGCAAAATATTTTAGCAAAATATTGGCAACTATTTAAGCAAATATTGGATGGGTTTAACATTTCTATTAGATGTTAGGGAGAAATTCTTTATTCAGAGAGTGGTGAGGTCCTGGCACAGGGTGCCCAGAGCAGCTGTGGCTGCCCCTGGATCCCTGAAGTGTCCCAGACCAGGCTGGACAGGGTTTGGAGCAGCCTGGGACAGTGGAAGGTGTCCCTGCCCATGGCAGGGATTGGAATGAGATGAGTTTTACAGTCCCTTCCAACCTGAAGCACTCTGGGATTCAGTGAATTTGTTTGAGCCTATGTCTTCCAATTCTTCATTTCCTTCATACAGACATAGCCAAAGTGATAATAACTGTAAAAATTCTGCATTAGAGGAGTACCTTCAGTCTGAAATTCATGCATACACATATTCATGTTTATAAATGAGGCCAGGCATCCTGCAATCTGGTGCAGTTAATGTGAGCATGGGAAACCTGTGCTCTCACTCTTACAGGTCACTGATTACTCATTACTACTAATATTAAATGATAAAGGATTCAGGCTAGAAAGTGCTCTGGGTTTAAATTTTTCCCTTTTTTTTTTAATAGATGGCTTTGCTAAGAAAAATGGTTCTTCGGATTTTTTGCTGTGTGGTTCTGGTGGTGGGTGAGTGACTTAAGATTATTTCTTCCTTGGAAGTTTTCTCTGCCTCAGTGCTCCTATATTTGCTCAGTCATGTGAGACAAAAGCAGAAATTCCAAGCTTTCCTTGAATGCAGAAACAGAAACACAGAAAATGAAGTATAGCAGTCAGATAATTTAATTCTTGTAGGGAATGAAGTATGAACTTGCAGTTGGCTTATTCAGATCTAATTAGTCTTTTAGACTTTCCTGAAGTGTTGTCTTCCTTTTTCCTGTAGCTGTATGAGAGAACTGAAAATGTGAAAGATTTGGGGTATAGCACAGGACAGACACTCCTGTCTGCAAAGGGTCATGAGCATTAAACTGGAAAAACAAAAAAAAGAATTTTGGAGGGCAGGTTTGGGCAAGGAGGGAGAGTGGTTGCTTTGCAGTGAGGGGCAGGGGATAAGGATTGGTGATGAGGGGGCTGTCCTGGGTTGGTGGTCTACTCCAGCCTGTCTTCTTCCTTTGTTTCTGGATTGTGGGTGCTGCTTTTCCCATCCCTCCTTCCAGCCAGTACTACCTGGAGTAGAGAAGTGTTTTGCGCTATAATGAACTGCAGAGCTGAAACACAATCCGAACTCTTACATAAAGCTGAAGTTTTCCTTGAAATCTGCACATTTACAAGAACTCCACTTTTTGTTATTAATTCCAGGGACTGTCCTCCTGGCTATATATGCCGTAAAATTGGGCCAAATCCTGATTATGGTTTCACCAGTTTTGATACATTTGGCTGGGCTTTTCTCTCCTTATTCCGCCTGATGACCCAGGACTACTGGGAGCGTCTGTACCAACAGGTACCAGTTTTGTGCATGGCTCAGAACTGATCTTCATTGGTTGATGCAGAAAATGTGTAGAGAGGACAAAAAACCTCAAATAAAAGCAATAGCTGCAGGTCATTGAGCCCACATCTTCCCTTCTGCCTGTGACTCCTGGAAAAGGGATGCTGAAGTGCTTCCCAGCCCTTTTGCCCTGCTCTTGGGAAAAAGTTCTAAAAGAGTTCTGTACTGTCCTTCAAAAATGTAAAAATGCCTCCTTGGTTGTCTCAATGGAATGTACAATCAACGATTCATCTGTGAGGGTGTTGCTGGATGAGCCCTCGTTGCCAATAGCAGGCACAACCCTAGCACAGGGTTGGCTGGGAGCGTGGCATGACTAAAATAGGGACAGGTACAACAGGAGTGCTCAAAAATCAAAGTTTAATAAAGGAAAATAAAAGGGGCGCCAGCAATTAATGCACAACAAAAACATAAACTGTACACTGTAGGGATCTACTCCAGAAAACTGTGAAAACAGGCAAACAGAAACTTTATGCATAGAGGGCAGGGAACCAAAGAACAAGAGAAAAGAGAAACAGAAATCATGCCTTATATACAACACAAGACTAACCAATCAGAAAGCAGGGTTCATAACATCATCTTATATGAAATAACTTAATCTGCATAACTGCTCCCATCATTCCTTTCTTGTCACCCTAACTTGGGGGGAATGTCCAGAGCCTATGGTGTGCTCTTCCAGGGCATGGCCTAGTAGGCCCACGGGCCTTCCTTCTGCCTGTGACTCCTGGAAAAGGGACGTTGAAGTACTTCCCAGCTCTTTCACCCTACTCTTGGAACAAAGTCCTAAAAGGATTCTGTACTATCCTTCAAAAATGTAAAAATGCTTCCTTCATCGTCTTCATGCGATTTACAATGGGGAGGGTATTGGAGGAGGGAGGAGACAGGAAAGGATAGCAAAGAAATTCGTAATTCCATTTAAGCTTCCCCGAAGCACTGTGTCCAGGAAGCTCAGCGCTTTTGAAGAATTTCAGAGACACGTTGAAAGCCTACTTGGTGCTTTTTGTGGTAATGTTTATCTCTGGGGTGTGTTGCTTGCAGACCCTCAGAGCTTCTGGGAAGGTGTATGTAGTCTTCTTCATGATGGTCATCTTTCTGGGCTCATTTTATCTAGTCAACTTGATTCTGGCTGTAGTAACAATGGCATACGAGGACCAGAACAAGGCCACCATTGCTGAAACCGAGGCAAAGGAAAGGAAATTTCGGGAAGCTATGGAATTACTGCAGAAGGAGCAAGAGGTATGTAAATTATTCACTTGCAAGTGTTTGTCTCATTGTTCAGTTTTGGTCAGGTTTTGGTTGGAAGGGCAGGTTTAGGTTTGGAGGACACAGTCTCAAGCTGCACCAGGGGAAATATAGGTTGGATATTAGGAGAAGGTTTTTTATAGAAAGTTCTAGAATGGCTGCCCGGGGAGGTGGTGGAGTCCCTATCCCTTGGTGTGTAACAAAGCCTGGATGTGGCACTGGGTGCCAGGGTTCCGTTGAGGTGTTGGGGCTGGGTTGGACTCGATGATCTTGAAGTTGGCTACCAACCTGGTCATTCTGTGAATTCTGTGGAAGGGACCTTAAAGATCATCTCACTCCAAGCTCCTGCCATGGGCAGGGACACCTTCCACTAGACCAGGTTGCTCAGAGCCCCATCCAAGCATAAGAAAAAGCATCACTCCCTGTGTACAGCTGTATATAAAAAACACTCATGGAAACAGGAGCAAGCAATAACTTATTGAAATTTGTGATTCCTGGAGCTGCAGAACAGCTCCTCCTTCAGCTGTGTATGTTTCCCCTGAAACAATGATTTTTATTCTGGATAAAAAGCATTAAAGGTTGATGCTGCTTTAAGAAATACAGTATTTTTAAATCGGGAAAATACAAAATTCCATCAACCAGCAGCTTCCAAAAGAAAATTTAGCTTTTTTTAAAATTCTTTTTAGTCTATTTTTTCATTTGGACCGCTGAGCAAAGAAACACACAGTAATTATTCTGCATTAACATCTGAGCCAAAACCCATTGTAGTTGAATGAAAAGTCTCTTGGTAACTTAAATAGCATAGAAGCTTCTGGAACAAGATACTCCTGTGTTTTAAAAATATCACCCTAAATTCAACTTTGGAAGGAAAATCATCCACACTGTCAATATAGTCCCAAGGATCCCCAATGAAAAGAAAGACTTTTATTACACTTTGAACATTTATTTTGGGGAAAGGATATATTCTACTGCATTATTTTCAAACTGAGAATTTTTATTGTAAGCAAGTTTGCCATATGGAGGAGTAGGAGCTATAATGTGATTATTTTGCCTCTGGCAGGCCCAGTACTTGTAATCATATAACACACTGCAAATAGCAAATTGTTCAGTGCTCCATATGTTGGGGAAATTCTCTCCTCTTTCTTTTAGCATTATCATATATTTGAAGATTTTTAATGAGTTTTGTGAAACAAAAATTGTTATCAGGAAATAATAATATAGAGCACAGAAGTGTTTTCTTTCTGCTTTTACTCCAAGCACCCAGCAATAATATCATCCATGTTTGAATTTTAATTTCAGTCGCTGGGCATTAAAGGGAATGATATCCTGTCAGTTAGCTCCTTTGAAGCCTCTTCTCTGTCATCCAAAGAAATCAAGGAAAGGAGCAATAGGCAAAAGAGAAATAAGACACTGGGGAAAGAAGAAAATGAAGAAGAAGAAGAACTTCCCAAGTCACAACTCCTAGAGAGTCAACGAAAGTTGGTAATCTATTATCTGCATCTGAGATCCTTACAGCTATTCTAATTTTAATTTAAAAGTAATGGCTTGAAAGCATAAACAAAATCCCATTACAAACACAGATCACTCTTAAGTCTTTAAAATAAGCAAATGTTGGAATGAAGAAGAATTAGATTTAAAAAATAGCTTGAAAAGGAAGTATTATAAATGAAGGATGAAAGCCAAGTTAAAAGAGTTAAATAAATTTTCTATAACAAAGAGAAAGAAAAATAAGTGAATGGTTATCAGAACTTAGCTTTTATATTGTCATTCTCTGTGAAAAATGTCATACTTTAAATGTAAGTATAAAATGTAAGTATTATCTCAAAAATGGCTGGTACAGCTCATAAAATTTTATTATCTGCCACTGAGAACATAAACACAATCCTTCCCAAAAAATCTAAATCAGATAAGAGTTTTGGACTTGCAGTGGTTGACAGCAAACGGTATGAAGCTTGAACAATTTACAGCTTCCCTAGATTTTCTTCATGATGTTACACTTCTCTCTCTGTTTTGCTTTTCCTGGGCTTCCAGTCTCTCCTGGGCCAAAGTTTTATTATCTGCCATTGAGAATACAAACATAATCCTTCCCAAAAAAATCTGAATCAAATAAGAGTTTTGGACTTGCAGTGGTTGACACTAAATGTTTCGAAGCTCTAACAATTTACAATTCCCCAGATTTTCTCCGTGATGTTTCGCTGCTCTCTCTGTTTTGCTTTTCCTGGCCTTCCAGTCTCTAGTGGGCCTGGTGTACGGTCCCAGCTCCAGGCGCCGGCTGAGCCACGGGAGCATCTTTAATTTCCAAATCCCGGCCGTGGAGGGTGACTCGGGAGCGGACCTGGGTGACGAGGACACCACGGGCGCCGGGGGACACAAACCCCGCTGCCGCTCGCTGTCGGGGCCGCGGATGGGACGGCGCCCCAGCCTGCAGAGCCAGTGGGGCCACAGCTCCCACCCCGCCACCCCAAACTGCGCGCGGAGCAGCAAGAGAGGCAGCCTGGATGAACACCCGGGGCTGGGTTTGGGGAGCAGCGGGGTGCACAGCCAAGATCCCGCGTCCTCTGAAGGAGCCATGCTCCCACCGGTCATGGAAGATGCAGGAAAAGGGGATCTGGTGAGGAAAAATATAGTATTTTATATGTATGCTTTATATTGTGGTTTATCGGTCAGTGGCAGGGTTGGGTTGGGTTTTTTTTGTATTTTTTTGTTTGTTTGTTTGGGTTTTTTGTTTTTGTTTGGGTTTGTTTTGGTTGTTGTATTACGAGTTTCACCTTAATGGCAAACAGTGATGTGAGCTCAAGCAAGCTGATTTGGGAATTTTTCAGTTGTCTGTAGAAACTGGTTTTTAATAGTCTGATGCTTCCTGAAAATTAGATTTTGGCCTTCTTGTTGTAAACCTTATGTTTCTGCTGTTCATTAATTGTACTAACACAGTTTGAAAGATTCCTAGAGCTGAAATTACAAGTCACCCTTTTAATCGCAAATGCTGCTCAGGGGTGTAATTTTGAATAATGCCTGTGAATTTTTAATTTTTTTTTGTTCATAGCCTTTAGCATCATGCAGCAGCTTTGCCTGTAAGTTCCTAAATTTCCCCTATTTATCCTTCACCTCTCTCCTATTCCATTAGTCTCTTGAATAATTCCTAGGCTCATTTCCCCTCATACACTCATTTCCAAGGCTGTGCTTGCCCCATGTTACATGCTTGCAGGATCCATTCACTGCAGTCCCATAAGAGAGTAGGACCTTCAGTCTCACCATTTATTACATCTTGTAAAAAAGTATTTTTATTTGGCTGCCTGTCATTGTTCCTATTAACTCTCACAGTTACCCATCATCACATCCTGGCTCATTTCACTCCCGTGGTATCTCCTTAATCGTGTTTACTTCTCTGAGCAGCCAGCTGTGCGTGATGAGAGCAGCATGATGCCTTTACCTCCTCATCTGTCAGTGGAGTACTTTAATGAGGCTCTTCAGAGACAAAGGGCAGCAAGTGTAGTCAGCATAATTACCAGTGTCTTGGAGGGTAAGTGGTTCCTCATTAAGTTTATTTCAACCCTAAAGTAATGCTGCCATGAAAGAACAAAACATAGTTCTTAAAGGTTAGCAGAGATTTGTAGGCATGTAGTTAGGAATTTAATTGTTCATTTGGATTTCCTTTAGAAAAAAAAAGGTGTCACACAGTCTCTGTGTACTGGAACACATTCTTTGCTTATTGTAAAAGCTTGTTTTGTAGGGCAGAGAGTGAAGGGGGTTGGAGTGAGAGTGGGTGGAAGATATTTCTGACCATCTGACGTGCAGGACTGGGACACTGTTTTCTCCTCCTGATCCTCTGATTTCTGTTGTGTCAGTGGCAGAATTCAGAGGATTCACAGGCATGCAGAATTCAACAATTAATAAGATTATGCTAGTAAAATTAGTTGTGACAATTCTTAGATATTGAATACTTAGCGTCACAATTTTATTCCTTTAATTTACCTTCCCAAGTGAATTTTTGGTGGGCGTTAATCAGTGACAGTCATTTTGATGATTGATAGTTTTGTTGCAGATCGTGCTGAAAAATTTCAGTCCAAGTTATTCAGGATGAGGAACTTTTGTTTTCTTTTGGCCTATTTGAGGAACTCTACCACCAATTCTTGGATGACAAATATGAGATTGAATAGGGAGGTACCTGTAGCAGGAAGGTCCCTTTTCTGAATTTTTTAAGCTTTTTCCTGGGAGAATCATGGTTGAATGCATCCATTTGAGCTTTGCTTTGCAGTGTAATTCATCAGAGATCTGAGTTTTGTTGCACAATTTTAGCTGTGAGCTGGGGTGAAACAGGACTTGAAGCTCTAGTGGAAGACAAGAGCTAGACCTGGAGTGAGGATTGAGTCAAAGTGATCACTATGGAATTAGTGGTGTAGGGTGCAGATGTAGGTATTGAGCCTGGGGGAGAAGAAATGAAAAAGAGAGAAGAAATAAGGACAGGGCCAATTAAGACAAGGATATGAGTCAGACCCAGCTCATCTATTTCTGAAAAGCTTCCAGGTCTCTGAAAACCAGATGAGTAATTCCTACTGTGCTTGTATTTAAAGCTAGTTCCAGTCAGTCAATGAATTTGCACAGGGCTTAAGCTGGGTTAAAGGTATTTTGAAGGGCTAAATATTAATGGAGAAGAAAGAAAAGCTATGAGATTTAGATTTGATTATAAAGATGAAAATGACAAAGACGAAACAGCTTCTGTCCCATGTTCTACTTGAGGAAAATGGAGATGTGTTCAGCTTGCATCAGCTGGAAAATGGTGGGTGTGAGTGACCTTTCCCATAGAAAAGGCCAAAGGCCAAATTTCAGGCAATTTGGATTTGCCAGAGTCAGAATTCCCATGTCTATCATTGATTCTTTAAACTGCCTTGAGGGTCAAGGGAGACAAGAAGTTGTTGGATGTGACACAGTTGTTTTCCCAGACATCCTGTGAGGACAAGGTGGGAAGAGCTGTAGCTGCTCTGTTGTCCTGCAAGAGCTTGAGAAGCTGTGGTGAGGGCCCTGCATCACAAATATCAGCATTGCCAGGCTGTTGTAGTACCAGTCTGAGAAAAATAAAACCCTTTCCAAAGGCTTTTGAAGGAAGTGCTCACAAAAGAATTTGGCATTTTCTCTGAATTTTTACTTTCACGTTTATCAGCTGATGTAAGAAACACATGAATGGTAAAAAGTGCAAGGAGGCTCTGTGAGAGATGAGAGACTTCCTTTTCCTTCTCTGTTCTTTTGAATGCTTGAAGTTGTTATTTCACCATCTTGCTCAGTGATAAATAATGATAGAAGGATTTTCTTTTTCGTTTAGAACATAAGGAAGCTCAGCAGAAATGCCCACCACGCCTGAAGAACTTTGCTTTAAAGTATCTCATTTGGGACTGTTGCCCACTTTGGTTGAGAATCAAGGAAAAAGTGGCTGCTTTCATACAGGATCCTTTTTTTGATCTCACCATCACAGTTTGCATTGTGATGAACACTTTGTTCATGGCACTGGAGCACAATAATATGTCACCTACTTTTAAATACATGCTTAAAATAGGAAACTTGGTAAGCAAATTCTCAGCTATGTGGGTTTTTATAGAATTTATTAATTGGCTGATATGTGTTTTCATTTGAAACATAAAAAGTAAAAGTAAAAATTAAAAATTAACAAACCCTGCAGTTATAAATTTTGTTTCTAATACAGACAATTCCCAGATTTTTTATACAGTTTGTCATGCTCCTGAGAAGGCAGAAAAAAAATCCTCCCATTTTAATTCAAAGTGCATTAGGACTTCATAAACATGGGGTTTATTAACCTGTCCATGAATGTTGTTTGAGGGAAGGTGACCTAGAGATAAGGTAAATTCATGGCTACTTTCAGGCTGATGCTACTGTTTCCTTGTCACAGGTTTTTACAGGAATCTTCACTGCAGAAATGGTCTTAAAAATCATCGCTCTAGATCCCTATTACTATTTTCAGCAGCCCTGGAATATTTTTGACAGTGTCATTGTCACACTGAGTTTAATTGAATTGAGTTTGCCCAAACAAAAAAACAAAAAAGAAAGGAGAAAAGGAGGAACCCTGTCAGTTTTACGATCCTTCAGACTGGTAATGCTTCACTCATGCTCAGTTGTATAAAACTTTATCTTGTGAATTTAATACAGAATACTTCTGCAGTTAGGTGGCAAGAAATTATTATTTTTTTTAATCCTCATTATTTTTACTTCCTCAACTTGGCTTTAGGAGACACACTCAAACTCCTTGTGATGTTAGAGTCGGAGTTTAAGAAATATATTTCTTTTGAATTCACTGAGAAATATTCAAAGGAAAAAATATTCCAGAATGGATGTGTTATAACACTGACACAACTAATTAAATACTAGCACAGGAAATTAGGAGAAAAGTGTCAGAGTACAAACAGAAATAAACAATATTTAAAGAGAGATGTGAAATTATGTTAAGGTATCCACCTCATATACAAGGGACTGATTTAAATTGCTTTATCAAAATATACTCTTTTCAAAGTGCTACAGCAGCAGTCCCTGAGCTTTTGGTCCTTTGTTTTACATGTAAATTAGGCACCATTATCTACATCAAGAGAATTGCATGGACACCTGCCTGCATTTATCAGGGTCTCAAGTTAGTTTGGTCTTTTATGAGGTGATTAGTTTATGTTTGCAGTGTTGCCCAGCCAAGAGAAAAAAATATCTATAAATAATTTTTAAAAGTATTAATGTACCACAAATGTTGCATTGCTGGAATAGTTCAGAATATCAGTAAGTTGGTTGTTGTAGGATTTGCATGGTGCAAAGATGAGTTATCTCTACCAATGTCTAACTCTATGTTTTATGTTGCTATGCAGCTGAGGGTCTTCAAACTGGCAAAGTCCTGGCCAACTTTAAACACTCTAATTAAAATAATTTGTAACTCGCTGGGAGCATTGAGTAATCTGACCCTCGTCCTGGGAATCATCATTTTCATTTTTGCTGTAGTAGGGGTGCAACTTTTTGGGAAACATTATTCAGACAACTGCAAGAAAATAAACAAAGACGGCGAGCCACGCTGGCACATGATGGACTTTTTCCATTCATTCCTCGTCGTTTTCCGAATTCTGTGTGGAGAATGGATTGAGACCATGTGGGACTGCATGGTGGTTGCTGAACCACCATCAATGTGTCTTGTTTTCTTTCTGCTGGTCATGGTGATAGGAAATTTAGTGGTAAGTTTCACAATGTGTTCTTCTCTTCATCCTGTCTGTGGTGGGCTCCAGTTAATGGTTGTTCTGACAGCAAAAGGTAGCTTCCATAAAAACGGGTGGAAAAGTTACTTGTGTATGTTATAGTCTGTGAAATCCTCTTTTTCCTTTCACCTTTGGGCCACTGTCTGTATTTTCCCATTTTGTGAGCTTTGCTCACAGCACGACTTGACCTTTCCATGTAGCAATTGACAAGAAACACCTTTGCAGTAAATACACCACAGGCAGTTAAGTTCCTCCCTGTCTTGGGATTTGGATGTAAATAATCAGTGAGGCTTATGGCTCACCTGCTTGAATTAATTAGGCCAAGTACTTAAGTCCCTCTCTAAATCAATTTTATTTATTTTATTAAGACCTCATGCAAGTACTGAATTCTTTATCAGCAAATGGCCGAATATACAGTGCTACCACAGAAATCAGGATTCTTTTTAGGCATCTCAAGATACATTTATATCCAAGAGCTAGATCTTGCAATGGCATAACCTACACAGCCTCAACACTGTGCTGGGACACAAGGGACAGCCTGCCTTTCTTGGTCCTGAGCTGTTCTTTCTTGATGCCCAAATCGTAAATATCTTCTTTTGGTAATTTTTTTCCTCATGTCCTTTATTCATATGCCAAGCTTCTCTTAATTGGAAAAAGAATTCTAAACATATTTAACTCTAGGCAGACCTTTGTGGGAAATCTCTGCTCTGTGGCTGAATCCTAAATATGTATTTAATGTCCTGTCTGTTTCACAGTGCAAGGATTGTTGTCAGTAATGAAATGCTGTGAGTGAGATTTATATCACAATTTAATGTTAACTGTCAAGCAATGAAGCGTTTAGCCCCTACTTTTTGTCCAGGCTTTCTTATAGTCCAAGGAAGCAGAGAGAGGTATCTGGCACTGAGATTTATTCCAGCCTAATGTCAATAAGTAAGACAGATGAGATGAATTGATCTCTGGAGAGCTTGTATTCTCCAGTGCCTGTGGTCCTTGGATGGCTCGGGGGTGTTATCTGCCCAGTTCTGCCATGACAAAAATTAAGATACGCAGATCCCATTAGTAACCAAAATACTAGTGAAAAAATGAAATTCTCATATTCCCTTAAAAGCAAACAACCATAAAAAAAAACCCAAAACAAATGGAGGTTTAAAAATTCCTTTATATGAAGGTCCTTAAAAATGAAAAATTTGAGCTTCTCTTGATTTTGATTTTTGTGATAATGTGGCAGATTTGAGGAAATTTCTGGGCCTGAATCTGATCTTACAGAATTTTGTAAGTAACTCCACAAGGGCCTTATTTAATTCTAATTTGAAGAATCAAGAGACAATTACTAAACTGACAGGACATGAGTCAATGTTGCTGCTTTACCTTTGAACAGCTGCTTTCACCAAATAATGCATTTGGTACACAGATCTGTTTACTCTTGTAGTTTAAATGACATTTTTTTGAGAAGAGAGGAATGGGAACATTGAAATTTCAGATTGATATGTTGATTTAATCCATCACACAGTTGCTGCCAGTTCCTTATCACCTTGTTTCGGTTTGCTCAGGAGAGACAGAACTTTGGTAGCATCTGCGTTCTTCAAAGTTAAAATTCAGATTTTTGAATGCTAATCTCCAGACTTTATTGTTTTTTAAAATTATTATTTCAATTGCTTTCAGGTTCTCAACCTTTTCATTGCACTGCTGCTGAGTTCTTTCAGTGCTGACAGTCTCCAGACCACAGAGGATGATGGAGAGATGAACAATCTTCGGATCGCCTTCGCTCGGATCCGCAAGGCATTCCACCTTGTCAAGGGCGCGACGTGGGATGCCTGCTGCAGGAAGCTCAGGCACATAAAGAAAGTGCACAAGAAGAAAATCAAATTGACTGCACATAACTCACTGGGGTTCAAGAGGGAAGAGCCAAAGAGTTGCAAAGAGAATTACAATAATGAATGGATTGAGAAAAACAGGGAAAAATACCCAGTTCTTGAAGATTTTGTTACAAACCCCAACGTATTTGTCTGTGTCCCTATTGCTGAGGCAGAGAATACAAGTGAGGGTTTCGAAGATGATGATAAACTGAGCACATTTACTGACACAGAATGCAGCAAGCAGGTAATGGATGTCTTCATTTGTGTTGGAACAGTAGAAATGTGGAGAGAGATGAAGGGAGGGATGGGCAGGAGAAGAGTCTCCAGCAGAACGGGGTGGGAGATGTTGATCCATTTCCAGAGAATTACAAAGTTCTGAACTAGAACCAAAAGTAAAAATATTTACAGCAAGGGTAAATCATCATTTGGAGGTTTTTAAAATCAAGATTCTTTCATGGTTTTAAAAGAAATTTTTTTCAGGAATTCTAGCTGACGTGCTGTGGTGCACACAGGTAATTATGGCAGTCCTTCGTGAACATGTATTTTTAATGTAAACATTTATGCATAACATGAAGCATAATGTTAACTGTTTTGGTATTATTTGCATGAAAGAGCCAAAATACATGTTCTGCATACAGAACATTATCATGGATTCAGTATATTAATTGATAGCTCTGATCCTTATTTTGTATTTTCCCTTGTTGTGTGTAGTATGTAGTAATTATTATAAGTGGATGGAATTAAGTATGGAGTGGCTCTACTAAGGACAAATTTTTGGTACTACATCATATATTTACCCTATTTCTTTGTGCTCCATGGATTTTTCAGATCTGTTTCAATCACAGTTGTCATTCTGGTATCACAATTTCCCATATTAAATTTCCCTCTTAATTTCTATGTAAGAATTCTCATTTAAGTTTTGAATAGGTCACTAAAATGCCTTCATTTGCTCTGTTAGGGAAAAGTTCTATCCTTAGGTAAAATCAGAGACTCAAAATGATCCTTTCTTATAACTCTTCTCTGGAGATTCCCACTTTAAATGAAATTTATAGGTTATTGTTTTTTCCCCTCGGATTTGTGCACTCCCTAAAAAGGCAAAAGAAAGCCCCTCTAATCCACAGATTCATTTCAGGATGAAAATCACCTGAGGCAAAGGGGAGACAGAGCAAAAAATTCAGGCAGCTCAAGCAAAGGATCAATATTTTCCTCTGAAGAATTCAGTGTGTTTTATCTAGGAAAGGACAGGAAGAGTGAACTCTCATTACCAGAAGAAAAAGAGGTGAATTTATTTTTTTTTTTTTCAGTGACGTTAATTTTCCAATACTGGTCAAACACAGGCATATTTCAGTTCAGGGATTCACCAGAGAGAAGTTTAGTGCCAGAAGCAGCTCTGAACTTGCAGTACCTGATCTGGCAGGACAAGAGGCAATACTGGAGCTGGAACTCTGCGAGCAAAGTCAAAGGTTTTCTAGGTATTTATTTTAAAAGAAAAAATATATATATAGTATAGGAAAGAGAGCGTGTAGAAATGGGAAGACTATGAGGTAACTTTAGTAGTAATTATCAATAATTTATAAAATACTCTCTGATACTTTCCAATCATTAAATTCTGACTCCACAAAAAGGAGGATTAAAAAAAAAAGAAGAACTAAAGAGAGATAAGTTTTCATGTGGGAAATTCCATCAAGTCTGCCTATGTCCTAATTATCTCGGATTCAAGAAGAATAATGCTTGAAATTAGTTTCTCTCTGTGTTATTAAAGATTGTTGTTACCAGTTTACAGTGATTTTAAAATAATTTTGAATGTAGAATACATTCAAAGAAGTAAAAACCAGCATTATGAAAACATGAAAGAGGAAAAGCATAAAGTAAGCAATTGCTAACAAACTGCTGACTCATAATATTGTCTTTGGTTTAATGGGATGGTAAAAAGCCTACTGAAGAGTACAGGGTGTGATTCCAATTTCTGCTTCCTAAATATTATCATGGTGCTCAGTTCCTGGCATGGTAACTGATTTATTTATCTGGGTCTCCTGTGTGAAGGCATCTTTCCATGATTTCATGGTTTTTATCTAGGTAATTTCTCCTTTTTTGAGAGCTACATTCACTAATATGCAATTGAAAAGCTCTTCAGTTTCCCAGCTGACTTTAGGCAGTTACATCTGGCTCATGTAGATAGATATTGTAATTACAGAGCTTGGGCCTCTATTTGAGTGCACCTGTTGGTACTTCTAAGGTTGTATCTTTTAAAATCAAAACATTTGTTCCATTACCAGCAATACTTGTTATATTAGTACATACCAAATCTTTAATTTTGAGTTTTATTTGTGCATGGAATAATTTATTCATTTGGACCCGAATAAGAAAGAATCAATAATTGATATTACTGTGCTTGGTAGTTGGACCGTGTCAGCTCTTCTGAAGTCAGCACAGTGGATCTGACAAATCCTGAAGATCTTTTAAAACAGATTCCAGAATTTTATGAAGACTTCAAGACTCCAGAACAATGTTTTCCAGAAGGTAAGACTCTCGCAGTTTCACTAGACTTGAGTGAAAACTCAATTTGTTTCCCTAGTGATGCTGAGCCAATAGGATCAGATTATTTTCAGTTAATTTTAGTTATCTGAAAAAGAGATAAATAGCTGTCCCTGTGTGGTCAACACAGAGACTGAGACACCTGAAAAATAAAACCCTTTCCTCTAAAAGCCAACTGCTTCCAAGTGGGACGTGGGCAATGGCATGGACACCATTTTGAAAAATAGGATTGTGAGGTGACATGAATTTCACTCAGCTCGACACACCAAGTCACTCTGGGGATTTGGCATAAGAGAAGTGTGTGGGATCAGGTCTCATGTGGCAATGGTCATCTGGCACATCAGAATTATTAATACATTGCAGCAGTAAAAGTATTCCTTGAATAACATTTCATGAGCAATCTCAAACAAAGGAGTGAAATAAGCAAGAGAAGCTGCTAAGATGAATTGAATTTCTATGGGGTGATGATTAGAGAATCATAGAATGACTTGGTTTGCAAAGGACCTTAAATATCATCCATTAAGCTGAGGACTCTTTTCAAATAATCACACAATACCTAGTTTTGCAAGTTGTTCTAGGATATGTCTAGTGCTTTTATGATTTCTTGCTACCCTAATATGTAACAACACTGGCTTTCACACCAATCCTGACAAATTTGGTGGCTTTTTATGCTGGGGTTGCAGCATCTCATCTCTGCTTTCCAAAAAGTGGGCAGGAACTGAGAAGGACTTTTGTAACATCAAGACTTTTCCCATGGCCTTGAAGTTTTGTGTGCCCCAACAGTAAGTCAGTGAGAGCCTGTCGAGTGTCTCAGAAATGTCTTGAAATGTGGCATTCACATTCTCTGAAAAAATTCCTTCACCCAGGATTTTTCTCCTGGGAAGCTGAAAAGCCTCTGAAAAAAAGGAAAACAATCTTATCTCATTTGCTTCTCCTGTGTTGTGCTCATGTGGAATGTGCTTGGAGATTGTTTACCCAAAGGTGATTGTCTGATTGGATTCTGGTGTGAGATGTTTTGACTCTCTGGCTAATTGGGGTCAAGCTGTGTCGGGACTCTGGAAAGAGTCAGGAGTTTTCATTATTATCTTTTTAGCCTTCTGTAAGTATCTTTTCTGTATTCTTTAGTATAGTATAGTATAGTATAGCATTCTTTAATATAATATAGTGTCAAAAAGTAATAAATTAGCCTTCTGAGAACATGGAGTCAGATGCATCATTCCTGCCTTCGTTGGGGCATTCCCTGCAAATACAATATTGAAATAATGAAAAGTTGTCCAAAGGGGCTCTACCTATTGTGTAGGAGCTACAAGGCAAATTAAACTACATGTATCCCAATTTTTTTTTTTCTTGGTAAAACAGGGAACACCAACAAGGATGCAGTAACTGTGGCCATTGCTCTTGTCCTCTCCCCAGAAGTTTCCTGGCCATGCCTTCATATTCACCTGCCTTCCCTCCATGTACTCATTGCTGTCTCTCACTTTCAGGTTGTGCTCGGTACTTCCGTTGTTGCCTGGATAGGGCTGAAAAGTTTGGAGGAGAAACCTGGTTGAATCTGAGAAAAACCTGCTACCAGATTGTGGAACATTCTTGGTTTGAGTCCTTTATTGTGTTCATGATTCTTCTGAGCAGTGGAGCCCTGGTTGGTGTAGCACAGTTTCATGTATTCATGAAGGGGTTTTTGCTTTAATTTGCACTCAGAGAAGTTGTTTTTACCAACAAACAAACCGAATTTCTTTGAACTCATAAAGAGGGAAGAGTGTTCAAATAGCAGTCATTCATTGATAATTTTAATTATTACAAATCTATTATTGATGCTATTAAAAATTATAAGAGGGCATGACCTAAGCTAAGAATACATGAATGTCAAAAGCTGTTTCTCTTCTGGCTGTATGCTGGACTTTTCTAAGTTATATCACAATTGTGAAATATTAAGGAGATTTTATACCATTAAAACAAACAAGTGACAATACTTGGGGGGGAAAAAAGCTTAGTTCTCTTCAATATGTAAATTTTATTATATAAAATTCTAAAAAATATGTATATATTTTTATCCTGTCCTCCCAGGATTTCATTGTGCAGGAAGGATGCATCCACAGGGCTGTTTTATATAGAGAAAAAGGAAGAGAAGGCACAGAGAGAATTACACTTTTATCAGCTGGCATAGATTTGAGTAACAAATGGTGTTCAGATGTGTTTTAAAACAAACTGAATGATGAAAGAGTCTCACTGTTGCTTGACTTTAAATGTTAATTTCTGATTTTTGTAACTTACCTATATATATTATGATTTCAGGCATTTGAAGACATCCACATAAATGAGAGAAAAAAAATTAAAGAGATACTGGAATTTCTTGACAAACTGTTCACTTTCGTCTTTATTCTGGAGATGCTCCTGAAGTGGGTGGCTTATGGCTTCAAGAAATATTTCACCAATGCCTGGTGCTGGCTGGATTTCCTTATTGTAGATGTGAGTTCTGCCCTTGCTGTTCCTACACAGCATTAGCAGCAGTATCCCTGAATATTTTCTGGATTTAAATTTCAGACCTTAACCCCTGTAGCAATGTTGTCAGGATATTGTAGTCCAGGCACCGAAAACATGGTTTTGTTTGTTGGTTGTTTTTTTTTTTTTTTAACAGAAATAAAGGAAACAGATGACAGGATGTTGTTAACGCATTTCCTTTGTCTTCCCACTCAGGTCTCTTTGATAAACCTCTTTGACACTAACATTGGGGCCATGAAATCTCTCCGGACTCTGCGAGCTCTGAGACCCCTGAGAGCACTGTCCCGGTTTGAGGGAATGAGGGTAAGACTGATTGCAAACCAAAGGTTTTGCACATAACAGGTTTGTGGCTCATCACTGTGTCTTTCTCAAGGTCACATGCTCACCCTGAGCTCAGCTTAGGAATGATAAAATACATTTTTTAAGAGACCCTTGGTTATGCTCTTCTGTTCTTGGGCATTCCTTATAGACTTTCCTGGAGTGATTGATCCGAGTGCTGTTTAAATTAAAACTGGCCTAGGTGGAACTTTGTTCCATTGCTGCTCAGATATTCTTGTGTTCCTGTCTTACTGAGATAGGGAAATATAAAATAGAGAATAAGAACTGTGAGCACAATTATAATTTTTGAAATCTGATAGCAAGTTAACTCAGAGGAAAGAGTTGCTTCAATTTTGAAAGATTTTACTGGATTGATTTACAAAAACTGTAGCCTATTAAAAAGTACTTTGCTCAAATTATTGTTTCAAATAGAGTTCTTTCAGAAAACAAAAATGTTTTCCTGTAGAACATTAGATTTTCTTTTCCCATCAAAAGAGAACATTTATTTATTATTTTTTATTCGGGAAGAATGAAACTGAAAACTCTGTGGTTGCAATCTTGACATCATGAAGACAGAGAGAAACGTCATTAAATTAATTGGCAGAATGTATCCAAATTTCCATGTATGGAGTAAATTTTGACATTGAAACAGGTAATGTCATACTTTATGTTTGTTATGAAGAATGTGTGTGGCACAGTCTCCAAAAAACCTTTACAAAGCTTTTGAATTTTTCTGCTGGTCCATCAAGCTTTCTTTGCTACCTCACAGATGAGTTCACTGCCTTCACTGTGAAACTCAAAGAAATATTCACACCATTCCCTTACCCAATTTTTTAAAAGCCATCTGTTATGTCTTAGCATACATTTAAAATCTGCACTTTTCTGTGGCTGTACAGCACCTAGCACAGGAAATGTACCTGGCTTATGCTTATAAACACCAAATACAACCATAATCCACTAAAAATGAAATTAATTACTAGTGGAGAATTATTACTGATCATTTTAGGAACTACTTTTGACAGTCTTAAATATAGTCCTCTGCACAAGTGCTCATGGATGAATACTTCAGAAGTTTTATGTTAATAAAGTCTAAAACAAAGAGTCAAATGGACCATGTCCTATTCCAAAAATAAGGGGGGAAATAAAAAGGGTGGACTTACATTTTAGTAGTGGTAAGGCCTCACAGCAGACCAAGAAATATCAACTATTGCTTTGAAAACCTAGTAGATACTAAAGATATTGTTCAGGGTCCCCCTGACAGCTGTGACCAGTGTGACTGTGACTATTTACATAGAAAACATCAGGTTTCTGTTTGCAGAGATGACTAAGTGACTGCTTACAGATACCTGGGCTTATCCATTTTTCTGAAGCATATTTTTCCTCTCCCTTTTCATCCAAGGTTGTGGTCAATGCCCTCCTGGGAGCCATCCCCTCCATCATGAATGTTCTGCTCGTCTGCCTCATCTTCTGGCTCATCTTCAGCATCATGGGAGTGAACCTCTTTGCTGGGAAGTTTGGGAAATGTGTCAATATGACAGATGAAAATTTAAAATTTGTGGTCAACATCACGAATAAAACAGACTGTGAGATGTATAACAACACTGGGGAAATATTCTGGGTCAATGTTAAAGTCAATTTTGATAATGTTGGCTCTGGCTACCTGGCTCTTCTTCAAGTGGTAAGTGCTGCTTGTGCTCAGTAGCCAGCCATTGTCAGATGGGCTTGACCTTTTGTTAATCCCTAATTCATCTCTGAGGGTGATGCAGGGAGTGGGATGTCCTGCAGCTTGCTCCCCCTTGTAGCTGGCAGTTCATGCACACAAATGGGAAAAGGGGAACAGATGAGACCCTGTCCTGACTTTCCAGGAGATAAAGGAACATCTGGTGGGCAAGTGCTGTTGCAGCCTCCAGCAGTTTCATGATCCTGGAGTCCATCTCAGAAGGAATTCTGGGGCAAATAGTGACCTTTCCTGTCAAAATGTGGGTTTATTCAGCCATGAGGGTTGCATGGCCTTTAGTGCCATGCTGATGAAGGGTTGCTCTGCCAGAATCCTAGGATAAAGTGTTCTGTCTCCCCATTGAGAGCTTTCATATCGTATGAGGCAGAGAATGCCACTCCCAGCAGCCAGAGCTGGGTGCTTTGTGCCTGTGAACATAGCAAATGCTCTTGCTGCAGTCAGTGTCATTGCAAATTATATGAAGACTTTCAAGGTCAAAGTTCAACACATTTTCCATAATCTCTCATTCCAGGCAACATTTAAGGGTTGGATGGACATCATGTATGCAGCAGTAGATTCACGAGAGGTCAGTCATTTCATTCATTCATTCATTCATTCATTCATGTTTTTTGAGAGTGTTGCTGCTTTCTGCAAATGCAGTATTCATTTTGCACTTCCACATCTGCTGTTTGTCAGTGCTAAGTACTACCAGTAATTATTTTTTGTCAGGTGATGTAAACATCTAATCTCCAAATGACTTATCATATCCTAAAGCTCCTCTGTTGCAACGGGGAAAGGGTTTCAGCTCTAGATCCACCCACTTAAACAAAACAAAGTGGTATGACTTAGTAAGGAAATAAATTGAAATGTAGAGGATGCCTTAATTTAATCTGGAATTCAAAGGAATAAAAGAATTTTTAAAGTATTTTCATATTACAATATTAGCAATATTATATATGAAAATATAAAATAATATATAAAATATGAAAATACTAATAATAGTATTGTCATTAGTTATCCATATCTAATATATGAAAATACTAATATTAGTATTTTCATATATTGATAAGTTTTTGTGTGTTTAAATGTTTTTCTTCTTTGTTCTTCAATTTGAAAAGTTATTTTTTCTTCTCCCAATTTTGTTTTTATTAATAATAGCCATCACAGAACTTTTTTGCTAAGAAGATAAAAAAGAGCAACAACATATCTAGGCCAAGAATTTTAATGGCAAGAGCTTGGAATTTGAATTCTAAATTGTTTGTTTGATTTTTCATGTACTGAAAACTTCACAGCTTCTGTTCTTATTGGAAGGAACTGCAATGGTGCTTCTGCAATGCCTGTGGAAATCATGTCAAAATATTCAAACAAAATGTTGTGTTATGCACTATTGGTATTTTTAAATTATACCACTTTTGTCACAATTAGCAGAAGGTCTGTAAATCTTCGTTTCTCCTGGAATCAGTTTTTGAGAGGAGCTTCAATATGAAGACTATTCTCAATTGGGCCCATGTTGCTGTATTGTTATTTCTCAAGTTGCTTCTCATTCTTGCAGAAAGATGATCAGCCAGTAATGGAGTACAGTCTCTATATGTATCTCTACTTTGTGAACTTCATCATCTTTGGGTCTTTTTTCACCCTGAACCTCTTTGTTGGTGTAATCATTGACAACTTCAACCAGCAAAAGAAAAAGATAAGTGTATTGGTTGTGCTTTACAGAACAAGGTCCTATACACGGAATCTAAAACTTTTATTGGCATTTACCAGACCATTAATAATTAAATTACAAGAAATAACTTTCTCCTTTCTTATTCCTCGTAACCTGAACACCTAGATCTTCCCCAAACATTTAAAAGCTCCTTAAAATTTCGCTCCTTTTGGGGAACTCCACATGACCAGAGACTCATTATTTAGAGTGTGCTCTGATGAGTGATTTGGATATTCAGCAAGCCCTGCATGAAAGCCCAGGGAAAAAATTCGATTTTCAGCAAGCCCAGGGAAAGATTTCATCCTGTCCATGTTTTTTGTTAGCATGCCTTTTGGGTCAGCTCAGTTTCACACCAAGACTTCTACTCTGTGAATGGCTGGTTTGTGCCACTGATTTTTTGGACACAGTTACATGATATGAAATAAGAGCCAGTAACAGCGAGATGTAAAAAAGGAAGGAATGTCAGTTTCCAGAATTTTAGACATTTTAAGTACAGTAGTTTTGCTCTTCACCAGATAACAGTGACATTTCTTTGTATACTTAGGTGGGGAAGATATTTTCATGACAGAAGAACAGAAAAAATATTACAATGCAATGAAAAAGTTGGGATCCAAGAAACCTCAAAAACCCATTCCAAGACCCTTGGTAACCAGAATTCTTCACTGGGAAAATGCATTGCAAAAATTCAATTTAATTCACTGGAAAGTGCAGTGAATATTCTTATTGTCTTTACATTGATACTCGCACGGTTCTCTAAAGTCAGTTCCACACCAACAAGTGGACTGAATTATGTTACAGGTTAAATATTTATTAAGTTCTCTGCATAAATATTATTGGGTTTTATATTCTTGGAAGTGATAAAACTTCAGGATGGGAAGGGATTTTTAATGTCATTGTAATACTCTGCCTTTCTCCAATTTCTCCAACTTCATTGCAGCTGAGTGACTTTGTGATATAAAAATTGGTAATATTGGAAACATGTATGGATGGGTACTCCTTATTTTCATAACTGATGTCAGAAGTATTCTTTTTCCCTTCTAGAACAGATACCAAGGTTTCCTTTTCAACATTGTAACATCCCAGATGTTTGATGTTGTCATCATGGGTCTCATCTGCCTCAATATGGTCGCAATGATGGTGGAAACGTACGAGCAAAGTGAAACACAGACAAACGTCCTCAGCAAAATCAATATGCTCTTTGTTACCATCTTCACTGCAGAATGTGTGCTGAAATTGCTGGCTCTGAGGCAGTACTATTTCTCAAATGCCTGGAACATATTTGATTTAGTTGTTGTTATTATGTCACTTGTTGGTAAGTAAAACTGTCTTGAAAATTCTTTACTATATAAATTATTATTCTTTTTGGAAAGAAAAAAATTAGTTAAAATTTATAACTGAAAATAATCATTTAAATGTATGTCGTAATACTATAAGGTCTCAAGGAAAAAATAAGCAAGCCCTCTCAAGATTATATTAAATAATATTAAATGAGATTCAAAACAATTACTTTAGTAAAAGTGTGTATATATTTTATAATGGTTCTTTAGAGTTTTTTTTCTCATCTGAAATACAGAATGAATAACTCACCATAGCAGTATCACGTTACATGATAATTTCCATTGTCACAGATTTAGTACCAGCTAAGAAATACTCAGATCAATTATTGGGTTTTTTCATCTGTGTTTTTGACAGATGACTGAAATATATAGAAAAATAGGAATACTAGAATATGTAGAGTGGGAAGACTGGAATTAGATTATAGCCTGTAGAATTCAGGCATTGCTGACTGACAATAAGGGTTCTCACTTTGTAACACAATAAAAAGATCACAAAAAATGTATTAGTTTTTACATGCAGAGATTGCAATGGAAGAATGGGGTAAAAAGCTCTGTTGCAAATTTGGGCTTCTTGCCAATGTAACTATTCCCAGGGCTAGTACTGCCCTAGCAAGAGGCATTTAGGGCAAGAAGGATATTTCAATTCTTTACTATGACTCATGTCTAGGGTAAGTAAGAGTCCAGTAAGACTATGGCTCTTCCTTGAGAAATTAGGTTTCTGGATTGTAAATACAGAAAAAATTATCCAAAACAGCTGCACTTAGAAAAGACAAGCCTCTTCTAATGTTACTAAGTGTCATTTATTTCATTCAAACAAAGAAAAAATAACATCCATGTGTCCCTGAATAAACCAAAAGCCGTTGTAGAGTGGCATGCACATCTTCTGTGTTGATCACTCTGTTTGCTTCTACATATCATGCCTATATTTAAATTACTTTGACATTGCATTATATCTTGTTTTCTTAGTTTAGCTTTGTAGTGCCAGTATTTGAAGACAAATGTAGAAGGTAACTTGAATCTGCTGAAGTATTCATGCAACCAGAGTCAAAGAAAACCATCAGTCATCAAGTGTCAACTGATACAGATATTTGAAGTTGTGCATAGAAAGTTTCTTGTCATCTTCTGTGCAACAGGGACTGTTCTCTGATGGCTGCAGAATGTAGCTCATAATTGCTAATTTAAACAACTATTATTTCAATTTAGCTTCTCCTAAAAGTTATTCTGGTGGGGCTTAGCAAACACACATGAGATATTTTTGAGCTGTGAATATATTATCATTCCAGCATCTTGACAAAGAAAAGTATTATATTCTAATGAGTTGTTATCTTCTCCTTTCAGCCTTACTGCTGTCCAACATTGGCAAAGCCTTTGAACATTTCTTACCACCCACACTCTTCAGAGTCATTCGCTTGGCTCGGATTGGCCGGATCCTGAGACTCATCCGGGGAGCCAAAGGAATTCGAACTCTGCTCTTTGCCTTAATGATGTCCCTTCCTGCTCTGTTCAACATTGGCCTCTTGCTGTTCCTTGTCATGTTCATTTATGCCATTTTTGGCATGGCTAACTTTGCCTATGTGAAGATGGAAGGTGGCATTGATGACATGTTCAACTTCCAAACCTTTGCTAACAGCATGCTCTGTCTCTTCCAAATCACCACGTCAGCTGGCTGGGATGGTCTTCTCAGCCCCATTTTAAACACTGGGCCACCATATTGTGATCCAATCATAAAGGATGAAGTGGGTGAATGTGGTAAACCTGCCATAGGTATTATTTATTTTGTAAGTTACATCATTATATCTTTTCTCATTGTTGTAAACATGTACATAGCCGTTATTATGGAGAACTTCAATGCTGCCACTGAGGAAAGTGCAGAGCCTCTAGGGGAAGATGACTTTGATATCTTTTATGAAATCTGGGAGAAGTTTGATCCTGAGGCAACTCAGTTCATAACTTTCTCTGCACTTTCAGACTTTGCAGATGCTCTGCCCAAGCCCTTGTGTGTACCAAAACCAAACAGAGTTGAGCTCGCAGCAATGGACCTGCCTGTGGTCAGCGGGGACAAGATACACTGCTTGGATATCTTGTTTGCTTTCACCAAGAGGGTGTTGGGAGATTCTGGAGAGATGGATACTCTGAAAGTACACATGGAGGAGAAATTCATGGCTGCCAATCCATCAAAACAATCCTATGAGCCAATATCCACTACGCTTAGCCTCAGGCAAGAGGAAGAGTCGGCCACGGTGATCCAGCGTGCCTACAGGAGCCACCTGCTCCAGCGCTCCCTCAAACAGGCTTCCTACCTTTACCAGCACAGAACTGGCAGCTCTGACACTCTGGGAGATGATGCTCCAGAGAAAGAAGGACTCATTGCATCTATGCTGCGTGCAAATTATGGCAGGGGTCCTAGCAGGTCTGAAACGTCGTCCTCAGTGTCCATCCCTCCGTCGTATGACAGTGTCACAAGAGAGAGTAGTGGCAATCTCGTGGTTGAGAATGGAGAAATAACGGGCAATCAACAATCTCCAGACTTTAAGTAGTTAATTGGCGACAAAGCTGTTAAGAATATTTTTAAATTTTCACAGAAGATGATATTATAAATACATGTCAGCAGAGGCAGCCTCCCTATGAAACCAGGTCTGCTGATTATGGCAGCTGAGAATTGTGGCCTTTGGCTCTGCTGTGTTCAGTTTTCTTCAATATTTTCCTATTCAGAGAAAGGTTTTGGATCTGTTTGATTGATGGCATCTCACTGCAAAGTGTGTCCCACAGTACCTGGGTGCTGTGACATGTTCACGGCAGTGACAGGCAACCTCAGCTGATATTTCCCCTGTACAGGAAGCAGAGAAAAGTCCAAGCACCAATGGATCTACTGGAGAACAGAAAATGAATGTCAATATGGGTATAAATTGAGGAATGGAAAGGAGCTAAAATTTATTCCATTCCTAATTGTTATTATCATTATAAACCTGTTTAGCAAATTGCTGATGATTTTTTAAATATTTTTTTTATGTTTGGGGACAGATGTGCCACAAACATAGACCCTGCATGATCCAAAAGTATTCCACAGTGTAGTGGACTTCCCATGTGATCAATTTACAGAATAAACCATGGCATGTACGTTATCATAGATGTGTTACTGAATTTTAATGAAATAATAAATACAACTCTTAGTCTTACAGAAGTCATACTGAGCAGAGAAAAACCTTGTTTATGTTTTGCCTGTGAGGGTTATTTTTTTAACCCAGTTTCCTCTGGCAGTGAGGTGAAAGCAGCTGTACCATCAATCACTCCATAAAAATTTGTGTTAATTGCATACTTTCCTCAAGCTTCTCCTAACAGTTGAGTTTTATGTTCAAGTTCATTCTTGACAATGTGGCAGAGAAGAGAAACACAAATAACACTGGCTGGAAATTGGTAATATCACTTCATCCACTCCCTTAGACACCACAAACCAAGGCGAGGGAGCTCCACATGGGACCCATCAGAGGTGTCCTTGGTCGTGGTGATGAACATCATCCATGGGCATGGATGTGTCTCTTTGGAGGTAGGAGCCTTTCTCCCTCCTCCCTGTGTTTCTCTGATGGGAGAACCAGCCTTCTCTCTCCTGCAAAGGTTAGAAGAAACCAAATTATGAGTAATGTAGGCAATTAGGAAATCTGGGTTGAAATACTTGGGTCTGGGGTTCACATAAACCTGAGGATGTAATACAAATTCTAAAATTCTACTTCTCATAGAGCTACATGTGCAGATGGGCTCTCGTGGTTTCTCATCTCACCGCTTTTTACTTATGAAGTCCTTTATCTTCATGTCCTTATACTTCTCAGAAAAACACATGCCCAAATACTACTTTTTGTCCTTTGTACATTTACTTTGGAGATACATGCAGCTGATGCACTTTGCTGTCTAAGGACTGTTGTGTTCCCCTTTGTCACATACTAGGTGTAGTCACAAATTACACCTGACATTTTAATTTCTTATGGACACTAACATCTTTAAGATGCCTTTTATGTTTTTAGTTGCAAGGTTGCAGCTCTGTGATCACTGTTGGGTTTGGCAGACTCTGGCAAGGCTCAGGTGAGCTTTTCCCTCCACACTGATTTCAGCCAGAAAAGAACCCAGTGATTGAGTGGGACCTGCTGTGCACTTGTTTGCAACCTGCAGCAAGTTTTCTTCTTTCTTCAATGCCCCTTCTCCCTGGTAGCAGTTATATTCTTGTGTTTTATGTTGCTTTCTTCTCCTGTCTTTTCCACCTCTTCAGATTGTGAGCTTTTTGGACAGAATTTCTCTTTTACTATGGATAATAAATTACATCTAATAATGAGACTTTGTTTTCAGTTAATATTGTCTGAAGACTGATGCAAATAAATAATATTTATAGTAACTTTTAGTTTCATCTGTGGTATTCCCTTAACTTCTCCCTAGCCATTCCTGAAATGGTAGCACCTTTAATTAGTTTTGACTAGTACTCCCTCAGATTTTAATGTAGATGCACAGTGAATCTGAGTTATACCAGAAAAGTCAACAGCTCTGTGCCTTTAGAACCCAGAGGCTCTATTCTTTCAAACAAAAAAATAAATCTAACAACTATAAAAGAATTAATGAAAATAAATAGATTCCTTTGGCTAAAATTATTTTTAACCACTTTCACAGCATATGAACAACCCCAGCTGAGGAGATGACTACATGGCACTGGTGGGATGGTGTTTCCCAGCTCCAGCCTGTTCAGTGTCAGCTTCCCAAGATGTGCAGGATGCTTTGAGGAGCAGTAATGAGCCACATGCATCATTCTCATGGATTTGGGGATCCAATGAACAGCCCTGGTATCACATCCTCCCAGGAGATTGCATTAAACACATCCATACCTAAATGTGGTGTGACTCATCTTTGCCAGTTTGTGTGCCAGGAAGAAGTATTTGTTTATTGTAAGAGCAGTTAATTGTTGGTCAGAATATGTACAAGCATCAATGACGTCCTTCTCTCTTGAAAGGCCACCCTGAAACGGAGCCAGAGCTCCACCAATGCAGGAGATCATCTGCCAAAGTTCATTTGGTACCCTAAGTGAATGGTTTGTTGGTGTAGGACATGAGAAATACCCTCTAGGATGAATTTTACCTTCTGCAGAAACTCTGAGTAAAGACGGTACTATTTTAGGGAAGATAGTTCCCTTGCCATGTACAGAATCAAAGAATAGGTTGGGTTGGGTTGGGTTGGGCTGGAAGGGACTTTAAAACAATCCAGTTCCACCCCCTGCCATGGCAGGGACACCTTCCACTATCCCAGGTTGCTCCAAGCCCCTTCTAACCTGGCGTTGGATATTTCCAGGGATCCAGGGGCAGCCACAGCTTCTCTGGGTACCTTGTGCCAGGGCATCATCATCTTTTTAGAAAAATATCTTATGTCAAAGATGAACCTGCCCTCTTTCAGTCTAAAACCCTGATAAAAAGTCTCCTTCCATCTTTCTTATAAACCCTCTTTATGTAATGAAAGGCCACAAGAAAATCTTCTAGGAGGCCCCAGTCATTTGGGAAATAAAATTCTGAATATAAGCATGGGAGTTAGAAAATGTGCCCTTAGAAATGAATAATCTTCCAAATCCTTCTGCTTTGCCTCTGAGCCTCTTAATTTTGGTTTCTGCAATATTCTTACAAGTATCATTCTTTCCTATTGTGGCAGTATGATATACATCCTTATTTCCAGATTAATTGCTTTCCTTTTTTGGTCATTCAGAGCAATATTTCATGTGATTTTAGTCATTTAATCCAGGCTACATTAACAGCCTGGTGTCTTCAACAGTTACATGTTCCATAAACTATAAATCACTTAAAATTTTACTCCAAATTATTGCATTTTTAAAGAGGTTATTAATACAGACAAAAAAAAAAAATTGAGACCTGAGAGCTTTTCCCCTTGACAGCCCATGAGAAACACAAGCTCAACAACATGATGTATTAATTTGTCCCTTTAATAGTGATGTGGAACAATAAATTTGTGAATGAATGACCTGAGAATTCAAGAAAATCTGTACTTCTCTGTAATGGTCTTCATTTTACCACCTAAAGCACACATATTTTTCATAGGAAATCAAAGTAATGGAAAATCCTTGAATAATTGCAAACCAGTCAACAGTGTTAAAGAGGGTGGGGAAAAAAAGAAACTGATTAATGAAAAGCTATTTTCTTCAGCAATATTTTCTTCAGGACCTGTAGCAAAAGCTAAACTGACTTTAGCATTGAGACTATCATTAATTGAACTACATGAATAATTTAGTTCAGTGTTTCTCAGCTCTTGAGCAAATTGATGGAGCTGCATAAAACTCCACTTGTGCTTGAAAGAAAAGCAACATTTTTTTCTCCTGTTCACTAGACATCTTTGCAATTCAACAGTAGTGAATTAAAACTATATCATGTGCTGGGAAGCAGTGCTAGGATGAATAATAATGTGTGATATAAGAAGTTTAGTGTTTTCAGCCTAGAAATAACAGCTGAGAGGATGCATCGTGACTTTCAGTAAATAAAGCAAGTGGGAAAATATGAGGAAGGGAGAAAAATGTTTAAAAGACAAACAGAATACTCAGGGGGAAATTAACTGGTAAATTTGAGGTGGTTTCTGTTCTTTGGAGTATTGATGATTTTAGCAAAATCCTGATTTTAGCAGAAGCAGAGAAGCCAGTTTGACTGGAAAGTAAACAGTTACAAGAGCTTTTCAAGGTGTTATGTGCCACAGCAATTTCAAGGGGATCTGTGATCCAGCAGTCCCCTTAGTTCCTGCTCAAAACTATCTGAATTTAATGAAATTAAGACTGGGATCTACATCTGGACAGGGAAACTTGTTGAATGCTTCCTCCTAGTGGTTTTCCATCAAAATGACATTTTCAATGTTAAAAAAAAAAAAAAAGAAAAAAAGTGGGGCCTCTGTCTCAAGTAATGAGAGTGAAACCTGAACAGATAAATAATTGTTAATACTGAAAAAGTATTAGCAGGAAGCAGAGAGCTTACAGGTAGGGGGAGGAGGGTTGTGCTTAACAAAAGCTGCAGTTTAAAGGTCAGAAAACAAAATGAGTGAGAATTTCCAGTGTAAAAAAGAATGAGACCATGAATAAGAAGCTGAAGCAGGGACAAGTGAATCATTGGCTATATAAGAAAGAAGAAAAAGTAAAGAGGATGTGAGTTTGGTGTAAAATGGGGCAGGGATGAGGGTTTGGTTTACTTTAAAGTTTATCTGTCTATCTATATATATCAGGTACATAATCTCCTTAAATTTTGGTGAAGACTATTGTCAATCTAGGATTATATTTTCTTTGGCAAACAAGAAGTGTTTGAATGGAAATGCGAGTAAATCCATGGATGGACACAGAAGGGAATTAAAACAACGGAGCTGGAGTCCAGAACAACCCCTTTGCAAAAATTCTGTTGAGAACTGGCACGTGAACCTGCAGATCTCTCTCTCTAAGGATTTTGTGAGAACCTGTCAAATCAGGAAAGGTTGCAGGAGAGAAAAAATCCACAAAATCCAACCTAAATGTAATGCTTGCATTAGAAAAGGAGGCAACAAGCAGCTCAAGCAGAGATTTGCTGATCTAAACTAAGTATATTGCAGGGCTGGGGGGCACATTTTAGAGAGGAAACAATCAAAGATTTGAAGGAAAGTGGAAAATTTATTTTAAAAATATTTGAAATGTGTTTTCTAAGAAATAAGAATGTGGCAAATCTTATCCCTTGGTATCCTGAGAGAATGTAAGGGGGCAGAGCATGAAGGGCTCTACTGGGGGCCATATGGGGACACTTGCTTTCAGGGGATGGGAACAGCAGATCCCTGTGTGTGGGGGTTCCAATCATTGGTTTTTCTGGGTCTGGATTGAAGGCACTGGAGACAATAGTTCATGTTTGGACTCAGGTGTTTATTATTTCTTATCAGTCTCACTACTATGAGTTTGGCAGCTTTTCATTAGAAGGCACAAAATGGCCAACAATCTCTTGTTCCAAAGTCTTCTAAGACTAAACTATCCAATGAAGAACTGACACCTGGATTATTTTCCCTTTTAACCCAATAACTGATCCCAGAGAGTTCCCAATGGGGACTTTTCTGCCCAATTACAAAATGCCACCCAAACCCACGGAGAAGGAGGAAGAAGAAGCATGAAGAAGAAACCCAGGACAACTCCCTGTGCCCTTCATCTTGCTTCCACTCACAACATACTAAAATCCCAAAACATAAATTTCCCACCAAGTGATGCACCTATACTGCTCTCTATAATCTATTTCACACTTTTGTGGATTCCAGTCTATCTTGAAGTCTGGGAAACTTTCTCCATGAATGAGGGTCAAAGTCAGTGCTGCCCTGGGGGTCAGGGCACCCCAGAGCAGACACAGAAATATTCCCAGTTTCCACACCTGTGGAGACCCTGGTCAGCTACTGGAGCAGAAGGGCTGGGATGTGTAATGTGATGCAATCCTGAAACACAGAAATTAAATGAGTCTCTGTCAGCTCAGACACAACCCATGGGGGGGTAGGTGGTGCTGAGGTAGAGGAGGCACTGGTGAGGCTGCACCTCTGCACACACTGGTACGAGATGGTCAAGGAAGATTTATATGAACCAAACAAGATTTAAAGGGTTTCTACAACAGACAGGAAATTAGAGAGCCTGTAGAAAGAAAATTGGAATCCTGGTTTCTTCAATCCTGCAAAACGAAAGTCGAGAAATGTGACTGTTCCTGAGAGAGCAATGAATGTGAGGGTTAAAGCAGAATATTAAGCAAGGTTTATTTGGAACAGTCTGCATCAACCACCCTCCCTCCAAAGCCTATGAGAGGGTGCAATTTGCAGTTTTCCTGTGGTGAGTTTTCCCTGTGAAAGCTTGCCATGATCCCATGGCTATGGACCAGGCCTCTTGCACACAGGAAGATGCACATGGAAAATTTGTCATTTGGACCCTGTTGGTTGTAAAGCACAAGTTTCCTCACAACAGCAAGATCCAATAATCCAATATGTGTTTTCTTATTCCATCAAGTTGATTGAGATGGTCCCTAACTGAGACTTTATATATTTATATATTTTGGGAGAGTAACACCAGAAAATGGAAAGGTGTTTTCCATGTTTTCGCTGAAAGGAACTGGAAAAGGATGGTCAGTGCTGACAAATATCTTAAAGGTGGGCTTGGTTTTATTTGACTAAAGTCATTTGTTCTGCTGGGGTTCCAGCTCTTGACCTGAGGACATCAAGGAGAATGTTTTCCAATTTATTTCTCAGTTAATCAGCCTCACAGTTAAAGCTTACCTCTTCATTTAAATTAGCTTGACTTTAGTCACTGGTTCTTGATACACCTTTAATGCTACAATAAAATTTTATTTAGTACCTTCAATGAAAATGTCACTATTACCTCTGTATTTATTATTCTCATGTGAGTGGAAGGAGCTCTTAAAACCTCTCACACAGGCATTTTCTCAACAATCAAGCACCGTTTTGGCTCTTGCCAACATCTTCCTAATCTGGCAAACCAATAACACAGCTGAGTTTGGCATGGTTGTTATAGCCAGGATGGTATGCAGCCAATATTCACCTCCTTGGGTGGGGCTGAAGAACAGGATCCATCAGCTGGGAGCTTAATTGGATGTGCCAAGGAAAGGGTTAACATGCTCATCCATCAGGCAACAGCTGAAAGGGATAAACAATCAGGAAACAAACTATTTATAAGGCAGGAGAGGAGTGGGTAGGTTAGTTGTATTTGAGTGGTGATTTGTTTTGGTTTTTGTCTGGGGGTTTTTGTTTGTTTGGGGGTTTTTGTTTGTTTGGGGTTGGTGGGATTTTTTTGATGTTTTTGTGGATTTTTTTATATTTTGTTTTTGGGCTGATTGTTTGGGGTTTTTTGTTGTTGTTTCCTTGTTTTTTAATTTTTGGGGGAGAGAATGCTGGTGGCTTTTGTTTGTTTGTTTGGTTCTTGTTGTCGGAATAAGGATTAGCGTTTGTTGGTACTTGTGCTCTGAACCAGTAATAGCATTCATATCTAACAAGGTAGCAGTGCAGACATAGGAATATTTCTCTATTTTTAGAGACATTATTGCTGTGTTTGTTGAAAGCCAGGCTTTCTATGTCTGTAGACTTGATGAGTTTATCCTTGATTCTTTATTTTTTTTCTAAAGGAATGGCTGCATTTGTTTGCCTATTTTATGGGACAGGTTTTGTTGTTGTACTTTTCTATCTGAGGTGTGAAAAGACACATTTGGAGTTGTGGTATGTTTTTGGGGTGGGTCTGAAAGAAGTGATTTTCCTGTTTCCATCTTTACTAGAAAAGTAGCTAAATAGTGTAAAAGAGAATGGGGCCTGTTGTCACTGCATTCAGAAGTTCTTGCCTGTGTCTCACCTGTTTGCTCTTCAACTTTTACTTTACTTTAAACTATGTAGAAATTAGCTTTTGTTTGTCCTTTTTGTTTTTTCTATATGAACATGAGTACAGAAAGGGCTAAGGAGTGAAAATCAGTTAGGAGAAGCAGTATGTGAGAATTAAAAAGTGGTGGGAAGTCCCTTTCCAGCTTCCATTCTTGCTGTTGGACTTCACAATGCTCTGAAAAGAGGGGGCTGTTGCAGTCTCCCAACTCTTTTGGAGACCAGAGTCAAATGTTAGGATTTTGTGTTATTTTCTGTGGATGGCTGTGTTTGTGCTGAGTACAACAATTCCCCCCAGAAATCTGGCAGAAGTCCTAATCCTATCCCATTTGCAGCCCCTCCCAAATCAATGCTTGAAAATAGATGAAAGAGTAAATAAAATAAACTCTCTCTCTGAGAGAGCACTCAAATATTGCAGAGGAGGAAAAGAATTGGACTTTGCTCGATGCTGAGCACATTCAACACCCAGTCAGGGTCTGACCCTGCACTCAGAGGGCTCAGCTTGGAAAAGCAAGATGTGGTGGCTTAGTGTGGCATTGATGTACTTCAATGGGACATTTCCAGTCAAGGGCATCTGGTTCTTAAGGGCTCTCTTTGTCAGAGGAAGGATATTGCATTAAAGATGAAATACGAAGAGCTGATGGCCTTGAGTAGTTACAGGCTTGTATAAAATCTTCTCCAAAGAGGTAAAAAAAATATTTGAAAGACTCCTGGTTGATTGGAGAACCCGGTGACTTCAGTGTAACTTTTCTCAGGAGGTAACTGGGTCTGCTGCATTAGCTACCAGATCTAGCCTAGTCTAAAACTACTTTCTGCATAGAGATGAGGGAGAAATTGGTGGTGGGATGTTATGGAAATATAAAAATAGGAGTTGGGAGCAAGGAGAGGGTGAGGAGTTTGCAGGCTGCTGGCAAACAGACCAAAGGGAGAAGCAGAAAGCCCAAAGATGTGATGGTTTATGTGTGACTCTTCACCTCTCAGACAGAATATGTAGCTGGTGAATTGTGCTGATTTTTGCTTGGGGAGAGTTAATTGTCTTCACAGTAACTAGTATGGGACTAAGTTTTAGATGTGCTGAACACAGTGTTGGCAATCAAGAGATGCTTTGGCTATTGCTGAGCAGCACCTGTACAGCACCAAGGCCTTCTCTGCTTGTACTGTCACACTGCTGAGGGGCCTGGGGGTCCATGACAAGTTAGGAGGGGACACGGCTGGGACATCTGACCCCCATTGACCAGAGATATTCTACACCACGTGATATTATGGTCACTAAATAAAATGGGGGGATGTTTGGGGTGATGGCATTTGTCTTCCCAATTCATCACTATGTGTGATTGGGCCCTGCTCTCCTGAAGATGGCTGAACGCCTGCCTGTGGAAGTGTTGAATGAATTCCTTGTTTTGCTTTGTTTATGTGTGTGGGTTTTGCTTTATCTTTTAAGCTGTCTTTATATCCACCCATGAGTTTTCTCATTTTTTCTCTTCTGATTCTCTCCCTGATCCTGCTGGTAGAGGAGTGACTGAGTGGCTGCCTGGGATTAAACCACAACAGACTTTTTGTCATGCTCAATGTGCAGCTCGAAGGGTTAGAGACAATGAGAGATTTGATTGAAATGTGCTAGATTGATTTAATAGCTGTTATTGCCATTTAGCTATTAATTGGCAGGCTCCTGTGCTTGCCATGGGCTCACTTGTGCATTAGAGCCTCATTAGTGGCTCCTTTTTACAATTGCTGGTCAAGGTACTCTGCTGTTCCTGGGCACATATCGATAAGAGCCCTGGTGATGATAACAGCCCTGCCTGGGCTGGCAGATGGCCAGGGCACCATTGGTGTCTCTGTGCTGCTGAGCTGGACAGGCTGGGACTCCCAAGAGTGAGCTCCAGCCAAAGGGGCTGTGGACTGTGGATGAGCCCATGCTGGAGCAGGTTAATGCCTGAAGGAGGCTGTGGTCCTGTGGAGATCATCACACTTGTGAAGAACTGCAGCCTGTGGGCAGGATCTCTGCTGGAGAAGTTTGTGGGGAGCTGTTTCCCATGGGTGGAACACCATTCTGGAGGAGGAGAAGCAGAGATGCTCCTGAAACCTGTGGTGAAGATGATGGTGAGGAGCAGCTCCCTGCAGCTGTGGAGGACTATGCATGTTACAGGAATCACTGTACCGGGAGCCACATGGACCAGTGGAGGAAAGGCATTAAAACAAGCAGTGAAAGAGCAGAGTGATCTGGCCTGAGATGGGTTTGGTGCCCAATAACAGCACAACACTCCATTCCTCCTATCCTGAGTGGCCACTGTGACTGGTGGAGACCAAAGTAAGGGACTAAATGAACACAAAGAACATTTTGTTGCAGACCTTGTTAAGAAAACTACTCTGACCATTGATGAGACTCTCTGGCCCATACTCCCACCACCAGAGGCTTTAACTCCTGGGACTGAAGCCTCTTCACAGTAGAGAGCTCCAGTGATATGATGGGGGCTCTGCTTGGCTCCCTACACACCCTTCTCATGTGCATTCAGACCAGGTTTCAGGCCCTTTGTGTGAAGGATTGAAAGTTCATGACCCTTTTTCTTGGGCTCTGGTCATTTGATACCTCATCTATTTATTGCTTTGAAGGACGGGAAGGAAAGTCAAAGTTAAGTCAAGGACTAAAAGAAAACAAAGAATTTTTTGTGGCCGACCTTTTTAAGGAAACTACTCTGACCATTGCTGAGACTCTCTGGCCCATATTCCCACCACCAGAGGCTTTTACTGCTGGGACTGAGGCTTCACAGCAGAAGTCTCCAGTGAGATGATGGGGGCTGTGCTTAGCTGCCTACACACTCTTCTCACATGCGTTTTGGACCAGGTTTCGTGCCCTTTATGAGAAGGATTGGGAGTTCATGACCTCTTTTCTTGGGCTCTGGTCATTCAGATACCTCATCAGTTTATTGCTTTAAAGGATGGGAAGTTAAGGTTAAGTCAAGGAATAAATGAACACAAAGAACCTTTTGTTGCAGACCTTGTGACGAAAACTACTCTGACCATTGCTGAGACTCTGCCTACATTCCTACCACCAGAGGCTTTTACTGCTGGGACTGAGGCATCTTCACAGCAGAAGTCTCCAGTGAGATGATGGGGGCTCTGCTTGGCTGCCTACATACCCTTCTCACATGCATTTGGACCAGGTTTCATGTCCTTTATGAGAAGGATTGGAAGTTCATGACCTCTTGTCATTCAGATACCTCATGTGTTTATTGCTTTGAAGGATGGGAAAGGAAGTTAAGGTTACTTGTGTTGAGTATTTTATCACCTGAACATGATGCCAATGATATGGAACAAGGGGTGGAATGTGCTGTGTTTGCCTGGGGCAACTTTTCTTCATGGTAACTACTATGGGACTATTTGGATTTGTGCTGGAAACTGGTTTTGTAATATGGAGATGTTTTTGTTATTGCTGAGCAGGGCTTGCACAGACCCAAGGCCTTTTCTGCTTCTCAGAGAGCCTTACTGGTGAGGGAAGTGGGAAAACTGGGAGGTGACACAGCCAGGACAGTTGACCCTAACTGACCAAGGGGTTCCAGACCATATGACATCATGCTCAGTGTATAAAGTGGGGGGAATAAAGAATAATGGAGGGGGGGGATAGTGAGTGGGATGATTTTTGTCTTTTTAAGTGAATTATGTGTGATGGAGCCCTGCTTTCTTGGGTATCACTGAACATCTGCCTGCCCATGGGGAGTGTAGAATTAATTCCTTGTTTTGCTTCGCTTGTGTGTGTGGCTCTTGTTTTTTTCTCTTATATTGTCTTTATCACAACCCAATTCTGTTCTTCCAATTCTCTCTCTGGTACCACTGGTAGGGGAGTGAACAAGTGGCTGTGTGATCCTTACTTTGTCCCTCCCTCTCCTCTCCCTAATAACAAGCATAAGAGCAAATGGCCTCAAGTTGCATCAGGGTAGGTTTAGATTGGATATTTGGAGAAATTCCTTCACAAAAGGGGCATTCAGAGGTTGGGACACATTGCCCAGAGAAGTGGTGAAGTCACCATCATTTGGAAGGGTTTGAAAAATATGTGCATATGGCATGTAGGGACAGGGTTTAGTGGTGGACCTGGCAGTATCAGGTTAATAGCTGCTGGGCTTGATGATCCTGGAGGTCTTTTCCTGCCTAAATGATTCTTTGCACTATCAGACTAAGAGTTTCAGAGCTACAAGAGCTCAAGCACAGGCCTCCTGTCCATCTGGAGTTCCTTAGGCTGATCAGCTTGAAGATGCTGAAAAAATAATAATGATAGTTGTCTAATCTCTGAATTCAGTCGTAGAATCACAGAACCATTAATGTTGGAAAAGTCCTCTAAGATCATGGAGTCCAACTGACCCACAATCATTTCCCTGGCTGTCCTCATGCTGACCTCTTTTCAGAAGAAAATATTGTCACACCTTTATGCTCTGTGGGTATAAAGGTGTGACAATAAAATAACATGGGTAGTCAGAGCTGAGTAGACTACAAGCCCTGGATTTAGAACTTAATTTAAGGATGAAAGGATCAATGAGAAGCACTTGAGAAAGAAGCACCACATCATCTTTGTCCTTCAGTGCCCTTACAGGAAACTATAAGAAAAGGAACAGGAGAGGAGCACAGTTTAATTTGCCTCAGATTGGTCAGGTTTCTTTAGAAATTCTGAGTCACTTAACCACTTGTGACCACAATTTGCCCAAGATCTGACCTATGTGAGCATCAACAGCCTAGAGCAGTCCCAAGGAAGTCCCCAGGCCTGTTTCTGTGCTGAAAAACATTGTGGCCATTATTGCTTAGGTCTTTGTACCCTAAGCACTTCCCAGAAGCTGAAATGGTGGAGTCTGAATGCAAACTAATAGGCACTGAAATTAATAAAGAGATTCAAATTAAAGAATAAAAAGGAAATGGTTCATGACTCATGTAAAATATTAAGTAAATGTAGTGGAAGGAAGTTTGCCTTTAATTAGTGTTAAAATGGAGCAGGGAGGGCATGATGGAAAAAAGAGGGTTCAGGGTATTAAATTCAGAAAATTATCACTTGGAGTTTCCCTGCAGTCCTTGTGGGGATTTTCTTGTTAGCTGTGCCTCAAAGATGCTTCTCAAGGCTTGTTTCTAACTACAGGTTGCAGGTGTTGGAAACCAATCAATCAGCCAGCTTACTCTGACTGTGTCAGAGATGCTTTTAGTTCTGGTGTTCTGTTAGGTGGAAGAGGGTAAAAAGATTTTTGTGTCTTGAAGTCATGTTTTTGGCACAAAAAGGAGGGAATAAATTTGGACTTTACACTTTGCAAAGGCTCAGAGTGTGACATTCCCTTTTAGGAGGCTTTATGTGATATAGGAAAACGGGGTGCTTGGATATCTTTGCTTCCTCCAAAAAGCACAGAAAGCTTTTCTGGAAACTCAAGCTAATCAGGAAACCTCATGTAAATGGTTTTCCTCTCTCAGTGAAGCTGTGTTCCTCTGCTCTCTGAACTGCCTAATAACCAAAATATTTGTGCTGGCCACAGGTGGCAAAAGCATGGTAATGGGTCATAATTCAGTTCAGCCCAGCATAACCTCCTTTCCCCTATAAATTAAAATGCAGCTGTCCTCTGGTTAGACATAAAGTGGCCTAATTTTGGAGGGATTGAGAGGTGAGCCATTTCAGGGAGAGGCAAATTAATTTTAATGATGTGAGCTGTTATGTCTATCAGAGCATTGAATGCCTTCTTTACACTTGGACACAGTCGTTGACAGAGGCACTGCCAGCCTGTAAATTTTTTTTTCTCCCCCATTAAATTAGATAAGCTCACTTTAGGGTTCTATCTTTGAGTCGGATTGAACAAATGTAGCAATTTATCCAGGCGTTACAGGATTTCCCTGTGGATGCTTGATGAGAGCTGCTCCACGAGGATGATACACTTAATTAACAGGCAGAAGCTGAAGACTGATACAGATGTATCCTGACACAGCAGCTGGGTTTGTGTCAGGGTCTCTCTGCTTACTGCAAGTGAAGTGGGGGGATGAGGAGGAATCAGGGCTCTCATTAGAGGGAGGAATAAACCCAGATCCCAGAGTGTGTTATACAATGAAGTTTTAACACCATTCCCTGCTGTGATTCAGTGTGGGATCCACACAGGGTGTTTGGCAGAGTGGGTTGATCTTGTTTATTCCTTAGCATGGTGTGGTAGGGTCCCAGCCCTGCTGGTTTGGTTATTCCCTCTCAGTGAGGCTGGAAAACCATCAGTGAAGGGAATTTGTGGGCATCCTCCTTGAGGGGAAATCAATATGGGGTCTCCAAACCTCTTTTGTTTGGATAATAAAAGAGCAATGTATTGGTGATTGCCCTTTTTTTCATCCCACATGCCCCCAAATCTCCCATCTTTGGGCAGGAAAACCCCTTCACACCCTCTCCCTTTATTTCAAAGGGAATTAAAACAAATGACAGTATTTTTCTTTCCCAGTAGAGGGAAGTGTTGGCTAAACTGAATTTTATGCACTGCAGCCTCATGGCACCTCACGCTAAAGGAGCTGCTCTCAGCACTTATCCCAGGTAGTAAAAGGGTTTATAAAAAGTCAAAGTCTGTGGAAAGCAAAAGCACTTCACTGAGTGCAAGCAAGGTGGGAGGGCATGGAGAAACCTTTCAAACTGTAAAGGAAAACACTACTTCTTTTTTTTTTTTCAAATTGAATTTTGCAAGAAAAAAACACTTAACCTTTTTCTAACTTGTTTCAATAAAAAAAAAAATACACAATACATTTTAAACTAAACCTTTTTCCCAAGCTCAGGCTTTCATGAACTGCATGTTTTTTAGACTCTTTATTTCCTTAAAAAGGCAGTTACAAATGTCATTGGGATAAAAGAAAGTTTCTATGAACATTTTTGGGAGAACAAATGGATTTTTGCAACCAGCCCTGCTGTCTATAACCCCTTTAAGAATGCAGTGCTCACTTTGTGGGGAAAAAGGCATTTTTAAGGGAGAAGTGAAGAGAAAGATGACACCAACTGATCTCCCATAGTATTTTTTTTTGCTGCTGGTACTTACTCCCACCTGACATGCACATTTATTAGATTTCTGCTGACTTGCCTGAACTTTTTCAGACATTCAGTAAGCCAGCATTACCTGACTGCTTCTTGTAGAGGGGAAGATTTTGGCAAGGCAGAACAAGTTTAACAAATTTTTCTCTCTGATCAGCCTGTCTATTGGGCTCCAATTAGCATTGCTACTTCATAATTAGTGTTTGCACTATGAGGTCTCCTGTGCCAAGGGTGTTCCCCCATTTGCTGTTGGATTTGGAGATGCTGATTTCATGGTGGGCTCATGGCTTACATTTCTGTGTCTTCTGAAGGGAGGCAATTTCAAAAGAGGAACCCAAAGAGCACGGAAATGCTTGAAAAGTGGGGGAAAGGATTCTTTTTTTGGGGGGTAGAAAATGGAGGGACTGTAGTAGTCCTGCTCCTGGCATGGAAAAAATTTTAAAGGTGGCTTTTTTTCTCTTGTATTTCTTCCTACCTTTTATTAATCTGATTTATTCCCTTTGTAAATATTGCTGTTTTTTTCTATAAGCTGAGTTCAGACTGAGCTGATTTCATTATCACAGGATTGAGGATTTTCTAGTATTATGAGTAATTTCTGTATTTGTAAAGACACATGAAACAGATGGGTCATCCTGGTGCTTCAATGAGGTTTTAACAGTGTTTCCTCCCCCTGTAAAAAAAAGCAGTAGGGTTAAAAATTGACAGAAGAATTCTCTTATGGACTGCAAAAGAAAGACAAGAGATTATTCAGGAGCAGTGTATGGGACATTAGGTGGAATTTTGTGGCTTTTCCCTCCTTTTCCTGGCTGTGTTACTAAATCTATGACACTGAGATGCTGCTTGTTCTTCACCTTGAGATCACTGCTATTGCAGCTCTGAAGGAAGAAGGGAGGACAGAGGATTTACATTCATGAATTGTGAGTGGAGTAAGAATGGGATGGAAGAGAATATAAAAAATATTTCCATATATAATAGTATAAAATTTTTATTTTATGTAAAATAAAATATAAAATTTATTTAATAATACAGTAGAAATGTTTCACACAAAATATAAATATATAATATAAAGATATATATATTTATATAAAATAAGAATTCCCTCAAACTTTTTATTCAGCCCTCAAACCCACACCAGCACCTGTTGTGTCATCAGCACAGAGCACAATGCTGCAGTCTGTGAATCACAGAGGCTGGAAAAGACCTCCAAGATCATTGAGTCCAACCATTAAATTTACTCCTCCTTCACAGCAAGCAGTAGTAGGTTCATGTCTATTCTCTGTATAAGCCTAACTATCTCACAATAATATTTTTTAGCTGTTCGGGGCAAGAAATGCCATTTTTTGATGTTGTGACTCCATGATAGGAGTTTCTGAGGGTCTGAATACCCCCATCAGGGATGCTGGTTCTGCTGCCCAAGAACTGGGAGAGTTTCTGCTTGCAGAGAGCACTGACGGGCTGGTGGCCACCCCAGTGTGGAGGATTTCCAGCAGAGCTTTGCAGCTGGGATGAGCAGAGTGACCCCAGCAGCCATCCTTGCACAGCTTTCTCACTCTGGTGTTAATTCTGTTTTTGGTTGAATTTAAATAGGATGTTGGAAATCCACTAAATATCACTGAAAAGATGTTATTGCTCTTATAATTTAGAGGTATCCTGCAGAGATGTGTTGGCACAGTGGCTGAGATGCTAAGGACTCACAATTTGCCTTTATGGGGTTGAAGATGTGCCCACCCCATAATCTCTCTTTGTCATCATGAGAACCTGCTTCCCTTTGAGCAGCCACCCTTCAGCCTCATGTAGAGAGGTTAACTTTTGAGGATTTGTCTTTTGCCTCTCACATCTTTCTGTGCTGCTCTAAGATTTCACAGGCTCTGTTCCCCAGGTCCATCTTTTTCTGCCTTTTTTGGTCTTCATTCCCTTCCATCTCCCATTGTTTGTAATCTTTTTCCAGTCTCTAGCTTCCACTCCCTCTTCTCAGTTCCTTCTCTCTTCTTCCTCACCCAGCTCTTCCCTATGATGCACTCAATTTCCTGCATTTCCAGAATCTTTGCATATTTTGAATCCCTCAGTCAATAATTCCCTTGAGCATGAGCTTGTCCTTGAGTTCCTGAGCTCTTCCTCAGTTATCCACTCTTCTTAAGTGAACAATTGCCCTCCCAGAGCCACTGCAGCCCCTCAGTTTTTTCCCCTCAATGATCTGCTCTTTTCCCAGCACCTTTCCCCACCCTGACCTGCTATCACCTGAGTATTTGTTACAGCTCCACACTCTCTCCAGAGTGGCAACAGAAACTTCCCAACACATCACTGAGGCAGTAAAGAAATGCCAGCCTCTCTTTAGTTTTACCTCAGTAATTTGAGGGGTTTTTCAGAAGTTTCTTTCACTTTTACTACCCTGAACACTTCACGTGGCTGAAAAATCCTACTGCTCTCTTCACCTAAATCCATCTGTCTATGATCTTCCCAGTCACTGTTGGGCAGCCTATTTTGGGTGAAAGCTGCTGTTCTCACTCACTGGAATCACTGTGCTGTAACCATGATCCAGGGAGCTGTTCCTGGAGGCCGGGAAGCTCTGGGTCAGGCAGCTGCAGGTGCTCACTCCCACTTGATGTGCTCATTTATGAAGTTTTGGGAGGATCAGGATTTGGTTGGGAGTGATCAGAGTGTCCAGCTTTGGCACTGTTCACACCTCCCTGTGTGTCCTGAGGGATCCCTTGCTGTGTCCTGCTGCCAGTGCCTCTCCTCTGTCCCCAAGCCCTGATTAAACCCTCTCTCTCTCCAAGGCCCCCATGGCACCCCAGTCGTATTCATCCCACCTCACTCCTTAGACCATGGCACCAGCTGTGACGCTTGGGGACAGGGCTTAGTGGCAGATTTGGCCATGCTGGTTTCAGAGTTGGACTTGATGCTCTTGGAGGTATTTTTGACTCTATGACAATATTGCTCCCTCACACATTTCCCACTGCCAAACTAAACAAGTCTATGACTAGCAGTCCATCATCCCGTTTCACTGTGCCATTTTTCATCCCTTTCTTCTCAGTCCTTCTCATCCTTCTTTCCTCCCCCCTTTTCTGTCATAATTTTTCCTTCCCTGCCTGTCCCTCCGCCTCGCTCCGCTCCCGGCCTGCTCCCGCCGCCTCCCCGCCATTTCCCCTCACGCCGTGCCCCACCGCCGGCAGGGGGCGCTGCGGGCCCGCCCCGGCCGCGCTCGGCGGGGCGGGCGGCGCCTCCCCTCCCTCAGTCCCTCCATCCCTCCCTCCTTCCTTCCCTCTATCCCTCCCTCCATCCCTCCCCACTCCCCCCCGCCGCCCGCCCGCTCGGCCGGGGCTACGCTGGCTCCGCTCCGCTCCCGCGGCAGCCGCACAGACGGCGCGGCGGCTCCGAGCCATGCGCGCTCGGCGGCGGGCGGGCACCGCGCTCCGCGCACGGCAGCCGGGCCTTTGCTCCCCGCGGGACGGGACCGCTCGCGGACTAAAACTCTGTGGATACAATGAAGTGGCTCTGGGACTCTTGGTGGTTTAGCAGGAAAAATTAAATAAACCAATGTAAGTTTCTCTCTTTTTATTTTGTTCCGTTTGTTGGTTTGCTTGGTAATAAAATGATAATAATAAAAAGGAAAGAAACGGAAAGGATGCCCGGTTCAGAGCGTGTCGTGGAGGAGGAATGAGCAGTGCCGGGGTTTTCCCTTCCCCAAAGTTTCCCTGGTGGCTGCACCGGCACCGCGACCGTCCCGTCCGAGCAGGGCAGAGAGAGGGACCGGGGGCTGGAGCCAGAGGGAAGTTGGCACAGCAAAGCTTGTGCTGGGCTGTAGAAGCAGAGGATATAGAATTATATAGATAGAAATGCATATTGCTGTTTAAAGGTAGTTCTGGCAGAGATTCGCTTTAGTTTCCATCTTGCTTCCGCACCCAGAAGTGCCGGGAAGAGCCAGCAAGACAGAAAATACTCTGCAATTGTTCAGTTGATGTTATCCGGTGTCAGATCTGTGTGAGTGGAAATGTAGTGGCAGGTATTGAAGGGAAGAAATGAGCTGGAATGGTCATTTCTGTGGCGGCAGGGGAAGTGTATCGTTCTTCTGTATGGCAAGGGTGTTACTGGTATTACTTGTAAGAACTGACATGTTTTAAGTGTGTTTCTTAATGCCACCTCGCACCTGTTTGTAGAACACCTTGGCTTAAAAAATTTGGAGTCACAAATTAAAAACTTGACTTGACTCATGTAAATAAAAGCAATTCGGGGAGAGCTGTGCTGCACTCCAGCAAGGTGATAATGATTTTATCAAGGCAGCCCTGAGGGGAACAGTGACATACTGGGAGCACCGTGAGAGAGAACAAAAGCTAAATTAAAGCAAAACTTATGCAACCGAAGCGTGGCTGCAATGGGAATAAATCAGACCTTTCAACTCTATTTTTCTTGGAGATTTGGGTGAGGAGGTGGGGATGAGCTTCCAAAAAGTGAATGAGCACACGAGCCAGGCACATCTATGGCAACAGGTCCCGTTTGGCCATGCAGAGGGTGAGCTGAGCCTTGGGAGTGCTTGAGCCGAGCTTTTCCAGTCACAGCGGGGCAGAGGCTGCTCCTGCAGACGAGCCTTGGATCCGGAGTTGGTGCCCCCGATTTCTGCCACTGCCGGGCTGGAGAGCAGCTCTCCCCAAAACACAGGGTGGATGGTGGAATAAACACGGTGATTCAAAGAGGATTTGTCAATACTAAAAATAAACAGGCCCGCAGATGTGTCCTAGAGGGTCATGTCCAGGCACGGCATTTTCGGGGCCAATGAGCCGATTTCGGCGATTTTCCGTCTGTGTGTCCTGTCCAAGGTGCTGAAGTTCATTTTGCTGCAATTTCCCAGGATTTCAGGGTTTGGCAGAAGTGGTCTTGGAGGCTTCCGGTTGTCTTAAACCGGCGAGGGGGTTCCCCCCCGGGTGGCATGAAGAAAAAGCAGGGATGTGTTTCCAGACACGTATATTTGATCCGTGCTTTTGGCGTGGGGAAGCAGACCAGGTGGAGACGCAGATGGATCCGGCAGATCCCATAAGCTTGTGGTGGCAGAGAATTGGAAAGGTCAGAGCTGTGAGACAGTGAGGAGTGAAACCCTCTGATTCGAATGGACCAAGAAAGTGGTGATTTTGGATGTGTTACTTCTGCTGGTTTGGGTGCATTGCCTTGATGAGACACTGTTCCAAAAAGTTGAGGAGAGCCCAGTGTCAGGATGGGAATGGTACAGCTGGATTTGGAGTGATGTCCACTGGTTTTATTAATGTTTTTTTAAACTGGTGTAGCCTTTTCAAGTGGCAAGTGTGGTTAACAAAAAGCTTCAGAGACAGAGGGTCCTTAATAAAAAATATCATGTCTTTTTGGGGCAAATGTCTCAACATGTAAGCAATGGAAGTTGTGGTATTTTTAGATTGTTGTGCCAAAAGCTCTGAGCCTCGAGTAGTGGAGTTTATGTAACTTTGGTAGGGGGGCAGATCACAATATTGCCAGGAATAATCGCAGATTAATATTTTGCTGAACTTGCTCATGACTGGAGTTGGATGTTGTAACGTGGTTTTTCTCAGCTCTTGCCGCTCACTCTGAATCATCCACAGAGCAGCTTTGCTCTTCTGTCTGAGGCTCTGAGGGTGTTACAGGCAGGAAGGGTCAGCTTCTAAAGCCAGAGCTCTCACACAGAAGTGGTTTGTGCTGCAAGGAGCCCTGCAGATTTAAAGCATGCCAGGGCTCTGTACAGTGTGGCAGAACAGATCCTGTTTCATGCCCTCAATCATTCGTAAGAGGTCACAAAGGTATTCAGTTGCATCATTGGGTATGTAGCCCAAATACCTTGACCATGAAGGGGGTATGTAGACCACGAGACTTTGTGACTCTGAATGACATCTCATGGGTACAGACTTTAAAACTGCAACAGAGTTGAGAGCATTTTATTCCTGGCTTGAACCAGAAAGTGGCGTCGGTTCTCGCTGTGATGGACTAACACCTGTGGCACCAGCTACTGCCTCCCAGGACCTTTACATGTGACAGGAAAAGGTTGAGTAGTTACTGTGTTCTTGATCTAAACACATTGTCAAAATTACATTTAAAAATTTACTGATGGGAAATGTCATCCTGACTGGGAGATCAATGAAATATAGCTACTTTTAATTTCTTTAAATATCCTCTTTATGATGCTAGATAGAGATTGGTTTACTTATTATCTTTTTCTGTTTAATGTTCTGAAGGTGTATGGGAGTAAAGAACATTTTGGGTTGGTTGCATATTAAACCATGTTGGTGGTCATTTGGAAATCCTACTCCTGCTTTTCAGAAGGAACTTGTTGTCATCTGTTATCACCTTTAGTGCCTTAGTTTTTGAAAGCTCAACTTGAAAAGCATAGAAGGGACCTGTTGTTTTGAGAGGGTGGGTGCTCAGTTCATCCTGAAAACTGCTGCCTCATAAGTTGTCTCTGATGATTTACTCTGGAAAATTATAGCCCTGATTGTTAAAAGATTACAACAACTAATTTCTCAGTTCTCTGAAATAGAACTTTGGTAACTCAGAAGCAGTATCATTCTTAAATATCCACTTGAATTTCTGCTTTATGTTCACACATTGTCTCAAGGTAGGGCCTTAATCATGGCATAAAGCAATTTATAGTTGGAGTTCTGTCATTACTTTTCCCTTCTTTCACCATCTAACCTGGTGCAAAACACATGAACTCTGTTGGGTATATTTCTGTTTGCTTGTAGTGAATATCTCTTCCATGGTGTCATGGATGACTGCAATCAGTTCAGATAAACATGTGTTTATTTATCCTTTAAAAAGGATCATCCTTATGAACACCTACCAAAAGGAAACCCTGGCAATGTTTCTATTGATCTTGGTTTATTATTTACTCTGCAGACCAAACTGAAGAGCCCACTTTGACCTGGCTCCGTCTCTTTGGGTTTCTCTTGCAAAGTGACAGTTTCTAAATCAGGAAGGAAATCAGGTCACATTTCTGGCTCTACAGGATTTATCTCATTGCTCTTCTTTCAAAGTAATTAGAGTTGCTAATAATGAGGAAAAGAAAACTTTTCCAGAACTGGAATGTCCCTAACTCCTCTCTCCTTCTGGCAGTTTTTGTGTCACTGAAGAGACCCAGGTAGTTCAGAAACTTTGTTGTGTAGGATCCTTTTGCTCTGTTACATACGCGGTGTCTTCCTTTCGATGCAGCTGCAGGTGATCTTCTCACCTTTATAAATGTATCTTCTTTCCCTTAGAATTGTATTTCCTTATTTATTTCCCAATAATTCTGGACCTGGTGGTACTAGCTCCGAGCTGTCCATTTGTAGTGAGTGAGATCCCAGATTTCAGCTTGGGAGAAGAATAAGAACACATGTATTACAGTTATCCCCTGTCCCAGTCCCTCAGCAGGCTCAGGACAGAGTGATTTTGTTAAATTCATGCAGTTAACAGCTGTCACAGCCACTGTCTGTACCCCTCCTTTTCTGGTTTCTAACCAGTCTGAGTTCACAGTGGCAAATTCCCATGAAAGATGGCAAAAGGACCACAAAAATTCCCTCTCTCCTCACACTCCCACCTTTGAGGAGGTGTATGGCCTCCCACCAGGAGGTCACCTTGTGAGTCATTAAAGTGCAAAATTTTGTCAAAAGATCCCTTATCTTTCATGGCAAAACCATGCCTCACTGCTCTTTGTATGGAACAAAGCCTTTGTTAATCACTGTTCTGCATAACAAGAATGGCCTGAGTTTTATTTTTATCATCATATTGCAAGAGCTTTTTGAATGTAGAGATTTGCCACATCAAATAATACTGTTGTACCAAAACATGTAGAAAAAAATAAAAATTCTGCTAAGCTCCAAGTTTTCCCTGTAACCTTTTTTATTTAATTGTAAAATTAGAAGTTTACTTTTATGTTGTGAAAAAATAAGTCCATATTTCACTGGACTTACTATTTTATCTCTCATCTTGAATTGAGTTTCCCCAGTTTGCTAAACTTTTGCTTTTACTGCAATACTGAGAGCCCTGCCAACAGGTTGTAGATTCTTTTTAAAGCTTTCTGGATCCCTTAGGCACTAAAACTGCTCATTCAAGTTATTGTTTGAAAGACATCTGCAATGTGTACTTTATTAGTTTTTAATCCAACTCTAGTATTAAATATCTAAAAAAGTTTTACTGATTTTATTTGCAAGTGTGTATAAAAGTTAGGTGACTGAAAGCAGACCATGGGCATAATTAAGGTGTGTTGGAAGAAATTAGTCATTTTCAATATTCATGGCACTTGAAGGCTCACTGTGAACACTAAGCCAGGTTTCAGGGTGTTCAAGGGGCCTTGGGAGGTGGGAGTTGTGGCTGAAGTTTTTTTCCCTGCTGATGTTAAGTCTTTAGAGAAAACAAAAAAATCTGTGTCATACAAAGTTATGGAAAAACTTGTTCATGGGCAAATTTTTAAGACCCATTAGCTAAATATAGATTAGAGACTAACTTTTTGCGCCAAAAATCAATTCTTAAGGACTGTATTAGTTCTAAAATGATTTTTTTGTGTTTCTTTTCCTTATCATAATGAAATGGTAACTTTTATCCCCTAAAAGGGACAGTTTTGTTAGAGGCTGAATGCTCCACTGGTGCTCCTGGCTGGCTTGCAGCAAGTTGGGTCTAACAAGCTTTGCTTCAGGTTTAACAGAACTTTGGGCATGGGAAACCAAAACAGGACAGCACAGAGGGATAATTTCTGGTAATTTCCAGGGAAAAAATCCCCCCCTGTAGGAACCAGCTCAGATTTTGTGCCTCACTGCCAGCCCATTCCAGCCCTCCAAGGAGCGTCCCTGCTGCAAGGTCAGACACTGCCCTGGGAAATGAACTTTAAAGAAAGTGATGATAAGGAAAAAAAAATAAAACCCCCCTCCCCATGATGTAAAGCTCATAAAGAGGAGCAACTCAGTCAAAAAGTTTTGGTTTTCACCTGTCGTGCAGCCACCAGGAGCGGGCAGAGGTTTAGGGAGAGCAATGTTAGCGGGAGGCTTTTGGGGAGAGGAGAAAGGAGCATCATTAAAATGTTACAGCCTGACCTGTAGACAGGCACTTAGTGTTGTCTGAGTCCTGACACGCTGCTAGCACGTTACATAATGCACAATTATAAAATCACACCAAAGCCTCTTTAAAATACCTGCCTGATTATAACAGGGTAATTATGCCGCGTTTAATAGAGCTGAGTGCTGCGGGGAAGGGAACCCCTGCACCAAACTTGCTCCTGTGCCTTCCACCCCGGTGCCATCCCCTTGGAAGCCCCAGACCCTCCCAAAGCCCCCCGGGTGTGTGCCCGTGCCCCGTTTCGCTCTCGTGTTACAGGGCTCGTCCTTTCCTTCCGGACGCGTTTCTGCCTCTCGCTGCTCCCCATATTAGTCCAGCCAGCGCGGCGTGACGCGGCCGCCCTCTCTCCCTCCCCGGGGCCGAGCACATCGCCTCCGGTGCATTGCCCAGCCCTGTCCCCAGCCTCGGGCACGGCACATCGCCTCCGCTGCGTCCCCAGCCCGGTCCCTAGCCCTGTCCCCCGGCTCCAGCTCCGCGCATCGCCCCCGGCGCGTCCCCAGCTTCGGCACCGCGCTGTGCCCCCGTGTGCTGCCCAGCCGTGTCTGCAGCGGGAGGGTCTGCAAAGCACTGCAAGTATCTCAACGACTTTTTAATTTATTTATTTTTTTTCCCCCTCCATCTCTTTATCTCCTTTCGACAGCGTCTCACGTCGGGAGGGCCGGTCCGGCTCGATGCGCGCGTGTAGTTCCCATTCAGCCGCTCCGTGGTCCCTTGGGAGATCGCCCCAAGTTCCCCCGGGTTTGCCGAGGTTTCCCGCAGCTCTTCCCTTCCCCTCGTCCGTCTGACGGAGGGATGAGTCCTCTCCTCGGCTCTGCCGGCGTAAATCCAGATCGATTTGTTCGACTTCAGCAGAGCTAATCCAGATTTACACAGCCCTTTCCCCGAGGACTTCCCCCGTTTTGCGCTCTGGGTGACCGTCAGTGGGCCAATGTCAAAATGCATCTGATCTAGGCAGATTCCCTGTCTACAGATATTAATTATTCCCTGGCAAAAGTTTCTGAGGAAGAGCAGTTGGATTTGAAAACAATATACAAATTCTGTGGCTAATTTTAGAAAGTAAGGGGGATTTTTCCCCCTCCTGTTGAAACTAAATATAATTTGAAAGATAATGTACAAAGACTTAAATATAGCCTGCAATTATACATGGCATATGAATAGTTTCTCTTGGTTTTAACATGTTTGGTTTATTTTTCCGTCTTTCTCAGCAGCCAGCTGTTAGATAAAGGGAGAAAAGTAAATAGTTGTTATGAAACCATACGTCATAGCTACAAGGAATAATTAAGAAAAAGGAATTATCATAATTATAAGGGAAAATAAAGACTAAACAAATCCTTTCTGTGCTTCATCCCGTTGTCCCATCATTTTATGACACCTCTGTAGTAGTATTTTAGCTTAAGAAGTACTTAACTGCTTCTAGAACAAATTTCCTGTAGGTCCATCATGTTCCTGTTCCTGCTGGATTCAGGCAGTTTTGAACTGAGGCTCTGGATCCTTCATGGGAAGATAAAATTGGGGTAGAAACTTTCCTAGGAAAATCCCTGGGTTCTTGAGTTCCCTTGCTCTTGGTGGCAATTTTGCTTGAGTTATACTGAGTTTGCTTTTCTATGAATTTGCTCAACTTGACAAACTCCAAAAGTTTTGTTGCGTCCGCACGGTGCCTGAGCAAGCACCTGCAAGGTGTACCGATGTCCTGGTGTGAAGAACTTGCTTTTTCTGGCAGTTGAGGAACACAGTTCTGTTCCTCAAGTGCTGTTATATCTGGAAAATATTGTTCTTTTTGGTTAAAAGTTTCTTGGGGTTTTCCCTGAGCAGTGCTGGGCTGGCAAGTCTTGCTCTGAGTGTTGTGTACTCAATAGTCAGCACTATTAAAGCTTTTTAGCTGCTTCTAAGGACAGGCCAGAAAGAACCTGGGAACAATGCAGTGGGTCACACATTGCCTTTTTTTACTCAGGTATGGATAATGGCATAAAAGACCCTCAAAAATAATAATAACAGTACTTAAAAGACACCTCAAAATGATGGTTGTAGACTCCTGGGAACAAGGCAAGTGGCTGCGTATGAGGCTGTGATCCAAAAACATTGAAACATTCTGGGCTGTGGTTTTCTTTTATTAATTAGTCTAAGTGATGTTCAGAACTGAAACCAAGGCTTTTAGACACATCTCTGGTGCCTAATTCTGCTCAGTGTCTCGTAACAGGGTGAATCAGGAGACTGTTTATTGAAGTCAGTGATGCAGTGTCGATGTAAAAGCGACAGAAGGGAGATGGAGGATTTGTTTACGAGCAGAAAAGTCCCCTGGACAGTTTAACACTAACAGAGAAAATTACTGAATAGCTGCAAAGCACAGAGCTTAAATGTAGCTGAAATAAGTCTTCTGGAGCATTTCCAGAACTATTTTAAGGGCCTGATCCAGAGCCTGATGAAGCCAAAGGTAAAGCTCTTTTTGACTTCTTCAGATCCAACATATATTTCAAAACATCATTGCCTCTCTGGAATTCTCTAAGGCTGTCTCCTAGGTGGTTTTTAATTAACTATTATGCCAGATGTAATGTCTTTTGTATCCCTTTAGTACTTAGATTTGTTAAGTATAAGAAATAATAGCATAATGCCTTTGTTGCACAGGAAATTCTGATTTTCTGTGTAGTCAGTAGTTGCACAAGGCATTGAAACTCATCTTTTGTTGCTTGGCTTGTCCATTGGTTTACCAGTGTGCATCTGTCTTATTCTGTAGCTTTTGAACCCACTGGACAACTTGATTCAGAGGTTCAGGACTAAGGAAGGTCTGGCATTTGCAAGTGCTGTTAAAGGATGTTGCTGGGTTGAGAGAAGAGAGGCTCAAAAGAGCATTATATGTAAGAAGGTGATTGTGTGGTGACCCAGACACATACATTACAGAATTTTTATTGTGTTATTCCATATTATAGTCTATTTTATGTTTAGTGTCCCATTGTTAGGCCAGTGGCTGCTTCACCTCCACCACCCAGGTCCGTGAGATCAGGTAATGCTGGGTGTAGGTTGTAATTGCATTGTTTTAAAGGGAGCTTGCAAACAAATCCCTGGGGTCTCAGTGCATTTTGAAATAATCTGAAAAGGCTCCATCATGTGTATTCAGCACTAATCTGAACCTGCTGAAGACCCTCATTGGCTTCAGGAGGTTTGTGTCTGAGGAGGAGTGGGTGTCAGGGGTCGGGTACCAAGGGTGCCTTGAGCTGTGAGAGAGCTTGATCCTGTTGAAAGACTGGAGGAGGTGACAGAGGGACAAAGATGATGTCCCCTCCTTCTTTAATCCTGCTGCTGAGTCTCCCTCTTTGCAGGGGGGATGTTTGACTGTACTGGCACTGCTGCCCACTTATGTGCATCAGATAGGGATTTATAACTATATGTAAAGGACAACTTCTATTTGTCTTTTATATTATAAAAAATATAATATAAAATTACATATTTATTTTTAAAAAATCAGGAATAAAGCAAGGATATTGAAAATGTAATATACAGGTCCATTTTGGTGGGAGCTGGCCTGTCTGTTGTGGTGTCAGACGGGACATGTGTGCCCAGCTATTGCAAGAAGCCAGTGCAAACCAGGCTGGGAGGCAGCAGGGATCTCTCTGAGGATCCCCTGCCCAGTGTGCACCCATGCAGCGAGGCTGTGGCTGCTTCTCCCCCAGCCCAGGAAGGGAAAATGGAGGGTGTCCCTGACCCCGGTAATCTCCAGCTGCCACCGAGCCTCCCGGGAGGCACCCGTGGCCAGCCCAGATTAACACAGCCCACAGCGGGGACTGGCCTGCAGCCAGCATGGCCCTGGGATCAAAGGAGCACGGAGGTGGCTGAGAGCCACCTTGGGGCCCCTCCTCCTCGCCTCGCTCTGCTGCAGCCTTTGCCTTCCCTGCTGAATCAAACCCACCCTCTGCAGATCAAAGTGCTTCTTTCCCTGCACCTTGGTGTGCAAGGTGTGCTTCCAGAGCTGAGAACTGGATAAAGTCTTCTCATGGAGTGATGATGACAGTTGGTTATTGTTTTTGATACTAGGAAATATAGAGGAAGGTTAATTGAAAGTGTATTCATGACAAATTATTTGGATAATGTAGGGATATATGGTTTAATTATTTCATAAAAAAAAAATCAAGATAAAAAATGAATACATAAAATCCGGGATCTTGCCTGGGGAATGACATGGATGTGTGCTGGCTGCCTTTTTTCTTGATGGGCAGAAACAGGGTGTTGTGACCCCAAAGGATAAAGGATGTACAAAGTACAAAGCTGGAAACCACCATGAGGATGTCACAGGCAGAGCCAGCGCAGAGGCTGGGAACCGTCTCTCAGGATCTCTGCTGCTCAGAGTGACTCTGAGACACATACAAGCTTCTTTTTCCCAGCCCAGCAATCAGATAAGGAGTTAGGAGTTTTCTGTTCTCGCTCTCACGGTTGTTTATTGTTTCTTATTTATAAAATTCTTTCTCTGACCTGCCAAGCTCTGTCTAGCAGGTTGGGTTGAGGCACACTGGCTGCCCCCAGAGCAGTGTTATTTTTTTATACTAAAAACTATGTGTACACTAATTACAATAACTTCCCAATACCTATCACCTATGTTAGACAGTGAGCTTCTAATTTTAAACTAATCTAAAAGTGCCAACATCATAGCAGAAGAAGCAGAAGATGGAGGTTAAGAAGAAGAAGGAGAAAGGCTGGATGTGCCTAGATTCTTCTATCTTGCTTCTTAAACTCTCATTCTAAAAACCTCAAAAATCTTTTTTTTTTACTTTGTGACAAACTAATTATTATTCTACTTAAACTTTCGTGGCTTGCAAATTTTCATATAAGGTTGGTAATTGTTTTTTCGAAGGGCTAAATCAAAGGCAGAGGGGTCTTGGGCTCTGTGCCAAGGTCTCTGTGCCCCCTGGGCCAGGGTTTGAGTCTTCCAGGCCAGCCAGAGGAATTTTTTGGGTTCTGACATCCATCATGAGGACTTCACAGGCAGACCCAGTGCAAGGCACACAATGAGCTCTGCCCAGTTCTCTACAGTGTCCTTGCCAGCCCAGCCGCCTCTAGGAGGAAAGGAGCAGGATAGAACTTTTGCAGCATTATTTTAGAGTTTCAAAGGTCACAAGGAACCAGGGAAAGCACAGAAATTGGCATCACAGCACTGAAACTGGGGTATTTGAGTGGCAAGCTGGTTCCTTGATTTGGTTTGCAGTGGGTGGTCTAAGTAAGAAGCCTTATTTCTGTTGGAGATGTTATTTTTGAGGGCTGCGTGTTTGCCAGGATCAGGAGGAAGGTGGTTTAAAACATATTTTGGGGAGATTATCAGTGTTGTCCCCATCAGTTCCAGCAGCCCTCATGCCCCAAAACAGAGAGCCCTTTCAGGGAGGTCCCTCATCCCATGCACTCCTTTGGACACCTTGATTTTCAGCTTCTCATCCTTGGGCTGATAGAAGCTCTGTGCTGAGCAGCACTGCACAGGCACACACTGCCAACAACCAGCCCTGGGCTTGAGAGGTTTGTTTTCCAAGGTGGGGCTGGTGCCAGCTGCTCTGTTTTTATGGTGTGATGGTCCCTGGGGGTGGCCAGTGATCAACCCTGCCTTAACTTCTGTGCACCTGTTGTGTTACCCCTTCCCAACAGTGACCCAAAGTCCTGCTCAGGCAGGAAACAACCTGAGCAACAACCTGGAGGAATACAAGGGAATTTTCTCCTCTCACTTCTGTGGTCCAGAGTGCCACTGTGAATGCAGAGCATGATCACTTCATGCTCTTTTTAAATTGTGCCAGCTGAACATGCATGCTGGTTTACAGGACTGTGTGGCAGGACTCAAAAAGCAGCATGTCACACATTTGTGTCTGTGGGATGTCAAATATGTTGAATATTTTTTCCCAATGGCAGTTTGAAAGTTGGTTTTATAGTCACAGCTAGCATTGCAAATGTCTGAGTGGTTCCCTGGTACATGATTTCTTCCAGGAGGCTCCTACAACTTTAATGAATGTGAAAGTTGTGATTTGCATGGGAGATCATTGCTTATAGCAACTACACAATGTATTAGGGTACCCATCAGTCTTGCTGTTAGAGCACTCTGCAGAATTCAATAAGCAATGTTATTTACTCTGTTGTGTTTAGGAGCTTGAGAAACTTCCCAAAATGTCTTATAATTCAGGAAAAAGCTTTCCTGCAAAGCAAGTTTGCTTCATTGATTGCATTTCTTCACTTTGGTTACTGAATGGCAGGCTAAAAATAAATTAAAAAAAAAAAACAAACCAGTATTGAGATCAATCGCTAATTGATTTTGACTTGTCATATCCAGTTAAAAGCAGAACCAATGCTTTCTGAAATGTTACTGATGTTCTGGAGCTTTGTAAAGCTGCATATCAGGGAATACATCAATAGCAGAGTGTAAGATCTCTTAATTTGGGCTTCATATGGAGTTTTGGGCACGTAAATGTCAGACTAAAGTTCAAGGGTTCATCAAAGTCCTGTGAGGATCTCCAATGTCAATGAAATTCCTGTTAAAAACTGTCCTGTGAGGCTTTGCTGCCTGCAAATGCTGGTTTCTTGAAACAAAGGTTGCATGGATGGTTGAAGAAAAGGCCTTCACAGGATAAAGGGGTGGCTGAAGAGAGTTCCTGAGCAGGAAACAATGAAGGAGCTGCTGTGGGATCTGCCACTAGAGTCAAGCTCAGATGCTTTGCTCCTGCAGTGACACCATCCTGGAGGGCAGGGACAGTCTGTGTGCCTCTGTCCCCACACCTCCAGTGGCACCAGAGGCTTGGGTTGCATTCCCAGTGCTGGAAGAGCTGGGAATCACTCTTTCCCAGAAGCAGGAGGGACCAGCCCCCCTGTGCTGTGCTTGGCATCACCCCACAGCTCCCCATCCTCACCTCGCTCTCCAGAGGTGCCTCTGGCTCGCTCTGCTGGGGCTGATGCTCTTCTGGATGGTGTTCCCTGGACTGCCAGCCTTGTGCCTTGGAGGGGGGATGGAGGGAGGGGAGAGCCAAAACTGAGCACAGCCTATTTTTAGGCTGCCTATCTCCCACTCCCTGGAAGGCTGGGTGCCAATTAGGTGGTGTGGCGAGGTGACGCTCGCCTGTCTGTAACGCAGCATGCCAGCAGAAAGGGAGCAGGGCTTGGAGACATCTTCCTGTACCAAGGGACCCCGAGCCTGTCTAGGTTTTTGCAGTAATGTTTATTTTGTGCTGTTGCATCTGCTCATTTTTATCTGGATATCATCCTCCTCCCTCCCATCACAGTTTATAACAGAGCTCCGTGCACACCGTGTTGTGAAGCCCAAGTACATGATTTGGGCTTGCGCCTTTCTGTTCCTTTTGTAGTGTGATAAGAAAGAAAAGACTGGAAAATTTAGGCTCAACTCCATAATTTAGAGATTATAAAGCCATGAAATAAAACTGTGATTGTCTACTCTGTCTCCAGAATAGCAGAAGGCTCATCATAATTAGTGTTTTTTCAGCTACAGCATGTACTGTCAAGAAAAGAGGGATTGAGCAGGATGGATTTTTTATCCTTCAGTCTTTGGTAGGTTATTAGTCTCTGGTAAAGCATGGTTAAATGATTTTCTTTAAAGTGTGCACATTATGCCTAATTAATATTTCTTTTGTTCCAGTTCTTGACCACTGGATTTCTCCTATATTATTCTGACAGAGTGCAAAGTACTCTGTAATAAGAAGTAGTATTGTTTTACTGTGTTTGTCCAAGGGTGCTGGTACTGCAATTAATTAATCCCTTTCCATTTCCTTTGGTGTGATCGAGCTCTTTGCAGTATTTACTACGAGCCTGATTTCCAGCCCATAATTGTCTTTAATGATACTTCCCTAAACCTTTCTAATTTATCAGCACAATCCTTGTGCTTTGGACATCAGAACCAAAATGGGATAATGTTCCCATCAGTTTCTATCACTGTCCCCTGAGCCCTGATTAACCAAACCCTGCATCAGCTCTTCTGCTCTTTCCCCCAGAAAGCAGAAATGTTTTCAGTCCCTCACATCTTTCTGTTTATCCACATAAAACACTGCCACAATTGTGGTTTTCTTCTGCTGCTTCACCACGGTGTCCCAGTACTCTAGAAGGCAGCAGTGACATTCAGAGTACATGTTGGCCAAATCTATAGCAACTCTTGGGTTCAATTATCATAACTTGTTGATGTAGAATGTCTAGCTAAAGAAACCGGGGTATTTTAGACTCCTTTTGTACATCTTTATAGCTCTTAAATGTGAAATGTCATTCTCAGCATATTCTTGCTCCATTGCATGGATTTTTCCCCAGTACAGAACAGAAATAGGTATTGAACATTCCTGCCCTTTCTGTGCTGTTGTGCCTGACAGTACTTAAAGGATGCGTTTTGTTCCTTATGGGTTTGAAAAGTTCCTTTTTGCCCTGAAAAAGGCCAGCAATTCCTCTAGCTGCAGTTTTGTGACTGATTCTTTCTATTCTAACACAAGTACCTATGTTTTGTGTTACCATGTTATTCTTGACTTCTTTTCTTTTTTTATTTTTAAGAAAGCATTTTGCACTCTGGAGTGTGTGCAGCATTTTGGTTGTCATAGGATAGGAGGTAAAAACTTTTTTGAGCTCTTTCAGAGTCCAAGAAAAGTGACTGCAGAGGCTCTGCACAACATGGCCAACACTGGAGTGGAAGGATGAAGCTGATATTTGGAGAGAACTGGGGAAATAGGAAAGGGAAAATTCTCCTACATCTCATTAAGGGTGAAATTCTTTCTTTGCAGAAAGCCTCAGCAAAACAGATCTGCTTCACATCACCAAAGCTCAAAGCATCCCTTTTGTTAAGGGACAGACTAAGGGGGTTATAAGCCTCCAGATATTGATACATGACAGTCTGGTACAAGTTCCCACATCATGTCATATGATGGCAACAACAAATTCCCTTTTTTCCCCCCACAAAATGGTTGTGATATCATGCCACCTTCTTCTGTGTTTCTGCTGGCAGCCCACACATAACTGTGGCTTAGAAAAGTGACACCAGGGTTGAAATCAGAATCATCATCCTACAACCACTGTCCTTCTGCAGCTGAGCAGTGAAGTGCTCCTCTTTGACTTCATCCTTAACTGGGGACTGCAAAAAACCAGCATCATTGGGACACTGTCCTCAGCACACTCTTGCTGGGATGAAACACTCAGGAATTTGGGAGAAGTTCTCTGCTCTGGGGGAAAACCCAGGCTGGGATGTGAGCTGCAGCCCTGGATCACTGAGCTGAGCACCAGGGTCTGTGAGGAGGAAGGATAACTTCCCAAATCACAGCTGAATCCCTGCAGAGCAGTGAGGTTTTCTTTAATTTGCTGGAAGTATCAGAATTCAGCCTTTCAGACCTCCTGATGCTGGGGTCCATTAGCAAGACACACAAGTCTTGGCTGTGACTGAACATGAACTCTAGGCTGATGCATATTTATTTATTAATATTTTCTATTTTATGCTGCTGATTGTCCCAGATGCAGGGGAGGGAAATGACTTTCAAATGAGAAGATTTTTCTTAAGCCTAGAGCATAGCTGTACTTGGAATGCAAACTTTAATCAGTTGCTTGATGGAGAAATATGTAATAAAAGTGCAATCTCTGCTGGGTTCCCTTTCATCCCAGTATCAGCTGTAGGGTTATGTCCCTTGGAAGAAATATGGATTGTGTGCAAAATAATTTAGACTCTTTGTAACAATCTTGTTGCAGAGACCATCTACCTTTCTTGTGTGCTTATTTATCTTCTTTATCACAGCAGTGATAAATATTAATAATAGTCACAAATGGGGCTTGGTGGGGAAGCTGTGCTTCACTGACTTTTTTTGGGGAAGCTGAGTATTTATAATTTGGAGATTTTCTAAGTCTTGCTCTTGCATTCAAGTGTCTGCTTCTTCAGTTCAGCAGCAGTTCAGGGCTCTCAGACACAGCAGTGCCCTTAACCCCAGGGAGGCATCACTTCCTCCAGCAGCCCAAATCCTCTTGCCCCATGCACCTTGAAGGCAACACAACCCAAGCGTGAGGAAACTCCACTCCAAAGCAGCAATTTCTCTGTCTGGCTGATTTCATGAGCTGTTGAGGGTCCACATCATCCTTCCCAAGGGGCAGCCCAAATCCTGAGAGCTTTTGCTGTGCACCTAAAAAAGAATCCTGGGTGCTCCTGTAAATGGTTGCAGCAAAGAGCTACTGGAGGAGGTTATTTTCTTTTTCAGGGCAAAACCAGAGAGGCTACTTAGCATAGTTTTACATGCTGCTAATGTGGTTTTATGGCTTCTAGGACCTGACCTACTATCATTATGTGCTGCTGTGGATGCTTTCACTCATTTGGAGCTGGTCCAGGGATCTCTAATGGGGCTGTGCACTGCATGACCTAGGTGTGCTCAGCATGACCCCATCCCCTGCACTGGGAGGGCTGGTTTATCACGCTGCTGAGGACTGGGAGGACTGGGAAATTGGGCCAGCAGCATGCTCTGCTTTATGCTGGAGTCTGGATGCTGTGGAGTGCTGGGGGGTGGAGGCAGGGACACCCCTGTTGTCCCCAACACCACTCAGGCCATGGGTTTCTTAATGCTCTGCTGTGGACTTGCTTTGTGCACACAGAGCAATGCAGCCCAAGCACTGGGATGTGTGAGTTGTGAATCATCCCCCACTGCTCCTAATGAGAAACTCAACTTATTTCAAGTTAGAAATGGACAAAGAATGGCTTTTGGGATTCACCTTTCCCTGCACTGCTGAGCCTGGGAGTCTTGCAGCCAAAATAATGAGTCTTAACATTATCCCCTTAGCCTATAAGCATTGCCCTCAGTGGTATATTTAGCAACATAAATTATGTTTTGTGTGTGTTTGGTGCTCCTAGTTTTGGCCTTCCTTCCCACTCTACAGCCTCCAATTGCTGAAGTGATAGTGTGCTGTTTGTTGTGCTTTACAAGGTTTCTTGACAGCAATCAGCATTTTACATTTGATACAGCTTTCTACTTTTTTTTTCACCTCCATGTATATAATGCTGATCCAGGCAATAACATCTTGGCTGCAAGGCCAGTTTCTTTCTGAAATGCTTAAATACAGACGGAGAAAACCTTATTTTGACGAGCAGTGACTTCTATGCCTGAATAACTCATAGGGACCTCGTCTGTATTTTGAAAATCTGAATGTCTCCCCTTTGTTACCGAAGTAGCGATTTTATATTGGCAAAAAAATTTGTATCATCTTTGGATGACAATGTGATTTTACTGCTGGGTGCTGTGACCAACAGCACATGTCTTTAGATTTAAGCTAAAGGAGAGGATCACACCTTGTGTTACTTGCCATGATTTTTAAATGTTATTTTTTAGGGGCAGGATGTTGATTGTCCAGACACTGCTCCTGCGTTTTATTGTCTGTGAGTCCTCACTGTTTTTCCAGGAGAAAGGAATGGGTGAAGCCACAACAGAGTGATCCCAGGGCTGGAGTGAGGGTCAGACAGAGCTCCCTGGAGACTGATGCACTTGGACTGATCACTCTGCAGTTGCTCCCAGTTCAGCCAGCCTTGAGGAAGCTTGGCTGGCCTGAGATAACCTCCAAAGGAAGGGCTGCAGCAGCCGAGCCAAAGGGAATAATAATTTTGGATGAGATGAATAGCAATCCAGGGAGGAGAGCCTGTGTCTTCCTGAGAATGGGACATCACCCTGAGAGCTGTGTTTGCCTTGGGTACTCTTGAGTTGTCTGAGTGAGGCACTTGGGTTTTTGATGACACTGCCGAACTGGGCTGGAAAAATGAGGCGCTGGATTTCAAAGAAGAGAAAATGAGTTAGCTGGAAAGAGAAAACCCAAACCAACTAAGCAAAACAAACAAACAAACAAACAAAAAAACGCTCACCAAAAGGTATTTAATTGGACAGAAATCATTTAAGCATCCTTTCACCACACAGAGCACAGTTTTTCTTACTTTATAGAGCTAAAACTGAGGGCAAATTGCATGCCCAAAGTGTTGTTGGAATGACACAGCCTGAGGGTTACCCCTACACCATATCCTAGTAAATAAATTTTTTGTCCATTTCTTCAAATCTCCACAGAGAGCTCCTTCCAGTCCCAGTGACCCAATGAAGGATCTTTCCACCCATATCTTTCCAGAACTTATCTCTTCACCACCATTCATTTATTTTTCCCAAATCCTTCCCACTCCTGCCTGGATTCTGCTTAGGTGAACATTCCTCATTCCCATTGCCTTGCTTTTGCTTCCTTCCAAGCAGAAGCACCTCCCACCCCACGGGACAGCACTGGATTCAGTGTTTTCATGGTCAGGAGCAGTGTGAGCATTCCTTACATAGTTAATCAGGTGTAGAGAAAGAGCACAGTGTGTGTGGCCTTGTGTGACCCCAGACATTGCCAGGAGGTGCCTCTGCATTGGTGCTGTGTGAACTTGGAGCATCTGTGCTCTCTCCATGTGCTTTGCTGAGGCAGGATGGCTAAAATGTGCTGCTTAGGTGATGAAATACAGAAAACCTTTTGTCTTCCAAGGTCTGTGCTGCTCTCCAGCCCTCAGAAAGTGCCTCTCCTGGGGTCTGCCCAGTGTTTTCTCTGCATGGAGTTTGCTGTGCATGTCAAGACTATGCTGCAGGAACAGGAGAGCATTCAGAGCATATTGGCATGAGTGGTTCTAACCGTGGTCCTACCCCCCTGCAGGCTCTGAAAATGCATGCTCAGCAAAACTGCTGAAAATGTGCTGGAGAGCTTAGCCACCAGAGTGCATCTGAAATATTTAAAAAGTAGTCAAAGAGGGGGAAAAGTGAAGAGCAAATGGAGAAGAAAGTGAGCTGCTAGTTCAGCAGGAAAGACAATTGTACCTGCTGGTGGCAAGAACAACTTCATCATCTGACGCATGGAACTCTTCCAGCTTGTCACAACCAATCCTGCACACCCAGGGCTGTTTGTTGCATTTGCAATGAAGCAGGGAGTGCAGGGAGCTGCAGCTCCTCTTGGCACACACGCCAGGCACCAGCTCCTGCCTGTGCAGGTGCTTGGACAGGAGAGGAGAAGGTGAAGATGTGAAATGCCATTGAGGTCATGCTGTGTTTCCCACCTCCTCTGAACTGGGTGTTGATCAAGCCCAAGTACAAAGTCAAGCCTCAAGTGTTATCTGCTGTTTTGTGAGGTATTGGAATATTTACCAATATAGCCAGACAGGATGTGCCTGAGCTTGTCTGGCCCTTGGTGCTGAACCAAATAGCAGCAACTGTGGTGTTTCACCCCAGAGACACCTTTTGGCTAGCTGGGTGCTTGGAGACAAGTACAGCCATGCAGGGGCTTTGGTGCTCCTCAGGTTTACCTCTGATGGGGAAGCTTTAAGGTGATGGTGAAAGAAAGGAGTTGGTTCTGATGGAGGGTTTGGATCCAGAGCTTTATTCTGGCCCACAGGCCTCTGAATCCAGCAACAGCTCAACAGCTCCAGCAGAACTCTCTGAACTGCATGTTTCTGTTCCTTTTAACCCCGGGGAGAGGGGGAGGGAAGGGGTAGGAAGCCACCAACCAGGTGCATCTTAAGGGACAAAGGACACCTGGATAGCCCAATGTCCCCCCAGAGGTGGAGGGCATCTCTTGAATTCTGTCAATCACTCAATGCCCTTCTGGAATGCCAGGACTGACAGACAGCACTCAGCAAGGGTCAGGGTGTGGAAAGGAGAGATGATTGACACACCTGGCTGGGAATTATCAGGGAAGAACCCGAGGTACCTGGGGCAAACCATGACATCACACCACAACAGTGAGGAGGACTTAAAAGGAACCTATCACCCTACAGCTGAGGTTTGTTGTGCTGTGGCCAAGACAGGACCAGTTTCTGTTCTTTGGCAGGGGAGGACACAGGAGCAGCTGCCTCCAGATGCCAAATGGCAGTTCAAAAGTTGAGCTAAGGAGAAATCTGCATTCAGCTGTAAATGAATAGAAGGACATCAGTTATCCTGCTCTGAATTCAGCCAAGATTGAGGGGAGATATTTTTCACAGATTGTGTGAATTCCAGAAGCAGGATCTGTCTTATGGGCACAGCTCATATCACAGAGAGCTGCCTCAGTACTGGTAGAGCTGAGGCTAAAATCTTTCTTGGAGTTTGTTGCTAAGGGCTTTCCTGCTGAATGATGCACAGGAGTGAATCAGCAGTGAGCTGTGTATTTCATGTGTAATGTGCTCAAGTGGTGTGATTCGTTCAGAAGGCAGATTGCCTTACTACATTCTTGACAAAGGAGTCTTGAAAGTTGGAGCTCTGTTGAATGTGTTGCAATAATGCAGCCTTGCAGTGCCAGAGACCTGAATGAACTTGGTGTGATCTCCATTTCATATATTTTGTATACCTGAAAGAAAATCCTCTACAGGAAGAAATGATCCTCCAGGTCACAGCTGACCCTCAGGACATATGCCAGATAAGAAGCCCAAAACAAAGAAAAAAGCCCACAAACCTTTTGTTTAAATCACGTGGAAGTAGCTCTGTGCTGGACTTCAGTCTGCTTTATCTTACTGGAGGTAAAATCATCTGACTTTCCTCAAGGTTCCTGTCAGTTCCAGGAGAGAAAAGCAAGCTGCACCTTCTGGAAGAGGATTGCAAAGTAGAGTCATTGGCTTTCATCGTGGAACTACATAACCAACCCACTGGACTTTGCAATCCAGATTTTTCTCAGCATCTTGACCTGAACAGATCTGTTCACAGGATGAAGGAATACAGAAGTGACAGTAATGAGGGAAAAGCAAATAGATGAACTCTCCTTTGGGGAAAAAAGTTTGTATTAACTTGCCTCCTGACAGCAGCCCTGGGGCTGCCTTCAAGACAAGCCTTGCAGGAGATGCAGACAGTAAATCCTGAATTCTAGAGATGGGTGAACATGTGTGGCACTGAGAATCACAAGCTGGTTAATAATTATGGAGTTTTTGTTTGTTGTGTATACAGGCTGCATGGGAAGTGCTCATGAGGGCAGGAGAGAGAAATGGAGCACAAGGTTCCTAGGGATCATGGAGACCTTTCACATCTGCACTGACCAACCCAGAAAAACAATTCCAAGTGTTATTTGGCCTTTCTGACACCTGAAGCTTTGTCTATCCAGTTTTCAAAGCCAGCAGCTTGAGTTTGCCTGTCAGGTGCTGATTTTGAGGTGGGAGCTGCCTCCAGAGTCAGGGCTGACTGATGGGAAAGCAGCTTGGCTCTGGAGCAGGGAGATGATCTCCCATTGTGGGCATAATTGCTGCATTCCTTCACTGGGAGAGGAGTGGAGCAAGCCTGCCTCGGTAGGACTTACATGGAAATGGCATTTTTAGGGGAATGTTTGAAATGCATCTTACAGGCACCCAGTTAAACACTCCTCTCACTCTGGCCACAGGCCAGTTTAGATCCCTTTGAACTTCTTGCCCTCCAGGCAGAACCCAGGGTTGAGTTTTGCTACCACTTCCAGGATGCCAGGTCATTGCTATCCTCAGTGGAGAGAGCCCAGCTGCCTCAAGTCTTACCCCCAGCTCTGTGTTTGTCTCCTTGGCCCTGATTGCGGTTTCTCAGGCTCATCCAAAGGCAGGCATTGTTTTCTCCTGTGGCACTGTGTCCACTGGCAGACCTCTGTTTTTAGCAGGGTTAGGAGTCAGACCACAGCTGGTAGCCAGGCAGTCTGCCAGTGTGCTGGGCACATCAGCCATTTCTCATGATATAGAGCAGCTGAGCTAGATTTTTTATTTTTTTTGGTGTGTGTGTGTAAGCTTTGAAACACGTTGGGCTTGCCATGTGGGAAAAAGTTCTGTTAGTCCCGTGCTTGCCTGCATCCAATTGTGGCAAGGGCACAAGAGTTTGGGAGCATATTTCTGCTCCTGGCTTAAAGCTTGCTCTCATCATATCGTGCCTGCATGCACAAAACCTCCTGGTGAGACACCAAGGTCCTGTTTCTAGCTGCAGATCCTCAGTGTGTGGGCAGGGAAATAAAACTAATAGTGTGTGTAAAATTCAGAGATTGCTTCTGCAGCTCTCGTGCACCAATTGTGGCAAGGGCACAAGAGTTTGGGAGCATATTTCTGCTCCTGGATTAACACTTGCTCCCATCATATCGTGTCTGCATGCACAAAACCTCCTGGTGAGACACCAAGGTCCTGTTTCTAGCTGCAGAACCTCAGTGTGTAGGCAGAGAAATAAAACTAAAAGTGTGTGTAAATTCTGAGGCTGCTTCTGCAGCTCTCGTGCACCATATGCTGCTCTCAGGAGAGCAGGGTTTCAGCCCGACCTTTAGGCTCCTGTGGGAGTGTTTCAGTGCTGCTTTGCTGCCCTGGACAGAAGATTTGCAGGAAGTTATTGCCCCTAAACCCAAAGCAGAGCTGAGTGGCTTTCATGGTCTCATTATTCTGTGTGGCCCTGCTTTAAGGGATTGATTCATGTTATCCCTGTTGGTTTCCTCCTCTTTCTTCAGGAGATAAGTTTTAGACTTTACTCTTTCAAGGCAGAAAAGGTTGAGAGAGGCAGCCACAATATTAATACCTGCACAGACACGCTGATTCTGCTTTTCTGAGGTTATTATCCCTAAACAGGAAAAATAAAGCTCCCATTGCTTTGAGAGTGGCAAAACTAATTCAACATGATTTCCTATGGGTCTACTGAATTTACCTTTAACTCACCCTTCCAAGCCCACGGTTTCTTCCTGACCACTTGTGGGGCTAAATGGCAATGTGTGCAATGGCTTTTGAAGATTCCTTTGCATCCCTAAACTATGGACATGCTGACTTCTAGCTCTCAGAATGGATAAGGGGTTGGAGGCACACCACAGAGGAGGCAAAACTCCCACTGATTTATATTACTTAGCTCTCCATTTCTATATGAATTTAGTATGTCTGAAATACCTACATCTGTCTCAAGTGTGGTTGAAATTGGCCAATGGATTCAAAAGTTATTAGAGGGGATTAAAAGACAGACAGCATGACCAGATAAGCCTTTTTTCCTCAGGAAACTAGGCTAAAAAGGGGAAAAAAACCCAACTAGTGCAAGGACTCCTGTGATGTCCTCTCTTCATCCTGGCTTTTTTCACTGTCTGGGGTAGTTAATACTAAAAGCTCTGAGTCTTTACAGAGGATTGGTGCAGCATAAAAAGAAATGGTGCTCTCCTTTCCTCTGACTGTTTATTTACATTACACCTGCAATACTGAATGTCATCAGCCCACTGATGTGAACCTTCCCACCGAGCCCTCTGTGTCAGCAGCTGAAATCTGGTGTGTGTGAGAAGTGGCTTGGAGTTACCCACATCTGAACCCTCCCCTGCCCAAAACAGGATTTAGCTACCAGGAGACAAGCCCCATGGATTTGTCCCTGTTTGTTGAGGGGCTGTGAGATTACCCAAGTAATTTTTTTATCCTTGAGTAGGTGATGAAGACTTTGCTGCTTCTTCTCAGTCAAGGTGTGAATGTGGAAATATTTTAGTTAAATGGGCAAAATAGGCTGTGCCTATCTCAGCCTCAAATACACCCTTGACTGGCACCTTTCACAATGGACAACATTTTGCAGCCTAGAATCTGCTAGTGGTTGCAGACCTTGGGAGGTGGGGAAGCCCACGAGGTGCTTGGCCTCTGGGGAGGAGGATGCCACTCTGCATGCACAGAAAATGTGATCACCCTTTGATCCCTGTGCACATCTCAGAGCAAACTCAGCTGATTGTGATCCCATGATCCCAGAGGAGTGCTGGGAAGGGGTTGGATTTGATGGAGCCTTTCACCTGAGAGAAAAGGGCTGGGAAAATATTTTGCATCAGTTGCAAGAAGAAAAAGAGTTAAAGCCTGTGCAGGTATTAAGACTTGGAATTTAATTTTGAGCTAAATATAGGTATGTTCCTGGAGATGGATCTTGAAATGTGAAGGAAAGGTATGAAGTTAGGATTGGGATTCTGGTTATCTTGGCATTTCTAGCCCAATTTTCTGTGCTCCTGGTTATGTAGCACAGCTGGTACAGCTCTTCAAACAGACACAGAAATCCAGAAATAAAAGGAATAGCTGTCAGTGAACCTGCCACCCCCATCCTCAATCCAGTGAGGCAGCTGGGCTGTAATGTTCCTCCCTCCCTTCCTGCTCCTGTGACATCCCTGTTGTCCTGGGATGTCCTTCAAAGCATTGCTGGGGCCCACGAGGTGGCTTTGAAGAGCAGGATGGGGAATGACCTCCAGCTGACAGCCTGGAGAGACTGTCCTGTCCCCCTGCACCAGCAGGGCTCGGGTTCTGGCATTTTCTGAGCATTCTCAAGGTTTGATGACTCAGAATCAGTGCTTTGAACTCTTATTCAGAGGAATCTGGATGAGGTGATGGGTGAAGGCGTTGCTTGAGGTGATGGACACCAGATTAAGTTCACACCTGCCAAGGAGAAGGTTTCACCTGGTGCTGTTTGGGCTTTCAGACCTTCTGAGTATGTCCCACACCAGCTCAGCTGCACTTTATATATGGGGAGGCAGGGGATGATGGGCTGCAGGGAAAAAGCTTTGGGAAGATGGGATGCCTTCATCTTGCTGGTGGAGGAGGTAAATAACTTCCCACTTTCCTGTTTTTGTCAATCCACAGTGTGCTTGTCCAGTGCAAAATAATTTCATCTGATGCTACTGTCAAAGAACAAAAAATAGCAACAGGAATTTTTGGGGCTGGGCTTCAATTTAGAGGCTCAAAATGTTTGTGCAGAGCTTTGGAAATCCTTCCTTGCCCTTCCCCCTCAGCTGGGCACTTAACATGGTGAAGGAATGCGTGATACCCTGCCTAGTCCTCAGGATTAGTAATTTACTTTGTTGTCCGTGTTAATCTAAAGCCTCTGACGATGCAGCAGAACTTCAGCCAAGTTCCTCCTTGGAGGAGTTTGGGAGGAGGGAATTTATGCGGTGTGTGAAACAAAGCTCTGTGTTAAACAGGGCCATTTTGTGTCACCAAGCTGTCCTTGCCCTGCTCCATCAGGTGTGCAGTGGAGGGGAGCTCCTATCCCCCTGCAGCTCTGTGACAAAGAGCAGCTTCCCAGCTAAAACCTGGCATTCCCTCTGCTCATGGGGACTGCAGAGCTGCTGCCTTTTGGTGACTTGCTCTCCAGAGGCCGAGGAGAGAGACTTTCTGCCCCTGCCTGTGCGGGTTATGGGAGATGTGGGTGCATGCTCTATGCTCCAGGAGTGGCTCACTCCCCACGCCTGAAGGTCCCTTACAAAGTATGCCTTCACCCAGTCCCTGATCCCTTGGCAATATTTATCCTGTTCAAGGCTCTGCCAAGTGCTTCTCCCACCCCAACCCCCTGCTGGAACAAGCTCACACCCGTTGTTTCCCTTTGCTGCTCATTTGTGGTGGTTTATTCAAGAGGCACTGCCTGACATAACCTAACCCTGACAGACTCCTGATAGCAGCTCCCTCCCTCCCTCCTCATTCCCGTTCATCTTGTGGCTCATTTGGAAATTGCCATTATTTCATCCCTCTGGGGCACCAGCTAAGGCTACCCTGATGATGGATGCTGCCAGACCAGATGCATAAATATTAAGAAAGCGGAAAGAGCCAGACCTGCAATTTCTTTGTGCAGAGCAATGATGAGGATGCTGTTCTTACAGCTGACCAGCACTACTGTAGTCTGAGCTCCAGGTTTAGAAGGCTTTAGATGCTGGTTAAAACTTACAATTAAAAATTTTAAAAGATTTAACTGGGGTTAACCAGCTTGTGGTCAGGCAGAGAAACAAGTTATACTGGAAAGTTTTACTGGACTGCTACTGGGTTTGTCCAGCACACTGGGCTGGTCTCTAAATATATATTGTACCTTGTCTAAATTCTGATTCTGGTATTGCAAGACACTTCTGTGACTAGGTGATTTTTTCCCAGTTTTCAGGATCTTGACATGAAAATATTGGACCCTAGAAATGATTATTCTATCAGCCTGGTGTGTAATGCTTGTAGTGCAGTGTCACAACTCACTTGACTGTGTGCCCCCCCTTAATAAATCAGTATGGGTTTGCCTGGAATTGCCAGAGGTTTGGTGCTATCAGAAATATTCAGATACTGCAAGAAAAAAAAAACTTGATTAATGCTGAGTTAGCTGTCTCCCCTCTAATGCTGTTTCCAGTTCAATGGATGTCTTGATAATGGTGTTTGATCTGAAGGCCACAGACTTATTGATGGTCACAGATCAAAATACCATCCCTCCTAATAAATTATGCTTCTCTCTTTATGCTAAGAAGCACAGCAAGGAACAACATCTATAAAAGCAGGGGGAAAATCTGAGCAGTCCCAACAAAGGCTCATAGCAGCACTACTCAAGGTAAGAGCCAACATGATTGAAGTACATTTCCAGAGGGGAAATTTGGGAAATGCAAGTTGGATGCTGGTGCTTCGTCTTTATTTTAGACCCCACAGCACAGCAAGGCTCATGGTGTTGCTCTTCCTTCCTGTCCACATCCTTCTGCCCATCTACCCCACCTTAGATCAGGTATAGCTTTGGGATTTTGAGGGTATATAGCTCAGAAATAGTGTTGAAAAGACACAGGATATTCTTCTTATGGCTCAGGGCTGCAGCTAGTAGTGCAAAGAGTTTTTGATTGACTAACATCAGCTTAATGTTCACAGTCTCCAAAACATCATCTCTTTGTTATTATCTATGAGCACTGAGAGCAAGGGCTATTGGTGTGGTCACACAAAGATCTCAGCAATCTTGCATCCAATCCCACCTGAGAAAGATGGAATTTTGTGAATGAGAAATAATCCTCATCTTGGTAGAGGTGATCTCTCAAGATTTGCATGGAGCATCCTGGTGATATTGCTGTGCTTACAAGGATCTCACTTTGCCACTTCTCAATATCATCAGGAAAAAAAAGAAGTTCATCAGTTTAACATTTTCCAAGACTATTAACTTTCACTTACAAAAAATGTGCAAATTACCTTCCTCTATTTAAAACTAGCAATCAGGACCCATTATATTCCCTGTAGCAGGAAGACTGAAAGACATCACATTCCAGACCATACAGAAAAACCATCTGAAATTCCAAATTCCCTCCCTTCAGTCTACACATGCCACCAAATCCTAGCATCCAGCTGTTTGTAGAGCTCATGTGTTTCCTGAAGATGAAAACTTTTGCTTTGTGGCAACCTCTGAGCATCCATTAAAGCTCAGATGGTGGATGAGAGCAGATTGTGTGGTGCTGCCCATCTGCCCATCGGATGCCCGGGCTCACTTTTTAATAAGAGCAAGGAGCTGGTTGTAATGTCATGCAGTCATAATTCTTGGCAGTTGCTATAGTTCATATGTTTATTGGAAGCTGAAGCTTTGGAGCATTTTTCAGATGTCTTTATACTTCCTGCTTCAGTGCTTGGGGTTTTATTTCTCAGCTGAGCTCTCAGGGTCCCAAAGCTCTGTTTATTAGGGAAGGAACCACGTTCCAGTGGAGTTTTTCATGGAGGGAGTGACTATACTGAAAAAGGGTGAACAGGTCCAGGAGCACCTGCCTGAGCAGTGCATGCTTGTAAACTTAGAGGGTTTTTAGATGTCATGAAAAGGACAGGGAGATAACTTTTCCTGTGAAAGAGCTGGGTGTGGAGTTTTGGGGCTAATGTGAGAGATGATGGACTCTCAGTCAGTGGTGTCAGACTGACCTGGGAGGAAGCAGCACTTTCTGCTGTCTGAAGTGGACTGCAATTAAATAATCTCTCAGACATTTAGGGGTTGCACTGAGGCTTGGAAGGACAATTTGAAACAGAGCAAATTATAGGGCAGCTGCAGTCAGAGGAGAGTTTCTAGCTGGTTCATCCACAACATTTCTTTGTACCACATGCTACCTCAGCCACATGGATACTTTAGGAGAAGGCTCCAGAAGTTCTGAAGAGAACAGTCCCTCTCCAGTCCTGTTCTCCACCCCCTGTGCACTGAGTGTTCAGCACCCCTGCTCACCTAAGTCAGGCTGGCATGTGCTCCCAGCCATGAAATGAGAGCAGTGCTCCTTGCTGTGCAGTGATGAGGGAGAGGAGATGCTCCTGGGGCTTCATAACCCTCGGTGAGGGCTTTGGAACCTGCAGGGAGGATGATTTCCAGGCTTTTCTGGGGCAGCCCTGAAATACAGGAGGCAAAATTCACAAACCTCCCCCATTTCTTCTTTTCCCATTGCTTGCATCTCAATTTAGCATGCAGAAGAGCAATCAGAGAGGATGCTTGGAATCCCCACTCTCAGAGCTCCTGAATAAGCAGAGTAATGCTGGAGTTTCCCCTCAGGAAGGTGACATGGTATAAAATTTCTTCTAGGACAAAATTCCTTCTCTTAATAAGACCCCCATTGAAATAACCAAAGTCCCAGAGCTGAGATGCAGCTGGCCCATGTGCCCAGGAGAGCATTTCAGAATACTTTTACCCAACAGTTGGTCTGAGATCAAACAGACTTGGCATTGCACTGTTTCCTGGATAACACGCCGTCATTATTTATTCATCTGAATCAAAGTGCTTGATGTTTTCATGCCATCAGTTAGACAGAGCCATATCGTCTGCCTCCCCTCTTTTTTTTTATTAATTTGTTGTGTTTCAAGAAAGTTTTGAAGCTGTTGCAGTGGGAAATCCATAGCTTAAGTGGCAGCTTGCTCATCTTTTATTTATTTTTGTAATAATCCCGTTGTTACTCATTCAAAGCTCCAAGAGATCCTTGCCCTCAATCAAAAGTTTCATGTTTGGATGAGGCTGTAATGATGACTTCTAGAAGAAAAGCATGTTTTCCTGGCTTTGAATAGGTACTCTTTTTTTTTTTTTTTTTTTGGCTTTGTGATTTAAAGATATAATGTGTTTGGTCAAAAGCAAGTAATTTTAAAATTTATTTTTATATTTAAATTAAGATGACCATATAAAATGCTCAATTTTTTTTCATATTTTTAAAAACACAAACATGGGAATGTCAAGCCAGTGGGAGAACCAGCAGTGAGATGTGATTAGGGTGATTTCTGGACTGTTTCCCATCATTCTTGGAGAGAAAGTGGTTTTTTCCCCCTGTGAAAAATGGTGATTTTCTCTGATAAATCTGTTCCCTTTTCAGTTTGGAGGCTTCTTTGTTGCAGAAAGAAATTTGTAACTCAAAGTGGATGCTCTTTACTTAAACGCTTCTCTATTGGAAAAGCATTTTTCCATAGAAATAGAGTTTCAATAGGAAATTTGCAGTCAGCTGTTCCACATGACAGGCAATGCTGCTCCCCCTTCCCCTCCAAAGGGTGGTTTCATACAGAACCTGCACTTCTGCAGATCCATACCAGTGCTGTGGTTTTATAAGCACATTTCCCTATCTTGAAATGTTTTCCTGTCTCCTGTTTTTGTGTAAAACATCCTCACAAAGAGGGAGGATGATTAATTGGAAACTACAGAGGAAACTACAAAATCAATTGCACTCAAAGAACTGTCTAATGCAGAAACTAAACAAATAAAACCCCCCAGAGGATTATATGGCTTTTTTCTCTCTCCTTATGCGGTCATCAGGCTTTTACTTGTTACTTGGAAGGCTTTTCTGACACTAAAGTATAACCTTTTATATTTCACCTTATTGGTGCTCAGCGGCACATTATCTGTGAACACAACAAGCAATATTACAAAAATAGCTGAAAACTGTCTCGATGGACTGCAGAGTTATTGGGATTCTTCATACCAAAAGGAGTTCTGATCCCCAAACTCATTGTGCTTCTTTATAATATTAATCCATAAGATTTTCTGCTCATAAATAACTGTGAAATGACTGAACTTTAAAACATAAGACATGTTATGTGCTAAACCTCATGGAAGAATAATCTCTTGATAAATTTAGTTTTAAAGTAACGGAAGCATAGATGATTGCAATTCTATTTTCAGACATGCACGGTAAAACTTTTCTATTTAATTTGTAGCAGTTTAAGCCAGGACTTCCAAATGAAGATGGGGGTGTGAGAACAAGCAGGGTTGGTGGGGTGAGCAGGCCTGGCCCTGGGTTTGGAGGGAGTTGTGTGAAGATGAACCCAGATTGTGTGAGATTTGAGCTGGTTGGTGCTGAGGGCATCACCAGTCATGTCAGAAAGTCTGGGAGAGCAGGGGCTGTGTCTCTGCTCTCCATCTGAGCCACCAGAAGCAGAGCACTCTGAAATCACCAGATCTGGGATCATTCTGTGTGCATTGAGGCAGTGATGTCTGTGATGTCTGTCCTATCCAGGCAATACCTACATAACAGATACAAGTAGGCCAGGCACTTGAGGCATGTAAAGAGAAAGGAGTTAAGATAAATCAGCAGAACTCTATTTTTAGCCACTGTGAGGCTAAATGTGAAGCATGTGGACTGGGATTTCCCATTACTTTGTCAGTGTGAGTATTCAATTTAATTTTGATTCATCTGGGAGAATCATAAATTGTAAGAATTGAGAGGATCAGCAATGCTTTTAATGGTCTGATCTTTCAGGCTTGATGTTCTTCTTGCTTGGGCCTCAGGGCTGTCTTGCAGGCTCTCCTGGGAGCTCTGTGATGGTGTTTTGCACAGCCCCCTTTGCCAGAAACATCCCTTCAGGGGACAAAAAGGTGAGGCAGAAGTCAGACTCAAGGACCTTAGGGGTCTTTTCCAGCCCAAATGATTCTGTGATTCTAAGCCATGCTGAAGGCCAAGGCTGCAGTGCAAAGCTCCAATCTGCTCTGCTGTGACCGTGTCTTCCAGGACATCCTTCAACTTCTTTGCAGCTCAGTGGCTTGGAGAAAAGGGAGAGGCTCAATTTCCATAAAGGATGGTGTGGATTAACCTTGTCTGGCTGCCAGGTGCCCACCAAGCTGCTCTCTAACTCCATCCCCCTCAGACTGTATTAGCCCACTATAGATGTTTGTTGAGCAATCTAATACACAAAATATGGTTAATAGGCCTTTGGAGGGTGTGAAATATATCCTGGAGACAGGGGCAAGGGGAATCTGTGAAATGCCATCCAAATTTGCTTTTTTTCTTTCTTCCACTTCATTGCTCTCTCCTTTGTCTGACAGTAGAGATAGGCTGGAGAGAGATGGGGTCTAAGACCGCTCTTCTGGAGTTTGAAGTTTTGGGAATAATTTTGGAAGGAAAGTAGAGACAGGGAAGAGTATTTTGGAGCCAGGCTAAACATTTATATGGGGAGAGAGGAACAATGCCATCCCACTCGTTCTGCCTTTAAAATCATGATTTGCTTTGTTACAATCTGCAGGACAAGCCCGGGACAGGAATAGGAAAGTGGCTGTGAGCTAGGACAGATGTGCACTTTCAGCTCTGTTTTGGATTGTTTAGTCATGATCCCCAGGACTCATGGGTGCCACTAGCCCACATTTCACTCTACTTTTAAAAATATTACCTCAAAACCACTTCTGCCCATGTAACTGTGCAATCCAGACCTCAAACACCCCTTTAATTTGTAGAAACACAATGTGAGGCATTAAATATTTTCTAGATTTGTGAGTCTGTGGTGAGTCTGAGATTATCAGGATAACCTGTGTGACCCCAATTCTGGGAACAACGTGGTTGTCATTGACTAATTAAATGTATCTCATTTGTTAAAATTGAAGATCTATATTGTGTTCTAAAGTAATTGTGTGCGCTGGAAAGTTGTTGTAGAAGTGTTGGGATTTGCCACACACTGGGATGGAACAGCCCCTTGGTCCATTCCTTTGCCATCACGGGGTTGGAGGTGGCTGGTCTCTATTTTTTAAAAGAGTCAAGGCAGAATTAAAACTACCACACCTCACACACCTTGCATCATATTCCACAATGGTCTGAATTTTGAAGTGGGACATCTCTCAGTCCAGATGTCCCTGCTCTGCCAGAGAGAGGCAAACAGGCCAATGTAGACACAGAGTTCCCAGGTACCTACAGGCACATATCAACACCAGAATTTTGGCGTCACAATAAACAAATTGAATCATCAGAAGCTTTGCAAGGGTCTAAAGCATAGTTTATCTCTCTGAAGTAGACATTGAAAACAGGAGAGATGACTCATGCCCTAGCAGTGCCTATTTCTCCCTGAATGTGTAACATCCTGCGCTTCTTTGGTTTGGCTAATCTATTCCAATCCATCAGAGAAGCTACATTTTAGTTGATTCATTCTATTCTGAGAATATGAGGCTATTTCATAATAGTTACATGTCCAATATATATATTTTTAGTCAAAAATATGTAGAATACATTATTTGCCCTGTCTAAGCTTAGGAACTAAACTTTAGGATGGATAAAGATGGATGTAGAGAGGAGCAGGCAGTACTTGAATCATTAGACTCATACATGGCAGATTAAAAATTAACAGATCTGGTCAAAATCTTCCATTGCCTTGTCAAATTTGTATTTTTAGTTGAAATTGTATTGAAAAAGCAAAAAGAAAATCTGAATGTTCAAGCAGTACATTTTGCATCATTTTAGGACCCTGTTAGGTTAGGTGATAGCTCATAGACATAATGTCATCTGGGATCTCTTAACCCCAGTATTTATATGTATATAGGAAGAGATTAGGTCAAAATATTGGATGATCTCTCAGAGGAATTGCTGTCTATTACTGCTATTAGTAATCACACAATCACATCACAGAATGGCTTGATTTGGAAGGGACTTTAAGGATGGGTTTCCCCCCCCCCCCCCCCCC
>JAHXMQ010000807.1:136413622-136523431 GCA_020466415.1 Ammodramus savannarum pratensis | reverse complement strand
AATCCTGTCCAACCTGGCCTTGGACACTTCCAGGGATGGGGCGTCCACAGCCTCTCTGGGCAACCTGTGCCAGGGCCTCCCACCCTCACAGGGAAGAATTTCTTCCTAATATCAAATCTAAACCGACTCATTTTCACTTTACATCCAATCCTTTTTGTTCTACCTGTACATGTGCTTGTCTAAAGCTGCACTCCAACTCTCTTGGAGCAGCTTTAGGCCCTGGGAAGTTCTGTCAGTTCTCCCTGGAGCCTTCTCTTCTCTTGGCCAGCTGTTGCAGCCTGTCTTCATAAGAGAAGTGCTTCAGTTTCTGGCCATCTTTGTGGCCTCCTTTGGACCTACTCCAACAGGTCCAAGCTTTTCCTGTGTTGGGGTCCCAGATGTGGCTGCAGCACTCCAGATGGGGTCTCATCAGAGCTGAGCACCTTCTGCCACTTGCTGGTCACACTTCTCATGATGCAGCCCAGGACATGGTTCGCTTTCTGGGCCAATCAAGTAATGAAAAAGTTATTTTTAGGTATAATGTTCTTTGGGTTGTTTTGTTTTTTTTTCTTACAGGAAGTACAAGCAAGTTCCCAAAATATGGAGCTAGTGCATTTTCCATTTAGAAAACACTGAACATTGATACCATCATTAGATATTTCCCTTTCACACGCCACTTGATGTATTATTTTCTGGTTTGCTCATTGACTGTTTGGTCCCATAAGCTAAATTAAGCAAGGAGACACAGCAGGGTTTGCAATACTGGGCCTCTATTGTATCCTTCCAGTGCATTGTGCCTCAGGCCCAGCTGAGAATTACCAATCACTCGAGCATGCACTGGTGACACATAAATGCATGTTTGGATGTAGCCTGTTAGTAAATGCAATGTCCCCAGCAGTTTTGTTTGGGTGATTATATTATTGCTAATTAACAGAAAATGTCATGACTTTTGGGATAGAATTGTTTGTGCAATGAGTTATTTACTCTGAAAATTCCTCCCATGTAAAAAGATGAGGAAATTGTACAGGGGAGAATGGGAGGGATGCTTGGGATTGCCACAGGGTTCTTGGAAGCGTGAGTCTCATTGGCATGAGTGGGACATAACCAAAATCACTCCTGGTAATGTGACTCACTCGTCTACCTCTAAAATCATCCACATTTACCATTCTTTAAATGCTCCTCATCGTTTGCTCAGATGCACTTTGGGTTTTAGTTAGTGTCAGGAGAAATAAAGTTTAATTCAGCTAACCTACCAGCAAAATGTAGTAGCTGGAAGGCGGCAATCTTGGTGATAACATTAAAAGGCTACTAGATATTTAAAAAAAAAAAAAAAAAAACAACGAAAAATCCCTGGCTGCTCTGCCTCCATGTTTCTGTCAGACTAATTTACATAATGGTTTAGAACATTATGTAATTCAAATCAAATCACTGTCAGTCAGCACCAGCATCCATTGCATCTTTTCCATGGAGCTACGCCGAGTGGCTGAAGTAAACTTCTTTGAAAGGAACAGCAGAAGACAAATAACTCAGTCTGTCCAACGCCAGGGGTCTGACCCACTGCCTGTTGCAGCCACACAAAATATTCCCCTTGACTGACACGAGCTGAGGATTGCACCCCCAGAACCCATGTAAGCTCTTAACTCTGATTCCCAAACTTGGCAACCAAACCCAGGCGGTTTTCAATCGCAAACAGGCAGAATATCCCTCCCCTCTGGACAGCAATAATCCCTCTCTGTCTCTCGGGGGGGGAAGGGGGTCAAAATCTCTTCCATCAGAAGAGCCACCAGCTTTAGCCAAATAGTATTGCCAAATTTACAGTGCACTGAATAATGAATCAAATCTTCAATATATTCCAGCAAGCATCAACTCCCTGATAGATTCCTCTATCCTTCCTGAGTCTCCATCACCATTACCTGAAAAGATAATTTTGCCAGTGCACTTCTAAATGTGTGCCTTTTTATTTTTTTCTCTTTTGTATTTTGTTGCCAAAGCAGTGAAAATATTTGCCAGTAGCTGGGGCTCCATTAAGAGCAAGAATTATCCAAAAACCACAGACAGAGACCCTGCATCCTTGTCCAGGGTCACCCACCATCATAGACAGAGATGCTTTGCATGGAACAAAGAGGAGAATAAAGTAGTAGTGACAAAATCTCACAGAACTGGTGTGAATGTCACTTGAGAGTTATTGCTGTGGGCAAGGACAGGTTTGTGAAAAGGTTATGTTTGCCTGGAATAAATCAGGTGGGAGGAGGAGAGATTTTTCGTGGCTAAGGCATAGGAAAAGGATAGAGGTAGAGAAGGATGGGAGGCTGGGTATGTTGGAGGTGTGTGGATAGGGTGGAGTTTAGTGAAGGAAGTGGTTTTGGAGCTAAGTGCTGTTGCAGACTGGCAGGACCTGCTGTTTCACCTCATATCAGCCAGATGCAGGAGGGGGACCATCCTCCTATATAGATATATAATATATATTTGGGTCTGTCTCCCCCAGCCTTTCACATCCAATTTTTTCTTGAACCTTTACCTCAGCCTCTTTATGTTGCTATCCCTTGAAAGAAGGAAAACCTAAATCACTCTCTTCACTATTAAAAACGAAATTTAGTTGGTATGTCATGTTTGTCTCTTAATTCAGTGCTACCATTGTGAAAGAGGCCCTGGCTTTGCTTACAGAGTTTCATCCATCTCTCTTAATGTAAACATGTCAGTTCTGATGATTGGCTGTTATGAGTCTGTTTGTTTTCTGCTGATGAAATGTGTCTCCATAACTTGGATGGGAGGGATCAGGAAAGCCTTACCTATAACTGTGGTAATACATCAGACAGCTCTCCAGACGTGGCTCCTTCTTCCCTAGAAGCATGCAGCCAAGATTTTGCTGTCTAGCCTAAAGCTGCCTTCTTTCACTGGCATAACCATCCCATAATGGCACCAGAATATATTTTAATAGCTGTTTTACAGCTTCCTTTATCCGTCTTTATGTCTTTACAAAACACTCTGTGAATAAAATGGACCAGATTTGATATATTTTATTCATGTGAGTATTCAAAGCACCTAGTGGTGTGAGCACTGTGTATGATGTTTGGCACAACATGGAGTTTCCTTGCAGATTTCTTATTTCTTGTTCAAAAGCTAGTGACTGCATCCTGAGCTGAGAGCATCCCTCTTTCTTGGTAGCTCTTTCCAAGCTCTGTTGGTTCAGAATAGCAAAGGAGAAATCTTTCTGTGTAGTTTATAGTAAAATAACTCAGAGACCAATTTCTAGTTAATTAAAATAGGCATGAAAACCTATTGGGTGCAAAGGATTATAATTCTCAGCAAAATATTGAGATCTGCATTGGTAACTATAATGTGCTGTTTCCCTCTTGCTTATTTATGTCATTTGGTTGCAGAGTAATTTGAATTAAAGACACCTGCAAAGAAAGCAGAATATTTTTAGCTCACTAAAAATATTTATTTTATCACAAGAGAAGACTTAGTGCCAGCATTTAATTCTTGGCAAAAAAATTTATCATTCCCAAATACCCTTCCAATATCAGGATGAAATATTCTGAATTCATTTCCTTTAGCACATGTTGGCTTTCTGCAGACTTCATTTTTTCAGTAAGTCATTGGCAATGTCAGAATGCCATGATTCTGATGAGTGAGCAGCCAGCAAAACCCATTAAACTGGATTTAAAAGAAGATACTGCCTAGGCAGAGCTGGTCATGACAAAAGCCTGTGGTTCTATGACTGAAGTTTTGTTTTGGGATTTTTGTGCTGTTTTGGTTTGGTTTTTCCCAACAATTTGAATGCAATGAGTTCTTTTACATATTTATTTCTGCCCCTGGTCAGCATCCATGGTGAGCAAGAGGGCTTGTTTTGGGAAACGTGTTATGCAATGTTCTATCAACCTGCAGGTTGGCCTTGTGACATGGGCAGCAAGAGGAATTCTGGCTCAGATCTCCTCCTGTGTCAGCTTGGGCAGGTTTCAACACTGTGCTTTGCCCAGGAGAGCTCCAAGAGCTGAACATTTCAGCCATTTCCATCAGATTTTTGTGGAATACCACAGTTTCCCCCTGCAGACCAGCCACGGGAGCCTGCCTGGTGCCCTTTTTGCACCTCCACCTTGGACCTCACCCAACAAGATGTTTCTGGTTGGATGAGCATTTGCAGATTGCCTTCACAGGGTGCAAAAAGCTCAGGGTTTTCCAGCTCCCTGCAAGCTTGGTTACCTTCTAGGCCATTAGTTTAATACCTCAATTACACAGTATCTGGTGTTCATGCTCTGGTGTGAAGGTGCTCTTTTTAAAGGAAACATTTCTAGCCAAATATTCTGGGTCCTAAGAGATCAATTCCCCAGGTGTGACTTCCCTGGGCAGAGCTGTGCTGATTTATGCCAGCTGGAGATGTGGCTGATTATGTGTGTTAAGGACATGTGCTGCAAAAACAAGCATTGTTTGTAGTCTTGACAAAATTATGCCTGCTGGAGGAAAAAGAAACAAACCAAATATCAGCTTAAGCAGAAGTAACGAGTGTGCTGTGTAAATTTTTGAGGATTGCCTTGATGTGAGCACACAGGCCCTCAAAGTGTGTGCTAACAGGAACTGAAATTTTTCAGTTAAAAGAGAATTTCCCATGACACCTCCTCACTGTGGAATGTGAACTGTGGTGTAAATATAAGTGGATTGAGTCTCAAAAGGTTGTTTGTTTGTTCGTTTGTTGTCAGTAAAATTATGAAGTGTGTCTCAGTCACCTAGACTCCTTTAGTTTCTGCATCTTTTTGCAAAACTTCTTTATTTGGTTTGAATTAAAAACAGTTCTCCATGAAGTCATTACTTCATGGCTGGAATAAAACTTCCATGTGATCCCATATCAACTTGTAGTCTTTTTAAATCTGATTAGGTGTTTGTGTTTATGTATAAATTTATGCATATGAATTTATTAATCTAGACCAGTGACATTAAATTAGATGTGTCATTGCTCTATTCTTTATTTCCCTAGCCTACTGTTCTCGTGTTTTGCTGTGCTCTGCAGGTCAAAGAAAAATGCCAAAGAGATTATATGGAAAAGGAGTGTGTGGGGGGAAAAGATGACTGTGCTCCATGCAGTCTCAGAGAGAAAGAAAACCCATCCACATGACTGTTCTTGTTACCACAGCAGTTAGCATGCAAAAATCATTATTTAATCACAAACATTTCTTCAACAAAAGGAGAATTTAGGGCTGGAATTAGTATTTTGTAAGAGTTTGGACTAGCAGAACTGCAATACAAACATCCCTCTCCCCAGCCCGTGGTCTGCAGTAGACTCTTGAGTGGCATCATGGAAATCAGAAATGAGAACAATCCTACTCAAAATGATCATGTCTGTAAAAGACACTTTCACAACCTTGATCTTCCAGTTTGGTTCCTTTATTACCATTGCCAAGGGCCTGAAATTTAAGCTCATGAGTCCTTGGTACAACAGAAGGACTTGCAGGGCACACAGGTGATGTTCTGAGAACCTGAAAGATATCTTGAACTGGAGTGGCTGAAGCCCATGACACTAAGGTTAAAACTGCAATGGAAAACAGCATTTATCTTTCTAAATAAATACCTAATTTGTTTGCTCTCACTTCTGGCCACACCAAAGAAAGAATTCTTCTTGGGGCTTTATTTTCATATGCACGTTTTGTTTACATAACCAGCGTATTTTATCAGCAACAACCGATGCTAACTGACCAAGCAAGAGGGAAATTTTCATTCTGTGCCTGGTGATATCACAGAAACAATGTGTTTGAAGCCTTGTACTTCAAAAATATGCCTGTGAGGAATGGAAAAATCCAGGCTCATATTGTAAACACGTGAGTCACAACAGCTATTATCTCTTAAGAAATGGCATTCCAGCCCTTTGATTCAGTCATTGATGATTTCCCTTTTTAACTTGTGGTGATTTCTTACTCTTTTAAGAAACATCTTGGCTAACCCTGGCTATTTGTAGAAATGTTTGCAATTCACAGATTAAAAGAAATTAGACATAGAAAGGACCCATGAAATTATCTTGTCCATTTCCTGAAAGCATATGAAATTGAAAAAGAATTGTGCTAAATATATGTATATATTAAAATGTGGAACTTTAGCTTATATACAATATGAAGACAAGACATGTTACAAATTTTCAATTGTAAGAGTGCTGAAATGTACTTTTTTAAAAAGAAAAATTAAAAAAGATGGCTAGCAAAAATGCTAATGAAGTTTGTGTAGGATTTTCCAGTTCTTTCTAAGCAGCTACCTTTCTGGAAATTGTAGATAAAACTGAAAAGATCTGGATTTGACCACTTTGAATTTGATTCAGTTTTCTAATGAGAGAGAGCTTTAAGCAAAAATAATTCCCTTTAGAAAAAATAATTAAAACTTCTGATACTGATTAGGTTTTTTGGGCTATTTTATCTCACTCACCATCCCCTATCCATTTGTTTCTCTTTTGAGGAAAAAATCAAGTGGTTCTGTTGCCAGAATGACTTCTATTGGAAGTCTTTAAGGAAGTCTGAGACTGTGTGGACAAAGCACACATTTAGGTTTCTTTAGACTGAGAAGAGTGTTAGAATAGGACCAGCATAAATAGCTTTTCTTTCTTGCACCCAGGTTCCTGAGTCAGAGGCCGCAACTTGTATTTAAAATAACTGATGGACCTTTTGCCTTTGCTCTGTGATTTCATTCGAAGTTTTTCTAGTCTCATATTATTAGAAAAAGCAAACAGTCATTCCCCATTCAGAGCTCATGATCATCTGGACCTCAGCTGAAGCCCACAACGTTCTCATCTCCAGTTTAGAGACCTCCTCCCAGCCCTTCCAGCAGTCCTGATCAGCCACTGACATTTGTTGTCCCCCGTCAGCGCTGAGACAGATTTCATTCTGGAGAAACAAAAATGGAAAGGACAAAAAAAATCTCAGAGAATTCTCTGGCCACCTGTATTGATGTCATTTATAGAAAGTGAAATTCTATTTACTGAGTCACAAAGCGTTGGGCGTAGGAAACGCAATTTGTGGGAAAGCTTCTAATTTCCTGTTTTTCAGGAGGAAGGGGATAAAACAAATGACATGGAGGGGAGAGGGGAAAGGAAAAAGGAGAATAAATCTAACAAAAGAAGAATCTCAGAATATCCCAAACTCCAGGAAGAATAATTCATTTTAGCTCTGCTTGTTCAAACCAGCTGTAATTCAGAGCATAATGTACAAGCTTCAGTAAATCATTCCTGTGTGATAGACTGTGATCAATGACAATTTAATGAATTCATTTTAAAATGAAGTCAGAATAGGAGAGACAGTAGTTATTTGAAAGCGTCCTTTACTCAGAGAAATTGAGTCAATAAATATGCTATTTGTCATGCAGAGTCCAGTTAGAGTCTTGTTTGCTAACAAAAATGCTGTCATCACAGAGCCTAATAGACTCAAACTATCTGGAACTATCCATTGTAAATAGACAAATTCCATCTGAAAGCAGAAAACAAACATTGTGCCTGAACAAAGAGTGGGATCCTGCACACGTTGCTGAATGAAAGAGGGTAGCCCACCTCAAAATCTACTATTTTGTTTGTCACCAGAGTGTGTTCTGATGGAGCATGAATGGCCTGGTGATGGCAAAAATACAAGGTCTGTCTTTCTTCTGTGAAATGAGTTTTAATTATTGTGGAGTGAGGGCTTCTCTTGCTGGAAAAACATGCCTCTAAAGTGACTTTAAATTGCAAAATGCTGCTTCAGTGAACTTGGATGGATTTGTGCAGGCTGCTAGAACAGGGATAAGCTTCATCCTTTTTCAAACAGTAGTTTTACATCAATTTTCACAGCTATCCGTGTTGTTTAGTGCAGATACAAGAAGGCTTTTTGTTCAGCTGTGCTTTTCACGCTCGGTTTTATTCATGTAAGTTGAAGAGATGGGAAAATTCGTACTTGTTTTCATTCAGGCAGAGAATGGAAGTGTTAACATTGAAGTACCATCAGGACAAGATGATCAAGCTTTACAGGTTTGGGTTAGAATCATAGAATAAAAGAATATCCTGAGCTGGAAAGCACAAGGATCATCGAGTCCAACTCCAGGATATTCAAATTGGTCTTGGATGAAAGGAGCCTGGTGTTCAGATATGACAAGCTGGCAGCAGTGGCTGTTCAGCATCTTGGAAGCTTGGTGTGCTTTCATGAAGGTCCCAGAGCTTTTCCAGGCACACTTGAGCTTCCATCATCCTTCAGATTTCAGGGTGTGGAGGAAAAGAAAATGCTCAAAAGTCCTGAGGAGATATCTTGAAGATGCTATTTCCTATCCCAAAGGAAAATTAAAATTATGTGACAGAAGTCTAAGACAGAGATTATGAAGAATTTTTTATGGGATTTAAAAATCTAAACTTGACCCTTCACTCTTTAAATTTGGAATAGAACAGCTGGGGCATTTTTAGATTTTGCATCATGTGGCCAGACATCGGCTGATTTAGATCTGCCTTGCAGTCATCTTAGGAACATTGTTCATCCACTCCCAGAGCTGCATTTTCAAAAATGAGTTAGGAATCTGAATCTCTGTGGTTTTCAATGAAATTTAAGCTTGTGTGAATCTAAGTTACTTCTTAGTTTGGATTTAGGCTCCCAAATGACTGAAGAACTGAAGAATACTCCACAGTCTATCTATAAAGACTGTCTAGATTTGATCATGTGTGATTTCTTATTGAAATTACAATTTCAGTCATTTTTGTTTTCCTTGATGTTCTATTAACCACATAAAAGCAGATGAAGAACTTCCTGATAATATATAATGAATTACTTGGGGATTGAGTTTGGTGGGGGTTTTTTTTTCATTCAACTGGTTCTGTTCTTGCTTTCCTCACACCGCTAACTTCTGATAACTTTTTTAATTCCAGCTGTTTCCACTACTAGGAGTAAAGACCAGTAAAGACAAAGCAGGATGAAAAGATGGCTGACTTCTTGTTACCACCGGGTACTAACAGCTTCCACCGGTTCACGCCCGAGTCCTTGGCTGCCATCGAGAAGCGAATTGCAGAGAAGCTGGCCAGGAATGCCAAGCAGGAATACAGAGAGCAGCTGGGCGAGGAAGAGAAGCCTCAGCCTCAGTTTGACTTGCAAGCTTGCAAGAAGCTGCCTGATATCTATGGGACTGTTTCTCCAGAGCTCATTGGGGAGCCCTTGGAGGACATCGACCCTTTCTACAATGATCGCAAGGTGAGCGCCAACCCAAAGCTAAAGCGTGACCTCTGCTTTGGGTGCTCTGCTTGTTATCTTTCTACATAAAGTAAAAATAATTCTTTTCCAGATTAGGGATCAGAACGTTAGCTTGAGCAGGGCTCCCAGAAAACATCTAAGCAGGAAGGCAGAGAGGGATAAAAAGCATAATTTAAACTTGTGTGTTTTCAGATAACCCTGAGAATGAATATACAATATCTGAAACGAGCAGAGCAGTAGCTGAGTTAATTTAAGCCAGATATCTGCCCTATCTTGCCTTCTGCATGAGCTGTGGCTTCACAGGTCTGTTGTTTATCACTTAAGCCCCTTAATGTTAAGGGCTTCTGGGTGACTTGAGCCTTGTGCGAGCACTCTGCACAAGAGCAGGAGGCACCTCCACAACCGTTCCTGGAGAGCAGCGGCTCTGCTCCTGGTGAGGAAGAGCAAAACTGCATTTGAGTGACCAAAACAGAGCAGGAGGGAGGTGTGAGCAGCATGTGCAGTGGTGGCACTTTGCAGAATGGTGAACTTTGTCCCAAAGCAAGCATCACCTGATGAGGGATCACGTGCAGGCTGGACCAAAGCCACAGCAGTGCAAACAGCTTCTGTCAAAAGGCTGTTGACAGCAGAGCTGGGCTGGTTGCTTACTACAGTTCATTCCCCTTTCCAAGCATTTCACAAAACAGAGGACAAAATAAAGCTTGGAAGCCTTTTGTTTTTTTAGGCAGCTTCCAGTTTTTTCAGGTACTGCTGTTCCTGATTTTGGGCTGTGCTATTTCCTGTAAACAATGCATTAATGTAACCATAATGGTACTTCTATTAGAACAGTGTAGATGTAGGTGCTAGAGCTACAGAACAAAAGTTAAATGGATAAAGACAAACAGATTACCTACCTGGAAGGGGCAGAATTAATTTACATTTTAATTTACCTGTTGTCCCTGGGCATAAGCAACAGGATATAGATTTGCAATTTTAGTGCCATGAAGTTTTTTAGACTCAAGGTGTGTGAATTGCTTAGATTTTATATATTGGTTGTCTCAATTCTGTCTCTGAGTGAATATTAGTTCCTCTATGCCTGGTGTGGCATCTTCAGAGCTCTGCAAATTGGGTCAGCATCAATTCACTTTTGTTTTTGGTTTAAGATAACTCAGAGAATTGTTTTTCTCTGGCCATATTCATCTGAGCACAATAAGAGTGCTTCAGTGCCAGATCCTAGTGTGGAACTGTGCCTCCTACAACTTTTTGCTTGGTTAGACAAAATTGAGAGCAATAAAGTGTTCAAAGTACAACATAGTGAGATCTGCAGCACCTGGGAAGAAGAGCATAGCATAATTTCTTCCCCTACATTTCAGTCTCTAGGTAATTTTTTGTTTTTGAAGGTAATTCTGCTCTATTCCCAGCCCCATGGTGGAGGTGATGACACAGGATCCACTAAGGGTTGAAGAAAGGAAAAATACTTGGGATATTACAAAAGGACAGTCAGTTCTGTAGGGAAGGCCTTGGACAAAGCTTTTCACCAAGTGAGAAGGATTTTGGGGGGTCTTGGGAGGGGGGAAAAGTATGGGATGCTGGCAGGAATTTCCCAATGGGATGTGGGCTTGAAAAGCTGAGCATAAATGCAAATACTGAATGTTCTCATTTTCTGTTTTGTTTTCCAGACATTTATAGTACTGAACAAAGGGAAGACAATCTTTCGATTTAGTGCCACTCCTGCCTTGTACATACTTAGTCCTTTCCATCCAATCAGAAGAGCAGCAATTAAAATTTTGGTACATTCATATCCTTTCTGTTGATTTTCCTCCTCATGTATTTTATATGGGTTTTAAACACAGATGGATGGAAGTCAGAAACCATTTTATTTCATTAAGCTGTTTTAAATCTTCTGGCTGAATGTGCCTGCACAAGCAGAAATGCACTCGGATTTTCGGTTTGTTTCATTTTATATTGTTATGTGAGCTATAAAAATGACTGTAGGACACTGCTGGCATCAGAGAATGTGAACTGCACTGGAGAGTCTGGTGAGTTTACTCAGAATTAAAAGATGGGAAGGGACTGATCATATTTACTGAAGGGAAAGTGGGTGTAGTAGCTCAGAAAGGAAGGCAACCAGGGGAAATCTGCACTGATGAAGAGCTTTGCTACCAAGCACTTCAGCAATCCCTCCCAGAGGTAAAACTCTGTGACACTGTCTGCAGACACACTTTAATTTTGAACTACTTCAGATCTGATTTTTTTTTTCCTTCCGAAACAGAATATTTCAAAAATTGTTTTGCAAATTCTTTTCTAGTTTGTTTATTTGGATATGTTATCCAAGAAAGAAAAAAGGCACAGGCTGTCCTGCTGGGCTTTTCAATGGAAGGGCAATGCCTGATTTCCTGTAGCTCTGGTTCTGAAGTCATGCAAGACAGGCTGCAGTGGTTGGTTTTGGCTTGTTTTTTTCACACAACCCCAGAAGCATTATATTCTGACATAGTCACATCTCTCTGGAAGGCCAAACTGACCCAAATGTTCAGCTTTGTGTGAACATTACTAAAAACACACCTTTTTTCATGACTTGGCTGCTTTCTCTGGGGTGCACATGAGAGACCAGGCAGTGATAATTCAAAGACTTCACATGCTGCTCTGATCATTCTGTGATGTTTTAGTGATGGAAGTCCCTCATCTGCAATGCTCATGTCCACCACAGAGAATAAATGAATACTAAGTAGGTAGCATCTTAATAGCATTGGTTAATTATCAAATTTCAGGGAAAACAAATAAGGAAATGTATTAGATTCCCCCTCCATACAGGGAGGAGAAGAAAAAAGGTGATACTATAGATATTCCATCAAAACGAAAAACAGGTGAAGCTTCTGATTGCAATAATTCTATGCAAAAATGAATATGTGTTATCAGCCAAGATATTATGGTTACTAAGAATACACTGTAGAATTCTACAGAGAGATGAGCTGGTGGATGAGATTATGTGTGCACACAATGCAGCACATGCTGCTGCGTACCCAGAGCCCCACCAAGTTTTTTAGGCACAGTTCCCTCAGCACAGCCTTGCTGAAGTTAATCAATGTCAATGCATTTGCCCAGTTGTGGCTAAAGTAAGAATCTGATAATTGAGCTGCTTAGAAACAAATTGAGAGTATTGCCTTCAGTTTTGGAGTTTGTTCTGTCTTCTCCTCCCTTTTTCTCTACATTGTTTGGTGAAGCCAAGAACTCACAGGAATGTGTAGCACAGGAGCTACGTGCCATTGGTAGCAGTTGAACAGAGGATAAATAGTTAAGAAATCCTTATCACATTACTTCCAAGGATAAAGACCACACAGGAGAGCGTTTAAAATATCTGTCAGGAAAGGAATATGGTCAGATAAGGAGTGTAAGATTTTGGGAGTGGCAGGTCTCAATGCAAACATGAGTTTAGCTGCAGAAAGAGAAATTATCACCTTGTGTAGATAATTTTGAGAGATTCAACAGCTCAATCTTTAGGCACAGGCAAAAACTCCAGTCTCAGTGAGACGAGGAAGATCCTGCATTAGGCACTGATTTGTTTTCTGTCAATAAAGACCTTTTGTATCAACCTGAAATACAAAGGCCAAGTGGCTGAGCAGGCAGTCAATATCCCAGGCAGAAAGGAGCCCGAACCCGCAGGTACTGAAGCAGATAATATCCCAGACATGGACCTGGGACCCAGAGCTATCCTCTTGCGTGACTGTAATCAAGCAATCTTTATTTTCCCCAGGGCAAAAGCCTAAAAGGAGCATTAGCAAATGCTGCCCTGTCACGTAAATATCTGCAGCAGCTTCTTTAGTGGATGCCATATTTCAATTCCCAGCCATTGAGTGCACCATGAAGGCCAACAGTGGAACAGAATAGAGAGGACAGAGTAAAATCACCCCATAAAGAAGCTGTGGGGGTCACAGTTCCTGGTTAAGTGGCTGTATGTGGAGTTCTTCCTCTGAGATGTCTGGCAGGATAGATGCTATATGGTCACTGCTCATCCAGCCAAAACTGAGCAGTACAGGCTTTCAAAAATACATCCTTCCAAGGGGAAAAACTCCCACAGCCTCCTAGTAATGTTTATTACAACTAATAATGTGTCTTTAAACCCCTTCTAGGTATTTCTCCTCTTATTCAGGGTCTGTGAGGCCTCATGGATGGTCCAGGCCCACATGGCTGCCCAGAAGGTGGCCCTGCTCCATTCCTGTCCCAGAGGACATGGGGAGTGCAGGATTGTACCCCCAATGGGAGGAACACTTTTTGTCTTCTGCATCATTATTAGCTGTTATTAACATCATTATTAACTATCTCCACCTTTTAATGAGATTAAATCACTGGCAACATTTCCTTGATGTTTAAAAGACTCCTCTTAGTTCTTATTGCCTGCGAGCCAAGGACCATTCTGTGGTGTCCTTGGTTTCTCCAAGCAGTTTGCTAGCCTGTATAAAATCTGTAGCAATTCTAATTCCTAGTTTTTCTAGGTTTTATAGCTAGTTTTTCTCACTTTACCACTCATCCAGGCTGGAATTTTGGTAAAAATGACCTGCCTTGGTGCTAGAATCATGGATTCTAGTGTATCAGAAAAAGAAAAATTATCTTCTTACAGAATTTGCAATCATTGTCCATATTTTCTGCTTGCAGCTTTCCTCCCATCCTATTTTGCACACTTTCCATAAGACAAAATGAGATCTTGTGAAGCACCAATTATACATTTTATTCATTGGGACTAACCTTTGCTTGCACCTATTATATGTAATTTGGCAATGATCACCTAAAGAGCCTCTAGTATTCAGTCTGCTAATTAACAATTATCCATCATAATGAAGTCTAGAATAGAAGTGTGCTGTGTTTGACTCGATATCTTTGTGCTAGGAGATAAAATTTATAACTTTTAGAATCGGTTTGTGCAAAGGCTATTCTGTAACCTCAAATTGGAAATAATAGGCTTAATTTATTGCAGAAAGGATCCTGACGAGTAGCTTAGTATATTTAGTTTGTAGGCTTTGGAAAATTTGATTTAATAGCAGTTCTAAGATAGGGAATGGACAATGCTGCTAATACAGCTTATCTCAGTTTTATCTTCTTTGCTTTGTCCTTTCTGAGTAGATCATCATCATCATGGACTTTTACTAATGCAAACAATTGCATTCAATTTCAGGTAGGAATGCTAATTTTCATTCTGTGGGCATTTCTGTTTTCTCTTTCTAATTTAACATAACCACTAATTTTGGTGCATAACCAGCTGAAATGTTTCATTCTTACATGTTCTTAGTAGTTTTCAGCTTGATGAAGAAACCCAGATTGAATTAGTAGTGTGTTTCTTGTCCCAGAACTGACCCTTTTATTTTCAACCTGTGTTCTCTGGTTTGTTCTCTTTGGTGCTTGAACAAGGAGATGATGACACCTGCCTGTAAGAAAGCATTTGGGAAACCTGTTAAATTCAGTTTGTATCATAAGGAAACAGGCATACAGAGATCAAACCAGTGACCCTAAATACCAATAGAGGAGTTTATTTGCTTGGAATTGAAATGTGCTATTTGTTTGACATGGTCTGAAGACAGCACTCTGCTTTCCTGTGCTTCATCCACAGCATTTCACTGGAGTTGAAAAAGTAATCCAGTGTCTTCTAGGCTAGCTGGAACTTAATAATTATGTTAACAAGAATGACAAAACTTACAGAAATATATCTGAAGCTGATGTGAGCAAATGTGAGTGGGTATCAGACATCCTTGGCAGCCCTTCAGTAGGAGGTGTTGGCCCAGAAGTGGAAGATGTTTGTGAGATGAGCAGTCCCTGTGAGTTCAATTACTGCCTTCTGTGGTGGCCTTGGGGAATCCTCAGGTTGGTTACTACCAATTTAACCTTGCAGTTTCTTATGTGGCCCATTGGAAAACGTTCCACTCTGTATTCAGCAGAGATTTTTGCCTCTGCAAGAGGATAAATTTAATGCAAACATTTCAGGACGTAGGTTTGAAACTAAGTCCTTCAATCACTATTCTCAAACAAAAAATAACAAACAGAATCAACTACAGAGATGAAAAAACCCAAACCAAAATTTTTTTTAAAACCTTTTCAAAAAAAGGCAAAAGAAATTTATTTTTGGGTTTTACTTATATTCCCTGCTGTCAACAGGGAAAAACAGGGTCCCTGCCTGTTGACTGTTTTCCTTTGTCCTTATCTTCTGTAGTTAGATTTTCCTGGTTGCATGGGACCAGTTGTTGATGCAGGAGAATCCCATCGTATTTTGTAATTTTTTTTACAGAAAGTAGCATGTGCTTTTAGGAGAGCCATACAGTGACTTATGTTTTCAATTTCAGGAATTTGATTTAGGGTGCTTTTTATGTTTAATGTTTCAGCTTAGCAGCAAAGTGTGTGAGAACTGTGGACTTGGGAGGTTTGTTTTAGCCTCCAAATAGGGAATCTCGTCCCTCAGCAGAGGCAGAGAGCCCTGCAGACCAAGGCTGCCTATTTGCCCAGCAGGTTTGCAGACCAAGCCTTAAAATTAGTGCTCTGAAACTCATACTTGCTTTTGGTGAAACTTTATACTGAAAGTGAGACCTCAAGCCCATTAAAGAGATTAGTAAGACCAGATTTGTAACTTTCCCCTACTGCCTGAGAAATGTTTCAGGATAAAAAATGAAGTGGGAATTTGCAGACACAGGTTTTTCTGTGGATACTTAAATGAGACTAATCCCTCTTTTCATACAAAGTTGTGCACCTATGCACATTGTCATCTGACCAGCACAGCTGTAAATTTGGGGTATTGTACTTTCAAAGGACTGCAGAGTCAGTACTTTTGTTTACTGTATAAAGTATGTTTAAAAGATATAGGAAAAGAAAAAATAAAGCAGGGAAGGTTCCTTCATTTTTCTATGTTTATATAATTATTTGTCTTCTTATGCACTTGCAAACAAATGCTTATAGTTCTTGAAGACACTTGCAAATTGTGATTGAGCTGTCACATCTTGTGTGAAAAGGCAAAAATTTATAAAGTCTTGTATCAAATGTGTTGTTTTCCTTAATTTGCCTCTTTACATTGTTCAGTATGTTTATTATGTGCACTATTTTAACTAATTGTGTGTTCATGGCACAATCAGAGACTCCGTCATGGAATAAATATGTTGAGTAAGTATCCTCTACAGCTGCCCCATCCTCACCTCAGCCTTCCTCTTCCTTTTGTTGTGTTCTTGTTTGCATCTTGTTTGCTATTGTCCAATTTCTTTCCAGCAGTACTGACTGTGGTGTCTGCCCTCACAAAATGTTTTTCCAGGTAGTTGTTTTAGCCTGTGAAAACTCCCTTAGTAAGCAAAGTAAATATTTTTAGTCTATGAATCTCATGCTTATTGCCAAAGGCACCTTTCATGCCACATCTGGATGAAATCACGTATTGAGGACAACCCTGTTTGAAACTTGTCAGCCTTCCACAATTCCCTTGCAACAGATTTGATGGTTGGACACACCAGAATAGGCTGATGGAGCTTAAGTTGAATTATTTCAGAGAATAGTTCCTGAACTGGCTTACTTCTATCCTTGATCTGAAACTTAATAGAAGCAAAAGTTTCTTTTGGAGTGAGCACAGCATGAAAAGTGCTCCCCTGTAATCATTGGCAGGAATACTTTATGAACATCAAATTATCTAGGAACACCTCTATGAGAATTCCTGTCTTTTTATCTTGACAAGCCTTCAGGAAAAATAGCAAATGTGCTGCTTGAAGGGGGTTATTTTTTGTTGTTGTGGGTTTTAAAATTAATTTTTAAAGAGGTTAAGGGACCTCAGTGAAATGAAAACCCATTTCATTTCTTTAAGTTGCTTAAAAATATTCCTTTTGGAAACAGATACCAGATGCACAAGCTAATCAACCTACAGTGCATTAAACAATTATTTTGGCTCATTGAACCAATCAGAACACACTTTTTATTTTTGACTGACATATGATAAATGCCATCTGCTGCTTCATAGCCTGGTGGTTGGTCTACTCAGGGCTGTAAGAAAACACAGTAAAATGCCCTTATTTAGGTTCCACAAAATCATGCAGGGCACATCTTCTAGGCCATAAATTACTAATTATAGGCAGCACTGAACCAAATATTTCATCCCATCACAATAACATTTTAATCCCAGGATGTTTCATGTATAGTGTGGTACCCTCAAGTGAGTCTGTGGCTGTCCTTTTCCTTGATGTTGTCCTTTTCCTATTGAAAACTTTCATAACCATTGTCATGATGTTTTCTGCTGAATCACAGACATCTCATCCATGTGATGATCTCATCAAAATTTGGCCAGTTGGTGTACAGCTGGGAATTCAAACATTCTGGAGGGAAATGCCATAAATGATAATATTGTGTCTTCTGCAAGCAGGAGAATTTGGGTGATTTTATCAGTGCATCAAGCAGAGCATGCAGAAAACATAGAGCAGAAATGCAGATGGACTCATGCAGCATGGAGTGAATCCTTCCATGTTTCCTCTTCTCCTGTGTCCCCTCATATCTCTCAGCTTTTCCTCCTCAAGTGCATGGAATGAAATCAAAGTCAAGCACTTTGGAGCAGCAAAATAACCCAAATAACTGTAATTCAAATTGATTAATATTGGCTTTGGAGAAGACACATTTAATCCATTTTGTTCTGCTGTTTCAGAGACTCACAAGGTATAGAAGAATAACCTTGTGCAAATATTTGTCCTAGATCTTCCTTTAAAGCATTTTTCTTACTATTTTGAAAAAAAAAAGGAATCAATTCAACTTTCCCCCATTAAATTTTTTTTTAAGAACCCCGACTTTTGTTGTTAAAGAAGCTGTTCAGTTGCTGGAGGACTTTCCCCGATCCATTTAGAATTAGACGATGATTATACAATCAATTAAACCCATCTGACATGCTGAATAAATACAAGTGCTTTATCATTTTAATGAGCTTATGTACTGTTAAGTATTTTTTTTTTTAGTTCTTTGCATGTGTTTTCTGTGTGTATTACTAAGTACACATGCTTAAAGAGACTGTCACATGGGTGACCTATATTTGAAATACCAGAGCAAAGCTAAATAGGAGCTGTGAAAAAATTGGGTACAAGATACTGCTCAGGTATATGGTCAAAGAGGAGCTGTGAGACACATTTAATGCCCATTGCTGCACCCAAACTGTCAGGCTAATCCCCATTTTAAGATGAAATACAGTGAGATTTTATAACCTATGAGAAGCACTACAGTGTAACACAATGGCAGGAGGGCATGATATCTGTGTATTTGACCAGTTGCAGTTCAGTGTAATAGAGCTAAATATATTTTATACATAATGCTCTTCCTTATATAGCCACTTTCAACTGCTCACACCTTTTTTCTACCAAGCAGGAATCTGAACTGTTACAATTTTTTTTAATGTGTGATGGCACCAATTGATGTTTAGCACTGAACAGAAAACACAAGCCAGTGTGTCCACTGACAGCCCTTCACATCATTACTTATGAGATTTGTGTTTTAGTGGATTTGAGGTGTTTGAGGTTTTTTTAATAGGCTTTGGAATCATCTACATCTTCATTAGAAGAAAAGGGGTAGGGAATGCCCATGTTAGACACTAAAAATTTATTTATTTTGTTAAGATATAGCCTAGAACACCCAGTCCATTGGGCTAGGTGTCGTGGGCAGCAACATTAAAAAAGAGCTGTTGTATGCCCTGAACTCTGTCTCTGATGGCAGGTAGAGCCCTGGGTGAGTACAGATCTGAGAGCTATAAATCAGAGGCATTACTGTCCTCCACAGAGATTTGGCTAAATTTTATTACAAGTGTCATCTTTATTATGAAAGGTAAGATCTATGTTCTAGCCCAGATCATCACAGTCAAGAGGCTGTTGGTAAAAACTTAATTTACTAGGGGGGGGGAAATCTAGCCTTGTGTCTCCTTTACTGTCAGGCAGGTAAAAAATTACTACATACAGTAGTCAAGTGGGAGTTTTTCAATTATTTTTCATTGAGGGCGCTTTGTTGTTTAATTCTCAAGGCTGGTGAGATTTGCCAGGGATAGTGAAACACAAGGGAAGTTGAAGGAGAATTACCCTTTCTAGCTGATAAAAACAAGTGGTGGCATTTTTTTAACCTCCAAAATGTCTTGGGCAGGAAGAGATGAAGGGAACAACCACTCTCCTCTCAGCTGGAAAAACAAGGAGTGTGGCATTAATGCTGCCCAGAGAGGTTGTGGACTTCCCATCCATGGGAGTGCTCAAGACCAGGTTGGATGGGTCTCTGATCAGCCTGGTCTAGTGGAAGGTTTCCTGCTCATGGCAAGGGGGTTGGAGGAGATGATTTTTAAGATCTCTTCCCATCCAAACCATTCCATGATTCCCTAATGTTGTGGTGTGTCTTATATGGACTTTTCTCTTCTTTTCTAATTTTATTTGGTAAAAAACGGGGAGATGTTGTGGTGTGTCTGTTAAGTTTATTGTATTGCTCCCCCATTTTTGTATTGTTCCCCCCTATTTTATGTCGGTGGTTCTGCCCTCCCCAGTTTTCCCACCTTTAGCCCTGCCACTCATTGTGTTGTTATGGCAACTCCCACCATTTTTATTGTACGTCTTTTAAGTTATATAATTCCTCCTCCCCTTCAGTTCCTTATATGTATACTTTATCTCCTCCCTGGGCCCAGTCAATCACCCCCACTCCTCCCAGATTTCCAGAATCTTCTCCTCTGTGGGGATTGAGTTGGCTGTGGTCCTGCGGCCCCTCCCTTACCTTGTATCTATTGGGTTCTCCCTTATGTCAGTTATGTTAAGTTCATCCCTTCACCGTTCCCTATTGGTTCTTTGTAAACCCCTCCTGTGTACACCCACCCCCTTTATAACCTTGTTCCACCCCCCCCCCCATTTCAGGGTCTCTCCCTAGTTGTCTTGTGTTGGGTATGAGCTAGTGGGTCTCTCCCTGGTTGTCGTGTTGGGCTTCACATTAAACCTGACTTGACCCCATCGAGAGTCCAGCTCCTTATTTCCCCGTCGTGTTGGCAGCGAGATCGGTCCGCAGGCGAGCTCAGACCAAGGCCCTCAGACGCCGAGGGGTGCTCGCATTGGATTGCAGCGAGGTGTCGGCCTACCCTCTGCTAGCCAGACACTGACCTCCCAGGCCAGATACACCTTGCGGCACCCTAGTCCACTCTTGATCCACTGGAGATGTCAGAGGTTCAAAAGTCCCACAGCCCAGCTTAGCAGTGTCATATCCATGCTTGACTTAATGAGTAGATTCATCAAGGGACACCCTGTGCTGGAAATTATCTTCATTCTGAGACTGTCCTGAGTATTTTGCTGTTCCTTACCTGTTCCTTGGTCCACATGCAAGGCTGTTCATGCTCAGCCCAGTGCTGCAGCTGTGACTCACACGAACAACCCCAGAGTTGTGCCCCTGCAGTTTCAGCTGTCTGCTGCTTGCTAATTCTCTTTCTTCTTTGGCCACTCTGTTCCCCAGGTACACTTTCACTGGCATTTACACTTTTGAGTCATTGATAAAAATATTGGCAAGAGGATTTTGCATGACAGAATTCACCTTCCTTCGGGATCCATGGAACTGGCTGGATTTCAGTGTTATTGTTATGGCGTAAGTAGCACTCCTTTATATTTTTCAAGAGAGTTATATGCAATAGAACTTTTTAAATGGTTGTCTGGATGTTGTTTTTTTTTCTTCACTCAAATTTTACTGAAAATGAGAAAAGTCTGAAGTGTATTAGGAAGGAGGATTGGTTTCAGAGGAAGAAGTCAGAGGAATTCTCAGTTCTGTTCTCTGAATTCACTACACAATTTTGGAGAAATTATTTACACTCTCTGTGCTCCACAGAGAGAGCTGTTTGTAAAATATCTGTAATAATATCTGCCTATCTAATGTAGTTTTGGGAAGCTCCAGACCCCTGAATAGAAAGTGTTGTAAGTGTGACTGAATACCCACGTATTTAAATCCCTATTTATACTCTATCTATCCATCACATCATCAGGGCTGTTTTCACATCCCTGTTTTCACAAACCCTTTTCACCTTGAAAGTAATTACTATTTTACCACAGAGAATTAATTTGTAGTCCTCTGAAACTTGTTGTATATCTTGGAAATAGAAATTTGGCCCCCACCATTATATTTCCCTTCAGCTGGATGCTTCTGCCTAGATTGTTAGAGTTCATTGAGGACACGTGGGGTTCTGGTGCTGTGAAGAAGGTGATGGATTTGCAACATCCAGACAGCTAAAAATACACAGGGGTAGAGAAGCAGTCAGCCAGCACTCACAGGGGACTCAGGGTCAGCCCAAGCTCTAGCCAAAGGCAGAGGTCTGACACTGCCAGTACTCCAGCTACGAGAGAAATTCACATTTCTTCTTAGTCACAAAAGAGAAAATTGTGCAAAAAATGAGTGCCATCTTGAACTGAAAGCTGGTAGAGATGCCTGAAAGGCTCCACTTCCTAAACACTGATCTGATCTGATCTGATCTCCCTGGCTTTTTCCTGCTTAATGATACCTGCATTCAGTTCTGGGTTTAGGTTAGTTCTTGCTGCTGTCTTTAACCACCATAATTCAAAGCATTAAATGAGATACAAGTATGTTAACACCAACATCTGAGCTGAACTCCAGGGGCTGTGAAATTTGAATGGAACCAAAATCAGGAGAGAATATTCAACCAAAATTAGCTAAAACACCAGTGAGGGCCACTGAAGTTGAAAGCACAACTCTATCAGGGCACAAGGATCAAGACCAGTATTCGAGGAGACACTGGATGATGCTCTTGGTAATATGGTTTAGTTTTTGGTAGTCCAGTGAGGAGCAGTGAATTGCCCTCTTGATCCTTATAGGTCCCTTCCCATAGCTTGAGATATTTTATAATTCTGTGGTTCTTAGCAGCAGAACAGCTTGAAGGTGTGTAAATCCTAAGTGAACTTGCTCAGGAGCACTCCCAGTTATTTCAGTAGGCTTTGGATCTAAGCCAGCCCTAGGCCAGGTCCTGGTATCTGTTGCTGCATTCCTATGGATTTGGCTGAACTGACATCTGGCCACTATGATAAGCCTTTAAAAAAACAAATCAGTGCAGATGGGGAGAATCTTTTGGAGGTCAGCACACAGTTGGTATTTTTCACAGCTAAACTTTTCCTCAAGCGTTGCTAAGTGCAATTGTCCTGCAACTTTTAGTGGCAGGACAACACCACAGAGTCACCATCCTGCTCTCCTGTCTCCTGTCCATCATGCAGGTGGTAAAAGCAGGGTATAATCACCCATCTGTTTGTGAGTTAGGATGTGAGTTTAATTGTAGGTCTCAGAATTCAGCACAACGTGGAGAATTTCTGTGCATGGGTTCTCACTTTTCTAGAAGGAAGGAGATTTCTGACAGTAGGGTAGAAAGGAGCAGAGAAAAGGACAAGTAGGAGCCACAGCTTCCAGCTTTCATCATGAGTCTACTTCTCCTCATCTTTTCAGCTTGGGCAGAGGTTGAGGCATCTCCCCCAGCTCTGGGGGCATCTCAGACTGAAATTCAGGTCTGAACAGTCAGTGGGGGACATGGTCTGAACACCCCTTAAATTGTCTCTACATCGTCTTTGGATGTTTGGGATGCAGGGAGCAGGAAAGATGAGAATGTTCACACAGACCCTGAGGTGGACAGTAACCCACAGGGGAATTACTCACTCTCTCTTGGTAGGAACCAGGATTTGGTGCCCACGGGTTTTGGGTTTGCCCCTCTTTTTTATTTTTTAATTCTACACTTTAGTGGCCACTCAGTGCTCCAGCCCAAGGATCATGAAAAATCCTTAAATCCTTTTCTTGTGAGAGGCTTGGGGATTCCGTGCTTTCTCTCCTAAGTACCTTTTGATTTTCTTTCCAAATGATATTTCACATCATAGTTAGAACATCCCTAAAACAGGGAGACCCACAGCTGTGAACTATCAAACTTCTTAATATCAAACTACTTTCTTAATACCAAACTATCTCTTCAGAACCAGAATCCATTCCTGTTGTTTCTTACTTTAAGGCATATTATACCATATATACTTTAAGGTTTTTAAGAACAATTAAGAAAAATAAATGGAATTCTGGAATAGAAAAAGAAATGGAAAATTGTTTCCTTGAACCCATGGGCAGCAGTGAGAGAGTTAAAAGTGGCTGCAATATGATCTTCCTATGTACAATGAAACCTCCTTCCCAAGAACGCAAGCAGCAGATAGTACAGAGACTTGGATAATGGAATCTATTCTGATACGATTTAGCCTTCATACAAATCCAATTTGCAAGTAATTTAAAGTAAGATGGATCACACAGGTAACTCTGGTGTTGTCTGTGCTTGTAGCCTGTGTGCTGCCAGAGGTATTTCTGTATCTGCAAACAAAGATGGGCTGGGAATTCAAAATGGAGGAGCCTGATAAGGGGCCATGATATTCAGATGGACCGAGGGTTTTGAGCTAACAGAAAATACAATTATTTCACTGATGGGTGCTGCAGTGGGAAGACCGTAATTTGCTTTAGAGCTGTTGCATAATAGCTTCTTGTCTTCTCTTTTGGGCAGAATCAGCACAGATTTGGCCACAGAGGGTTGTTTTAAATAGCACACTGGAGAATAGGATGTGCTGCAGGTCTCCAGGGCTTTTCTCCTGTCCTGTGCCAGCAGACACAGCCATGGCTTGTGACCCTCTCTGGGGTCAGGGATGGGTTCAAAGGAGATGCTGAAACTGCCCTTGTTTAGATCCCTCTCTCCCAGACTAGTGCCTTCCTCTTTCCAGGATAGATGAGATAGAAGCAGCTCTGGGTTGGGAAGTGCCCTGTCAGAATCTTAAAGAAAATAAGGGATTCCCTGGCTAATGGGAAAATTCTGCATAGGAATTCCAGCTACTTCTCACTCCCTGGTACAGAAGAACTGGTTAGCAGTGTTTTAATCAAAACAAAAGACCAAAATAAATCCTAATTGACTATAAGCAGCACTATTATCTCCTTCATTTGCTTGTTCACATATTTATAGTGTGTTTTTACAAATCTCCGGTCAGCAAAACCATATTCCCATCCTAGTGCTTCTCCCCAAATTATTTTTTTCCTCCACTTTTCATGCTGAAGAAGAATTTTGGAGAGAAGCACAGGGTAAAGCTGGGAAAGAAACAGGTAAATCATTGCCCAGACTCCCCTGTGAGATTATGAAGAGAAGCAATGTTGTTCTTCCAGGCTATAATCTGGATTAGTAGATATGGAGAGGATGCTTTGTCCTCCCCAGGGGCCTTTGGACAAAGGCCACTTAAGCAGGCTTTTTAAAATAACCAGGTGAGTTTTTTTTTCCCTAACACTTAGTAACAGAGGCCCCAAAGAAGTAGGGCAGTTGAGTGAAATCTGGTAGAATTTTAGAAGTAAAATTCAAGGGTCCAAGATCTCTTTTGTTCTGAGTATACAGTGGTGACTATGGTTTCTCTGCATACTGACTGGGAGGAAATAATTTTGTACAACACTGATTAAATGAAGCTCATTCCATGACTGGAATGCTCCCTCCTGGGAACATTTAGCTCGGATGTGATGAGTCTCCGGGATGACCAAGAGAGGCATGGCAGGGAACAGCCTGGACTGGTATTTTAATGATAAAGAATTTTTAGTAGGATGGCAGTTGTATTCATTTAGACTCCATCTTCCCACAGCCAAAGGGCATGAAATTGAAGTATAAAACAAAATACAATTTAAAGCATCTCTTGAAACTAAAATTTGCTTTACCACAGAACTACAGCATCTTAAACGAAATAAACCAGTTGAAATGTTTGAACTATTTTGCTATGTTGTCCTATATGTAGTTTTCAGAAGCTATTATGTGAAAATTGCTTGAGTATTTGAAGCAGCAAAATAACTCTTAACATTTCCAATAATGTAAAGAATTTTATTTTTTTGTTCAACTACATGATGGTAAAATCTTTAAAGTATTTATGGCTGAACAGCACAATAACACAGTTCACCCAGTAGTTTTAAAGGATGAATGCCTAATAAAAAAGTTTAATAGTTCAAGTGGCATTTGCAATGATGTGCACTAATAAAAACCTGGGGCAAATGGCATCAAAGAGCAGCCTGAAAAGTGGATGCACCTCTCATTTGGCTGCGTTCGCTCCCACTGTGTATGAATGCTTTCTACATTCAGACAAGTCTCATACTCTATTGTATAATTCCAAATAATTGTGACTTAATTCTACAGGTATGTAGGAGAATTTGTGAATGTAGGCAGTGTTTCACCTCTTCGGACTTTCAGGGTATTGAGAGCTTTAAAAACTATTTCAGTAATCCCAGGTAAGACGCCCTGATCCTTACGTTTTGGCTCTCAGCTACAAGTGATTCTTTCTCTGTCTCTCTTTGTCCCTTTGATTGTTGTTTTTTTGGCTGGTGTTTTGTCATTGTCTGTGTGTGACTTTCCCTTGTTACAGATACATAACTGAATTTGTGGACCTGGGCAATGTCTCAGCCTTACGAACGTTCAGAGTGCTGCGGGCGCTGAAAACAATCTCAGTCATTTCAGGTGAAAATCAGGTTAAACACTCGGGCTGCAGTTAAAGCCTACATGCCATTTCCAGTAGTAAACACTGTAATTACCAAAGACTTAACCATAGATACTGATCAGGAAATGGAGGAATGTAGGGAATGTGACCTGTCAATAGAATACAGTATTTTTTACATGTTTTTCCAAAATGGTTTTTGTGGGCAGAAGGAATGAGAGTGCCTCCAAAATTGCAGAGCTCACAAGTGCTGCAGTAAGGACAGTGGCTCGTGAATCACACACATAAAGTGCTCATCTGTGAACCCCATGAAGATGGCAATGAAAATCTTTTAAAACCTTCGTATATTGATTTTTAGAAATGGAAGGTTAATGACCTCAAAATGCATATTCATGTTCAAGAGCACGTCGATAGAGGAATCTAAATCTGTGCTATGAGCTGGGGTTTCAAGACTGTAGGCACAGATAGCCTAATTTGTCATGGTGTTTATCCATTTGCATGTGATAGAAACACTGCTGAAATTTTGGGCCTTGAAGAGATTGGAAAACATTTCAGTGTTTATTTCAGTAGATTCAGCATTTCCTCAACTCATGTTTTCTCGTATTTTCAAGGATATGATTTCTCCCCTCTTCACCTCCTCAAAAAAGAAGAAGAAAAATCAGTTTTACTACACATCTGGTAGTGAAATAAGCTCTTTATATAATCTCTTACTATTAAAATAAAAATATTATTAAGTAATTTATGCAGAGTTGAGTCCACTGAGGACTAACCATGCAACAAAACTTTCTTGCTGAGCGTTATCTATGGACAGGTCTCATTCAGCCTCAGTGTTTAACATCTCCAACCTGCATGACAAGGTAAAGAAGATAGCAAAAACCATGCATGGTAGATCCTATCTGTGATAATCCTGAACAGATGTTGGCAATTACATGTTAAAAATATTCAAAACATTGAGAGAACTGCTCAGATTCTCACTCACAGATCTTTAAGGTTAGAAAGGCTTTTCCACCCACTCTCTTATGCACTACAGTATCAATCTAAACAAATTATGTGTAGTAAACTTGAGGGATATGTATTAAAACTCATAACCAGATGGAGCTAGAAATGAGAATTCAGGAATGGAAGTGTTAAGAAAAAATATATATCTGGGTCTAGAATTTGGTTCCTCGTTTCAATACCACAGTAATGGAAATCAGAGAAATTGCTGGGAAAGAAAAGTACTTTTCATTGGAAGTGTGTGTCCAAATACAGAATTTAAAGAGATTCATTAGGTCCCTGAAACAGTATCTGTCTCATTTTTTGTCTTTAAGTTTTAGAGAATAATCTATTAGCAGAGATTTGTGGGGATTTTTAATTTTTCTGTAACAGAATTTCCATTGAGAAAGGATTTTTATTTTCCTGTGGAAACAGAGCTGAGCACAGCTTTACAGATGCTGTGAGATGACAGTGGCTACTCAGAGAGAAAGGCAGAGTTTGTTTCCTGGATTCCTCTGACAGCAATTTGAAGACTTAACTTGGAGGGACATCCATCTCCAGGGGCCACCTTTCACCTTTCATCTTGTCTCAGGCTTGAGCCTCTTCAGAGCACAGCATGTCCATTTTTCTGAGTTTTATATATATAACAATTTTCTGCCCTCCTGTATCAGAGGAGGAGCTGAAGCTTGTTTTACATCAAATGATAAGATATGACTTAGTGGGGAAAAATTGAGTGCTGAGATTCAAATATCCAGATTCAAATACACCAAAACCCTTCAGTGATATTAAACACTGAGCTGTTCCATTTGTTAGTTAATAGGAAAAAAAAAAAAGGAGTGTTATTTATTAAAGTAATGCATAATAACTCACATCCTCTTTTTTCATTCTGACTGAATATTTGATAAGTTTTTTTGATAACTGCATTTTTATGTACAAGTTCTTGAATTATTTGGTGACATAACTGCATGTAACATGCTAATAGAATATCTGGCCTTTGATTTTATCATCAAGATTACCTGTGCCCTGAGTATTAAATTACAAATGTGGAGAACTACAAATTGCCATAGCTGCCAGTGCAAAACAGACAAGGTGGAGGGTTTTTTTTTAATATTAGCAGATAATTTCACATCTTACAGTTAGGCATATATATATTTGAAAAGATATATTGGACATGATGCTGTGGTTTCTCTGCAGATCAGTCTGAGTTTTTAATGATAACATAGGCTTATGCTGAGGTGAAATATTTCCCCCAGCAGGCTTAAAAATGAAAAGATGATGATCATTAACATCTTTCATGAGATTTTTGGGGTCAATTGCCATAGAGAGGAGAAGGTGGTTGTTATTTTTGCTTCCTCTTTGACGTCTTAGCTGAAAAAACACCAAGCTGTATTTTCCTTTGGAAATATCTGAGCTTTCCCTCAATAAAATTGATCACTTTTCCATCAGGTACTTCTATTTGCACAAACATGCTCGGACTCCTCGTGCTCAGTGAAATTGTTTACAGAAAGCCACGGGCCAAGTCCTGGCGGTGTGAGGCTTCTGTCCAGCAAAGCACTTAGAGGCTGCTTTTCAAAGGCATTCTGCTTCACTTGGAATCAATGAGTTTCTCTATTGACTCCAGGGGGAGTCGGTAAAGCTGACAATTAGTGCTTTTAAAAATCTCACCTACCTTTAATGTCTGGTTCTAAGTGCTCAAGCAGGCACAGAGATCTTTAGAGGGACACCGGTTCTCAGGGCTGAAAAAGATCTCCTAAATTCAGAGTCCATTCCCCTTGCCTGAGGCTGCATTTAGCACAGCTCAAGCATAGCTTGGTATTTATTGCCTGACCTCTTTGAGAAGCCCTTCCAAGGTGGAGGTCCCAGGGTCTCTCTGAGAAGGCCAGGAACTGTTCCAGTGACTCATTGTTTTTGTTATTAGAAGATTTGCCCCAGGTGGATGGTTCAGATCCAGACCCAACACCACAAACGTTGGCATCTACCAGCCAGCTTCCCTCTCACTGGAGAGCTGGGGCTCAGTTTGGGTGCCAGAGTGCCAATATCTCCTGCTCCAAATGTGCATGGACCTGCAGGTCCTGTCTCTGAATGCAGCCTCTCCCTCTTTTGCTTCATCAGATCTCTCTTTTTCCCCCTGGAGCTGTGTAAGACATCAGGTCAGTGCCTGATCTCCTGTGGCAGCCCTTAACGTGCCAGAAGACCTCCATGGAACCCCTCAATTTTCCTTCTTCTGCATTGAGCACACCCATTTCTTCCTGTTTTCCAGTTGCCCGTGATATTGAGAGGAAAACAAGCTTTGTACAGGTTCAGGTGCTTAGAAATAGGTAACATTTTCTCTATGGGAGCATTTTAAATCCTTTAACTCTCAGTGATTTGATTTACTAATTGGCGTCTTGCGTGTTCCCATGGCAACTGGATTCATTTGTTTTTCTAGCCAGATAGGAACCATGGTCAGCAGCAGAACAACCCACTGAAGCCATTCATTTGTCTCCCATTAGCATCCCATTACCAGAGCATCCAAATCCCAGTGGGCTCAATAGGAACAACAACAGAGGGTCTTGAATCATATTTTACCCTCATGGAAATCACCGATGTTTTTGATGAGTACTAATTGAGATAATATAAACCCTGAGGTACACTCTCTCCATCAAAAGGCCACAAAAAGCAGGCCATCATCATCATCATCATCATCATCATCCTCATGATCATCCCCAGGATTTTGAAAACTGCCTGTGTGCAGCTGTATCCAGAGAAGCTCCCCTGCTCTTTCTGGAGCAGGCGTGCACACCACGACAGGGTACCAGGGAAAGGTGACCTCATAGAAAATTGGGCCAAGGCACTTTGGGGCCTGATCCAGCTCCCATTTAAGTTAGTGTGAGACTAAAGGCTATAAATAGTGCTGTGAATGTTATCCAGTGCCTCTGTGATAGCCAGAACAGAGCTCGGAGAACAAGAATTAAGACTGTGTGGAGGAGACTGACCCCCTGCTCACTGCACTGAAATCCTGCTGCAGGGAGATAAATGTCACCCTTTTGGTGGGTAAATCACTTAACTCAAGAAGTAACTACCCCAGAGGTGAGAAACATATGGCATATTTGTGTTTTCCTTGGAGTCTGGCCTGTCAGTCACTTTTCCACGCTAAGCCAGCCTGCAGGAATGCTGACACCAATTCAAGTTTGCCAACACATTGTTAAACTCTCTGCTGCCCCATGCCTCAGTAAGTAATGACAAAATACACTCGTCAAGGGTGAGCCCTTCTCTCCCTACACGCCTGTGACTCATGCAGACATTTACAGGACACAGGTGTATCCTCAGGGAAAGGAATGGGCTCGATGAGGACAACTCTGCTGCAAGTCACACTCTTTTTATCCTTTTTTTTTTTTTTTTTTTTTGTGGTTTTTTATTTTTCTTCCTTCTTCCTGCTTGTTTCCAGACTGTGCATGAACGTGTCTGATGTTCTGTAGGTGATTGCCAACATCTGGTATGGATGTCATACTGAATTATGCTAATACTTCCTCACATCTCACATAAGGAATGGATGGTGTTTTGGGATCCTGCCATTTCTCATTGTTTGGTGTTGCTTGCATTTTCTATGGTTTCTGATGTGCATTTGAAAAATGATTATTTGATTAACCTCTTAATGTGATAATTTCTACCTGCCTTAACAGGAACATTTGGGCCAAATTCTTTTTGCTCTCTGCAGATGTCAGGCTGCCTACACAGCCCTCATTCCACTGATTTTGGATCTCGTGGTTTTTTTCATGTCATGCAAGCAGGATTTGGCCCAGAGGTGTGGAAACAAGTCAGTGATTCAGAAAAAGCCTGTTATTGATTTACTCCACAGGGAGTAATCTATAGACCCATTGTTATTAACAGCTGTAGATGTTACTCAGCTTTGGATCAGATCCTCAGGTTTTTTCCTGCATGCTGCCTGGTTTGATGTTTGACTTGCAAGAATTAAGTAAATGCCTTTAATGCCCCATAAATAATATCTTCTATTAAGCTATATTGCAGTGCTCTCATTGGCACTATTTCAAAGAAGGATTATTTCTCCAGAAGATTTAACTGTGCTCTAAATTTGAATACATCTAGCATTGCTTTTACAAAACATGGGATTGATTCAGAGAGATGCAGAGCACCTGCAAGAAGTCCTGAGTGTCCTTAATTCCCCTCAGCCCTTCTTTTTTAGAGGCACACATAGTTTAAATGAGCAATGAATTAAATATTTTCCTTAGCCTTGGCACGTAGTTGTGTCAACCACCTTGATGGATGCTACTTAATTTTCTGAGAAAATTTTGGTTTTAAAGGGTGAGAAAAAACAGTTCAGCTGTAAGTATAACACTCTCCAAATGGTTTTCCTGGAAAGTTTTAACAAAGGTCCAGGAGGCAGAGTACAAGTTATTTTTAAATGGTCTTTAATTACAGAAATTGTATTACTAAAGAATCTTCTTAAATTGTTCAGAAGCTCGTAAGCTATGAAAACAAAACAAAATAAAATTAAAAGGAAGTAAAGCAGAAAACTCCCTCATAAAGAAATTATTTGATACCTGCAAGGAATGAACTTGTAAAACAAAGAGTATAGAACTGCTATTCTATTTAAAACTCCAGAAAGTAATCTGGGAAAAACATGTTTTATTAAATGACCTTAAAATTGGCAGTACTGAGGCCTGATTTTGAAAACAGAGTGTCTTTATTGGTTACTAGACTTTTGTAGGGTTTTTTCTCTAATAATATCCCTGTTCATATTAGGACTCCCATTGCCCTTGCCCATATGAGTAAGATTAGTTAGTGCACTTAGATGGTAAGTGCACACACACTCCAAGTTTGTGTTTGTATTACAAACAAATAAATGTTCTGCAGGGATTTCACAGGGAGTATGACAGTAAAGTAATTTATAGTATTTTTTTCCTTAAGACTCAGTTTGCTTTTGGATTTCCCAAGTTTAACCAACTTCAGTAAAGCAACATCTGTGCATTCAAAGGACAACCAATGATAAGAATCACAAAAAATATTTCAAAATATTAGATTAAAAAATTTAAAATTCTAGTTTATTTGCAAATTTTCCCTCCCCTCACTACTTGTGTAATACCTGACTGTCTTAAAGGTCTTGTAGTGCTGGGCAAGTCTGACACCCCAGAAGTCCTTTCAGAATTGCGTTACATCTAAAATTACTTCCTGGTCAGGTAAAAAATTGACTCAAGGCTAGATTAGCAGAAGAGATTCTATTTTATTTAGGCATGAAAACAGGCAGCCAAGCCTACAGATTGGTTCAAAAACTCAGATCAGCCTTTTTCTAAGTATCTGAGCAGAACTGACCTCATTTGTAAAACCTCTTTCTGGTGAGGAGGAGAGGTAGCACGAAAGTCCAGGTTTTGCCTGATGTTTGTCCTGAAACAATTTATTCTTTATTTTTGAGCAGAGCAGGGAGCTGTCTAACCTCACACTCTTTACCATGCCACAAACTAATTTTGGAGAGGCAAACAAAGAATTTAGGGGAAACAGCAGCAACTGACACAACCAGAGCACACAGCTTCAAGCTGCACCAAGGGAAGTTTAGGTTGGATATCAGGAAAAAGTTTTTTTACAGAAAGAGTGATAAAGTTCTGGAATGGCTGCCCGGGGAGGTGGTGGAGTCCCCATCCCTGGGTGTGTTTAACAAAGCCTGGATGTGGCACTGGGTGCCAGGGTTTGGTTGAGCTGTTGGGGCTGGGTTGGACTCGATGATCTTGAAGGTCTCTTCCAACCTGGTCATTCTGGGAATTCAGTGATCTCCCCACACCTGATGGATCAGTGCCTTTTGGTAAAATGGGCCATTTTACAGATGTTAATATCATTCACAGATTAGCAATATCCCATGCAGGAGTGGAGTATTTTAGGCTGCTGGATGCAGGGGCTGCTGCACCTGTTGGCCATTCCAGCAGCTCATCCTCATCTCAGAAACCCTGGTTTCCCCTCACTCTAACCAGTGGTTTTTAAGCAAAGCCAAAAGCTAATTTTGCTTTCCTATGAGTCCTGAAGTACATTTTCACATTATTTCCAATTATGCAGCCCTAGCTCAGCCTTTGTGGCTGCCAAACTCTTGGGGTGGAATTCCAAGGAGCTGAGATTGAATATGTGTGTTCATATTCACTGAGCAAATCAATGTGCTTCTGAATATTGCCCAGGAGAATTCCTCCTGTTTCCTCTTTGCATTTTCTTTTTTTCTATTTAAATCAATTTTTCTTATTGTTGCCATACTGGTGACACAGATTATCAGAAGCGCTTATTACTGCTTGCCAGTATTAATTAAATATAAATAGGAAAGAAATGACAAAATTGCCACGAATGTGCAGCTGATGTTAATGTCCAGCTGCAGCACACCAGTTTAGAGGAGAAGGGTATTTTTTTAAAAAGGAATGGGGTTTTCTGTTGTAGTCATGTAATATTCAACCAGCTCAAACAATGCTTATCTCCAGGAACACTTCAAAAGCAATAACTATCACTTGAGAAAACTGTATAATTATTTTTATCTGAATATTTATAGAAGAATGAAGTGAAGCTAGTGTTAAAGGGTGTAATAATAAAAGAGAAGCTAATTTGTGTGACCCAAGCCTTTGGTGTTATGCAATGGGATTATTTATCTACTTTGGCAGCATACTATAAAGTGATTAACTTTGCCCAGGTAGTTTTGGAGCCTCAGGTTGTTTTACTCAAATAATTTCCACTGTATTTATTTGATTGCCTATATTTGGCTTTTTTTCTAATCCCAAATTCTTGTTGTCTTAAGCAAATGAATTGAAGGCAGAGGAATTATTCATATGAGGACAGCATGTTGGATTTGGCACTAAAATATGTAAAATAATCAGGGAATAAACAGCATTTCCATACCTCTTCATCTGTTTATGTGAGGGATAAAGTTATCAGAATCACCTGGGATTTAAAAGCAATTCATGTTCTCAAAATTCAATGGGATTTAGGCTTTACCACCTTTACTGCAGCTCCATGAAAATATAAAACATTCCATATTTTCTTTATCCATGGGTAGTTCCACATCTCACTGTCCCTCCATCCAGCTCTTCCCCTCCATTTTTAAATCAGTGTTTGTGCAATTCCAGGACTTTTGTCCAAGACCAGGCCAAACCAGACATTCATAACGATCACTTGTCTCTCGTTTCCGACGTCCAGTTGCAAACACACACTCAAAGCCCTTCAGATTTCCCTTTCCATGGAGACTTTCATCATGAAAAGCAGCTGTCTGCAGACACACTTCAGTCTCTCAGTCTATAAACTCTTGGCTTTTATCTCCCTAGGGCTGAAGACCATTGTAGGGGCACTTATCCAGTCTGTTAAGAAACTTGCAGATGTGATGATCCTGACCGTTTTCTGCTTGAGTGTCTTTGCCCTCATAGGCCTCCAGCTCTTCATGGGCAACCTGAGACACAAATGTGTCAGGGATTACACCATGTTTAACTTCACCAATGGCTCCTTGTACTTGGATGGTAGGATGTGGAACAACTCAGAGGAATTTCTTAGCGATCCAGGTAAGCTCCTCTTTGCCCTGTAACTGTTTTCTGATGATTTGAGGTTTTGGGATTTTTGTTTGTTTGTTCTGGACTGGTTTTTTTTTGTTGTGGTTTTTTTTTTTGCGTGTTTGTATGTTTGTTTGTTTGTTTGGTGGTTGTTGTGTTTTTTTTTTTTTTTTTTAATTAAATTATTTTGATGAAGATCTGTACCTGAATCATCAAAATGTGACTCCTGGCTCATCATGATGCCAATGTGGTTTTGAAAGACCTAGGTAGCTTTCTCTGAATCTCTATGGCACCTTCACAGTTCACGCTGAAAATACTTCTGGTGCTTTCCTATGAAGTCCTAGTTGCCTCACTGATGATTTTCACAGTTTTAAGGGGTCTTACATATTTTTAAAGGTCTGTTTTCTGTGATTCAATTGAGGAATCACATGAAAATTTCAGCTCTGTGTGTGGGGGTCTGGTTTGCATGTTGTTTCTCTGAAGGCAATGTATAGCTCTTGCATTTTCTAGAAAAACTTCAAAATTTGAGTTTATGGCCTTAAAAAATTCAAAAGGTAAAGCAAAGCAATTCAATCTTTATTAATCTGAAAAATCCCAAGAGTATTTTTTTAAGGAAAACTTTTGCTGTTTGGGCCTAACTCATTATTTGGGTTGGGCCATCCTGTACAAACTCATGAGCTTTTGTATTTTATTTATTTTAAGGAGAAAAATGAACCATGTAATCAACCCATTAACTGGAGTTTTGATTGAGAGGCAGTGTCATTCTGTCATGGGGTAGCTCTGCTCTCACTCTGTGCATCCTGCAGTCCTACATCTCCAGCCACCTGCACTATAAAACCCCCAAATCTGACTCGTGGGAGTTGCCTGGCTTGACCCAAGGCTCTGTTGAGCCAGGAATTTGGCCAAGGGCAGTCCCTCCATTCCCCACTGGTGACTTCTGACCTTTCTGATCAGATCCTCTCCCTGCAGTCTGAGAATCCTGGAAAAAGTGATGTTAAGGAAGGTTTCCTGTAGAAACCCAGGGCACCAGGAATATTTCCCTGTCTGCTCTGGGGTGCCCTGACCCCTAGGGGAGCATTGACTCTGACCCTCATTCATGGAGAAAATTTCCCAGACTTCAAGATAGACTGGAATCTACAAAAGTGTGAAATAGATTATAGAGAGTAGTGTAGGTGCGTCACTTGGTGAGAAATTGGGGGTTTGGGATTTTTAGTGTGTTGTGGATGGAAGCAAGATGGAGGGCACAGGGTGTCATCCTGAGTTTGTTCTTCATGCTTCTTCCTCCTCATTCTTCTTCTTGGGTTTGGGTGGCATTTTGTAATTGGGCAGAAAATTCCACATTGTGGGCTCTTTGGGATCAGTTATTGGGTTAAAAGGGAAAATAATCCAGGTGTCAGTTCTTAATTGGACAGCTTAGCTATGGAAAACCTTGTAATGAAAGATTGTTGGCCATTTTTGCGGTGCTTTTCCAGTGTGCTGAGCCTGGTGTGGACAGCGTGCAAAACTCTAGGTAAGATAACAATAAACGAGAACCCAAAGACCAAAAAAACCCATAGCATCTCTCTTTCCTGACATAGAACCACTCCAGGTGGGTCTCCTCCAACAGGGGAGCTCCCTGGAAGGGCCCAGCCAGACTCCCAGAAGTCAGGGAATTGGTGACAGATATCCTGACAGTTTCCTTCAAGGAATAGAAAGCTCACCATGGGAGTCTTTAGGGCATGATGTGATCAATGCAGGATTAAGGAGGGACAGGTCACAAAGCTCTGCCTGAGTGGGAGTTGTTTTTGGAACTGTCCCTGACCATCAGCTTATGTGTCCTCTCCATGCCCCTGTATCAGAGCCTTTTCAGGTGAAAGGGGAAAGAGCTCTTGGAATTCTGCTGGATGGTGTGGAACTCGCTAAAGTGTTATCCCATCCCTGTTTCCAGTGAGAAACTAGTAAAGATGTTTGTGAACCTGTACTGGATTAAGGCCCTTCAGGGCTCCTCTACCCACAGATAGCTGAGACCTGTGTGAGGAGCTGCTTTCCCTCTCCCACAGAGGCATTGAGGGACAAAACAGTGATGGCTGGAAGCATAAAGCCCTGCAAGAAAGGTGAAAGGAAGAAATGGGGCTGTGAAGATAGTCTGGCTCTCTGGAAATGGAAATAGGGTAAATGTGATACAGGATAGTCTTTTAAAATACACATAAAGTCAGGGCCAGCTGCAGCATTGCTTCAAATGTGGGGAATTGTACAGCTGCTCCAGCATACCATGAGCAAGTTTATTTATGTAGGCCTGACATGGGGAGGAGGGCAGACACTCCCAGAAATCCATGTAGGAAATACAGCAATGGTTAATAAGATCATGAAAATATACTTGCTATCACTAGAGGAGATTTGCCTATTACAAAGATAACCAACTTGGTGAGATAATGGATTAAAGTGAATTAAATTTTGACCACGTTGTATTACTACGTAGTAATAATAATAATATTAATTAGTATTTTCATAATGTCTGAAAATAAAGTCATGGTGCATTATGACAAACAGCTGTCACTTACTTTGGATAGACAGAAATTATTAAAATTGTGAAAGTGTTGAGGCAATGGAGCAAGCCCCTGAAGACCTAGAAGAATAGCAGATTTATAAGAAAAAGTAGTAACCTCTGAATAAGAACAATGAAGCCTTCCTCAAAACACTGAAGAAGGAGGCTTATCTATTTGGCAAGAGAGAACAATATAAAGTAGGATTTTCATTTAACATCCCCTATTGCAGTAAAGTGATTCAGAAATGGAAGGACTGGCTCATTTTGTGACTAGATGGGATAGTGCTTTGTATTTCATTTTGCATAAGTATTATGGTGAAATGAAGTGACCATTTAAGGGAGAGGCACTGACCACAATTTAATAACAGTCCGAATTTCAAGTACTGCAGGGAATTAAGCAATACATACAGTTAGATTAAAGTGTAGGCAGACCAAATTAGATAAAAAGAGGAATATATTAAGAAACAGAATCATGTCAGTGTTTGTTCTGAAGAAGTACTAGAGAAGAAAATTGTCCAGCATGTTGAGATAGTAGAGTTCACTCAAAGGGAGCACAGAAAATTACAAGAGCTCTTTGGAGATTTCAAACCAATGTGGCTGAGTCATTTAGTTTGGAACAAGGATACTAATCTAAAAAACCCAGAAAACAGAAACCTGAAGTACTGTCAGAGATCCATATTAATACTTTATAGAAAAAGGGGGATGTAAAGATATAAAGAAGTTCAAACCACTGAAAATTAAATTGGAGAAATTCTTAACTCTGTTCATCCAGACACCCAAATAGAGAATTAAAATGGGGTGATGTGACAGTTCTGCTCTTCTTGAAGAGCAAAAATTTGCTTAGGATTCTTCAAGAACATTTTAATATTTTAAAGGACAGCAGGGAGCCTCTGAAATGGCACCAGCCTCCTCCTGTGCCTTGTAACCATTTTTTGCATGAATGAAAAAACAGAAATCAGTAAAACCCCTTAAAAGGGTAATTGAGGGAAGAATTGTTTGGTGCTGCAGAGGAAATACTTGAGGGATTTAGTTATGAGGTGTGAAGGAAGACAAGAACTTGGGTTTGAGTCTTTCAAAGCCTTTTTTAGTTTGAGATAATTGTGTGCTGTGGGCATTTGCTTCAGGGGACATTTTGGATGTATCTCTGGGATGGCCCAGGATAGCTCCAGGTCTGCTTTTTTATTCAAAACTTCATATCTGGACGAAGTTCTGTAATCTTTCCTTATCTGCTTTCAACCTCCAGGTAGGAATTTTTTTTCTAATCTGTTTTCTAGATCCTCTCATTTTGGTTTTATATACAGGGAAAAAAGTCAGTTTATAAACTTTGTGTTATCATTGGCTTAACCAGTTATGTAGTAGCTCTTGATTTTTGGCTTATCCCTGAAGAAATAACCACCACAACCACAGGTTTCTGGAGTTCCTTCCCTTAACTCCATACTCAAGACCCATGGGTACTTTCGTGTTCTACCAGTGTGTTCAAGAAAAAGATTTTTTCTATAAATCTTGTCAATCCTGCATTGCAAGTTTGCTAATGTTGTTGAGAACTGTTGGTTTTTCCCTCCATCTGCCATGGGATGATCATACACTGAATCCCGTGAGGAATTCCTGCCTGTCCACCCAACATTTTTCTTGCTCTTGCCATCATTTCAGTGGCTCCTGCAGCTGGAGGAAGTGCTAGGTAACTTGGGAAGAAAGAGGCAAAATTGTAAGCATGGAGATCCAGTGGGAAAATTCAAACTGGCTCCTATTTAGGTTCACTAAACACTATAATACAAAGTCCTAGAATATAATAGTGTGAGCAAATATTCCTGATTAGACCATCAAGAAGGGAAGTGTCCAGGCATTGTCATTAAAAGCTTAACTCTGTGGAAGAAAATTCTGCTAAGCTACTGTGGATGCTTTTAGTGTCTCAGCTTAATTACTGGGCACAGCAGTCATGGTAAGGTGAGACAAATTTTTAGTCTTTCCTGAACTTACAGTGGAGATTCAGGCCTTTTGCTGGGCATCTCTCTTCGGGGTGAGCAAGAGAACTTTTATATTCTTTCTACCCATTTAAATGGCTCAAAATTTAAACAGGAACTTCTGTCACAGACATATTTTATGATAAATCCTTTTGTTAGGATCTTTTCTCCTGAGAAGCTGAGAGGCCTCAGAAACAAAATGTAAACAGTAATTATCTACTGATGTGGAATGCAACAGGTGCATCTGTGATTGGTCTCATGTGGTTGTTCTTAATTAATGGCCAATCACAGTCAGCTGGCTCTGACTCTCTGGTCAGTCACAAGATTTTATTATCATTCTTTTCTATTCCTTGCTAGCCTTCTGATGAAATCCTTTCTTCCATTCTTATAGTAGAGTTTTATATATATAATTTTCATTCAATATAATATATATCATAAAATAATAAATCAGCCTTCTGAAACATGGAGTAAAGATTCTCATCTCTTCCCTCATCCTGGGACCCCTGTGAATACCACCACAGAACTTCTAAGAGGAAGGCTTTTCAGAAAAATGATTCCATTCTGGCTTTTTCTCCAATGAATAATGCTTACCACTGCAAAGCTAGAGAGGGGGAAAAAAATGAAGATTAAGGGAGAAGTAGCTCATCAGGTCTCCCAGTTCCCTCTGTGCAACTACTCTTTGAATGAATGGATTGTGGGATGAGAGACAGCTGAGCATCACATAAAATCAGGCTAAAAAATTCTTCATGTCAAGTGCCAGTGGTAAAATTACAATCATTCATCTGGGAAAATGGTGACTACTGATAGGTAATTATTTTCCTACCTGCAGTTCTAGATTTGGTAAGAGATTGCGATCAATAAGCCCAAGAGGATTATTTTTAGATATTAATAATAACAAACCTGGAAGACTGGAGTTTTAGATGCAGCAGTGATTGTACATAAAAAAAATGAAATAAAGGGAAAAAAAGGTTGAAAATAATGATAGTTTACATCCACAGCATTATGAAAATTATGAGATCAATATATCAATGTCAAAGTCATTGTGCTGTTGGTTATCATTAGGAGAGTTAATAGTTTAGAAATACCAGCTGACTAAAAAACTATAAAGCCTAATTTCAATACTTGTAAAGATTTCGAGGAAAGCAGCTCCAAATAACACCTGGAAAGCCTGTCTCAGGTTTTGGTATTTAAATTAAAGACATTTTTGATGAAGTGAAGCTTCATGAACATGCGAGTTAGGATGGATTAAAAGCTATGGGATGTCAGATGTGTCACTGGCTTAGAGAAGTACCAATGGACTGGGTGTAGCTGGTTCACGTAGCTGGTGATTTTAGAATCTTTAATGTCATTTATGTATTCCATTATGAAAATGGATTATTGACTAGTCAGTAAGTAGAAATCTGAGTCCTTTTGTTGAGCAGGGTTTAATGTAAGGGCTGAAAGCATAAGAAAAAAAGCTTTAGAGTAGAACCTTAAAACTGTAATTAAATTATATAAAGTCACTTATGGAATGATAGTCTCAAACCCCAGCATTTTCTTTTTCTTTAGACTAAATACCCTGTTTAAGACAGTCTGAAAGAGTCTTGTTTTCAAATTGTTCTATATACTTTTTCCTCTCAAAATAAGAATATTTTAAGGTGAAAAAGAGCAACCCTGTAATTTCCGTTAGTCTTGTCCAAGCAACTGATGTTAAAAAAAAATTAACAAGTAAAAGAAATGAATGTTCAAGCTTTATGAGCCTTTAAATGGGAGGAATCAGCTACTATTTTTATAGCTTAAACCAAGTATTTCAGGGTTGTTATTTTTTTCTTCTAGAGTAGTTTCTGGCATTCATTTCATGACAGTGATTTTCCTCTTCTGGAGTCAAATTGTGTGGTTAACAGTGATTTGGGGGGAAAAAAAACCCCAACTTTTAAAAGGAAAAATCCAGATCAAGATTAATATATTATTTTTTGTCACCTCCAGTTAGACCTGGAAGACTTAGGGTTCTATATTTAGGAAGATTCAGGTTCTATATTTATTAAGATGTACAGGGTATGTGAAGTTTTGGTGATACCTATCCCAAATCATGGCATTGGGCACTTGAGAAGGGATCAAAGGCTGTATGGAATAGATGCTGAGGCACAGATGTGTGAATATATACAAATGTACATTTGCATTTAGATGAGGCTGTGGGTATCTTCTCTAAGCTCTGTTCCTGATTGTTATCTCTGCCTGATGGAATCATTTTAGTTTCCAGAACCACTGAAATGGAGCTCTATGAACAGATACTCTGAATCTGTATGGGGAATGTAGAGAAAAGAATTTTGTCCAAATCAGATAATAAATATGGCAAATTCTGGGAGAGCTGAAGTGTTTGAGGAGTTGTCTGAGGTGGTAATAGAAGACAGTGAGTGTTTGATGAATATGGAGGTGGGAGGAAAGAGAGAAGCAATGAATCAAGTTGGGACTGGAATAGATGTTTTTTAATGTATGATTGTGAATGAACCAGTGATTAAAACAAGGAACCTCTCTGGGCTTTCAGATGGTGCTTGTCAGCATGGAATCTATTGACATTACTCTAACTGTAAATATTGTGGCTTTGTTCAAGCACTGTGGGTCTTTTGATAAATAGCTTCATCAATGCTCAAAACTTAATGCTCTGGTGTGTTATTAACATGGGTATTGTACCTGTACTTTGATTTTTTTAGCTAAATAGAAAAAGAAACCCTCAACAGAAGTGCAAGGATCGGAAAAACTTAGGAATTGATCATGGTCAATCCAATACAGTCTTTCCCTGGCCATCCAGTAAGGCTTTTTTCAGCCTTGTGGTGAAAGATGATGTTCTTATATTGTAAATATTTGAAATATTTTGTGAAACAGGAGCATTTCTACCTCAGTTAGACCTTTTGTTCTCATCACTGATAATATCAAGGGGAGATCTACTTGAGGAAAGATCTGCCATGGAAAATTCGGACTAAACATTTTCTGTTTTCCCGCACCTTCAAATTGTTCATAAACTACAGAATTAAAGCACCACCTGGCTTGAACAGTGATGTCCATTTAAAAGGACTTTCTGTGTGTCCATTAAGGTCTGTCCATGCTCCAGGTTCAGCAATAAAGTGCATTGTAAAGGCAAGAGCATCTTCTGTTTTTACACTGAGCACACAGCCTAGGTACACCCTAAGCACAGAATAACTTGCATTGCTGCTTGCTCTTATTGCACTGGTTTTAAGGAATAAGTAAAGATATATTTTCTCCTGATAATTCCCATCAGTGTTGAACTCCCCCAAGCGTGGTAGAGATAAAATATGGGAATTCCCAGGCTCAATCTGGCCTTGGCATACCTAGAGCAGCATCTCTCTGTGCCACTGAACAGTCCCATTTGCTCCAGCAAATGATTAGTAGAGTTCAAAGTATAGATATTTTTCTCATTTTCTGTTAACAATAACTGTTGTAACTCAGGATATCCTTATCTACACAGGCAACAAATCTTTCTTTGAATGTTTTGTCCACAGGGGCAGCCTGCAGCAGCAACTTCAGCAGTTCAAATTGGAAATACAGTGAAAAATATTTCCTTTATCTTTAGTTTTGAAAATTCTTCTTTTCTTTTCCCCCTTCCATTTTCTTAAGGCAAAAAACATTGTTATCATGTTCTTGTCACTAGGAGCACACAAAGCTCCCTGTTCTCTTTTTCCAGAATACATGCTATTTTTTTACTGAGATAGTCACCCTTTTTGCTAGGATAAAAGATGCCCATTTTTTCAATTGCTGCTCTTCCTAAATTTCCCCAGCCATCCTCATTACTTCTCAATACTTTCCAGTCTGACAGGTACCCTACTGAAAGTGGTATTTCTTAAGATCATCAAGACCAACCATTCTTCCATCACTGCCAAGGTCACCGATAAACCCTGTCCCCAAGTGTCACATCCACACATCTTTTAAACACCTGCAGGGGTGATGGCTCCACCACCTCCCTGGCCTGACAACCCTTCCCATGAGGAAATATTTCATAATATCCAATCCAAACCTCCTCACGTGCAGCCTGAGGTCATTTCTCCCAGTCCTGAGGTCATTTCTCCCAGTCCTCCTCCTCATCACTTGTTCCCTGGGAGTTGACTAAGCCTGACCTGGCTGTACCCTCCTGTCAGGGAGCTGTAGAGAGTTTCCTGTTTTCCAGATCAACATTTCCACCCAGCTTGGTGTCATCTGCAAATTGGCTGAGGCTGCATTTGATCCCCTTGTCCATATTGCTCCATCCTTGCCCTCCTGTGTATCAATATTACACTTTCCTCTGATGGCACCTTTGCATTACATAAAAGCTAAGAAACCCTTGACTAAGAAACCCTACCAAAAAAAAAAAATCCATCTCTCTTATCTGAACTTTTACAGGAAATTTAAGGGCTGACAAGGTTATGAATAGGTGAGATTTTCTCCTTCTCTGCTTTAGTTCGCTTTCTGACAGCTTAATATTCCATTTTGCATTTGCTCTTTTTTTTTTTTTTTTAGTGGAGTAGGTGTCTCTAGTGCTCCTCATTTAGTCCATGCCTCAGACTTTATTTACCTGGAAAATACTGTGTATAGGAGAAAATACTGTGTATAGGAGATGTTGTAAATGTAACAAAGAAGTGCAGGTGCAGCCCTCTGCTAGCCCACAGAGATCCTGCACACTGACTTTTCATCTTAACCCATGTTTTTTGTCTCCCAGCCATTTTTTGATCCAATTTATTTGGTTTTTTTTATCACAGTAAGTCCAGAAGTTGTTTTTTTTTTCTATTTTTCCATCATCTGCCTGTAATCACAAATGCATTTGACCTTTGTAGCAGCTTTTGATTTTAATTCTTTTGTGTGAAACATATGAAAAAAATTCCACAAAACACAAAAACCTCTACAAAACTTCCAGAGAGCACACTTCAGCACTTTGCTGCCTATTCATGTGGAGCATATGTCTAAACAAGTGGTACTAAATGTGCTTTTAGTTACTATGCACCTTACAGCCCTAAGAGTGGGGGTCTGAGTGACTGGTGAGGCACAGAGGCATAGAAGGAGATCATCTGAAGATGTTTAAAAGCCAACATGTGCATTTATTGCTAGTCATTGTCTCCTGTCTTGTCTTCCTGGGGATGCTCCTGGGCTTGGCAAGCTCCCCAAGCCAATTTGAGAGCATCTGAATTCTCTGTTCTCTGCTAGTGCACACCTCCAAAAGCTCCTGATGTGCTTTTCCTCCCTTCCTGATGTGCTTTTTGTTCCCTCAGACCATGTGAGCAGCACAAACCAGGTTCTGTGGATCTCTGAGGCTTTCAGAGACTCTTCCTAGTGCACTGGAGCCATCTAGCTCAAGAGGGCTTGATTGATATTTTTAATGGCTTTTTCACAAGGGGAGAAAAAGCTGTACTGTCAAAATTGGAGACATTTTCTGTGCTGTGGCCACTGCTGAGCCTGGCAGGGAAATTATTTCTCTGACTTGTCTGGAGAGTGGGGAGAAGCACTAACAGAGAAACTCAAACTGAAGGAGACCACTTTCCTCTAACCACCTCGTTGTATGGGATTTTCTACAACCTCCTCCCAGCCCCTCCATATCTCCTGCAGGACAACTCATGCCCAGAATTCCAGGCTGTGTTTACCACAAAGTCATGCAGTTGCCAGTGCTGTACATAAAGTTGTCCCCTTGATCTCTACTCCCTCTACCCACCCAGCCATCTTGGTTGTAACTCCTCCTATTCCTTTTTGAACTGAAGTTTAAGAAATGTCTTCTCGTGTGGTTACAGATATGGAGGTATCAGAGAGGTGGGCTAGAAGAGATTTCCCAGGGAAAGAGGGAGGATGGGAAGCAAGGAGAGGAGAGCACCCAAGAGCCTCTGAAACTCAGCAGAAGGGTCAGCAGCAGCAAGTGCCTCTGAAACTCAGCAGAAGGGTCAGCAGCAGCAAATACCAGCAAAGAACACCCAGATCTCCTGTCAGGGGCTGAGCAACAGGAGAGCAACTGATTATTATAATTATTCACAACCCCTTTTAGCTGGGAAGAACTAACCAGCGGTTCCATTTTTTCCCCAAGCATTCTCCCCTAATAACACCCTTAATACAGCCTGTTCCATGGCTTTTGTGAGGCATGTTTTTCATCTTCAAACTCAATTTCATTTATTAGAGGCTTCTCCGTGTGTGACACAGTGTGCACACAGCAAGTGCAGCAAGGATTCGTTTTAATTATCGCGAATTACCGGGAGGCAGAGCGCGTTTGCGCCAGTGGGCGAAAGGGAGAGGAGGGGTTGTTGTCTATTTCCTCTCCATGCCACATATCACAGCTGTAAGGAGATGGAGCTTTTCTGAGCTGCATTTTAAATTTGGAATGGGCACGTTGGGTGGCTGGCAGTGCTCTGTGCCGGCCCCAGCACTGGGAGAAAGTCTCCAACCAGTGAATGCCCGTGTGGCTGCAATAAATAGTCTGAGATAACAAACACCTCTCTGAAGTTTTTGTTAGAAAGTCAGCCAGAGGACTCTTCTCTGGGCAGTGACTAATGATATTTGAATGCTGCTCTTTATGCAAGTGTGATAATATATAGGGTTGTTGTGGTGGTTTTATTTTAAATTGGAATTAATTTGTTGTAAGATGAGTCAAAATAGCGTTTCAGGAGGGCCTTCAAAGGAGGAGAAGAAACTAGAGTCAGAACATATATTTTCTAAGCTGACTCCAGACCTTTCTCAGTTTTCTGAATGAGAAGAATTTCCTTTCCTTCACACATTAATGAGGAAGGTTTCTACCCTGTATTCTATCCTGCAGTCTATGTACCCTACTGGCTTTCTGTTCAGTTGTGTGATAAAGGTGTGGAAAGCAAAAGCTGGAGTATATTTTTAATTGGATTTTTTTTGAAGAAGTTTGCTTTTTTCTTTTTCTTTTTTTCCCCTGTTAATTTGATAAGTGGAGACATTGTGAATGTTTACTCTGTTAGAATCACCTAGTGTAGGAGGGAGCAATGCAGAAATCTGGAAGATATTGAGAAATCAGAAAAAGTGTAGAGAGAAACAGAAAAAATTATGAGGAACTGACTTTGGGAGGAAGATATTACAAGAATAGACGTGGAAAATGTGTGGTTTTACCCACTTGCATATAGTTACTTTAAAATTATGGCCATTATTATTTGCTTTGAGAAGTGTAGGAGGCAGAACAAGGCCTTAAAAGAGACCTTGTTATTCAGACCATTTTTACTTCTTTTAATGTGACCAGGTAGTTACTTTACTCTAGAAATTCCTGTAGAAAAATACCTAAAAAGCAACATGTACCTTATGACTGTGACACCAACATTTTAGTAAAGCTGGTAAAAAAAAGAAATTAGCATTACCTTCGGAATAATGGCATCTTGCATAAAGTTTATGTACACACACAGAGGTGCTACAAATATAATGGTTTTGGTTAGATTTTGATTCAAAAATTAAGAAAAAAACCCATAAGGAAGCACCTAAAATAGAGGTTTTCAGTTTTATTTTCCATATTTGTTTTCCTATTTTCCCCCCACTCACAAGCTGACATTTTTCAGTGAAAAACAAACCCAAAAATTAATTGCAGTCTTCCAAGGCAATGAAAAATCATTGTGTTTTCATGTGGCGTTGCTCAATTTGAGCAGTTTTCAGAGAGAAAATCCTGCTCTGCATGAAAAAGGAGTTCCTAGTTCTTTGCCCAGGTTAGATGGGAAGCTGAGGCCATGGGTTAATGTGGTACCAAGGGTGTTCATTCTTTAAAGCAAGAGTGATGCCTGTTTGCTTCTTGCAGCTCTCTGATTGCCCAGCAGGCTTGATTGAAACCCAAACCAACGGGCTTTGAAGCAAAGATTGATTGTTGTGCACATTTTTGATAATACAGCAATTTGTCTCCTTGGGTGTAGAGCTCTAATCCCCCTTTCATTTATCAGTGGAGGATCAGGAACTCGCCTCTTTTTCAGCCCCAGGTTTGTCACAGTGGCTGTGATACTCCCTGCATAGATCCCATAGTAAAGATGTGCCCACCCAGCAGCACCTGCTCACCAACTCCTCAGCCTGCATCTCATGGGGCTCTTTGGCACCTGCCTTGCTGCTTGGTTTAGGAGTGTAAATGCTTAAGTCAACAGCAGACAACAGAATTTTGTGTTTTCGAGATTTCAGATTTCTTGTTTGCACACAGAGAATCCTTGTCCTCCTTAATTCTGTGCCCACACTCTTTTCTTATCTTCTGATTTGGCTGACCTGGAGGTGTTGTTTTGGATTTCAACCAACACTGTGCTGTGTTGGATAGGACCTTAAAGACTCTCAGGTTGGCTGTTGGTAGTTGCTTCCCCGAGATGTGCAGGACGTCTCTGCTTTGGCCCGCGCAGCTGAAGAACGAGTCTGGATCCTTCGCTTTTTGGTCTTGATGTTGTTTATTAATTCTTATCTATAAAATTTTCTTTCTGCCCAGCCGAGATCTGTTTGGCAGGGCAGCCACATCACTTTGACTGCCCCCAAGGCGGTGTCATCCTTTTATACTACAAACTACGTGTAACACATTTACACTTAATTCCCAATACCCATCACCTATGTTAGACAGTGCACTTCTACTCTAGACCAATGCCAAAGTGCCAACATCACTGCAGAAAATGGAGAACAAGAAGAAAGAAGAAGGACTAGACACACCCTGATTCTTCCATCTTGTCCCTATAACCCCCATACCAAAAACCTTAAAATCTACATTTTCATCCTGTGAATGTTTTTATTATTACACTATTCAAACCTGTGTGACTTTCACATCCTCACACACAAAGCTGGTGACTTGCTCCAAGAGTCAAAATCAAATCCCCAGGTGCTCTGGGCTGTGTGGCAGGGTCTCCAAGCCCCCTGACGGGGTCCTTGGCAACTCTGGACGCCCGGAGGGATGTACTGAGTTCCGACAAAAGACCATCTTGCTCAGAGAGAAAGTGGTCTGGTGTGCTTGTGTCACTGACTCTGTGTGTCCCAAATAAGATGCCACCTGTCCTGAGAAAAGCACAAGTCCTTGCCCAGCAGAGCTGGAGGGTGAAAGGTGATGCAGATGTGGCATCTTTCCCTGTTTAGTGGTGATTGATCACCAATCCTCAACCACACCCAGTTCCGAGTGCTGCTGTCACACCAGGTGTTTCTGTAGAAATCCCACGTGACCAGACAAAGTGGAAAAGTATCCAGTGTGAGCAGGATGTGTGCTCTGATAACTTGTGAACACCATCACATGCCCCTGTAACCACAAGCTCCTGGGCAGTAATTCCCTCTTGGCATGCAGCAGAGCAGGGCTTTTCCACTGCTCGCAGCTTACTGAGAAAGCCACAGCACATCTGTTCAGTGCTTGAGCCACTGAGCATTCCCTGCATAGCCCGCCTGGATAAGCTGTCACTCTTGATTTTTAAAACATTTCACAGCAGAGGGTTAGCCTGGAATGGGGAACCTCTTGTGAGCAGCATCTGCAGAGGCCCCTCTGCTCGCAGAGCGTCACCAGGCAAGGCTGCCACCTTCATCCCTTGGCCAAGAGAGATCACATCCTCTCTGCTGCAGCAAAGCACACCAGATTAGTTACCCCTCCTCAGTGAGCTGCACACCGCTGTTTTGCATTTCTTATGTTTCTAGAGCAATGCTTTTATCTGTTCTTCCCTGCCACCAGCCAGGTTTTAGAAATGCTCCTTAGAACATCTTTTCTTCGCGCTCCTTCCAGAACATTGACTTTGCTTATCCTTCTGAGAAGAAATTGGCCTCCTGTTCTGTTACTCTGCATGTTAGACTTGGTTGGCTGGGGAGAGAAGAAGAAGTGTGTATGCAAAGTCTCTCATTAGCCTGGAGATGCTAATTTCCTTAAGCCTTATTGAGAGTCAACCTGGGAATGATCCACAGCGCTTAAATTTAGCTTGCTCTTCTGAGGCTCCCTTGAGAAGTTTCTGTCTCTCTCCATTGTCATTACAGATGACTACAGTGATAAATATTTGTCTTTGTGACTACTTCCTTGTTTGTTTGGTCTTTAACAGGGAGCATTTTTGTTTCTTTTGCTTTATAGTGTGTGTTTCCTGCGCTGAGCAGAATCCAGACTGAGGGAGTGGGCTGCTTTGTTAATATTGCTACATTCTGAGTTAGAGCTGGTTACGTTTTTAACCTATGAGTCAGTAATTTCTGCCACAAACTTCAGTTAATATGTGTCTCATCAGTGTAGAGACTAAAAGTTACAGGCTGGCATATGGTTTGGTTTCATTACATTTGCAGAATTTAGTAACAATGTTCTTGGTTTGAACAGAGAGAGGTGGCTGAATAGAATTTCCTAAAAGCATTGCCTACAGCCCATCATCACCTTCTTCAACAGGTCTGATTTGGAACACAAACAGCAAGCGCTTGCAGAGATTTGAAAACATATATTTATTTTTTCAATTCATAGAAGTTTTAAAGTAGCAAAACAAAGCAAAAGCATGTCATTCATCTCTCAGTTGCTGTCCCAATTGAATATGCTGGTTAGTGGATGATATTTTTGAATGCTATCATTCCCAGAATGTGTTTATTAAAAAGCCATTTCTTTATTTCTGTTGCAGTGAACTATTTTATAAAAAATGGTACAGAAGATGTGTTACTGTGTGGCAACAGCAGTGATGCTGGGTAAGTACTTGAAAAATATCTTCAATTCTGGTCTGGTTTTGTTGCCTTCATTATTATTATTACTACATTTTCCTCTAGTTCTGTCCACTTTTCACCAGCATGAAGTAGTTCTTTCAACTTCCTTAGGTCTAGGCATAATAATAGAGAGTATAATGACAATATTGTGCATAGTAATACAGTTTTCTCAACTGCAGGGAGGAGAAGTTTCTATGTGTCACTTACTCAGGTTTAAAATCTTTAGGGGCCTTATTACAGTTCTTTTTCAATACATTTGAATTTCTCAGTAAAAAATAGTGAAAACTAAGTAAAATTTTGGCTGAGTGGAGAGTATTTTAATGGAAATGAAACAGAACACCTGGAGGGATTGAAACTGATGATGAATTCCTGGCTTTTGGCAAAGGAAGATAAACAAATCAACAAATGTCGCAAAAATAGCCTATTTTGGAAGTGGGGAGGTACTCAGGGTTGAATTGTGATCTACATTTTCACTTGATTTGATTATGGACTACATGTATTTAATTTTCTCATTGTATAGACAGTGAAGAGATCAGGGGTGTACTAACATCCTCTGCATAAAGGACTTTATTCATATCCCTGTCATCTATAGATGCCCATGGTTCCTCCTGCATCCCATCCCCAGGGTCCAAGCGCACTGTCAGAGCTTGTGATTTTATCTGACAGCTTCTCATAATCTTGATGGAAGTAGAAGAGTTCAGACAGGATGGAAGGAGATGGGATCTTCTGTGGTCAGAGGAAATGCAAAGATTGCAGGCTGTTGGGAGTTGTATAAAGAGGAGGAAAATACCTTGGAGTAGTTGGACAGAGTCGCTTTTGAGCCAAATATGTGAGAACATTTGAACCAGGGAGGTGGGTGTCTTACGGCAGGAGAGGCGGGGAGGAGGTGAGATGATCTACTTCTGGAGGAAGATGTTCTGAGCTGGTAGAACCAAATGTGGAAGAATGCAAAAAAAAAAAAAAAAAAAAAAAGGTTTCATTTAGGAGCAATTTAATGAGAAAAAAAAAAAAGGCATGTGTGGGCAGGGAGATGAAGGGAAGATGAAATCTGAACTTGCTTGTGGACAAAAAGGCAAGAAAAGCCCTCAGGTGCTGGGGAGAGATGTTTTGCTTTCTGCTGCTGCTGCCTGTATCTGTATTGACATGAGACAAAGGGAAAGCTCAAAGCTCAGTGTCAGCCTTCCCTCTGCAGGCCTGGTGTGTCTGATGTGTATTGCCAGCCTGAGTTAGACTCCAAGATGCTTGGGCAGAGGGCCATGCTTTCCCCTTTGTTTGTTCCTGGGGAGGTACAATGTCAGCATCCATTAATTAGGGCCTTTGTTGATTGTAATACATTGTGTTTATCCAGGCTCAGGCAGAACTCCAAGACTATTGGGATGTTTCCCGGGAATCCCAGGATCTGGCAACCTCCATTGTGCTGGTGAACCTCAGCCTTTGCAAACCAATATTGGGAAAAAACAAGTGCTCTGCACAGCAACAATATTTTGTGTGTGATGGAATATTCATTGTTCTCACTGGTGACCTGAGCTGTGATGGTGGAAAGCTGCTGCTCTTGGGCAGGGCTGAGAGGGTTGATTGCTACTGCTTTGGAATTGTTCAGCTGGTGGGAAGTTAAATACCAATCCAATATCCATGGAGTATTTATGTATTGGCAACCTGTGTGGATTTAAGGGTTAGTTTGTAGCGAGGCAAATGAGCAAACTCACCCTCTTTCCTTCCTGTTAAAGTTAATAAATTTGGGTGTCAGCAAAAAGCCGTGGTTGGAGAAAGCCTCTGGTGGAGGCACTGTCCCCACAAGAGAGCTACAGCCTGAAACAGCCAGGGGAGAACCTGCAGTTCTTGAGTATAAGAGAACAAAAATGACACCTTCAAACGGAGTGTTCTTGTACTTGTTTTGATAAATACATCAATGTTTGTGACATAAAGGGAAACCAACTTTCCCTTTATGCCTCATTTCTTTCTTCTTCAGCCTTTTGCTGTTTTAGTTAAGAATTTAATACCACTGGGTAAGGTTTGAATTCCTAAAAATGGGTGATAAATATTCCTGCTTACACTGTGTTTTTTTGGTCAGAATTATCAAGTGTTGTCTCTGCTACACATAGCACAGAGTTGCTGCCAGTCATCCACTGCTGTTGTTTAAAGGCAGGAAGATAATTAGAAAGATGATCCTCAGGCCCCAGGGGATGTGCAAAGTCATGTATTGCCACCTGTTGGAACAGGCAGAGCATCATTTACAGGCTGACGTACCTACGTGGATTTGTTTTCTCTCACCCTTCAATGATTGAAGCCAAGAACAAGACTGGTCAACAGTAAACCAAAATCTGCATGCTTGGGACCTTCTACACCACAGGAGCAAAGGAGGGGACTTCAGAGGAAGTAGATGCATGAGGTTGTGGTTCCTTCATTTATTAGTAATGAAATTCACGACCCTTGGGTTGGGAACTCACCAAGGCATCAGGAAGGTGTGGTAGGGAAAGGGAGCTGGCAAGGCCATGTCTGAGTGTTCTCAGCGTTTGTGGAGTGTGCTTTTGCTCACAGTTTGAATTCATCAGCCTCTGGGACACACTGAGGACCCAAAGGAAATTCAGGGAAGGGTGGTGTCGTGTGTTCTCTCCTGGAAGGATTTGTTGTTAGAGTGAGGGATATCTGTGTTGTGGCCAGGATATTAAATCTTGAGGTAATTGAAGAAGCCATTTCAGTGCGTTTTTAAAAGCATGTTAATGACACTCTGAGGTTTGTCTGGTCGCTGTTATTATGGAAGAGTTAAAAAAAAAATCCAAATAAATCTCCTCTGGCAATTGTTAGGTGGTGAGGCTCAAGTGGTCTAATGTAAGAGTGTGTAATGATGGAGACTGCAACCTGAGCTGGAGTAGCAAGCCAAAATCAGCAGGGAAATGATCATCAGTGGATTCTATATCACAGGCAATCTAATTATCTCCAAGGTGGGGGCTTTATTACATTACTAGGAGGGACTGTTTTCTGAACAAGCACCCAAGCTGCCAATAAAGCAGGAGGTAATGGATCTAGGTAATATTGATTCCAGTTCAGAAGGGATTTGAATAGATGTATGTCACTCAGTTGCAGCAAACATGTCTCTAGTACTTGACTTGGCAGGGAGGCAGGGAAAAACCCATTTATTTGCATTTCTAGATATGCTAAAGCAACCTCAAGAATCTGCTTTAAAAACTATGCTGCAGAGACTTGGTAGGAATGTCAGGGAGATGGCAAATTTCTTAGGTGCACAAAGGCTAGTCTGTCTGTGGCTTTTTTTCCCATGTGATGCCTCAGAAACCTTCTTGAAACCTGAAATCTGACTTTTCTTCCTTTAGTCAAACAGAACTTTTTTGCTGCTTTTCATTTTGTTTATCCAACAGCATTTCCCACCTTGATGTATTGCAAGAATTTGTTTTGTGCTTGCAAGGAACAGAGTACAATGGAAACAAGAAGTAACTTTTGGAGAAGAGAGAAAATCAAATGATTGTGATCAAAGATATTCTTTGGCTCAAAATGACACCTGCTTGGTGTTTCACAACAAGCACATTCAGAAAACTACACTGATAGAAAAATTATTTGCTCTGTGTGACAGATTGGTCAGACTGGGAGCAGTGCTAACAGTAAGACTCTCTTAACAAAAACAAAAAAACAAAAAACCCAAAAGAAAGTGGTGCATTTGCAGTTGTTGATGTTTTTAGATGCATTTGGAGGTTAAATTTAGTAGTTCATTTGGATGTTGCTGCACTGGGATATACACAAATTGTTTCTCTTTGCAATTTCAGCAACTTCTATTTTATTTGTTTAAAATAAATGGAGAAAGCTCAGATAGTCTGATTTTTAAAAAGGATTACAAATTCTATGCATTTGCTTTTCAATTTGATCCCCAGTACATATCTTATCCAAGTTGAACCCCTTGTTTCAGCCTCAAGGAAGGTGCAGTAAAGATCCAGTAAAATGGTCAAATAACTGGGAGATCTTAGGTAAGAGCAGAAGGTGGAAAATGCTGTTTCCTTAGTGAAATCAAGTCCAGGCATCAAGTGGAGCATGATTTGTGAGGGTTGCAGAGCAGCAGGTAACAGTAGGCACCACCACATACTTCCTATTAAAAAAAACCAAAAACATATATATATATATATATACATATATATATATATATACACATCCTATACGTCTGCCCTCCTGGTCCCACCTCCAGATCCAAGGATGCATCCTGCTGGAGCACACCACCACTAGAGCAGGTTCCCAGTGTGAAGCACATCCCTTTCAGGCCACACCAACCCTCCCATGCAATTCCAGCTTTTATGGGGGCTGCAGCAGTGTGGAATTATCTGTCTGTGAGAAAGGAAGATGCATTTCAGCTCTAAAGCATTTTCACTTTCATCCTGCTGGAATTTCACAGGGATGTTTGTCTGCTGTGCTTTGGCTGCTGCTTTTATTTCCCCTCCTGCCTGAAGGTTTGGTTGAGCAATAGAAGCAGCAAGAAAATTTGTCCATTAGGAGAAAGAGACAAGATGCTGTCAATGTACAAAGTAAACAAACAGACACAAAAGCGAAACTTAAATTCTTTCTTTTCACTTTTTCATTTGCAATTACAACAAGGAGCTAGCTTTTCAGAAAAGTGTGCATGTTTTAAGTCAGTTATGCCCCCTTCAGATCAGAATGCCTAATTTTTTTTCCCCTTACACATGATATCCTGTGTATTCAGCTCATGGGCAGAAATAGTCTACAAAATCATCCTGACAATGAAAGCACATTTGCATCATGTCTGAACTGATATTACCAAAAAAACCTAGTGAACAGGAAGGAAAAAGCAGCCAGTAAATCTACTTCAGGAACAACAAGAAAGCACCTTTGGCAACTGCATCCTAGTAATTGTTGCTATAGAAACTTTAGCTACCTTTATTCTTACTATGACCTTGATTTTTCTTAACAGGATACATTAAAATAGTGTACACTGTGGGGCAAGATTCTCTGTGGTTTGGTGAATTCTGTCACTGAGCTCATTGCATATCAGGGATGAAGGAATGACCACGTGTTGTAGTGCTCCTCAAAGTGTTTGTGTCAGTCCTAACTCTTTCTAAGGCATTATCAGAAAAAAACCAAACAAACCAACAACGAAAAAAACATTTGTTTTCTTCTGAGTTGTGTCATTTTACTAAGGTAATTAATACCCATATGTAAAATTGCAGCAGATTCCTGTTTTCATGGTCTCCATGAGCACCAAAAGCAGAGTTTTTGTGGCAGTTTCTCCCCATCACCCTCCTGTCAGCGTGCTCACCACACATACAGTGATGCAGCACTTTGATCTCTCTGAGCTGTAGTAACATTCCTTTGCCTTTATGCATCCTCCAGGCTGTGATTTAAGGCCCCTTGTAAAGGCTTATCACACCATTGAAGGGTAGAGAAGAAACATGCTCTGTGCTTGTTTCTTCTGCTATCGGCTGCTTCCACCGGTGCTGCTGCAGCTCTCACCCAGAACTTGGCAGGGCAGAGCCTGGAAAAATGTCAAAGAGCCAGAACATGTCAAACAGCATCCAGCAACACAGCCCCAGCTGCACCAGAAACTGGGGAGCTGCACCAGGGCAAGGTGCACACAGCTGAGTCTGTTATTCTGCTGCTGGCAATTAGACCATTGCAACTCTAAGTTGCCTTAACTCATTTCTATGTCATTATTATTATTATTGTTATTATTGCTGTTGTTGTTGTTATTGTTTTCTACAAGAAAGTCCTAGATTCAGGCCATATTGTGCTGGATGGCTGGACAAATAGGGTGAGAAGAGCTCTCTTGGCTTGGAGGTTTGGCATTTCAGAGGTGCAGTCCATGGATGAGTGGGGCAGAGATGTTGCACATAGACACTCCTGGGCAGCAACAGCAATATCTGAAATTTGAATTTGCTTCATTTAATCAGACAGAACTTTTTTGTTGCTTTTCATTTTGTTTATTTGACTGCATTTTCCCCCTTGATATATGGCAAGAATTTGTTTTGTGCTTACAAGGAACAGAGTACAAGAGAAACAAGAAGCAACTTTTGGGGATGAGAGAAAATCCTCAGTTCAGGAGAAAGTCCTGATTGGAAGTTATGTAGGACAACCCAACTTTGTCAGGCAGGTCATGGTCTCTTAGTGTTTAACTTGCTGCAGAATGGGTCCATTCCAGGAAATGGGATACTGGGAGCTTTGGCATGTGCCTAATGGATTGGTGTGTGCATTACCCTCACCCAATGCAGCCTGATGTGGTACAGCTGGGCTCTCAGGTGGGAGAGCCTGTAAAGTGAAGAAGGGAACACAATTTCCAAATGTGTCCTCTTCAAATGTCACCAAAGCAAAGGTGTTTTGGCAATAACTGTGTTGCTTAAACTACTAGAGCTAGAAAGGTAATTACATCCCAGATGATCAAGCAATACTAGTGAATCTGTTTCAAACCTTCAGGCTCAGCAGCACACCTTAAATGTATTACCTAGATCCTGATGTAAATCACATAAGCTTTTCCATTTACTCTGAGCTGGTTACAGTGACAGGAGAGTGAGGATCGTCTGCTCATGGTGAGAAAACCTCAACAAACAGAAAGGAAGTGTGACACCTCAAAGGTGCTACAGTGGCCATGGGCATGACTTGAGGAGAAACACAGGTTCAGGAACAATAATAACAGTCCCCATTCCTAGGGATCAGTGGTGTATTTGGAAGATCATGTCTCTGGTCAAACAGCAGCAGTAGGGATTAAATCCAAATCCACTAAATTCTTAAGGAGGAGTAATATTACCTCTTAGTCAAAGCTGTAATAAGCTCATCAGCCACATGAGAGGAGCAGACTTAATAGAGGCTACAGCCTTCATTAGGCACTAATCCACTATTATGTTTATGACGATAAATTATTGCCCTACATTTTGTTTGGTGGGTTAGACAGAAGCTCTGCTGTCTGGCCACTGGATTGAGTCAGAAGAAATAGGATCTTGCTTGCCTGGCAGCAGTGTGGAGCCTGAGGAAGGCAGGGAGGCAGGAAGGCAGGAGAGGGAGTCGTGCCCCTCTGTGCTTGCATGTCATGGGCTGAACCCAGGGCTTCTCCATCTGCCTGAGCCAGCAGTGAGTGGGGCAGGCTGAAATGTTCCCTGGATTCCAGTCAGCAACGTGCACAGGTCAGCTCTGAGCCTGTGAGCAAGCCTGCTCATGGGCACCTCCTTCTCTTTTCTCCTCCAGTTTCCACTCTTGGTTGATGTCGCTCTTTACTCTGGGCATTTCTTCTCTTCTTTGTCATCATCTCACCTTTTTTTCCCTCCATTTCCCTGCAGCACATGGTTCAATTTGCTTGCACTTCCTTCATTTCAGACAATTGGCACCCCTTCCCTTGCTTTTAAAAATGTCATTTAAATTCTCTCTGTCAATTTGAATGCTTGGAGTGAGAGTTGCTGGGAGCTCCTGGTCAGATCTATCCAAGATAAAGCACAGCTCTTCAAGTCAGATTTTGGCTTTTAGATGGTAATTAGTGAGGAATTGCAAGTCAGACACTCTAACTGCGATTAGTCTTTAATATTACAAAACAAGAAAGAGCAGGGGAAGGAGAAAAACCTGTGACTTTCAAGCACATCAAGCACCCAATGACATCAATGGCTTTGGCTGAAGTGCTGCTGGCTTTTGGCCCCTTTCTCCTACATGCCCAGTTACCCTTACAACATTCATTTTTTAAAATATGTTCCTCTTTTAGAATGGGTAGTTTCATTTTCTGGGGTAAGAGCAAATGTTAATTTAATGATCTCCAATGATCTGTAAGCCACAGTATGATCTTCTGTTTTGACTGCTATCTCCTCCCTCAGCAAAAGGAAAAAATATGGAAAGTGCAGGGAAAAATACTCAGGTGTGTGGTCTAAAGGAAATCTAAGCCTCTCTTTTGTGGTCTGTGGACTTTAGCAGGATGAGGCAGGTTGAGGAAGACTCTGCTGTGCACATCAACCAGCCATGGAGGCCATGGGCATTGTCTGTCCTTCAAAGGCTTTCAAACCCCACCTTGGGGGTTCAATTTTCAACCACCAGGCTGATTCCCATTCCCCAGGAATTATCTATGTGTGAAAGACATCAGCTGTAAACTTTTCAGCTTGATTTCTGCATTCTTAGGCTTAAGGTATGACCTAAGAAGGGACAATAAAGGACTCTTATCAAAATAGGAGTTTGGTGTTTGGTTTTTTAATTTTTGCTGTGTCTGTGGTATGTGCTTCACTGCTTCTGCAGTGAACAAGCCAGAGTGTCCCTTTGCAACCTGAACCCAAGGAAAGTGCAGCCCCCACCTCACAGATGTCACTGGTGTTGGCTCCTGGTAGCACATGGAAAACCCTCCCTGTATTTTCAGGCTCTGGATGTTACAATCCAGTGCACGGATGTTTTACAAATCTTCCTTTATTGCCCAACCCTATTGGCCACTGTAGCCTGGATCAGCAGGTTGCTTGGCTTGCCTAGATTAAACTCTTGAGACAGAGCATTTTGTAATTATGCCCCTCAGCTACAGCTCTCTGGCATTCCCAGCCTGTGTTATTTAAACCAAAGCTGTTTCTTATGTCCTTTAATTTCCTGTACCAATGCCAGCTTGCAGTGGTGATTACAGCCTGATGGATAGGTAGGTAGGCTGCTGCTTTTAACTTTTCTGAATCAATGACACTAATTTTATTGTGATCAATTGAACAGCATCCTGTGACACTCCTGTGGAGGATGGTATATTTATGTAGCTTGTTTTTGTTGCCCATCAGAGGAGAGTACAAACCTCTCAAATGCTCCCCTGAGGTAAAAGAAGCTGAAGAGTTTGCTAAAAAATTCAGAGGGGGTAAGCTTAATGTCATAGATGGGGGAAGGTTCAGTCAAATCTTGAGGCTCCTTAAAAAAATCCTCAGAGGAAATGGTGTCAGTTGCAGAATAATATTCTCATGTGAGAGCCTTGCACCTAAATTTCTGTAGTGTTTTTCTGGGAAGCAGCATTTTGTTTTCCTCTCAGTGTTTTTAACACATTCCCATACCCTGTGGGTTATCTCTCTCTTGGCCACAAAAGAGGGTGAGGAGGAATAAGGAGTTGACAAGTAGGAAATTCTGTCTCAAGGGTCTGGTTGCCATAATAAGGGTGTAAGCTAACATTAACAGCATTTTTGGGCTGGGGTTCATACTTTTCATGCTGCAGCACCTCGTTTGAATGCTCTTAAAGCTGAAAACAAATATTAGAGAAGTGTGTTTTCCAGGTTTCAGCTGGGATGGAGTTAATTTTCTTCCTCATGGCTACTACAGTGCTGTGCTTTGGGTTTAGGATCAGAATGATGTTGGTAACACACTGATGTTTTCAGTTGTTGCTAAGAAGTGCTTCTGCTAAGTGAAAGACTTCTCAGCTCCTCATGCTCTGCCAGTGAGGAGGCTGGGGATGCACCAGGAGCTGGGGGGGACACAGCCAGGACAGCTGAGCCCAGCTGGCCAGGGGGATGTTCCAGCCCCTACACTCAGTGTATGAACAGTGGGGGAAACCTGGCTGGGGGACACTGCCTGGGAACTGGCTGGGCAGTGGTCAGCAAGGGGTGAGCAGTTGCACTGAGCATCACTTGTGTAGTTCAATTCTTTTATTATTGTAATTATTCATATTGTTGTTATTTTCTTCCTTTTCTGCCCTATTAAGCTGTCTTTATCTCAGCACATGAGATTTCTCACTGTTACTCATCCAGTTTTGTCCCCCATCCCACTGGGGCTGGGGTGAGTGAGCAGCTCTCTGGGGTTTGGCTCCAGCTGGGGTTAAACCATTCACTGTGGAGTGAGACAGTGGGATATGACTCATAAGGACAGAATGAAAAATTTAAAAATTGTACTATGTGTGTATAATACTAATTGTATTATGAACATAAAATATTCCTCTGACGTACCACTGCTCACTTTCATGGTCAGAGGGGTTACATCTCCATGTCCCACAGACTCCCAAGCAAAGTAAAGTGCTTTGAGCACTTTCTTGGAAATTCTTCCTCAACAAAAGTTTCCCTAGAAAGCAGCATTGCCAGTGAACCTGAGTGACTTTTTATCCTCTAACACATGCTCAGAAATTCCTATGAAAATTCATCCCAATGCTCCTAATGTCCCCTTTCTCCCAGGCTCTTGTTCAAAAGGGTGAAGAGATTAAGAGGAAATTCTCCCCAGTAATTGAGATTCAGAGGAAAATCTCACCCTTCTCAATAATTTATATTAATGGCAAAATTTCCATTTTGCCTAAGATTTTAGGTAACTTATTTTAGGAGAAGCCTGATTTCCTAATGACTGCCCTGCCTAGGCTGAACTCCACCATTAAAGTAACACCCAGCAAAATTTTTCTCAGCTGCATTGGGTTGTTTAGCCATTAGTAATAATGTAAAATAAGAACAAGGAGACCAGGTCAATGGAGCCACTCAGGATTTCTCTTTAGGGAGAAATAAATGAAAGGATTCTGCACCTCTGGACATGCTCACCAAGTTTCCAACCACACCCAGTGTGTGAGAGAAGTCATTTTCCCATGGCAGAAACAATCAGCCTTACAGAAATGTTCTTGTCTTGTGTAGACAGGATATCTTGCAGCCAGCAAAGGGAATTTCCTCCTCAGGAGCCTGGAGAATCCATTTCTCAGAGCTCCTGAACAGCTGAGTGGCACATCACGGGCACTGAAGGCTCTTTGCTGCAGCAGATCAGAGGCAGAAATCTCACATCTCCGCAGCAGAGTGACAGCACATGCTGCCTTTGGGAGAGAGGAGGTTTAGTGAAAAATCTGCCTCAAAAAAGGACATGGGTGTACAAGAGACATTCATTGTGCATCTGAATATTTTAGGGGAAAAAATACAGGATTTCTGCATTTTATTATCTTCAAACTCAGTGATGTTACTGTATTTTTTATTGGAATGTGGCTCTTATTAGGAAAAAAATAGGTAGTTAAAGTAGGAAGGATCTAGAAGGAGGCATTTCTAGACTGGCAGGGAAAAAATTAGGAGTGACTATTTTTCTTTCTTTGTGAAATATAATTGTTATTATCTGAATTCTCAACTGGTATAAGCTAATTTGGCTCTACCTAAGGTGACAGAATCACTTATTATACCCCCACTTGTGTGTAACATTTAATTCACTAAACATCAGCTGTTCATTTTTTATTGCTTTTTCTGAAAACTACTATAAACAAGGATCTGCACACATTTTGCAATGCTTCAGCACTCCTTTTATCAACGTTCAAAGCAGACTTACTTTAAAATTTGTGATTCACTACTGATATTAAATTAAGATTCTAAAAGTGCTGTTGAATGTCTAATGGTGGTGGCAGACAACATAGATTTGTATAAAAACATATTCTCATTTTGACATGCAATAGAGGTTGTTATCCTGTGCTGTAAAATTTATTTTATATCTGTATAAAAATTGTAGTTTTTAAAGAAAAAGAAAACTGGTTTTCACACTGACACACACTCTGCTTTCTGGGAGATCAATTTTTTTTCCTGGAATCCTAAAAATTAGTTTGCTTTATTTGTGTTTCTGCTTTGCATTTCAATTTCTGTCAATATTCTGTTTTGATTGAAAAGTAGCAGTGACTGAGAAACTCTATGATATTTTTCTGGGAGAAAATGAAGCTTAAAGCTGTACAAGCTACATGACTGATGACATGTCCAAAATCCCTCACGTTCCAACCATCCCCAGCTGTGGCAGCTGGAATTTGCAGGGAATTGTACCAGGTTCATCTCTATCTGAAGGATTATGAGAACAGGGAGAGCTGGTGTATTTGCACATTCTGCTGAGATCTGCTTCTCCAATTATTAGATGGTTCTCGCCTAAAAAATTCCCAAATACCATAAGGCTCCAGGGTACTTGATTTTATATTCTCTTCCTAGGATATATGCAGAAGAAAGCTTTTGCATATTTCTATATCTTCAGTTTCTAATGGGTTGTACCTTATTTTTTGGAGAGTGGCTTCTGATGTGCAGGAGCTGTGGGGGTTTCTGACTAATCTGTTCTGAGAGAGAGGCTGGAACAACCCAGGATCTCTTCCACCTTGTGTTTCACTTGATGATGCAGTTCAGTGCCTACACAGTAACACTGAGAGCACTTTTTATCTCTTCTGGCATATGGGGCTAGAAAATTACTTGTAAGGAGCCTCAAAGGTTAATGAGAGCCAGTGAAATTCATGCTATCTGCATGCCATTTAATACGGTAATCCACAAGACACACAAGGAAAGCAGTTCCTGGCTAAAATAGAAAAGATGTCATGACCCCAGACTGTGGCGGTGAGTGGAACAAAGGGCTGGGTTTCTTAGATTAAACATTTAATCCTTTTGGGGTGACTGAGGTCAGGCAGAGGAAGCAATCAGGAAGGTACTCTCATAGCACAGCCAGTGTCAGACTGTGTAACCAAAAGAGCAGGTTCACCATCACAGTGTTACCTGCTATTGTAACAGGAGACACCAGGCTTTTGATTCTTAATTAGGAATAAGTGCCAGGAGAAATCATATATAAGCACCTAATTCCAGTCTATTCAAAATTTGTGAAATGCTAGGTGATTATTTGCCATTACAGCTAGTGATATGGTTTTTATTTTGCTGTTTATCTTTTCAAAGAAAAAAATAAAGTTGCCAAGACCCTGGATATTGTGAAGCAGCATCACCTGTTTAGTGAAGGAGCTCACCTGTGCTCTTAACCAAGGGCACTGGATGTGTTTCCCAGGAAATCAGTTTCTCCATGTTAGAGCCATCTAAGATGCATCTCACAGATTGTATTTGATGTTTTGCAGCACGTGCCCTGAGGGATATATATGTCTGAAGGCTGGGGAAAATCCTGACCATGGTTACACAAGCTTTGATACTTTTGGCTGGGCCTTTCTCTCCTTGTTCCGTCTTATGACTCAAGATTACTGGGAACGTCTTTACCAACAGGTATGAGGTATTTTATTACTGTTAAAAAATAAAAATAAATAAATCATCTTGTTACAGTGGCATATACAACAGTTAAAGACAAGAAAGAATTGCTGGTTGTTAGGTAAACTGTGCTTTGTGTATGTTCTAGAGAAGGATTATCAGATGTTCTGAAGAAGGACAATCAGTTCTAGTAATTAATAATTTTCTTAAGAAGAATAATGTTCAAAGACGTTAGGCTGGGTGTTTGGGGAAATTGATAAAAAGTGGTACTGAGTGAAAGACCCTAATTCACCTGAGTCTAAATGAAGTCCACCACTTAAGGAAGATCACCACATCACCACTGGGGGATTTTTTGGTGGATGGTGTAACACAAGTTAATATTTTGAGTCCAGCTCAAGAAAAGGCCAGAGAAGCACCTGTGTTCTTGTGATATCTGGTTTTGCAAGGCATGGTGATGAACACAAATTCAGAAAATGGCAAAACTAAGTGATGCATTTCAGTTGTCTCTGCTGCAAGCACTGCATCATGGACATGCAACTCACAGTCGCATGCAAGGTGGTCTCTGAGTGAATGCTCATTTCAGCATGCATTTCCTGAAATGTGTGCAAACCCCAAAGAACTACACACGCCAGTTTGGTACTGAATGACATTCTCTGTCCATGAAGCCACTGACAATTCGCTGCTGCATCTCAAACCTGACAAAACTGGAAGATGATCATATGGAAATAGGGGATAACTTTGACAGAACCACTCTGAAGGTACTGAGGTAAATATCACTGAAGATTTGGGGGATTTCAGCTTCACATACAGGCAGTTATGCAATTTCACTTCAGGAAAACATAAAACAACAAAACTGAAGATTCTTTAAACAGCTGCATTCACTTGCTTGGCAAAGAGCTACGTGTACAACTCTGGAAGACAGAAACTGTCACGGCAAATAAGGATGAACATCACTCCATTTCATTATTTGACCTTATACTATCACACAGTGTTTTCTGTCAGTAGTATCATCTCTCTGAGCATGAAACATATCTGTAACACATAAGCTGTCCCCCTAAATTCCAGTTATGCCAATAAATTTGGTGAAGAACCAAGGGATACATTCAACGGAGCCCAAGGTTTGGTTCTTGTCCTGACACAGATGTCTCAATGATATTTGGTTGAGTTGCATCCTAAACATGTATTTTTCTCCCTGAAAAAGGACCTGGATTGTGAACATCTGAAGGGATCCGACATGAATCCCACTTGGATGGTTTCTACACACAAGATAAAACCAGATTGAACTGTGGGGGAATTTTTCACTGCAACTGGCTCTAATATCTATTCTGAAAAAAAACCAAAAAACAGCAGAGATATTTGATACAGGAGGAAAGCACTGAAAGCATTTTTCTTTTAGAAATTAATTCACTGCAAAGCACACAATTTTTGATTAAGGTATAAAAATTTATTGGTGAGGAGATTATTTCCTTGTATGTGGTTGTCATTTCTCATCAAAGCCTTTCTGTTTGAACTATTAACAAAGGCTGAACTCAATTATATTATAAATCTAATTTTAAAAGAAACCCCTTCTTTTCTTTATTTGTTTTTTTTTCTTTTTAAAAACCTGGTAAAGCAGTGTTAATTTTACTTTTGCACGTACAGACTCTCAGATCTGCTGGGAAGATCTACATGCTTTTTTTCATGCTGGTCATCTTCCTGGGCTCATTTTACCTGATCAACCTGATTCTGGCTGTTGTGGCCATGGCATATGAGGAGCAGAACCAAGCCACTATTGCTGAAACAGAGGAGAAGGAAAGAAAGTTTCGGGAAGCCATGGAGATGTTGAAGAAAGAGCAGGAGGTCAGTGAACTATGTGACATAATTAACCTTGGGTGACTTGAACAAATGTTACCTTGGGATTCACATCCTCTTTATTTCATGTTTGTGTGATAACCAAAGTAAGAGTTTGCTTGAAAACAGTTTAGTGTTTATTGTACTTGATGAAGTTATTGCAATTTTTTTATTTTGTGGAAGAAAAATTATAGTTCTCCCTGTTAGGAGTGGGGCCATTTGGGGTTTACATATCCAGAAGTGTACTGGTTTAACCATGCCATGTATGCCAGCAGAGAAAATAAATCTAGTTTGGCATGTGAGATGTTTTAATGATGGCAAAACTACATCTGCATTGAGCACAACCCAGCTGTGTTGGCAGCTCAGCCAGAGCCCCAGCTGAACCTCCTTCCACCACCCCTTTAGCGCACATTGTTTGCCCCACTGTCTTGCTCCACCTGCTGTAAATATCCAATTGTTTGATAACGAAGGTAAAGGTGTAGATTAATCTCTTTGAAGGACCCACAGCTTCATTCCTGGAAAAGTAAACAGGCAGACCTTGAGGTTAAGATCTGCAAATTATGCAAAGGGTATGGATTTAATGTTATGTCATAAATTTAAACAAACCAGGGAGGCCAAATGGTGGATGTAGCCTTGTAGCCTTAATAACAGTATTTAATTTGCATGTGGTTTATGTGGGGTAGAAAGCTTTTATTAAATAGCAGAAGAGAACATTTTAGGTGCTGTGAACAAGAAGACAATAAGAAAATTAGTCTGAAATAACACGTAGCACTGAAGTTCAGAGAAATAAATCCTTGAAACACAATATAAACTAATATACATAATTTTCTTTTGGGTACATATGGCTTCAGGGCCTAATCCAAAGCCCATTTAAATCCTTGGAAAGAAAATAGAAAATGCAATTCACTCTTGACAAAGTGCTAGTAGTGGCTTATGAATCATTTAAGTCCTTTTAAAGATCCTCTATGATAGTTTAAGTAATAGGTAAATGCAATTTAGTCCATATACAGCTACTTTGAACAGAGTAACTCTGCCATAACCTAAGGGAACAAGCTGAGCTCCAGCTCGTACCTATTTTGTACAAATTTTCATGTGTATTGACTCCAGCTGAGCTCTTCCTAATAACAGTCAACTTTAGTAGCCCCAGCTATAATTAAAGATATTTAAGAATTTCATTTTGAAGGCTTTGATTTCAATTAAGCCTGTGTGTACACAAAGAAAAGGAACATTAAGCCCAGAAAGCACAATGTGTCAAAAAACAGTCACCCCTGAAAATCTGAATTTTTCCCATTTGTTTACACGCTTTATAATAGAGTCTTTTCTTCAGCCAGCAATTTTTCATCTTCCCTGTGCCCTGTTCAGTGCAAAGAGAGGACAGTACATGACTCTAGAGCAACTCTTTGCTTTCTCATCATTTGTTGTGTTGCCTTAGGGCAGCTCGAGCAGACTTCCCAGCTCAGGCAGTCAAAGCCTGCTCAGAAGAGGAAGTGACTAATATCCTCCAAGGTTTTTCAGGGCCTCTTGCCGCTGCTCAGACTCCACATGCTTCAAAAATGCTTCTTTGTATTTGCAATATTCCTGGAGTGTTATGTATTATCCTAGTTTTATGGGAAGGATGTTCAGGAGTGGAGTGATTTGGGTCCGTGATGTTCACTAATGAAGTCCAGCAATTCTGCAAATCAACTCCTGGCATCTCAAAGTAGACATTTGGAAGGAGAAGCTCAGGAAAGGGAATTGGGTGGCTGCACCAGGGAGCTTTCAGATGTCCTGCTGAGATATCTCACCCCAGTCAGAGCTACTTGATTTTAATCTGGTTCTCCAAACCTCAATCAAGATTTTAGTTTTGACTTTCTCACTGTACCACTAAGTTCTTGCCTCAAGAGCTCTCTTTTGCATAATCCTCATATCAGGGCTCGTGTGAACAAAGCTTTCTTCCCATCCTTCAGCCATCACATCACATCACATCTCCTTGCCAGGTATGCCTGGTCCCACACACCCTTCCTGCCCCTGGAGTTGTTGCAGTGGGTTATGCCCTGCAGTGCCTGAGGAGCAGGACAAGGTCCAGCCACAGGAACCCAAACAGAACAGGAAGATAGGCAGGACATGGGGACATCCTCGAGCCCAGGCTGGACTGAGGAAACTGGTGAAGTGTCCCTGCCCATGGCATGGGGGTTGGATGCACTCTAAGCTCCCTTCCAACACAAGCTGTACTGTGATTCTATGGTCCTCCGTGCCAGGAGGAACAATTCACTCATAATCCTTTTTCAATATCTGAGAGAGGTATTGAGCACAGAAACTATTCAAGTAATAGGTAAAGAAAATTATAAGAAACTAAAAATTAGCTTATTTTGCATTATGAGTGCAGCACGCTTAGTAGCACAACCTGCAATATTTTCTAGATCAACAAAATATGACAGCAATCAAAAAGGAAAACCAAAATGGTTCAGGCCAGCTTTTATAATGTGCAGTATAAAGGGAGCAGAAATATAATTGATAGACCTGCTTGGGGACTATCAGTCAACTTATACAATTGGTCTAACACATTCCTAAATCTGAGCTTAACACCAAAAGACTTGCCAAATCTTTATGAAGAGAAAGCACTTCAGCATAGCAATTAAATCAATTGACTCAAAAAAAACCAAGCAACAAACCAACCAAAACAACCTAGACCAGTGTCTGAGCCCTCCTCCTCTCTGCTCTAAGCAGCTTGCTTATGAAAGATATTTCCCACAGGAATTAAGTTTTGTTGTGCTCTCAGCTTGATAGAGCCACCGCTACTCCTTGAAATACATGATTGATTCTTTACACGGCTGTTAAGTGCCTTCACTTTCCTTGGACTGATGCCTGTGGGAGGAAGGGAGTATTTTGCAGTGGAGAGATGATTGCCTGTTTGATTCTAGTGGCTTACAGACAATAGCACTGAGGATTCATCTGTTTCTCCTGTTCTGGGGATGCGGGAGAGGCGTTTTTTAGCAATTCGCTCTCTTCAGGTGTTTTAGCTGGGGGCTCTGCATTGGGCTGGTCTCCAGGCCACTGATGTGGCCACCACTGGTTCTCCAGCACCTCCAAACCTGATCTTTGTGCCCAGAGTCCCCTCACTCCTCCTGCCTGTGCTGGTGACAGAGCCCCAGCTCCCCCAGCTCCTATCAATCCTTCCTCCTGGCTGCTCATTTTCTCCCAGGGCTGTGGTTTTGATGCTCAGGCTTTGGAATTGGGCTTCTGCAGGGCTCCCAGCAGCTGGTGTGTTATCAGCCTGCTCCTGCAGAGATCCCAGCAGATAGCCAGCACAGCATGGAAGCACATGGCACAGCAAAGGCCACCTTATCTCCAGTTAAGCCCATGGCTCTTCCTTTGCATCTCTGGTCGCAGCTGTGATGGGGATGAGTGTTTACAGAAACGCGCCAGCTGAGATGCCTGCTGCTCCTGGCATCCCTCTGTGCAGGAAGGGAAAATCCCAGCAGCCAGCTGGGCTGCCCTCCTGTCCAGCCCTTCAAGGGGCTGAGGTCCAGGGGGGCTTTGATCTGGGGTTCCCCAGCTTGAGATTTTTCTTTGCACGGCACCAGAAGTGTTAGTCCAGAGATGTGTGCATGGCGTGTGCACACAGGCTGTTCCTTCATGATATGTCAAACAGTCTTGTGTGGGAGCTCCACATAAAAACCATCCTTTTATGCAGCTATTTCTAAGTTTTATGATTCCTTATCTCCAGAAATTTTTAATGTCTCTCCTATACAAGCTTAAAATTTAAAACGAAAAGTAATTTCTGAGCTGTAGTAGTTTTCACTGAAGTCCTGAAATAACAGTATTTATAACTTCTACAATCTTCTGATTTAGGCACTAGCAGCTAAAGGAATTGATTCAATGTCACTCAGCTCATTGGAAATGTCACCTAAAAGTGCAAAAGAAAGAAGAAATAAGAGGAAGAAAAAGAAATCTTTGGGGGGAGACGAGTATGGGGAAGACCAAAGGAATCCCAAGAGTGACTATGATGATGGTCAAAGGAGGATGGTAAGCCGTGGTCTGAAACATCACTTGTTCCACACTGTACTTTCCTGGACAGTCAGGCTCTGAGCAAGGCAATTTAAACTGAAACGTTTAGAAGAAACAGGTATTTAATATCTTAACTGATATTAACATAGCAGATACAGCATACAGTCTGTGCTAGAACAGTGGGAGGAAACGTATTACCACTTTATTTTTTAAATGAATTTAAAATGCCCATTAAACATTTTTAAAAACCTGTTTTTTTCAATTTGTTTCCTTTTTTTTTTTTTTGCCTCAAGATTACCCTCGATCTGGTTTATTTTCTTTCATTCATCTGATTATATCTATCCTATCCCTACTAGCGATAAAAAAATATCTTAGTGGAAACCTACAAGGCTTAAAAATAAAAGAGAGGAGGAGAAAAGGAGGAAACTTGTCTCTGAGGGCTTTTTAAGTATTATACAAAGACATTATTAACATTTTTATATTCTTTTGCTAGTTGCCTCCAAGTCAAAACTTTGTGGCACTTGTTTCTACTTTCTACTGCAGGGAAGAAAAACAGAGTGACAGTGTTATTAAATAAGGTTTTATGTAAATGTTCCTGACATGCATGAATATGAATCTGCCCATGCTGTATGTATCAAGGGATCATAAATAGCTCCAGATAATTTGTCTTTGTTTAACTGAGGGCAAAGTTTAAATCAGTTTGTTTTGTTGTTTTGAATAGCCATGTAATGGGCTAAATCCTTTTCTATTTTGTTGTCAGTGAATTTAGGGATACTTGGCAGCCATAAAAAGCTCATAAAAAACATGTAAGCGGTGTAAGTAAATGTGACCAATTAATGACTCCCCAGCTCACAAAATTCACCCAGAGCTGGATTTCTGTAGATGACATGGATTTTTTAATCCATTTGTTCGTGTTGCTGTCTCATTGGTCAGGAGGGTCGTGTAACAAATTGCACCTTTTCTAAACCCAGAATTGCTCTTTAGCTTCATTCTGGATGGGTTTCAGGACACCACGTGCCAGAAGCACCGTGAATTGGAGCTGTGCATTTTCAGTTTATTCCTCAGATTAATATTCCTTGTTTTCACTTTTCGCCCCTGGATGTCACATATGCATGAGGGGCATGGGAGACACATTTCAAAGCTTATAGTAAATCTTCTCTGCAAGGCTGTGTCTGGCATGGTTGGAGGGAATAAGGCTGAGTCATCATTCAGATGCTATCTTAGCAGCTGGAAGTGTGTTGCCATCAGAAATCAGTCTCAATGACTGTGCCATGGAAACCCAGGCATGGATTTCTGACCAGCTGAAATTTGGTAGCAATCCAAAATTGCTGTTTTTAGTTAGAAAGAGCCTGGGTTTTGTACTCCTCCATGTACCAGTGTCACTAAATAGCATCATTACATAACTCAGTGGTGTAAGCTACAGCAGAGAAGGAAATCAGGCTTCATTTGATTTGTCTGGTTTGTGGGTGCTGTGGCAATCTGACCTCTCTTCATAGATACTTGGCTCATGGGAAAGTTCTGAAGAAGCTGGAAATTCTGTGCAGGCATAAATTCAAAAATATGTTCTGCCTAAATGCTCTTACTCCAGTAATTTCCTCTGTAGAGAGAAGAGAAAGGGACAGACTTGAATTCCTCACACATTTTCTGAAGATCCTTTTTGCTCTGCCGGATTTTAGGTGTGTTTAGTCCTTGGCTACATCTTGCTGATGCTCTGGCAGAGTTGCAGTCTCACTGACTGACGTCAGAGTGGATCGTCAAGGCTGATATTTAAGCGAGGGAGATTGCTGTGTACTGAGGTTACCCAGCCCTTAAGCAGCCATGTGCATTGAGATAATCATTTTACAAACTAATAAACCATATCCCTCTTCTTGCTCTTGGTTTGTTTTTTGGTTTGTTTTTTTCTGTTTCTTTTATCACCTTCTTCCGTCGTATTCTGCTTCTTCTTCTTCCCTCTTCTTCTCATTTTCCCCGCAGTTCATTTCCTGCCCTATTTCTTTATCTTCTCCCACTGCACTGTTCCTTCCCTAGCTGTTATGAAGATGTGTGATAATGCAGTAGATTGGAGCTGGATCCCCCTTCCCTGCTCCTGTCTTCCACTCCTTGTGCTGCCTTCCCAGCTCCTCTGGCGCTTGTCCCATGGGGGGGAGTAGAAGCGAAAGAAGTATCACGCTGTGAGCTGAATGCCACCTTGACCCTTCCTGTTTCAGTACATCTTTAATTGCCAAGTGTTAGACAAATGCCTAAAGGCTAGGAATGACTGTCCAACCTCTTAACTTTGAGGAGCCTGAATACCTGTAATTAAGTCTCTCTTTCTCCGAAGCGCTTGGTTTAAAACGGAACTCACTGCTCTCCCCCAGAACTTCCTCGCTCCTGAAAAACGTGTTGCAAAATGTTGTTTCTCTTTCCCCTTTTTCCTCTCTGGGGGTTTCCAGACTCTCCTTGGCATTAGTTATGGTCCCAGTGCAAACTTGGTGAAGCGCAGGACGAGCCACGGAAGCGTTTTCAGTTTCCGACTCCGTGGCAGAGACACTTGCTCCGAGACAGATTTTGCCGATGATGAGATCAGCATCGCTGGGGAAAATGAAAGCCACCGGGGCTCCCTCTTAATTCCAAGATCTGGGAGGCGTCCAAGCGTGCAAAGTCAAGTGAGCCATAGTTCTCACCCTACTACTCCCAACTACACCCAGACGGGCAAAAGGAACAGCTCAGTGGATTGCAATGGTGTGGTTTCCCTGATAGGAGGAGGAGGAGGCACCGGGGCACTCCACCCAGACCCTACTTCTCCTGCAGGGTTACTGCTCCCCCCAGTTATTATGGAAAAGCCTGGGACAGGCGACCTGGTGAGTACTTTATAACTTTTGTATGTGATTCGCGCTCTCGTTTCCTTCTAAATGTTGTTGGAGATTGCTGTAATTTATTTACACCACACAGAGTCTACAGCCAGAAACCCAGACCCACCATTCCAGGCAGGGTGGGAAGACAAAGAGTTAATTCACTGAGAAATGTGTGCCTAGTGCCTCATCAGGGAGGTTTGTGCCTTCTGGTGAGATTTTCTCTTCAGAGCTGTCAGAAGGCAAATACCTAAATCTTGAGTTTGACAGAGACTTTCTTTTCTTGAAGGGACAGTTTTAAACTTGATTTCTTTCGACTGTTGAATACCTGACATTGTCTGGTGGATAGAAAATTATGGTTTTTAAATGATTCCGTGAATCTTGCCATCTTGAGACTGTGTTTTCTCTTGCTGGTTGGTCTCTGCATCTGACCCATGATCTTCTCTTGGGCTGCTTGAGGAGGGCTGTTCCTTCAGTCCAAGGGTAATTCCCAGAAGGGTTTAGCATCCAGTTCAAATAACACCCAGGAAATATGAGCAGATGATCAACAGATTTCAGCCCTTTTGCAGATTGCCAGTATCTTTGTTGCAGAGAAACACCATGAGATGGTGTTTTTGAAAATAGCTGCTACACAGGCAGAGCAATCTGGACAGGTTGCTAGTTTGAGATAGTGGGAATTTATCTTTTCTTACGTAGATAATCTGCATTGAAGCTCATCACTTTCAACAGTCTTTAAAATTATGGAGATCACTACTATAGTCAGTGTGGACAGGATTAATTTCATTTTAGGGATCAAAACCAGACTAGAATAATCTCTCTCCTTGGAAGTGCCTTTTTCTGTTCACTTCAACCACAAGTCTTACATTAGGTGAGATAAGGCCCATTCAAGAGTAACAAGGTGCCAAAACCAGGTTATGTTGGTGGGATGAAAAAAAAGCAAATATGATTATAACATGTATTAGCCAAGGTATCTCCTAAAGAGAAAGGTGAGTGTGATGGATGCCAGCTGTGGTGTCAGATTATCAGTAAATTGAGAAGCAGTTTTTTCCTCTGGAGCCAAGCAGCTTTATTCCTTTCAGGGGTTTGGAGTGAATTTTTTTCCTCACATATCTGGGAATTCCCTGTAGTTCTGCAAATAGACTCTCACACCACCCATGAGAGAAGGGGCCAGGCTACATGTGGGAAACTGGTTGGTGTGAGAATTATCTGTTTTGTTTACAGTTTTGAGACTGTTTTTGCTTTTTCAGATGTTCACATCTTTCCTTCACTTAGGACTTTGGTAATCCCGCTTTTACTCTCTGTGGACAAGGATGACCAGTCCCAAGACAATTCTGTAAACAGCAGAAATGCTGTAGATAGGGAAGTTTTACTGGATTTAGCTTTGTGGGGGAAAAAAAAAAATGTATTAAAGGAGCTGGGGAAGAAAATTTGTGCATCTGTTTAAAAAAAAATTCTGAACCAAAGTTAAGATCTCAGTATGTAAGTAGAGGATGTCCCCTTATTCTCTGTAAGGAAAGCAGCTCTGCAGGCTGCTGAGGCTGTCCCAGCTGTCAGAAAAAGCTTAGCAAAGCACAAGAGCACTCAACCCTTCACAGAGAATATCAGTATTTTACAGGACTGGGTCCTGAGGTGACAGGGAGGCTCTGAGCTCTGCTGGCATTTATTTTCATTTGTCGGCTCCCTGCCTTTTGGATAAATGGATGTTGGAAATGCAATGGCCGGGGTGGGGGAGCTCACTTGGCACTTCCCTGCCCATCTAGGAAACAACACCCAGGCTCTACAGTAACAGATGCTCATGCAGTGATGCAATGTGAAGGATGTTGTGTCTTTTGCAAAACAGGTTTGGTATCTAATCTATCCAGAAAATGTGAGCTGGAGTTAAGGGCTGATTGGAGAGGGGCCCATTGCTGTACAGATGTATTCTCTGCAGGAGTCACAAGCACTGGGCACAAACATGCAGGCTCAGCTGTGGCTCAGGCACAAGGAAATAGCAAATCTGACCCCTCAGCGTGCTTGGAGATAAATCAGCATGTTTCTTGGCTTTGCATTTGATGATTTTCACCTTTTTTTGTGGTAAAATTTGTAGGTGAATTTGTTCTTTGTTAGCAGCTCTGGTTTCTTTTTACAGTCTCTTGATATGTTTGGGGAAGGTAGAAAGAAAAATGTTGCAATTACCTCATTAACCTCACTGACCCTTCTGCTGTTATTTATTTTGAGCAAGTGTGAGCCTGTGGAAAAGGACCCACTTGGGCTATCTGTTGTATCTTTCATGAGCAAGAGATGAAGGGCCAGTCCATGAAAATGCATCACTGTAACATGGCTTGAGCTCTGACTTGCAGCTTCCTGAGGTGTAACTGTGGCTTTGCTCATGCAAATGGAACACCTGGGTAGATGGAGCTGTAAAAACTCATAATTTACAGCATTAAATTTTTTGGGATGTGCTTTTTTAGGTCACTCCATGATGCTGAGTAGTATCAGATGAAAACAGCATACACCCAGACTGCTACTAAGTGAGGAGATCACTGAATTCTGATTTGGGGAAAGCTTGGAGGAACACTTCTGATTTAAAAGACAGAGCAAACATCAAACAAGATCTGACCATCTCTGGTTTTGCATTTTCAACCTGTAGACCTTGAATCACAGTGACTTAGCCCATCGCTGTCGCAAATTATCCCAAAGTGGGTCCCCTTCAAGTTTCTCCAGGAAAGCACAAACAGTCACTAACCATTCTGAGCATTTTAACCTGATAAACTTCAGCAATATTCACTCTGAACAGCAAAATGATTGGGTTGGGACCACAATGAACAACTTCCATGCCTTAGTGTCATTGCAACTGCTACACCCTGTCCCAGCCAGGGACCATTTCCCCACAGGAATGGCTGCAGGTGGCAGCTGAGCTGACATGAAAACATCTGTGCAGTTCAGCTGCCCTCTCCCAAGAGAGAAGTGGCTGCAGCAGTTTATCCTACTGTTCAGGCTGGTGACTCAGAGGAGTGACATCCCGGCACTTGGCTGCAGAAGAGCATGTAAGATAAAAAAAACAGTTTCAAATGCTCTTCAGATGGCCTTGGCTGCTTGGCACGAATGGATGAGTGGGTTTCCATGAGAAACCAAGTGTGTTTGCACTGTCCATCTCCTCTCCCTAATTCCTAAATCCAGGAAAAAGGGAGGATTTTAGGTTATCTCCATGGATGGTTCTAGAGCCCATCAGTCTTATCAGCTGGGGCAGTTTTGATGGCCATCAGGTGTGCTGACCATGGTCAGCATGTTCCACGCTGAGCAGCCACCTGCCCAGGAGCTCATCTGCGTCAAAGCAGTCCTGAAAGTCACCAGGGGCTTCAGAACCTGAGCAAGAGGAGGACATCCTACCCTTTACAGGGAGCACCTCTGCACACTTTGGGTGTCCCCATGCCACAAAAGAGCTACCACAAGGAGCTGGTTTTAGTTAGAAAGAGCCTGAGGAGCTCGTGGGGAGCTGCACAGAGAGTTCAGTGCCATGAGGGTTCCAGCCAGAGACCCTGCAGAGGTGATAGGGAGAGCAAAGGAGTGCAGTGTGAAAGTGTGGTCTGCAAAAACCCTTCACAAAACCAGCTCTGGGTCCAGCAGTCATCACCTGGAGGGGAAGAGCAACAGATGCTCTGGTCTGAGGGGTGCAGGGAGCTTGTCCCAGGAAACCCATGGCAGGTCCTGGTCACTCTTCTGGAAATGCAGGGGACTCAGCCAGGGCTGTCCTGGTCTCCCACCAGCTTTCTTCAAGATGTGCAGCTGCTGATTTTATCAAGCTTACCCCAGTGTAAATAAGACATAAGCAGGACCTGGTGATTATGCTAGAAGTCCTAATTGTTTTTGTCTTGAGCTGAAACTGAGAATTCTGAAAAATGATACATTGTTATGGTCCTGCTGATTGCTGGGTGACGTTTTGGCTTTTGCCTTATTTAGAGAAAATCTGTATGTTATGTAAGTAACTTCAGGGCACACAACAACCTAAAGGTTCTGCACCTTCCTGCAGTACTTATTTGTGGCTTTGCATTGTGTCTTGGTGTTTCTTAGTTAAGAGGTGAGAATAACACCTCCCATCACGAGGTATTGATATGCTTGGGCAGAATTTGATTTAGTTAATGAGCCCTTACCTGGAGCTCAATTTATCCATGGATTCTGATGAGGCTGAGTGAGATCTCACCTGTGGCTGTCAAGAACTTCTAGAGGGTTGAGGAACACACAAAACATCATCCCTTCTTGCCTCCTAAATCCAGCTGGAGCCTTTCCTGTAACAGTTCAGGGAAATCACAAGATTTTTAATTTAACCTGACTTTACAGTTGTTCCAGAGGTGGGGAGTGGAAGAGAAATGGATGCAGGACTGAAAGAGTGATGGTTTCCAAGCAGGCACTGGCTGTTAGGTGGTGATCTGTGGGAACCCAGGAAATTCCTCTGGCTGCCCTGGAGGACTCGAGACCCTGTCAGGGGGCTCAGAGACCTTGGCACAGAGCCCAAGACCCCTGTGCCTTTGATTTAGCCCTTGAGAAAAAAATTACCAACCTTTATATAAAGAGTAACAAGCCACAAAGGTTTATGTAGAATGATAGTGAATTTATCACAGGGTGAAAAATAGATTTTTTTGAGATTTTAGAATGAGGGTTCAGAGGGCAAGATGGAGGGATCTAGGTGTGTCCAGCCTTTCTCCTTCTTCTTCTTGGCCTCTATCTTCTGCTGTGATGTTGGCTCTTTTAGGTTGGTTTAGAGTAGGAATTCGCTAGCATAGATTATAAGTATTGGAATGTAATTGTAAATATTGTACATGTAGTTTTTAGTATAAAAAGATAACACTGCCCCAGGGCAGGCAGAGTGCCTCTGACTGTCTTGCTGAGCAGGTCTCGTCAGGCCAGGAGAAAGAATTTTATAGATAAGATACAATAAACAGCCTTGAGACCGAGAACTGAAGAGTTCTGACTCCTTCTTTGACTGCTGGGCTGGGAAAAGAGAATTTCTAACACATCTCGGGGTCACTCTGAGCAGCGAGAGAATCCGAGAGTGATCCCCCCTGCTTTGCTCTCCTGGGGCATCTCCTCACCAGAGCTTCCCATCAGGGCAGGAGCAGGACAGGGCAGGCTGTGACATGGGTTTGGGATGGACAATGAGGTTGGAGTAACCTGGGGACACCCTCTTGCACACACAGCCCTTCCTGAGTTTCCTCTTGGTCACCCTTATGCTTTCTTTTCTAGGAAACTTGAAATGCTGAGCATTGCTAGATTGGCAGGAGGGAAAACACCTGGAGAGGGGCCAAGCCGTTTATCAAGGGACTGAAATAAAGATTTAGGAATTTATCTTTAGATGATATTATTTTAAAAAGAAAAACAAACAAAACAAGGCCATGCTTTTTGTTTCAGCTAAGCATAAAAGGCTTTTGCTGACCACATTGGTTTGAGGTTTTCATGTTCATCCTAAAATCACCCTGAGGTAAAATTTCTCTCTTTCACTTTTTGCTTTGGTGCAGGACTGGTGAAAAGGGAAAGTGTTAGCAGTTTCCATGTTCAGAAATAAAGGTCAACAGAGTAAGTCATCCAAAAACCCTCCAATAAGTTACAAGGATAAAAGCTCCCTGTGATGCTGTCACACAGAGTTGTCACCACAGCTCTGCCTTCTGCTCATTTCAGACTTTGTTTTTGTACATTTTAAGTGTAAATCACTCGGATTTGGTACAAATATTTCAAACTGCTTTAGTTTAAGGTGCATCTATTTGAATAGTCAGGCATCCCCAAAATTAGGTGGTTTGTTTTTAATGCTGTGCTCTATTATGGCCTCCTCCAATTTCATTAAATATTTGTGCTGGTGCATTACTGGGTCCATTGCTCATGGTGTGGCTTGTCCACCTTTTTCTGCTTGAAAAATTTTGAAGTGTACAAGGAAAATTAAACCTGTCCTGGTTCCCAGAAATGGTCTTTAAAAACGCTGCTATGCTTAAGCCCATCTTCACATAATTGTTTTGACATAGTTCAAAACTGTAGGCAGTGAGAAGAAAATATCTCTGTTATACATCCTCATTTACATCTAAATTACTGGATAGTATATTTGTCTCTATAGAATTTAGCTAATCCAAAGAAGGAACTTTTCCAATTCATTAGGGGGCAACAGAAATAATCTTTTCCTGCTGGAGGTGCCTATGTTTAACTCCATTGTGATTTCTCATCTGGATCCTAGGGACACTCCTTGCATAACTGTGGGGACTGCTGTTATTTTATGCTTAATTTCTATAGAAATATAAGTACAATGAGAAGCTGTGCCAGTGTGTGTTCTCTCAGAGATGATAATAGCCTTTCTGCTGCCTGCTTGTCCAGTTCCTGGAATTGTTTCTGTCTCACAGCTCAAAAGCTGCCAGTTCCTTGTATGACTATCAATCACCTCTGTTCTAAAATAAATAAAAATAGTATAAACCCAAACCCACACATAACTATTCTTTACATATGGTAAAAGCTTATGACCTTCCTTAAGGAGCTTTAGTAATTTTGAGTAATTCACTTGGATGGAAACTTTCTTTCCTGGAAAAATTCTTCCTAGTAAGTGACAGAGTGGCTACGTGCTAGATTTACTGCTCTGTTGGCAAATCTTTGCCCAGTGGCACTGCCTGCCACACACTGTGTCATCTGTGTCTCTGCTGTGTGCCTGGTGCCAGGGGGCTGGCAGGAAGCAGGGGCTTGGTTTAGTTAAATAAATTTAAAAAAATAGGAATAATGAACCTGTGAATGTTTTTCTTTTGGGTTTCTACTGCTTTGCACTTGTGAATAAAAGGTGTCTCTCAGATAAAGGACTCTTGGGAATGAGGTTGTCTGATGACATGTTACTGGTACATCCTATGCCTCAGGTCAGATAGGATGGGGAGATAGTAGAGGTTAAAAAGACTGAAATAATCCACAGAGGTTTGAAATTTGAGGTTTTCTTACGGTTCATCAAACTTGTGGTTTGGGTTTTTTTTTTCTCTTTTTCTTTGCTTTTCCTTTCTTTTTGTTTAAATTTATTCTACTTAAAAAATTGCCTCCCTCCTGTTTTTCTGTCTAGCTCTTTCTTTTTGGTACCATGTATTTGTTATGTCTTCCAAACTGCTGTGAATGATTATGCAATTTTGTAGATGCTTTCTTCATTAATAAAACATTTGTTGTTTCATTGGTTTTTATTGGATGTTTTTGAGGTGAAGGAAATCAAGCAAACTAATGCATCTGCAACACCATGCCTGGTATTCCTTGGCTCCTAAGCCAAGGAGAAAGTGTTTTCTAGTTGTGCATGACTCTCTTTGAAGAGTTTCTGGTTATGACTTTCCCTTTGAGATGACTTAGTCAGTAACTCAGTGGGCAATGAGCAGATTCTGTTGAGTTTTTCTTTAAAAGGACATTTTTGAGGGGAAGTAAAGGCCATTTTGGAGCATCCCTGCTTTTCTGGCCCAGCTAATGTTTTAAGTTCTTGCTTTCAAGGTCTTTACTCTTCTCTGGCCTTGCAGTGATTGGTGTTTTTAACTGCAGTGCTTGAAGTGACCTGGGACCAGCATCCTGGTTATCATTGTCATTGTCAATCATGGCCAAACGTCTTTGCCCTTTGCTGGGGGTATCCCCTGCCCTGAGGAGGTCATAGTCCAGAAATACAGCTCATAGAGCTTCAGTACCTTTGTTTCTTGCTTTTCTTCTGGAATTGCCTTTCTTGAAGAGCATTTTTGGTAGAGAAATGGTGAAAAGGAGAGATCCTGGGTCCCTGGGCACAAACGGCAGAGCTGTGGAGCTGCAGCTTTTGGCACATCTCAGTTGGCATTCCAGGTGCTGATCCGGGGGGTCAGGGCCATTTCAGACCCAAGTGATGAGGAGATCCAGAAGACTGAATCTAATTCCTGTAGCTCACTTCTCATGGAGAAACCAAAGCAGGTACTTTGATATCTGAATAAACCAGAATTTCTCATCTTTACAGGGATTTATTCTCATTTCCTGTTTCCTTGAGCTATAACACAAGAGCCATCAGGATCCATCCATCTACACCTGTCTTGTTACACAGTGTCTGGATGCTTGAGGACCAGGGCAGGGGCTGTTAAACATTTATTTTGGGAAACTGAGGGTCTCAACCAGGAGGTCTGTGGCAGAGAATGATGTTAAACCTGGCTTTCCCAGATTCTTGTACCTCAACCACTTTTCTTTCCACCTATGTGAGATCTGGAGGAGTAAACCAAGTGGGATTTGTTCTCTATATGAAGTGGGAGCTTGTAATAATAAAAGCCTTAACATCTTGCTCCTGTGAGCTGACAATATGAAGTGTTTCATGCAGTGTGTGTCTTCAGTTATACTGTATTTCTGTCTGACTTCAGAAACCCAAGCCTACAAAAAGCATAAAACTAATTTAAAATGAGACATTAAACAAAGACAGTTTGGGAGTTCTCTTTTTCTGGTCTTTGATTTCTTTGGGAATCTTTTTTTTATTCTTTTCGTTGAGAAACATGAGAACAAGGGTTAGGTTATTTATTTTTTCCTGAGAAAAAGCAAGCTAAGTCTCTCCCCTAATTATGGAGCTTCAGAATCCCTAACACCAAAGATCACCACAATGACAATATGTTCCTGAGATTTGGCAGTGTTTCAGAACAAGGAAAAACATGTGTTGGGGAGTCAATTTGCTTGGTATGATATCAGAGGTCTGCAATGGAGCTGTTACCCACGCCCTTTTCCTTTTCTAGCTGTATAATTAAATACTTAACACATTTCAGAAATAATGGATTAATTAATGTAATTAAGCAGCCCTTCTTTCACAAGCAAAGAGCATGGGAAAGCAGCACTGCTATTCCTCTGGCATTGTAAGCCTTCCTTTATTTTCACCCACAGTTTACATGAAGGTGAAGGGCAGAACAAATTCTCCAAAACTGCTCAAAGTGCCATTTTCAAAACTGTGCCCCACCAGCATGCCTTTAACACAAAAGTCAGTGAGCTTTAAACTCTTCAGATGACAAAATTAATGCTTAGGCGGTTTTGAAATTTTTACCCAGTATCTGCCTTGGATTTACTGTGCTGATCCAGTGTGTTCCTTTGAACAGACCTCCCCCTCGGATGAGGCAAGCAAGAAACAGCTTTTAATGCCCCACCGGCCCTCAGTGGACCACTCAGAGGAGCCCTTTCAGAGGCAGAGGGCAGTGAGTGCTGTCAGCATCATCACCAGTGCCCTGGAAGGTAAGAGTCATCCTCAGTTTCCCAGCTCAAAATCATCTCTGTGTTAAAAGGCAGGAAAAACGTGACACAAAATGCCCTGATATTGTTTTGACAGAAGGCACTAAGGGTTGTTATTGCAAACCCCATAACGGTAGCACAATCCTTATTTTACCAATGCACCTGTAAAAATCCAGAGAAAATGCCATATAATCAGAACTGGAGCTGTAAGAGTTAAGATTTTGTGCTGTCGTGGTCTTAGATGCACACAGGGCTCGCTGGAGTGCCCAGTAGCAGAGCACCAGCCTGGTTTGGGGTGACTGACTGTACATGTGCTGCTGCCTCATCTCCCTGGGGCTGATGGAAATTCTGGCACATGCAAATCCTCCAAATTGTGGGGGATGAAAGTCTCAAAGTCTCTAAATATCTCACAACAGGGGCACTGCAGTGTGGTGTGTGTTTGAGTCCCATCATGAAATTTGAGGGTGCTCAAAGGATGCTTTAACCACACAAATATTTCTCAACCAATTTTTCCACTGCTCTTCTCATGAGCTGCAGGAGAATTTTTGTCCTCTGGGTTTCCATAGGCAGGAACTTTGCATGTTCCTCTTGCACATTTATTGGCAGCAAGACAACTCAGAGCAAGACCCCCACATTCCCAATCTTTTGACTTGTAGCATGAAAGGGCTTCCTACAATTTCTCATGTCTCCTACACAAACAGGATGAAAGAGGAGGTAGCACCAAAGAGCACAGAAAATGTCAGTCAAGAGCACAGTGGGAAGGGAAATTGTGGATTCTCCTGCAGCTTAATTCTCTGTGTGACTGATGGATAGGGACTCACCTCACAGACAGGACCTGGACATTGCCCAGTGTGAAACCACAAAGCCCTTCCTCTTCCTCAGTTTTTTACCCTCCCCATGGTCATATTCAGCATATTCAGAAGATATATTTGTGTTTGAATGAATAAAGAGTTCTAAATAGGGAAATAATTGCTTTGGTGTACTCCAGTGTTTAATGTACTCTGCAAAGGTTTTATTTGTTTTCTGTGGAGTTTTTAGCAATTAGCTTTGTGACTGATTTGCTCTTTGTAATGTGTTAAGAATGCCTAAAAGGTTTGGACTTCTGGAGTTCCTGTTTATTTAATGATATTTTTCTATTCCTTTATACCACAGAGATAGAGACCATCCAGGCTAGGATAACTCAGAGGACATGGCATTCAGGAATGTGGTTTAGTGGTGAATTTGGCAGTCAAGGGATAACAGCTGGAATCAGTGATCTTCAATGTCTTTTCCAACCTAAATGACTCTATGATTCTATGTAGAAGAATCCTTATCAAATATTTCCTAACTCCCAGACTGTGATTAGTCATTGAAATTGAATACTTATTAACAGGGAATGTCAGATCAGAATAAAATATATCACAGGATTTAACCATATTCATGGCTGTAAGATTTGCGCCAAACCTTGAAACAGCCAGACCAGAAATCACTTCCCCTTTACTTATTTGGTTTCTGCTCTTAGCTCTTGGGCAGTCAACAACTGTCTGTTTTTTCCAGACATTACAAAGCCTTGCAGACAAGAAAGGACCTATTTCTGTTTAAATTTAAAAATAAGAGGAAAACCATCACAATGCTGGTTGTATTTTTCTGATCATTTTTAACAGTAGCAGAAGAAACAGAGGCTAATTTTTCTTTTGCAGATATTAGAAAAATATTAAATATCCTGTGTTTTCCAAATATCATATTTACTGGGAAAGGATGTGGATTATTAATTGATTTAAACCATTTTAATGCCACATCACTGCCAATATATAACAGTCATACCCTCCTTCTTCCCTGTGTTCCTGCACTTTGTGTGATTGGTTTTCAGATAGACCAACAAGCAGAACCAGCTCACCCAGAAGGTCCAGGAGCACAAAAGCTGGCAAAGGGACAGAGAAATAACATGTGGCTGAGGCTGAAGGGGATGAAAAATCTTTTAGCAGCAACCTGGACTTAAAGGGGCTTATGTTGTGAAGAATATGGTCTAGATTTACCTGGAAAATTAGATCCTTAAGGAATTGATTGCCCTAAACTCTTTATTGCTTTCAGAAGCAAGTTTCAAAAAAAAAAAAAATAGAATTTTGCATTGAAATCCATGGTTCTCAAATAATTTTAGGGTTTACCTGTAAACCCTCTCTGTGGAGGCTGGAAAGAGTAATTTCTTGGGAGCAATTTGATTTCCCAAAGATCTCAGAGCAGTGTAGATGTGTGTGCAATACCTGTGCAGGTAGGACACCATAGGGTATTTTGAAAGCTTGATGGAAGATGCCTAATATCACAGTTCTGTTGTCCTTTGAATAAAAGTGAATCTGAGGAAAGAGAATCTGAAGAAAAGAGAATATGAGGAAAAATTCTCCAAGATCAGCAAATCCAACCTTTGACTGAATACCCCCATGCCACCAAACCATATTGCAAAGTGCCATGTCCACTCAGTTTTTGAACACTTCCAGGGGTGGTGACTCCATCTGTGCTTAACCACTCTTTCAGTAAAGAGATTTTTTTTCCCAATATCCAATCTGAAGCTCCCTTGGCACAGCTTGGGGCCATTTCCCCTCGTCCCAAATGCTTCCTGCCTTGGGAGAGGAGGCTGTTTATGAACTGATTGAAATAACAGCCTTGGCTGAAGTTTTCCTGTTATCAGTGCAGCTTCTAATTATATAGACTAAAACCATAATACAGCATTCCATGCCCATAAAGGAATCAGAAAAGGAAGGCATTAAGCAATTCTGCTGATCATTGTCATTTAGCCATTAACTGTCTCTTTTTGGACTTTTCTTTTTTTCCAGCATTTAACACAACTTGTGAAGCTATTTCAGTTCTTTTGTGTGTAGGTAAAATGAGCATGTAAAAGTGGTATTACAGGCAATATTTTAAGAGCACCTTTAAAAAGCACATTTTTGGTAGCATTTTGAAACTGGCTTATGTGCTCTCTGATTTTGTCTGTGGGCTTTTCAGAAAAATCAGATATTTAATGCTGTTTTGGATTGCACGTCAAGGACAGAAACTCTGTTGACAGCCAATGATACTCTGGTCCTCAAGTACTTAAATAAGCTTTAAATATTGGATTTAAGCTCTTTCATCTCTTATCTGCTTTAAAAGGTATTACTTAAGATACTTTGAAAATGTGAGCAGGGAATGAAAATTAGATATTCCAATCTAAGTTAAATGAAGACAGTGTATTCTTATCCATTTGAAATTGGCAAAATGGAAAATACAGTAAGAATCCAAGCCTATATATAATACCAGACTTCACATATTTAGTGTGATTCTCACTTTTTGCCTGTGACACTTTTAAAAGGTTTTTGCTTTCAGAACAGGTCACTGTCTGCTAAGTGCAGGTCAACTGGCTAAAACCCCAAAGTGTGTAATTTGCCAGCCTGTTAGGACAGGAATATTTTCATCTTTGAAAAAAGTTTGGGGTAATTTGTGGGCCTTCCTCTGTGTAATGAGTAATTTTAAGTGTTCTCTTGTCGTATAACTCAGTGTGAATTGACTGTGACTTTGCTGCTTGTGACTTAGAGCTTGAGGAATCGCACCAGAAATGTCCTCCCTGCTGGAACCACTTTGCTGTTAAATTCCTCATTTGGGATTGCTGCCCACTTTGGCTTTTAATCAAGAAATTTGTCAAGTTTGTGGTCATGGACCCATTCACTGACCTCACCATCACCCTGTGCATTGTGCTGAACACGCTCTTCATGGCCCTGGAGCACTACAAGATGACCAAGGAGTTTGAGCACATGCTCTACATTGGCAATTTGGTAAGTCAGCCTGAGCTTGAAGTGCCACCTGAGGGGTGAAATTCCTGCTTTTTAAAGTTTTGGCCATGGGAATGTCCCACTTTGATAACTGCCAGCATTGCTTTGCCTTTGTCAAGCAAGTCCCTCCTTCTGAAGAGAACTGAATGAGGAAAAAATGTCTATTTTTATTAAGCTAACATATTCTGATGTTATTAGTAACCATTAAAGCCATGGTTTTGGGCTGTTCCTGATAGATATCTGTTTAAGGAAATGAGATAAGAGAAAGGTTAATGAGCTTTATTCAGGTTTTCTGGTAAAGCACCCATAAGGCAGAAGTTGTTGATGACTAATAGTGACTTTTATGTTAAAACAGAAACATACAGAAAAAAAAGCAAGATCTTGGAGGGAAATGGAGTTGTGTTTGATCATGGGTTGATATCTGTGCTGGAAGGTGCCTGTAGTGCATCTTCTACATGTGCTGGGTCATATGAAATCCCCAGGGCAGAGGGGACAGGGAGCAAAGCACAGCCAGTGCTTTGAGGCAGATTTAATGTGCAAACCAGAGCAGCTGGGTGTAGAGATGCAAAGCAAGCAGATACCACACTTGTCCCAAGAAAAGCAGAGGGACACTCCACAGTCAAGCTGCAGGGACAGTAGAAAAGCCTTTCCAAAGGCAATGAGATACAATTTGTGACCCAGGGAGCCACTAAAATTCTGTAGTCACAACAAAATGGAGTCTTTCTCCTTAATCATCTTTCTCAGAGTTATGTTTAAAAGTTGCTGTGTGTTACTGCTTTCAAACTTAATGTTTAGAATCCTTTTAATAGTAGAAGAGTCTGAATTAGAAAAAGCACAGCTACCCAGCTATGGCATGGTGGGATTGCCCCTAAAATGTAGTGGCAGCAGCAGAGATATCCTATAGGAACAAAAGTGGTCTGGATAATCTGGAAGGTGGATGCTGCCAAGTTTGCATTTGAGAAGATCACAGCAGAAGTTAAAAAGCCCTTTATTTCTGTAAAAACAGAGGCTGCAGTATCTCAAAGCTGGATTAATGTCACCTAATTTTAGGTATTTACAGTGTGGGAGCCTGTGCCAGTTGTGTTTGTCTCTTTAAAGTCAGTGGAAAGTGATGGATAGTTTCAATCCCCATTAATGTGATGTTGTAGTGACATTTACTTTTGGATAAGGTGAGCAGTGGCCTGTAGGGCTGTGACTGTAGCAGCCATTGACTACAGTGGGGACACACAGAGACACTGCAGGTGTGGGATCTGCCTTTAGTGAGAAACTTCTCATTCTGGCACATTTGGGTAGATAGTAGCAATAACCAGGCATTTTGTATCAGTCCTAGAATATGGGATATAACATATAGATTTTTTTTCTTTACCGTGGTCCTTGTTATTTCCAGCTCTGGCCTTCCATGGGTTGAGGTTACTCCCCCTAGGCTGTGGGACCTGTCTCCAGCTTTTCAGCTGATGTGTCTTGGCAAATCTCCCTCTGTTGTTGTGCTCACCAGAAATCTGTTTGGGTCTCTCTTGCTCCAAAGCCATGCTCCTGCCCTCTGCAGAAAGCAGTAGATAAGGATGGTTTGGAAATCATCTTACAGGACAGCACCCAGCTTCACTTTGCAGCCAACATTCCTTCTTGTTGCTCAACAATTTGTGGCCTTCTAAGATGACATGAAAAAATTCCTTTGCATCCATCAAAGCAGGTGGCAAAGCCTCCACTTCCCTCTCTGGCACTTGGGATAGTCAAGGTGTCTGCTCCTCACTCTGCTTTTGGCAGATCAGCCTCCCCCTTTGCAGACCACAGGCACTGAAACCTTAGCCCTTGGCTCCCCTCCTGCCAGCACAGCTCCTGTAGAGCTGCCAGGGCTGAGCAGGGCTGTGCCAGGTGCCATCAGGAAATTAGACACTCAGGAGAGACAGGGATTTTTGCAAACAGGGGAATTTTGCAGAGAGACCTTTTATTTTATTTTTGGGGGTTTTTTTTCCCTTTCCAGAGAGGGAAATTTTGCAAAATTTTGACAGAAAAACAGAGAAGAAAAATTTTACTGTCTTTCTTAGCACTGCCTAGAGCTATTTCTCTTCCTTGTGCTGAAGTGTAAAGTAAGCAAAACAGCCTGCCTGCATTTTTTGTAGCAGGCTGATGGCTTGGGGCTCCCCTTCTCCTGAGATCCCAGCCTGGGTCTGTGAGAGCCCAGCCTGCCTCAGCTCACCCTCACCAGCTTTACAAAACCCCTGCATAACTGGATTAATTGTGAGCAGAGCAGGTCAGGGAAAGGTAACTCCATTTCGTGGAAGATTTTGCAAAGTCATTTGTAATGAAAATTGACATTTTTTGCAATTCCCTGTGAAAGGGAAGGGAGTCCCAGCTCCAGGGCAGGCTGCCAGGTGGCTGCATCCCCTGAGCTGCAGACTGGCAGCCCCCCCTCTGCCCCCACACTGGCTGGCTGGCTGTCTTCCCGTTACATCTAACCCTCTTTGAGTGATTATGCTAGCATTAAACAGGGGAAATATTAAACAGGGCAGGTCTTTGGCTCTCTTTTTCTTTTTTTTTTTTTTTTTACTCTGAGCAAATGTTTCTGAGAGAAATGAAAGAATAAAAAATGGAATATGGTTTTTCTTCCTCTGGATCTGCCAGTCTTTGGGGCTCTTCTCCTGCTGGGATTGTTCATCTACTTCATTCAGCATCTGCTACTTCCAGGCCCCTTTAGCTCATCTGTTACAGGAATGAACATTTTCAAACGTGATCAGGCCAGCCGAGCACGTGTACAGAGTTCATCTGCCCACACAGTGCCACCACTTAAAAAATGAGTGGAGAGAGCAAGAACTCCCTCAATTTCTGTTTTCCTTTAGAAGCTGAAGCACCATTATGCAACATTAAAGCCTAAATGGCTGAAACGACAGATAAAAGGGTTTTCTGTTTGTTTTTTGTTTTTTTTTTTTAAGACAAAGTGCTCCACATCAGCAGTGTCATATTTAGCACCAGTGGGATGTTAAGCTACTTGTTTTCTTTCCAGCCTTTATCACAAGAAGCACCCAGCCCCTTGTGCAGGTGCTGTGTGGAATTTGTGGCTGGTACATAACACACACACAACTCCTGATGCCTTCAGGAAGGCTCAGACATTTTGCTGCCTTGCTGTGACATTTCCTTCTCAGAAGGCTATTGATTAAAATGATTCAGGCAAAGAAAGTGATCCTCCTGAGTCATTTTCTCAGCAAGAGGGTTGCATAATGTGTGCAGCATGGTCTCATAGTTTTTTAAGACAGTCCCCTGGATAGAATTTCACAGACATCCAGTTTTGTCTTGCTCTCTGTCCCAGGAAAAATTTGAGCATTATGATGGGAATCTTTGGTATCTGTAACCCCTGTGACTCAGAATTTGCTAATTAGAAATATGAGACAGGTTTTTTGTTGTGTTCTTGGTATGAGGTGGTGATGGGAAGTTGCTCTGTCCCAAGGTATTGCTGCAATCCAAGATATCATTTTCCTGAGGGGAAACAGAAGGTATTTTCCATAAAGAATTGTGTAAAATGGCCACTTGGAACAATTAATTCCTGAAGCATTACAGATCAAAGCCAATCACTCCTCAAATTCAGGCTATGATAATTGATTTTTATTTTTTATTATCATAATTGTATGATTTTACTCCTTCCCTTTCATGTCTTAGTGGGTGTCTCATCTCTGTTGCTCAGAGTTGATCAGTTTTGCTGGGTTAATGTTGCAAATATTCAATTTCTTGGAAGGAAAATATTTCTCCTTGACTGTATATTAGTGACACACGACCTCTGGATTTCTCCCTCTATTTTGACCAACGAAGTTCATTACTGTTGATTGTTTCACAAAAAACATGTATTTTAATTTTAAAGATATCCATTTCTGCAATTGTATCTATTTCTACTTCTGCATTTGTATCCTTTTGTATTTCAGAATTTCCAGAATTTTCCAGAAACACAAAGATCTGGGCAGCTTGTACTAGGATGTGACATTAAAATAAAACATTATATGGCAAACTTGGTGCCCACATTTTGTCATTTTAAGTTGATTGTAGCATTGCACTGTGCATTTAAAACATTACTTAAGCAGGACATGCAAAAGTACAAAATCCGATTCTCTGAGATGCTTTACAGGAATCTATTAAAAGTGAATTTGCTGTCAGCAGCCTTCTTTTCCCTGCTCCCTCTGCCTCATAGGTATATTTATATGTTGTTTTAAAGAAAAATGTTCCAATTAGAAGCTCCAACATATGACATTTGAACTGGGTCATAAATAACCAATGTGTTCCCAAGATGCAATGAGAAGAAAATTGCCGTGACTATTTGTAAAAAAAAAAAACAAAAACAAACCAAAAAACAAACCCACCAAGACTCAAATTAGAGTTTCTAATCGTCTCTGCTGCCAGCAATAACCTCAGAATAACTGGAGGCGTGCATTGCCCTTCTATTGATAATAAGAACAAAATTAAAAGGGATTATACACCAGATACACTGCAACACAAATAGCCCTTAACACTTTCTATTCACTTAGCTTTCTCCACTGAAATATATAAATTTAACCTTTATAAAAGACACCTTTACACCTTTTTTTCCCCTTTTTTTTAACCACTGTGATTATTCAGATGAGGGAAGGAGATAGAAATGTATGTTCCACTCCAGATCCTGAAGTCAGATGTCATTATAAGTTTAGAGCAGTATCAGATATTATTGTGAAAAGACGATAAAGAGTCAGCCACAAAAAAAGCAAGTATTTGTTTGAATGTGTGTGACTTTCTGCTGGGTTTACATGTGAGAGTGGAAACTCCACAAGCAAGGAGTTGTGCTTAAAAGGTTATTTTGACTTCATATTTTCTTCCTGCAGGTCTTCACTGGAATTTTTACAGCAGAAATGATCTTCAAAGTAATTGCCCTTGACCCCTACTACTATTTCCAACAGGGCTGGAATATTTTTGACAGCATAATTGTTATTCTAAGCCTGATGGAACTGGGTTTGTCCAGCATGGGAAACCTGTCTGTTTTACGCTCCTTTCGACTGGTAATGGTCTTATTTTGTTCTTAACCATCTTTTTTTAATTACATATAAACTCTGACATGAATGCAACGTATTTTCTTAAAATGCATCTGCCTATAATTGCTGCAAGCTGGTGAACAGTATGTGACACTAATTACTGCGGGATAAATGGAATTGTTCCAAATTTACATCAGGGTAAATGAGAACATAATTTGATTCCTTCTAGCTGTGCCAGGTACTTGTAGCACACTTAAAATATTTGAATTCCAATTTGTAATAAAGATCTGCCATTTTATACCTGTGCACCTGTTAGCACAGACAGTAGAAAATTGATAGCCCAAGAAATGCAAGAGCTGATAACTTGTTGTTTTAGGAGCTGTTATTCCTAAATTATGTTATAAACATGCCACTGATGTTGTCAAAAGAAAATGTCTTTGAATTATTCAGAGAGGGATTTTTTTTTTTTTCTAGAACTGATCAGCATAACATAGCATCTGTCTTTCACGGGAACTCCTGAGCCGTCAGCTCCTTTGTTAAGCAGGGGACAGTGGTGTTCTATTAATGAGAGACTGGCAACATTCTGGAACAGAAAAGTACTTTCCTTGCCAGCCTGACATTTGTGTTGCACTTCATGTACCAGGATGTCCATGCTAATTATTCTGGCCATGATATGGCTTCAAAATTTTTAAGATCAGGAAATCAAGCCCTAGTGGTTACATTTACCAGAAGAAAATGAATTTTTTTTTTCCCCAAAATTCTCTGCATTGCTCAAAAATGTAAATTTTCCATCACTGTCCTAAGTGTCTCCCTCCAGTTTTTTGGAGCAGCAATAGGGCTTAATTTAGACCTTCAGCTGAAAACACAGCACAAGGGCTAGGCACCATTTACATCCTTAAAATAGGACTTAAGTGGGCCGTGGGCTGTGCACAGACCGCGGGATCCTCGGCACAGAGGTGATTTTCACCCTGGGAGCTAACAGCTAATAACATCTGACTGAGACTTGCTCTGAAGCACAGAGGAATTCCTTCTCTCATTGTGGGACCAAACCTGAAATACCTCCCTCCAGATGCCTGCCAGGGTGTTTATTTTGAGGAGGAAAAGCAGCACAAAAGGAAATACTAAGAAATAGATGTCATTCTTCCATCCTTTCCCCACCAGTGGGGGAATGTGCCATTAAAACCATGTCTATCTAACAGGGCAGGGCATAGCTCAGGAAAGCTTAATTCTCATTTGAGAAGCCCAAGTGATGTTTTATTAATAGCAGTAATGAGGTTAACAGGAAGTATGGCTAAAATCACCTTGTACCACACGCACTGCGGCATTTAACATCTTTCACGTTTTACTCACTTGAATAATTCATTGGCTGAAATGGCTGACGCTCCTGTGAGCTGACACCGTTCTTTATGTTCTGTTCACAGCTGAGAGTCTTCAAGTTGGCAAAGTCCTGGCCGACCTTAAACACGCTCATTAAAATCATTGGAAACTCAGTGGGTGCCCTGGGGAACCTCACCCTTGTGCTGGCCATCATCGTCTTCATCTTTGCCGTGGTAGGGATGCAGCTTTTTGGGAAGAGCTACCTGGACAATGTGAAGAAGATAAGCACCACTGGCAACCTGCCACGGTGGCACATGAACGACTTCTTCCACTCATTCCTCATCATCTTCCGAATTTTGTGTGGAGAGTGGATCGAGACCATGTGGGACTGCATGGAGGTCGCTGGGCAGCCACTGTGCCTTCTCGTCTTCTTGTTGGTCATGGTGATAGGAAACCTGGTGGTGAGTTCTCAAGATGTTTTGGTTATTTCTTTCCTTCCTTTCCTGGTAGGCATGTGTAAATGTACCATTTTTTAATCCAGAAATGGTAAATCTCACATTGCTCTACAATTTTAATTCAATGAACCAGGTTGTCATCAAGACAGATTTGCTTCTATCCCAAAGTTGCATTACTAGTTATCTAGTTGGAAATTAGGATTTGCTGGGTTTTCCAGAAGAGCAGGTGTTTTACTAGAAGAAAGGCACATGGGTGAATCACAGTGATTTATGCTGTTCATGGGGCTGAAGGATTTCCTGCTCTCTTTTCTATACAGGTGTGAGTATCACCTCACCTATTCCTGTTTTGGAATATTTTTTTTTTTCCTTTCACTTTTATATATTCATATTTATATTTCCCTTCACTTCTGGCCCAGAACATACAAACCACAGCAGTGTCTTTGAGAGGAATTTTGAACATCTTTAGCCTGCATGTTTTAGGAAGCTGCAGGTTTTGTTTACAGTAATGTCACTGGCTCACTTGCTGGTTTTTTAATAGACTATCCCATAAGCATGGCTTGCACAAGCTCTGGACCTATTAAGACTGAATTATATTTCCCTGTTGACATCTTAAGGAGCGCTTTGCTGGCTTTCAGTCACTGTGGAAATGTTTTGCCTGTTCAGCTTACAGAGCATCTTTGACATTGTGGCTCTAATGGCCTTACTGTTTACATAGTGAGTTATTTAATAGTAGATGCTGCTGTAAAAAAAAAAAAAAAAAGTTGTTTTTTTTGCTACCAATTGCTTTTAGTCATTGTTTTGCTTTTAAGTACCCAATGTTTTGGTAATTGGCTGCTGGGGTAGAAAAGTTCTTGAAAGAGCTTGTAGAAAAGAAAGCAAAGTCTGTTGCTTTGCTCACATTAACTTAAATTTTAACAGTTATTTCCACATGAAAATGTTGATTGCAAGAGCAAAGTATATTTTCGAGGGTTTTTTAAAATAAAAGTCAAAAGACTAAACTGTAATTACTCATGAAGTGAGAAATTATTTACATTTTTTTCTATGACTTACCATTTCTATATTTTTTTTAAATTAAATTTGATTAGAAGAGCAGGGGCAGAATATTACTTTCTTTATTTAGGAAAAAACATTAGTTATTATATCTCTTAGGAGACTTTAGCCTGAGATCTAGAAAGTTAATTTCCCCCTGCCATTAAGCAATGTGTTCTGTGTATGATGATGAAAGCTGGAAATAATATGTGTTAAATTCTGGGGAAAATGTTAACATTTGAAATATTCATGGATTATTAAAAGATGTGAATTAGTAACATCTGATACCCTTAGATATTAACACTCATTAATGTGCACAAGTTCTGCTAAGTATGAAATCTGTCTCAGCAGAGACTGCATTAACATTATCTACGTATATTTAACCTTCAGTGCTCAAAAAAAGAAAGACTATCCCAGATGTAAAACCAGATATTGAAAAACTCTGTCTGCATGGAGAAGCTGAAGTTATTGGTCAGCTGAAAGAGAAAATTGCTAGGTTCACTCTTTTCAGCCAACAGTTCTGTAAGGATGTGGCCAAGACTGATAAAGAGGAAGAATTCTTGTGTTTGGGTTTCTCATAGAAAAGAGGGAAATTATTTATAAGTGAAATAACAGCAGTTTATGAATCATGAGACTCATTCAGTGCCAACGTGGAGATTTCATGATGTTGATTAGCAGGTAGAGAGGAGGTCATCTTACAGCTCTGGCACCAGCAAAATTGTTGCTTTCTTCAATATGAGTGGATTGAAGTCACCAACTCATTCTCATAACATCACCAGACACAAAAGTTCTGGTACCTTAAAAGCACCATGAACCCTTTCAAATAAACATAATCGTGCAAAAATTTTAACCTGTAACTCCACTGCCATCTGTGTCAGCAAAGAAAAACGTGCAAAAACTTGCTGAGATCCTTTTTCCTCCTCTGAGTTTCAGGAGTCAGTTCTGCTAAAGAATATTTTCCTAAGGCTTTATCTCATTTGGACTCTAAATTCTTCCATGGTATCTGGAGGCTTGGAGAAAGTCTTGGTGTAGCATATCTATACATGCATCTAAATTAAATACTTTTATCTGCATATCTGCCTTATGGTGATGTCTGTGGTCGCTTTCCCAACTGCAAGGCTGAGGATTATGGAGCAAACTTGCACCTGAACTCCTGTAAAGTCTGCAAACTGGTGCTGAAATTGTTACAGCCACCACAATTCTGTGGTATATTCAGTGATTGGTTTGCAGCCTCACTAACATGAAAATTCAAAAGAATGGTGAAAGGAAAGCCAGGAAATTTAGTAAATGCCCTGGGCAACATTGTGTTATAGAGCAGTCCAGTTGTTGAAAGGAATTTTAGTATATTCTTAGACTTTGAATAGTATTCATATATCCTGAAAATGTCTGGGACAATTTGTGTGCAATGCCACATGAAACTATATTTAAGGCTGGTCAGCTGGTGAGTGAATCATCTTCAAGGAGCTAAACTTTACAATATAATTGGAAAACTATGTGCAGTGTAACTGCCTTTTGCACAATAAAGCTGTGCTGCTACTGCCAGGTGGCATTTTGAAGTCACTGAGGGTGCTTTAGAAGGTAAAGCCAAACCAGACAGATCATAAGAATTTCTTCCTCATTTGTAAGAGAGAGTTTCTGAAATAGCTAAATGAATAATTATGCTTTTTTATTAAGCTTTCAAAAGGGCTTAACGTGTTTTTAATGTATATTTATGCTACTGAGGTGAAGAAGGAAAATCACCAAGACAGGAATTATTGAGATGATGTAGGAGAATTAGGGACAGGAGGCAGGTCCTGGTGGCCCCTGCTCTGGCCAGAGTCAATGTGGCACCAGCCACTTCTTGGGGCACAGCTGTGTGTGCTGGGTGCTGTGGTGGTGTTTGTGGGTCCCCAGAATGAGGGAAGAGATGAGAATCTTGACTCCATGTTTCAGAAGGCTGATTTATTATTTAATTATATATATTATATTGAAAGAGAACGATATATTAGAACTATTCTAAAGAAAAGAGAAAGGAGACATCAGAAGGCTAGCAAAGAATGAATAATAAAATCTTGTGACTGACCAGAGTCCCAGCACAGCTGGACCTGTGGTTGGTCATTAAGTAGAAACAATCCACATGGAAGCAACCAAAGATGCACCTGTTGGCAAGCAACCTCCAGACCACATTCCAAGCAATCAGATAATTATTGTTTACATTTTGCTTCTGAGGCCTCTCAGCTTCTCAAGAGAAAAATCCTAGCGAAAGGATTTTTTAGAAAATATGTCAGTGACAGGGTGCTAACAACGTGCATGAATAAAAGTGACACTTCCACCATGGGCAGAACAACCTCCCAGGCTCACTGGGTGTGTGTGACACACTGGCCAAGCCACACTTTTACCCTCGGGTGGGCACCAGGATGAAGGATGGACCCTGCCAGCCTCTCCTGAGGTGCCACCAAAGGAGGGACAGCCTGGAATGCACTCGCTGTCCCTGCTCCTGCTCCAGCTGGGCTGCATGAGCCCAAAAGCATCTCTTAGTGTTCAATCCACAGAGCTGCAGTGCATTAAGTGGCCCTCAAGGCTGAGTTCTGGGCTGCTATTCCCTCACCTCTGTCCCATTCACACATCCCAGTTCACCCATGGCACATCCAGCCCTGTGCCACCCAACCCACCACAAGCTGGCAAATCACTGCTGCATTTCTGTGGTGGATCTTGCATTGCTGGAGTCATAAACATGTAAACATGCATGGTCTGTAACCAGAAAAGTGATACCTTAAGAATTTTCCTTAAAAGCAGAATATAAGAATGGAATTCCTCCTTTAGGATCAGTCCCAGCCTTTTTCTTTTCCCTGCTGTCCATTCACTCAGGAAAATATTGATGACATTTTCTGAGAACACTAAGGTAGAAAGCACAACCAATTTCTAGGGTATCACACTGTCCTGTAGGCAGGATTGCATAACCATTATTGAGTTAATGCATGATGCATGGAATTATGAAATACAAAGTGTAAGGTCATGCACTCAGCCATGTTTAAATATTTATGTTATGATCCAGTAGCTTACCAGCAGAAAATGCTTGAGAGTATATGTATCAGTCACTGTGAACATCTACATCTGAAATAATTTCATGGAGGTGCCTTTATAGTCAGATCTGGTTAATGGAGTCTGTGAAGTCATAAAATACCTTACCACCCAAAAAATCTAAATGTAATGGGCTAAATAGCCCCTAAAGCTACCTATTTCTGTCCCTGCCATCCTAGGAGGGAAAGAGCTGTAGAAATCCCCATGTGGCTTGATATGTTGACCCAAGAGGACCTTCTGGTCCTGTTTTTTCCTAGGGCAATTTCAATGCCTGGCAGCAGAGCTGTTCAGCAGAGTTTGGATGAGATTTGAAGTGACCACTTTGGTTAAACTCAGTGGAAACTTTTCTCTGTCAAATGTGCCTGAAACCTGTCTTTCTATTCTGCTTCCACATCTCAGGAAGCATTTATGGATTTTTTTCTGTTATAATTTGGCCCATGAGTCAGACAGAAATATGGAAATGTCACATTCTTGGGTGGAAGAGGCTTGTGCCTGCCTATGTGTCTTTCCTACAATTCCATATAGGAAAGGATCCTTGAAGAGGTGTTCTGGGAAAGTCCCACTAAACCTCCATCAGGTTAAAATCAGGATTTTCAAACTGGTCAGACACCAACAGAGCCTCATTAGGAGTCATTCACCACCATTTCCCTCTTGAACAGACAAAATCTGTTGATAAAATGTGTTAGCTGTTCTGACAGACACAGAATTCTGCAGCTGGGGAAGAAAGAAAAATCAAGTCACAGGGTTTTGAGCAGCCTGGTGTAGTGGAAGGTTCTGTGCCCATGGCAGAGGGGTTGAAAATGCGTGATTTTTAAGGTCCCTTCCAACCCAAAGCAGGAGATGATTCTATGAATGTGAGCAATGCAAAACTTGGTGCTTCCACTTCATCCTGTTCTTTTACAAGAGTCTGACCATGTCTGAACCTTGTCCTGAGCACCACCAATGCAACCTGGATGGGAATAATGGCCTAGAAGGAGGAGAAAGGCAAGAAAGATGAAGGGTCATTAAGCATATATTCTGGGCTGACAGATGTTCAAGAGAGAGATTTGGAGAAATGGCTACAGCTTTATGTGAAGCTTAATCTATGAGAAGAAATTCACAGCAATTCCCTGCCCTGAATAACTTTCCTTAATAACAGAGCCTAAGCAATATAAGGTGTCACTGGGTCCCATATGTCTATCTAATACTTTTTTTTGTTTGTCTGCTAAAGTTACCTTTAGTTCAATGTTTAGAGTGAAGAAAACAGATTAAAAAACCACAAAAGAGGCAGCTGTAATGTGTAGGGCTTAAATGTGTGAGACAGGGCTGATATTTGGAGTGCGTGGTCTTCAACATAGGGGCTTTGTTTCTGTATAAACCCTTTTCTAGAATTAATTACTGAGTGTCACTAATTGAGCACCACAATCTCTAACTGAGGAACATAAGAGTGAGTCTATGTGGCCACCTGTGAAGGAGAACTGGTAGAAGAAGGAGAACTGTGAAGGAGAACTGATGATTCCCTGTGGGAATCCATCAGCTGTATGGGAGCTGCACAGGTCTATCCCAGCTGGAATATTGTGATCAGTGCAGAGTATGAAGAAGTTTAATAACACAGATTGAGATGTTCTTTTGCATTTGCCCTCAGTGCCAGAAAATATCCCTGAACACATTTAATTTATTAGTGTAGGAGTATCCATAAAGTCCTGTCTCACTCAATGCTGATGCTTCTCCATCACTGCAAATTTCTCACCAGATCACGTCTGGGCTTGAAAGAGGCTTATGGTAATGTCAGATTTTCTCTTTGTTTAAATGAAATGGGTACAGAGAACTATCGTTATCCCTTGTGGTAAAACCAGAAGTAATAGCAAAATAGCATCTTACAGGCCTGGGTAAAAGTGGATTACAATTTTACATTTCAGGAGCTCAGACAACCAAAGCACATTAGGATGGTCAAAGGTGGTCTTCAGATGGAGATTTGTATTTCTGCCTGACATGATAGGGCTGTCACTGAGGGAAGATACATCAAAACCCCAACGCTTTTAAAAGACAGGAAGCATTAAACCGGGGAATTTCAAGACTATAAAAACTTTTTAAAGGGTGATGAAGGGTTGTTGTACCCCAAAAAGTACAAGGCCTCTTTAATTCAGACAACCTTTGTCAATAAATGAATGCAAATGGAACTCTGGTGATATAGTATAGCACTTTTCCAGCTATCTCCTTATTTTCTTTTCAAATTATACACAAATATAGAATACCAAAGCCCCATTTTTGTGGGTTTCACTGTCTGTCCCTAGAGAAATGTTTAACTCAAGCAAGATTTGCTGCCCCAAATAAAGTAATTATTTTTGCATTTAATGACAAACATGACTTACTCATGGGGGCCACTGAAGACATCCACTGTGTGAATAAAGGTTAATCTCCTTGAAGGAATATGTAGTATTTGTATTGAATCTAATTATTAATATAAATGAAGTGCAATTTTAAAATATTGTGTGTCTTCTAATTGCAAATCTAACTAGGTTAGATCTGCTTGCTGGAAATTAAAGCAGGTTTGGGAAGAAGGGATGACAGACCAAATTATAACATTTAGGGTTAAGGTTTTTGATTTTTGAATCACAGTAGAGGTCTGCAGTGTCCTCAAGCTTTACATGTTTTACTTCTGCCTCTAAGCACATGCTCTCCTTGGGGTTCATGGGTTCCACTTTTTGCACAATGGAAGGAAGAGAGGATAAGGTGGAACTATGTGAAACCTGTGGAAAAACAGCTTTTTGCAAGGATCAGGGAAGCCACAGGAGATTTGAAGAGAGTTCAGGTTGTCCCAAGTCTCACACTGACACTCCCTTCCCTCCCCTCTCTCTGCACCCCATTGCTCACGTCCTGGATGCTGCTGTTCACCTTATCTGCTCTTTCAGCAGCTCCCAAAATTCTGGAAATATGCATTTGTGTTTTGGTTACATCAGCTGAGAGGGCCAGCAGATAAACAGGCAGGAATAGGCACGTCAGGAGCAGTCATCGTCAGGACAGACAAAATCTGCAAAGCAGTGAGCGGGGGACACGTGGGGCACCAGGGAGGAGGAGGATTGATCACAAAGCTGCAGGAGCCATAATGAGAGCTGGGAAATACTGGCAACAAGGGCTGGAGAGTTTGAGGGTCCAGAAGAAGCCAGGGAGCCCAAGGGATCATTAGTGAGAAGTGGAAGTGTCATTTGAGTCTGTCTCATCAGCTCGGGCACTTATGTAAGGGAGAAGCATTCCCCTTCCCGAGTCACATGTGGCTCTGCAGGAGAGCAGCCCAGAATCCATCAATAAGCTCAGCTGGGGATACAGAGAAAGTGGTGTCAGAACAACTGTCAGCATGTCACTGCTGTCCTCCTTGCTCCTACTCATCTGGCAGCGGGAATATTTGGTGTGATGCTGCAGAGCTCAAACCTCCAAGGGAGGCAGATAAACCCCAGCACATTCCCAGCTTCTCCCTCCATCATTTCCATGCCAGCTACCTGAACACTCTGTGTGTCCCAAAGCAATTTCAGCTATTTGTACTCCCCCTTATCCAGCCTTTCTTGAGAAGTGCCTGGGAAGCAGAGCACTCAGGTAGTCAATGCTTTTGGGCAAGCATCTGGCTATGTCTGCTTAAGTATTAAACATCCTCAGGGTTAAAGAAATGTCCACCAGAAACAGATGGCATCATCTGATGCTTCAAAAAAATAAATCCTGACACCAACCATCAATCATTCCAGTTGCCTGTGATGGCTCCTAGAAGAGATGGAAAGCCTCCATCCTCTTGTGGGTTACTTGAAACACAAAGTTTTTGCCTGACAAAATAACTGCTACTATTCCACATCTCTTCATCTTTCTGAAACTCCACTCATCTGTGTCTTACTGTGTTAAACTTCTTTAAATTCAATAAACTGGCTTTAAAACCTGTATGATTTATCAGTACCCACATAAATAACTATAATTTATTTTATTGGATGGATATATCCCACCCCCATGTGTAACACCAATTGCTGGTCCTAAAAAGTCTGGGAATATTAATCTCACTGTATTTATGCTGAGCCATCAAAGACTGCTGGGTTTCCAAAATGCCATTCTATGGTAGATTGGGTGGAGTCTATTCAAATCTGGGAGGTTTAGGACTTCTTCCCCCAGATATGTGAGAGAAATGCATGTGAAAATAAATAGGAGGAGTGGCTACTTTCAAAACCTTCTAAAAAGTAATCTGCTTCTTTCTGTCACTTCAGATTTATGAGTCTGTATCTGCTACAGGCTCAGTTGTTTCTTCTGAAGAGTTGAGTCTTGGCACTTGGTGACTAAATCTGAGTTTGCAACTTAGGGGGACAAGTGTGTTTTCAAGGTATTACATGGTGTTTGTGTTGAATATATACTAAAATCTGCCAATTTTTTCCCTGCAATATTCATCCACAGAAAGGTAGATATTTGAAAACACAGCTAGCTCAAATCCCAGTAGGAGTTGGCATACAGAAGAGGAGTGAGTTTTTGCTTCTGATGAAGCTCAAAGGAGGCTGAAAACAAAAAGTGGACTAAAGCTTTTTTGTTTTTTAATTTATTGGTGACATAAGGAATTCCCAAAGCAATAATCCAAAGCAGATTCATTAGTGGACTATGACAGATTTTGGCATTTGGCGCAGATTTTTATCAGTAGAATTATAAATATTGCTTCTTGATCTATAAATGAGTCACTGGGATATATCAGAGAGGAATAAAATCTGTTAACAATGCTAGTGCTCTTCCATAGGCATGTATATAGGAGAACACAAAACTATCTTCCCTTTCTCCCATTGACATTTATGGGTGTGAGGTGTCTTGGAAATATGAAGGAAGAAAAATGGTAATGCATTAATTCAATTGACCCAACCCCTTGGAAACCATCCTCATGCCTTTTATTCTGATTGTGTTTCTAAATCAGAGATATTTCTCTAAAATATTGTTTAAGCATTGACTCCATTATATAAACTACTGACAAGATGGAATATTTTTAATAAGACACACCATATGTATGTTTTATGTTTTCATAGATATTTTACTTGTGAAGATCCTAGTGGATTCCTCACTGAGATTTGGTTTTATTCCAGGGGGTCAAAGGGGAGCTAAGTTATTATTTGGAGAAGTGCAGCCCTGTTGGTGTAGTAGGCATCAGTAGGGTCAACCTGCCCTCTTTTTGTACTACATCTGTCCTTGATTAGTAATGTAAGTAGGGGTTTGTCAGTGGTTAAGTTCTTGCTAATAACTGGGTAGTTATTAAAATCTAGAAGGCAATGAGTCAAATTTAATTGGGCAGGAGTGTGCAAAGGTAGGTACAACTAAATGTGTCTCTTTTTATTAATGTCACAGTGCAACTTGTCTGGATGTCACTGAAAGGGTAATGACAACAGGATTATTCCTAACATGTGCTCAGGGAAAGGCAAGGTTTTAATGCTAAAATAGACCAGGTGGTACAAAATTAATACATTATTCACTACTCCTAAACATCTTACACTTTAAAAAAAAACAACCCCGTTACATTTTTTTTTTTCCATCACCAAAAATAAGCAGTGAACTGTTCGTTCTTACAGTTGCCTCTAGAAATATCTTGTTAAAAAGAATATGTGAAACAACCAGTGAGTCATGACAGACTTAACCTTCTTAGCAGGTGAATGATATTTAAGAGACACTGGAATTTATCCTTTCATGTACAGTGCACATTCATATCTGGATTTCTCCACCTAGCACATGTGTGACAACACAGTCTGTGTCTTCCCAAGGAAAAATGCTGAATAATGCATTTGGAAAATAAATGTAGTACACAGGATCAGATGCCAATTTCCTGCTTTTTGGAGTCTTATTGAACAGAAAGAAATTCCTGCAAAGAGATCCTGCCTTTGGTCTCCTGCTACCATTCCACATTTCTTCATCTTTCTGAAATTCCACTCATCTGTGTCTTACTGTGTTAAACTTCTCTAAATTCAATAAACTGATTGACCCACACTTACTGAGGAGAATCTCCAACAGATATGAATCTATTCCATCAATTTTATATTATTGCAAACAATACAAGGGAAAGGAGAACCAAACCTATTGATTTTTCATCTCTCTTATAATATTTGTTTATTTGCTACTATTTAAGTCCCTTTGGTCCTATTTCCTTGACTCCAGATTCACGTGTTAATTTTTTTTTCCTGTTTTGTTTGGGTCATTCTTAGCCAGAGTCACATTTAAATTAGTTCTAATTGAATATGAACCAAATCTGCTGTTCCTTTAATTATCTTCTACCTGAAATGTATTTTCTTCTACTTTGGTCAGTTCTGGCCTTCATTGTCCTAGAATCAAAGAGTGGTTGATGTTGGAAGGGACCTTAAAACTCATCTCATTCCAACCCCCTGCCATGGGCAGGGACACCTTCACTATCCCAGGCTGCTCCAAGGCCCTTCCAACCTGGCCTTGAATTCTTGATGGAATGGATGGATGGGATGGAACAGTCACAGCTTCTCTGGGAAACCCTTCCAGTGCCTCACCACCCTCACAGTGTAAAATTTCTTTCTTGTATCTAATCTAAATCTCTCCTTTTTCAGTTTAAAGCTGTTATCCCTTGTCCTGTCACTCCATGCCCTTGTCCCAAGTCCCTCTCCAGCTCTCTCGTAACTGCAGTAACTGTAACATGACATCTCCGTGGGAATTTTGGAAGCATTAAGAAATGCAGAATTAGCTACAGCTTAGCCAGGGACCCAAGGGGATGGACTGACCATTGAGGACTCTCTGGGACCCAGGAGCAGATAAAATGGGTCACTTTTTAGGACAGCAGTGAGGTGTGTGTGTGTCAGCACCTTCCACCTTGCAGGGCATGGCTTTCATTGTGGAGATGTAACTGGCCCCACTGCTGCTAAACCCTCCTGTTTCTTTAATGAAATGTGGGGGTTTGTCCCATTTCTGAGTCATGGGGCTTCTCCAAGAGAAATCTGTGAAAGCCACAAGCCCAGCCATGTGCTGTGAAGGCAGGAGATTTCATACTGTGCAAAATTACTGGTAGAAATCTATTTTGGAGCTCTTCTGAAAGAAAACCCCCTGGCTGGCAGGCAGCTCTGTCACTTTGTTCTGCCCTTCCAGGAATCTGCACTTGGAAAATGCACAAAATCAGAGCCTCCTTACACCTCCCAAATTCACTGTACAGGTATCCCTTTCACATTTCAATATCCTTTTCACATTTCCTATTTTTTAATAGGAAAGTGTGATTTTGTGAGGGAACCCAAATTAAAATATTAAACCTGGGAAATTGATTAGAAAGTAAGATTTTTAAAGAAAACCATGTTCTCCCTGAAATAAAAAAGGGGGTGGGGGGAAGATAGTATTAATTATTTCTTGACTCTCTGATTTAATTTTCGAGTCTCTGGGTCTACCCTCATGCTGATTTTTCTTCGTTGCAATATATTGGCCACAGGGAGCCATTACTGTGCCCATTATCACTGGTTTTCTTTCAATTTTACTCTGTTTCTGTGTGGGATTTTTTTATCCTTTTGGTTCTCTATGGCTCTTACCTTTCCCCAGCTATTTTCTGCCATGTGTGAATGAGAATTTCCTTTTTCTCTTGATCTCCAGTCCTGACTGCCCAAGGGACATCATGGCCCTGAGATGACTGCGGGCAAAACTCAGCACAGTTCCTTGGTCACAACTGAGTGTCCCCCTCTCTGTGGAGGTGTAGGATCTGAATTGTACAAGGATGAGGCTCTGTGGAGGTGTAGGATCTGAATTGTAAAAGGATGATTCCATGGATCCCACTCTGCCTGTACTGGTCAGTGTCCTCCACATGAGCCCCCTAGGGTTAGGTTTGGTCTTCAGGTAGAAGCTGCAGAGCTTTAGCATCCAAAATTAGAGGGTTTTTTCATTGTATAATTGGTAGAGCAGCTGTTATTTGCATGCAGCCAGTGAAAATATTCCAGGGTATGCAGGTGTTTCTCATTGATCATCACTCCTTGCAGGGAGCAGCAACAGCAAAGACTCCCCAGACTGTGCAGTCTGTCTTGCTCTCTGATTGTCCTGACATCCCCCTCAGCAGGACAGAAAAACACTTTTTGTTGATTTAGCAGAAGGGTAATTGTCTCTTGGTTTGCAAACAATAAACTTTCCATGGTTTCCCTGATGTTTTTGGGGTACCTTGAGCCTTTAACATCACAAACACATTGGTTTTGCTGGGAGAAGTTTTCAACTGGACTTGTCTCACAGCACGTTTTGTCTGTCTAGACAGTGCTTTGAGAGGTCCACAGCAGCTCTGATGGAGCCCTTGCTACTCTGGTGAATTAGTGTTTTTTTGATATCTGATTAAAAACCTGCAGGAACATGTTTGTTTTTATGCCGTGCCTCCAATAGTGGGAAGAATTTATCTTACTCCACTCACCCTCTCTTCCTCCTCACATATAATATTTGGAGACTTGGAATTTCAGAAATTTCCAGAAAACACTTGGTTTCCAAAGACTCATCTTCTAATACTTCTAAGGAACACACTTAGGAAAAAAAAAATAACACTGAAAGTCATCAGCTATAAAAGAAATCCAAATTCAATAGTTCTTGACCAGATTTGGAGTGGTACAATTTGTCTGCACAGTTTTATGCACTTAGGTGAATAACAAATTAAAAAGTCTTGGAAACATGAGGAAACCACCAGGTTGCGGGGAGATAGCCACAGGTTGCCTCAGACTGATGTTTCCAGGACAGTGTTTCAAGTGACAAGGACACAAGCCTCTTGCTCTTCCAGCCTGTGGGGGGCTGCAGGACCTGGGGATGAGGAGAGGCAGAGGTTGGTCACTCCTGTGCAAAGGGAAGAGAACAGGACTGAGGAATCTGCCCCATTAATCACAGATACCCCTTTAAACCCTGAAGTGAGAAATTGGGTGATCATTCCCCACCCATCAAACACAGGGGGGCACAGCTGCCCTCCAGCATCAGTTCTCTGCCCTGCACTGCTCAAACAGCTGCACCAGACACACCAAAACTCCAGGGAAGCATAAAGTTCAATCCCTGAAGAGAAGAATTGTCAGTGAAACCCCCAGCTTTAGTGTAAATATCACAAAAACATTCAGGGTAGGGAACACCCCAACTCACCCCATTGCTGAAGATAGCTGAAGCTGCATCAGCTTCCCTGCTTGTTCTTCATAGGCCAATGGTAAAATTAAGCATTGTTCTCTCCTTTTTCTGGGTAAATAGAAATCATTCACATGAAATCTCTGAAATTACAGCCACTTTTTGCATATGAAATAGTTATTCTTACCATATTACATTTTTTCTTTCCTAAGGAGAACATCCACTCTCATTGCCATCATGAAGTAGTTCAGAGATTTTACTTAGGAATTAGACTGTATTTGCTGAGCAGTTATTAAAATTCATTTTCTTCTATTTAAACAGATAAACCAGTTATTTCACCTGAGAGACTAATACAGAGTTGATGAGAAAAAATTCCTGTTGGAAGAATTGGTATTAGAGTGGTATTTCAGTGCCCCACAACCCTCCCACCTGCAGCTGCTTGTGGGTTCAAATACTTTCCACATGGGAAGTCAAGAAATTCATATCCCCATTTCCATGTGCTTTCCTGGCTGAAAGTAAAACAAAAATGGGCAAGAAAAATGAAGGAGGTTGATGATGTCCAACCTGTGCTCTCCCTCACTTTCCCCAGGCCACAGGGACCTCTTGCCAATCTTGTGTGATCATGATCATTTTGACAGCGAGAAACTAAGATATCAGAAGAATGGGATTATGAGATTGACTGTAGGATAAAGGGAAAGTGGGCTGGGAGGATATAAGCTTCTTATCCAAGCACAAATAGCTGAAAGAATAGGGAAGGGAGTATAGAAAATAAGTGATCATGTAAATTGCTTTTTGCAGGAATACTCTCTCTTAGTAGACTTTGCCCTGGGAAGAAAATGTACAAAGGATTGGAAAATACACTTCCAAGGAAGGAAATAATCCTCCAGAGAGAATGACTACATTACTGACCTATTACTGCAGATCTCTAACTTAGATCTCACACTTAGTGCAGTGAAATCCCCTTCCTGAGCAGTTTTTCTTTGCAGCTTAGTGGATTCTGCTGCAGTAAACAAAATATAATAATTGGCACCTATTTTGTTAGGCATGCTAGAAGGTCTCCAAAGAACAAACAGCATCTCTCCCATCTGTGCTAGCCAAACAGTGCAGATGTCCACTGCCATCCATGAACAGGAAGGAAGAAAATCAGATATTTTCACTGGTCAGAGAGTGCCTGAAGAGCTTCTTGCTGGTCTGTATCTGCCAGGCACTGCAGGTGGATGGGCTCTGTTTTATCCACAATAAAAAAGTATTAAATGAGTAGCTGAAAGAAGTATTCAATGAGTAGCTGATGATCCTGACAGGTGCTTCACATGCACTGTCTGGCCTTTCCTGTGCAGCTGAGAGACAGAAGTGACAGTGAGCTGCCACAGGGTTACAATTGGATTAATGGCTTCCTTTTTGCATGGTAGATTTCACTGATAGGGGTATTTTCCTGTTGTTACAGCAAACCTGCTTGGCTGGCTCCTAGGAGATTTCTCTTCCCTGGGGAAGCAAGGTGTAAAATCCCTTTCCCTCCTCCTGGGTGACACCAGTGAGGGTCCAGGGCAGTGAACACAGACCTGAGTTAATTCACAGGAGCTCAGGAGGCTGCACACTGTCTAAATGACAGATGGAAGGTTAAATACATAAAGATTTATATTGCTCCACTTTTGACAAATCAAGGCAAACAAAAAGGTGGAAGGGAAAGGAAGAAGCAGTCTCATGGTTTTGTTCCAAAAGTGTTCTAACTTCAGCAGCAGAGCTTGCAGATATATCTTCAAACTGGATTTGATGAAAAGGTGTCATCTGAATAGAAATTGTCTGATTTTGCCCTGTGTTGACACAAAAGGAGATGATGGAGCTGCAACCTACCACAGCAGCATGTGTCTCCCTGCCTGGAGCTTTTTGGGGGAGGATGGGTGCCTCCAATGGATGGGGAGCTTGGAATCAGCCTTTAAGATCCAGGCCCCCGTGCTTTTCCCTTTCAGCCAGCACAGAATTTGTGCAGAACCTTGCACAGTGCCTGGTTTGTTACCCTGTGCTGCTGCTCAGGGTGGGGCTGGAGCACCCTGAGCTCCCCTCTGTCCTGGGGAAAGCTGTAAAGGCTGGTTTAAAGGCTGGTCACCACTGTCCTGCAGTGTGATTGTCACCAGGATGGGCTGCTGGGTATGACAATGGACAGCATTATTACTCATATGATTTAGTTTTAAATAGGCCTGCAGGGAGCTGGACTTGATGATTCTATGGGTCCTTCCAGCTTGAGATTCTGATTCTATGTGGTTTATTTGACCTGCCTTTAACCCAGCTCTGAGATACAAAATCCAAGATTGCTTAGTCTTTGGTGGGCACTGCTGAGCTCCTCAACATCCCCTGGGATGCCAGACAGTCTCCATTGTCTGCAGACATCCTGGGAAAACTGCAGCTTAAGCACCTCAGGGAGGCACCTGCCATGGGGCTGCATTAATCTGATCATTTGTGCCTTGTACTGGCACAACCAGAGTCACGAGCTTTGGAAAAGGCATTGGAAGTGAGAAGGTCAACGAAAGCATGCTGGATTGTCATTAGGCTAAAAGCTTAATATAATTACACTAAAAGAATTTGGGGTTCTTTGAGTGCATCTGTCATTTGATTTCCAACCCCAAAGACCAAGAAGTGACCTGCTTCACAGTCTGGCTGCTCAGTGTCACTGGAAAGCAGATTTCTTTCTAAGGGGATCCATATGGACACAGAAATCTGCCATTGCTTTTGGAAACTGAGGTAATCTTTAGTTTGCTTTTACTTAAACTGAAAGCACTGTGTTATCAGCCAGGAGGACTGGGTATTATTAGTAACCTTTTACAGGAAATGTGGTGTGTCATGGGTTAGGCATATATTTTTTTTCTGGAAAATGCAGTGTGCAGTGAAATGTGGGAACAAGCAAACATAAAGTGCTTATTCAGCAGTTCATTCTGTTTGAATGCCCAGCAATGCAACTCTGAGGTTACCTGCTCATGAAGGAAGCAGGGAATGATATTTGAGATTTATTTTTGGCTAAAAGCATGAAGTGCAAATGGTTCTTGGTGCAAAATGTCAGCTGCATTTCTGGGAAGAAAATAAGATTGCTTTAACAATCCATGGTAAATAACAATACTGAGGATGCTACATGTACCTGCAGGTGTATCAAGACAAACATATCTAAAGTATATATGTAGCTTGATGTCTGAAATGAATACAAAAAAGTAAATCAAGGTGTTTCAATCCTTTAGTGAACAACAGAGTTAATGAAGTACAGGATGAAATTCAGCTTCAGATAAGGAAATTCCTGTGCATACAAGGAGATTTTCATGTATGGCTGGGCTACCACTACTCTGCAGAGGTCTAGGGTTTGACTCAGTTTGGCCAGAGGACCTCTGGGGATATTTCAGGGTATCCATCCTGGCCTCCAGCTGGACACAGATCTCCCAGAACAGCTTTTTGATATTTTTTTGTCCTTCTGGGCAATTTTCTGAGGATGACTTGGGCATGGAAGGGTCAATTGGCACAAGGCATATTGGCAGATGCACGTAGCCCTGGCAGGGTCACCTGTGCTTGGTCAGTCTCTGTTGTCCACAAGGTGAATTTCTGATTGAAATGAGGCTTAGGTGCACCATTAGACACCCTCAGGGTTTGGTGTTTGAGGCTGGAGGCAGCTGCCATCCTCGATGAGCAATTCAGTCCCCTAAATCTGGCCAGTCTGTCTCTTCCTGCAACACATGGGGTGCCCTGGTTGGATGGCAGCTGGAGCTTTGGGAGGTCACAGACCTCCTGTGAGGTATCTGATACCCTCCAACATCAGCAGGTACCTCTGTTAAGGTAATTGACTTGTACCTACAGAGTCCAGAAGATTTTTATTCTGGATTCCTTTATCCCTCCCTTCCTCCACCTGCTCCCTCTCACATACACACGTTTATTTCCAGGACTCTTGCAGCAGTGTGGTTATCTCTGAGCCCTCATCCTGCTGTCAAACTGGGTTGAAAGTGGCCGAAGGGGATCTGTCAGTGCCTCCTCCCCTGGTGGGCTCCCATCTGCTTGGCTGCCCATCCCCTGCTCTGCTTTCACACAGCATCACTCGTGAATGGGGTGGGAAAGGAAAAATTGACTCCCACCAGGCCACCACAGTGATGAGGAGACCCACACAAGCTCTCAGTGTGGTGGGTCAGCTAAGAAACAATTGGCTTTAATTTCACTTTGCTTCAGAGCAGGGCAGTGCTGGGGCAGTGGTGGTTTATTCACTGGTTCATAATGGACTGGAGCATCTGCTGTGCCACCAACTGCTTTTGTTTTCAGTCACAGTGATTGCAAAGGGTCCTTTACAAAACAGCACTGACAGGGCACTTCAAACACTGTGCCATCAGAGTGATTAGGACCAGGTTTTCAGAATTCTATCCCATATATTCTGAATAAGAGGGAACAGGGTAAGGGGATGATAGCAAAAAGATTGTGGCTCTTTGGTAAGGCCCAAATAGAAGTACTTTTCATGCTGTTTATGTTGGTCTAGAAGGTGTTATCAACTTAAAGTACTATCAGAAAGAGAGAAGTTAGGAGGCTTAGAGGTATATCTGGTGGCATTAAGAGATCACAGAGAAAATTCCTGCACAAAGTCCATTTTATTGCTGTAAATGGCAGGAGTGCTGCAGCACTGACCCCTCCTTGCCAGTACCCAGAGCTGTCACCCACCCACTTGGTACAGGCAGCAGTTGAGTTGATACCAGGCAATTTGGGATTGGTTTGTTTTGGGGTGAATATATTTTAGCAGATATTGGTTTGAGTCACCTTTGCCCTGTTCCTGTCATCCCAAGCATCCACCTCCAGTGTGAACTTTTGCCCTGATAAATCCAGCACAAAAGCTGTAATTTATTTCTTCTCAGACCATAAGAGTTGTAATGTTCAATATGCAGTGACTGGTGACCAGCCTGTGAGATATATTACTTGGGATGGCCTTTGAGAAAAAGCTGGCTTTATTTATTGGATATAATGGTATTTATTCAAGGCAGGGGCATAAAAAGAGGTTTAAATCATCAAAAATATCCCTTAAATGCCTAATTGTGTCTAATCTTGCCATGCACTGGCAGCAAAAGCAGAGAGTTCTGAAGTGGCAAGAACAAGAGGAAGGTAACACACAATCTCAGGTTAAGTTTGGATCTTTTCATAGACCTGTGAAAATCTTCAAACAGTTGTTTTTTTCCTATCTAGTAACAGCATTTTCAGGACCAAGCCTGCTTTGGGAGTGAGTCTTGCTCAGATTTGGCCACAGTAATCTGGTTGTGATGGCTTGTTTCAGCCTGGAGGGAGAAGTTTTTGAAGCTATATGACCTCAGAAGTGTTTATTCACAGTCACAATAGATTTCCTTCATGGCCCAGAGGATATTTAAAACAAGACTATCTGTGAAAATGCATACAAATGTTTAGAAATGCTTCCAAATGTACAGTGTGGTTGAAGTGCCTTGCCTATGTACATCATTGTCATAGAATAATAGAAGAATTTGGGTTGGAAGGGACCTTTAAAGGGCACCAAGTGCAGTGAGCAGGGACATTTTTAAATAGATCAGGTTGTTCAGAGCCCCATCCAACCTGACTTTGAATGATTCCAGTGATGGGAACCTGTACCTCACCATCCTCATCTTCAAAAATTTCTTCCCTAAATCTAGTCAGAGAGTCCCCTCTTTTAGTTTAAGCCATTTCCCTTTGTCCTATTACAACAATCCTACAAGAAGGTTTGTCCCCATTTTCCTATAGACCCCATTTAGGTACTGAAAGGCCACAGTGAAGTCTTCACAGAGCTTTTTGGGGCTTTTTTTTTTATTCTATTTCTGAGCTTTATGTTTTATTTTCCATATTTTGGGGTCTTCGGGTTCGGGAGAGGGTGAGGGAATGTCAGTGTGTGTTATTGTCCATGCTGAACTTTTGCACCTGAGGTCAATGTGTTTGAAAATGCCTGCAGACTCCTTTTCCTGCTGAAACCACCTTATTAATTAGAAACCCTTATTAATTAGAGGGATTTCCATGATGGGGTTACAGTGCCACAGATGAGATGAAACCCAAACCCTCCTGTTTCCAGGACCAAACATGTCAGAGTTGAGATGGTCACAACACAAAGCAACACACTCCATTTTCAGAAGGCTTCAAACCTGTTTTTATTATAGCGTGCATGCTTTTTATACATTCTTACAAAACTCACAAGTTTACACTTTACTTATTGGTCGTGAAAGACAAAGTGCTCATTGGAATAGGCAGTTGCAGGTTTGCCTTATTTATCCTCCTTTCTTTCTTGGTTTCTATGTCAATGACCTTGGTAGAAA
>JAHXMQ010000807.1:136327877-136404702 GCA_020466415.1 Ammodramus savannarum pratensis | reverse complement strand
CATTCAATAGCTGTTATCAGCAGATGTCCCCTCCCAAGGGAAAAGTGACTGTGGTCACTCAGAGATAAGGAAAACTGCCCACTTGACAAAAGACAATTGCCATGCAGATGGTAATAGAAAACATCTTGCCTTGCAGTCTGGGACACACCTGTAGAGGAGTAACTGCCTCTGTACACATCAAAGATAGAGCTGGCTGCCCTCGGTCTCTATTCCACTGGTACAGTCTCTGTATTGCCCTGAAAAGGATCAGAACCCCAAACTTTTATTCTCTTCTTCCCTTTATATATTTCAAAATTACTAACTTATTTCATTTGACAAGGTGAAAGTGTGTCTGATGGCTTTTCTTCCAAGTTTCTACCAGTAAGAGATTAATAATTTTGATGTCAGAAAGGACCAATAAAGTATTATGGTTTTGCTTTCTCATAGCACTGAGTCAAGGACTACAGCTAATTTCTGCAGGGAGACTGTAAGTTTATTTTAGCTATGATGCATCATTTGTAAGATGGAAAAAAAAAAAAGAAATTTCTCAGGTAACAGAAAGTTCACCATCTGCATGTGGACCCACATCTGTTTCCTTTGTACACAGTGGAAATTTTATTGTACAATTCCTGTTCATTACAAACCTGCTTCTAAACCTGAAGGGATTCTGCAAAAGTCAATGGAATCATTCCAGGCTGATGCAAATGTAGCTGAAATTATTGAAAATTGCTATAAAAATGCCAGTGCACAAAGATTTTGTTATAGAATTGTTTGTGACAATATCTTATGCTCCTAATAATTCTAACACCTATAAATCAGAGATACCATGAAGCCATGTGTTTATTTGACAGGGTACATTAATTTCAGCCTTTTACTGCAGGAAATATACTTTGCTGTCAGGAACCCTAATGCCCTTTTCAAATAGTATTTATTTTCTGTCTGTTTGCAGTTCCAGTCTGTGGGACACGTTCTCTCTGAGTATAACTAGATAAAATACCATTAAATCCTGCTGATGGCTCTCCAGTTCTCACTGGGAGGAGAGTGAGCCCACGTGTGTACATGCATGCTGCACACAATAAATCCTACAGCATCCTTCTTGTCACCTTTATTTGGGCCAATATTTTTCTGATCATTAAGTAAGATAACAGGGGGATTTTATTATTATTCTGGACATAGTTTGCCTGAATTTATCACTTTTTAAGCCATATCTTTTGCTTCGTGTTTCTTGAAAACTGAGTAGAACTCAATTATTGGCTAATTATTTTTAGCAATAAAAGAGAATATTTCTGGATTTATTGTCTTCAGAAGAATAGCAGCAAAGGCATTAAAAAAAAGAAAACAGGACTGTAAATCCCAGCAGCAGATTTAAAGCACCTACGTCCTCATCTGGGATTCTACATGTAGAAAGGTGCTTGTGTTTATTTTGTGGCAGTAGAGTGGGGCAGAAACTCCCGTGTCAGATCTCTGCTGACGTGAGTGGAGCACTCACACCACAAACAGAATTTTAGGGTGCTCATTCATTTCTCAGTGCCAGGCAAACATATTTTTGCACAGCACAACGCCTAAGGTGCAGGAAACACAGGGAGCTGATGGAGGAGAGAAGGAAAGGAGGGGGAAACAGCCAGGTTGGCATTGAAAGAGCTGATATCAGGAGCAGCAGAGTTGACAACATGCATTTGGACAAGTGCCCGGCCGTGGGACTGCACGTCAGTCAGTCACAGCTTGCTGGATGCCATTTCCCAGGATCCATGTCCCTCCCCGGAGCAAAAGGCTGACCAGAAATGAGCATTTCTCACTGTTCCTCCCTTGGATAAAGAAAATGCTGACATTTAGCATTTTGCACAAAAAGAGCAGCAGCCAGTTCCCCAACAGCTCCCGTGCCATGTGAGGCAGTGCGTGTTGGAGGGGGTAAAACTGCTCCCATTAATTACACTCCAAAATAACACTTCAAATAATGATTATTTTGTTGCTGTTGCCTGTAATAATATAAAACTTTCTTAATGATCAAAATATTAACATCTTAATTGGGTGAAAGGTTCTGGGTTATTTCAGGCACTCGCACTGACTGCACTCCAAGGCAAATTTCCAAAATTTAAACTTCCATCAGAGAAGCCCATTAGTTTGAGTTTTTCATATTATACTGTGGAGAAATCCCAATTACTGAAAGAAACATAAAGTAGATTGTGATTAAACTTCAAAATGCAATTTAGCAGAAGGTATTAGCTTGAACTCTGAACAATGAACACTTATGAAACGCTTTCACTGCCTATTTAAGCCTATTGAATTGATAACAGTATAAATTAACTTTGGCAGTCCATCTTTTTGCCAAGTTCTTCCTCTCAGACAAGTTTTAAGAGTCAACCCTTGGAATAATGAATTTCTGTTTTATTATGGGCAATGTGTTGCTCAGTGTGGTAAAGGATCTAGGGCCAGGAAGACAGAAGCCATTAGAAAAAATGTGCCTTGCTTCTCTGCAGCCAGAGTTCAAAGGCTTAAAATATTCTGGATTAATCCAAGAAGGAACATTGCTGAACTGCTGCTTCTAAGGGATGACATTTTGCAAAACATCCAACACTCATGCAGTGAGACCAGCAGTTAATGGCTGTGATGAGGTTTGTCTGGCAAAGTTTTAGTTCACCTTTATTCAAAATAGAAGAAAATACCAGGTCAGGCTGGTTCCAGGGGAGGTTTTGCTGTTAACATGCTCTGCTGAGCGGCTGTAGTTTCTGGCCAGCCCTAGCCTTGGACATCCTGAATTGTAATGGGCGGATAATTTTATCCAGCTAAGTACTCACAGGTGCGTTATTTTTCTAGGCAGATGCTGGAGTTTTCTTACAAATACCTTGTGACTTTTTTGGGGAAAAAATGTGTTTCAAACAGGAGGATAAGATCTGTGTTTTACTTACATAGGTTTAACTTCAGAATTCCATGTCCTTAACTCTGAGAAATGACAGCACACACAAAAATCACCTGGCACCTACAGACATCCAGGGTGGGGGCATCATCTGCCCAGGGGCTGGGCAGCAAACTCTGCTCTTTCTGAACTCAGAGACTATTGTGTTTTAATCTGTTTTGCCCACGTGGCTCTTATGCATGTGTTAGTGATTTGGATTTTTGTAAGCGTGGTTCCTATAAAGGCTGAGTCATGAAGAAAGTGAAAAAAAATATTCATATGGATTCACAGAGCAAATGTGAGCAGCACATTTAATTCTGATGTTTTACTACTCCCTTTGCACTATTTTGTTTCTGGCTTTTGCATAGATGAATGACAGGAGAAATGACAGGGAGGGATGGATAAATGCTGTAAAATTGGAACAAAAATCAGTGTAGCAAGCTGTGGTGTCTGGCTGTTCCTGCTGAAGTGAAATGATGGACCAAGTGGCATAGGATGGAGAGGGGGCATCACCAGTCTCTAATAATCAGGTTTAGACTTTCCTGGCTTTGTCCCCTCTATGAGAAATTTGCAGGTCTTAAATGACACATGTGTGTGTCAGCCTTAAGGTAGGACTTGACACACTTTACATAGGTATTGCAAATGTTGTAGTCTGCCAATGAAACGCTCTTAGAAATGAACACAGTGTAGCACAAGTCCTTTTTGTGTCTCAGCTATAATCCTCGTGCTGTGGCGTGGTATTGCTCCAGGTTTTTCTGTGATAGCCCATTAAACTGAGTAGTGGCAACTCTGCATTACAGAAGCAAATCTTCAAAGCAGGTTAGAGAGACTCTTAAATGTGCACATTTAAAAGTGACAGCTGCTCTCCAGCCTTCTTTTATTCCTAGCAGAATAAGTGATACAAATCTTCCCCTTCTCATATTATGGAAGTAAGGGAATTTTCCTGATCTATTTGGTGATCTTTCTTCATGCAGAAAGATAAATGCACTGATTTTGTTGGTGCTACAAGGATTTACATTTATTTGTGAAAGAGAAGAGCCAGGATCATAAATGATCTGTTCTGGTAATAAGCACCAACGATTTGTTTCTCCGGTTTGTGGTTATTTATTTCTCTGCCATTTCAGCTCAGATTTTTCAAGGCTTTTCAGAAAGACTGAATTCAGCATATCTGAGAGTTGTCAGCTCTGCAGACTGCAGTCTCCTGTTTACTTTACACACAGAACAAGTGCCACCAAGGCAGTAATGCAAGCTCACCGTCTTTCAGCAGCTCTGCAATCTGCTTGCTTCTCCACTTATGTGGAGGTAGTACATAAACAGTTCAGTTTTCACCATCATTTACTTGTTGGCTCCTTTGCAGAGGAAGGGTGCCAGTTACTAGATGCAAACTGTTGCTGAGAAAGGGTGCCAATTGCTACTAGGCACAGCAATTTTGTGAAATCCATAGTTGTCTGCAAGGAGAAACACAAACATCAACAACCACTTTGCAGAGTAAACAGCCCTCTTGTAAAATCCCTGTCACGCTGCTGAACAGGGTTTGCTACACATTAAAAACTCTGCAGACTTCCCTTATGGTATCCAAAATTTGGGTATGGGAAACTTTGCAGGTTACAATGTGTTGTCATCTGTTAAAGGAGCTGGATTTTTTGAGGAGACTCAATGTCATAGCATCACTCATTAATGAATGGCTAAAGAGGAGATTGTTCTGTTGTCAGAACCCTGCTGCTCCTCTGATGGGCAACGTCCCATGGTAAATGTCCTGACCAGATCATTCCTGGAATGGGACTGCAGAACTCAGACACCCTTGAATTCCTATTAGTGTGTCAAAATTGGGCTTCCAAGAGGAAGATGGATGCATGAGTATGGTGGGGAGTGGATACATGGCATCAAAGATTCCCATTGCATTGTGACTTGAATAAAAGGCAGTTTGCATTTGCACTGTCTCACCAGAGAAAGGGAAAACTTTTTCATAAAACAGTAAAATAATTAACTTCATCCATCCACATAGTTTTTGCTCACTGGCTCTGCAGTAACAATGGCAATGGAGGAGGGCCTCAGAGCCAATTCCCTTTTCTTTTCTCCCCACCTGCTTGGGACAGGAAGCTTCCTGCTATCAAAGGATTTGCACATCTTTCTCACAACAGCCACAGCCAGAGAATCAGGGAACAAATGTCACAAGATAGGGTCATGATCTAGGGAGTGAGAGAAGCATCAGGAGAACCCATTTGAACCGATCACCACCCGAAAGGCAAGTCCTGGGATCCTCTTTCTAAATTTGTTTGCAGAGAATGGAAAAAATGATATTTCCATGGGGAAGGAATAAAGTGAATCCATGCTGATGACAGGTATTTGCCTTGTTTTGCCAGCAGCAAGTCCTCTTCCCAGAGAAGTGGCATTTGCACTAATCCCCCTTTGAGCCTGGAACAATTAGCCGATCTGTGCTTTTCAGAGACACGACACAGTGTGGAGCCTTTGCATTTATTTGTGTCAGCAAGCAACTATGTGGGTCCGTGCACCAGCACTCTTGAGATGTCACCCAGATTATGCCCTGTTTCCAATCTGGTAGCTGTTTTCCTGGTGCTGCAACTTGGCTGCAGTGTGAGAGGGGACAGCACTGTCCACCCCTCTCCATGTGCTAATCACTGGTATGGTGTTGGCACATCACCTCTTTTTAGGGCCCATGTCAGAGCAGAGGTGAGCAAACTTTTAGTTCATGCTGAGGTCAGTCCTGGGCTCCCCAACCCTCCCTTTGCATGCACAAAGTTTTAGTACTATTCAATGTTTTTACTTTACAAATGAAGAAAGCGACCGAATTGATAAATATTAACATAATGTGTATTGCCTTGGCAACGTGGCACTTGATACAAAAATTAAACATAAATTATGTAAACCACCCACGGTGGGAAGCTGTACAGGAGATAGACCTGCTGCCGTTGCCACCAGAAGAACAAATCATCTGGAATAAGGACAAAAGCAAACAGCCTGAAGTTAAACAGCATAAACCAAAGGCACCTTTCCCCAGACAGGTCTCTGCTGATTTTCAGGTGCTATGTGCTGGAAGTGAAACTGTCACATCTCAAGAGAATTGTTCACCAGGGCTGTCATTGGTTGCTTGCAAAAACTCAGTTGATTCCCTAACACTCCTTTTGGGATCAGCCTGCACAACCAGATTCTTTGGAACAGCCTATTTCTCTTACTCATTTCCTCCCAGCTTATAAATTTAGAGGACAAGCCTGAAAACGCACATTGATGAACCAAATCATTGTCTGAGCACGTGTGCCTGATGCCCCCATTGAATATTTTGCCAGGATATATTCATCAGTTTTAATTAACATGAACTCAATGGATACTTGGTGCAAGTGTGATTTCTGGGAAGAAGCCAGGACCAGAATCTCTATGAAAGTGTTGCTAAGTCCTGGTACCACACAGAGGGATTAGTAAATAGAGAATTGGTGTAAATTTAGCATTTGACTCTAGATTAGCACAATAATTTGCTTAACAATTAGAATATTCATCAGACCAGCTGAGTTACAGGGTCTGTTCTTTTACAGTGTACAGTTTCTAGTGAATCTGAGTGCACAACCTTTGTGCGTAAATGAACTTGAGACGTCACCTCAGATTGTGTTGCACTTTCAGCATGAAACAATTGTTTCTGTTGTTCCATTGCTATAACCAATATCATGCCATTAAGATTACTTGGTACTAAGTTGTATGCACATTGCATTAAAAAAAAAAGACATTTTATGGCTGAGTGCCTTAGTTGTGTGTACTGTGCCTTCCACATTGGCTTCTTTCCTGAATATTAAACAATTTCCAAAGATAAAAACTGCTGAAAAGCCTTAAAAAGTGTAACATTTTATCAGAGACATACCTGTAACTCTGTGGTTATAGGCCTATGAAGATCAGTGCTAATGCATGACTAGAAATTGTGTGTAGTACCTTCCTATGCAGAGGGTATAGGTTTGGACATGCATAATTTGATTTATTAAAGTTGGAATATATTTTAGACCACATGCCCTCCTAAGCAGGAAACAATTTGATTTTAAATTAATTTCCCAGAAACACACAACGACATTTGAAAAGATTGCTACAAACCTGACAATCCAAAAGTATTTCTACAGAGAGCAATTCGCTTAACCAACTGCTTCTTTTGTGTCATTTGGTCTTTCAGATAGCTACATTTGGAATAAAGTGTTTTTCTGCTCTGGGTACCTCTTGAGGGACTTCCTGCAGTGATGTGGCTTTAAAACTGAGGCAGGTAGTCTAGGGCTCCCTGGGGAAGGGAAATTTGCTTAATACCTGAATAACACTGAATGTCAGTCAAGCCAAGGAAAAGGAAAAAAAAAAAAAAAAAAAGCTGGACAAGTGAAAGATAAATAGGTTTAAATAATTACTATTGAAATCTGGTTATGCTTGTAATTTCTTTCTCAGCATGGAAGTCCCTCTGTAAGCAATTCAGCACAGCCCTTTGAATCCTGCTGGAGTTTTATTAATATTTCAGTAGCTGCGTTAGTAATGGCACGAACTGTGGTAGTGCTGTGATGAGCTGTGGAGTTTTCAGTGAAATCCCTGCCTTAGGTGAATCAATAAAGCCACACAAACAGAGCACCTGGGCCTCCAGAGGGAGGGACCAACCCTGCAAACATCCTTTCCTCTGCCATTAGTCCTGGGAGAAGTTCTGGAGAGCTCAGCAGCAATAATCACCACCCCAGGAAGAAGCGGCTGGATTTAATGGCACCATGCATACCAGCGAGCACAAGGTCTAGTCAAATGTGTTTACTGAAGGAAAAAATCATTGCTGTGCTTCCAGAGTCCATCCCCTTTCAGGGAAGTGCTTCAGAGTGTGCTTTCCTTTCAGCTTGTGGTTGAGCCTCCTGCGCTTCAGTGGGTGCAAAGTAGCCTTAAGTGTTTTGCTGAATAGCAGCCTCATACATTTGCATGTTTACCTGCAGCTTTTCCATATCTATTTTCAGATATCTTTTATCTTTTCCAGTGAACTTTGCATTTTCTTCCCCTGCAATGTGTGTCTTTTCTTCTCTGGGTATGGGGATTTTTCACCATGTTTCAAGCAGACTCATAGAACAATATTGGGTTTTGCCCTTGTTCCTTTGTCCAGTTTTTACATTGAGTCACCACCTGATTGTGAATTTTCAGAGTGCACCCCTTGGTTATTTGGCAGCCACCTCTCTCTGCACCTCAGGTCACTGGAGGAAGTTTATATCTCAAAACCAGGCTCAAAATGGAGATGGCAAGGGAATTTCATCCACCTCAGCAACAAAAGCTCAGAAAAAAAAGTTGTCTATTTGTGTGTCCATTTTCTACAGCCAGATACCCTGGCATATCCAAGTTGCTAAAGCTCAAAATTTGCACCATAGGCTTGTGTTATCTCATTTCTTGCCATTTTCTTTAAGATGTCGTCCCCTGACAAGAATACTCCAGGCTGTTTTCTCTTCTAGCTGGAGAGTTCTCCTTAAGAAATAAGCATGCTATCAAAGAGAAAGAAAATAAACCCATCTAGGATTATTTCCAGCAGGAAAAGCAGCTGCAGCTGAGGGGGCAGCGATGCCAAAGCCCAGGAGTCCGGAGTCAGAACTCTGAGATTTATGAAGAGTTAAGTGAGTTGCACGTGGATAAGCAGTTGAAGGCTGAGCCACCACCTCCAGTAGGGCCAAAAGAGGTAACACAAACGACTTTCCTGCCTGAATACTGCATGAAATTCATTGCACCAGCTCTGTAGTGCATGCCACTTGTTTATGTGGGGCTTATGGCTTGTAAAAATACATATTTGTCAAGTGGTAGGAAAGCAATAGTGTGTAATAGGTATTACAGCCCTAGTAAAAAAGAGAGAGGATTTTGTCATTATAAAAATAATTGGAAAGCTTGGAAAAGATGCATTATAAATTACTATGGAATTTTAAGAGGCTTTTGGGGAAAAAAAAAACAAACCACAAAATCATCTATAAAGTTACTGTCTCATTTTAGGAGAAAATATGTGTGTGATTTCCCACCGAAAAGCAGCTCTAGGAATGGCATCTGCTGACTTGGCAGATCTGAATGTTGAGTTCACTGGAGGGCATCTGCTCTCTGTCACAGATTAACATTTCTTTTCCTGTTAACACACACCCAAGAAAGGTGCTGCAATTTAAGTAGCTGATGGGAAGGTTTGCTAAAGAACAAGCCTTGGTATTATTTAGTTGATTTGGCCAAAGTGCAGCTCATTAATTGTTTCTTGATGTGTACACATTGACATTTATTTTCAAGTTGTAGGATGATGTTGTCCTCATAACCATAAATATCAAAAATAATGTGTTTGTACTGTACACTGAGTGACTCCAGGCTGTGTAATTGCCTGTATTCTCCTTGCTGGCTTGTTGGGGGTTCTTCCCCTTCAGATTTAGTATTTTATTGACATAACATTGCCTTTATTATTAGAGAGTGATGGATTCCTCTCTTTGAAATCAGGAAATAGAGGTTTGGAATGTCTTGGGAGTTTGGAGAATTCCGCAGCTGCTTGAGACTGGAACCAGGGACTGTTGTGTAGGATGAAAATTGATGAAAAGGAAAGGATGGCACAGCACTCACACACATCACACCTTTCCCAGCTCTGCTGTATAACTGCTGGCAAGCTAGTCCCAGCAGGAGCAATCCCTTGAAGAAATCTTGACAGGACAACAGGAAACAGACCCAACCCAGAGCCAGGGCTCCACTTCTCCAAGCCTGCTGATTCTTGTTGTCATATGGGTGGAATTTACTGAACTAAATGTAGACAATCTGCATATGAACTTGTCATCTGAGGCCTCTGTTCAGACAATGTAGCCAGGTAAATGTGTCTTGAGCTGAAATCAGCATTTACATTAGGTCAGATCTCATAAAAGTGCCCATTTCTCTCCATTAACCGTAAAGGGAGCACTTAGGTTGCACATTTAGGTGAGATAAATTCCACTCACAGGAACCAGAAATCCTCCAGCCTGAAGCCTTTCTTTAAAGGGCAATCCTTGCCAGAGTACATATTGGCATATTCATATTCAGAGAGAAAACATCCTGAATTTAGAGGAAGGAGACTCAAATATTTGATATCCTGGTCTCAGGAAAAAAAAAAAAAAAAAAAAAAAAAAAAAAAAAAAAAAAAAAAAAGAAAAAAAAAAGTATATTTAGCAAAGAAATACAAACAATGTAAAGAAGCATTATAACTAGGAGGAATTAGAAGACCACATCAGGCATTTTTCTCTCAGGGGATTAAGTATCCTTCATGTTCAAATATCTTTTCAAGACAAATGTATCCTGTTATCCTAACCAGGGAGGCCAGAAAACTCTGTCCTTTTTTAGTACTACAACAAAATGTCATGATAAGTCAGGAACATTCTAGCCTCGATATATTCAGCAACATCGTGATAAAGAAATAATCCCCATTTCCTCCCTCAGCATTCAAAGGGTCCTGAGACACAAATGCCACCTCTCTATAGCAGAGTATAACTGAATCTATTTGCAGCTGCTTAGGGAGAGGTGGAGGAACATGGCAATAATCCAGGGATGACTTGAAATCGAGCGGAAGTTCACGCGAGGCTACGAATGCCAACACAAAAGAGCAAAGCCCAAAGGATGCTATTTTGGAAGGTCTCGTTTGGACATCACATACCCACGGTGCCCCTGTGCAGAAGCAATCTTGGTGCCAGCACGCCAGGACACGCTCGTCATGTTTTTTGATGAATGTCCCAAGAAGTTGCAAGCGGCCAAATAAAGCCAACAACTGCAAGGGAGTGACAGATTTGGTATGGCCAAGAGGCACAGGGCTTCCAGTGATTGTCAGTAACAGGAAACACTGGATGTGTTCCGAGTAAAGCTCTGGTGGTGTCAGTAAAGGGTCCATTAAATGATTAAAAATTCATTCTGTATCAATCATCAGAAAGGCACTGTAGAAGTAAAATCATTGGTGTCAAGGGTGGAGAAGACTGGTTGCTTTCCCTGCCAAAATGCTGACCCATAAAATATTCACACAACTTTGTGGAATCTGGCTTTAAATGGATTTCTGGCTTTAAGCTTAGATTTCTTCATTTACCAAAAGGAATAATTCACTTGCTAAAAAGAAATATTTCATGCCTGGGTATATTTCCTTAAATACCAGCCTTTTCTCACCATTTTCTTCCCTTTCAAAGTGCCATTTCATTAGAGTCTTTTAACAGTTTTATCCATTAGTCTCTTTGTATGAATTAATATTGCTTACTTTAATAGACTGTTGCTTGCTTCCTATTGTCCGGGGTTTACCCCCTGAAGTCGTGCACCATTGTTCTTTAATTTCTTTTTTTTCTTTGTAAATTAATATCTCTGAGCCACTCATCTGACTTTTTTTACCTCTTTCTTTGCAACTCTCTCAACTGTTCCTTTTCTGAGTTCTTTTGCCAAGGAGGAAGTGCAATATTGCAAATACAATTTCTATTCTACAGAACTCTAAAAGAAGAAATAATATCTCATTATCTAGACAGGATGCTTTCATATGGTTTTCTACATCATTACATCCCACTGCAAAATCACATCTATTTTTTTTTTTAATATTACTCCAGGTTTCCAAAATGTCCATTGAAATTTTCCTGTAACTTGCCCATTTGTACGTTTTTAAATCATGTCCCATTTTGCTATATTCTTTCCACGTTTCCCTTCTCTTTTCCCTTCTGCTTCCTCGATTTCAATACTCTCTCCAATTTAATATTATCAGCTAACATGAGGATTATATCGGTCAGGACCTCTTCTGTATCTTTAGTGAAGATAATGCTGACCCTAATCCCTGCAGATTTCCTCCTCTGAAGAGAAAGTTTGTGCTATATTTGGGTCCTTAGAATGGCTTTTCTCCACACAGCAATGGGTGAACCTGAGCCAATTACAATTTCTTTTAAAAGTAGGCTTTTCTGTAACAGACATCCAACTGTTTTCTTGAGGTTTATATATCATATGTCAATTTGATAGATTAAGGCTCTGATTTTCAGAGGTGAAGCAGAGGAGAAGGGAGGTAAGAGGGCTAAGCCTTGAGCAAACATCAACTTTCAATGAGATTTCAGCCTCTCACTGGTAAAGGCTTTTGGAAAAACACTTTCAGATCAATTTGCTGCTATTACAGGCACAAGCAGTGGGTGTGGAAGCCCAGTCCAGGGACTTAAAACAGTCACTCCATCAACAAACACTTTAAAAACTGCCTTCTGCAGCATTAATTTATGCCCCAGGGGAAGATCTTCCAAAGGGGTCTCTGACAGATCCCTTGCCTCTGCCTGGCACACTTCCTCCACTCATGTATTCCAAGGAAGAAGGAGGAGATTCTGTATTTGTCCTTTTTGCCTTCTTTTAAGCTCTTTTCACCCTGTTTGTGCAGAGTTCTCTTAGCACACAGGAGAACCACCTCACTGCCCTATTACTTTTCACTCAAAGTAAGCTCCCTCCTTTTCTCTGTCTTTATTTAATTTACTTTAATCACAGGCTACAGCAAGTGTTTAGTGATATGTGATTCCCATGATTACTCCCTTTCCCTCCTCTCTCAGCTCAGTGTTGTGTTTACTTATTGCTGCTCTCCTGGGCCGTTTCCAGTTTTCCATGAGCATTCACTATTGATTGCTAATGATGTGTTAACTGGGTGTATTGGATCCCTTTATTCTCTGCAGCGTGCCTTGCCTGGGTCTGCTGGTTTGCATTTGTGTATATATAGGCTTTCTGGATATTTCTCTACTTACATTTATATTAATTCTTATATGCTCTCCTCCTTTTTGTTATTGATCCCCTTGTTGGATGATTTTAAGAAGTGTTTATTTTCTTAGACAACTGAATTTTGATTATCTACATTTCCCTCACCAATTGCTCTTGCATCCTTGACTCTTCCCTGAGTTCATGAAAACCTTCTTAATCCCTTTAGCTTTTCTGGCAAAGAGTAACCTTTGCTTCCTTCCCAGAATCATCCCTAATCTTTTCCTTCTCTCTCATATGTCTGGTTCCTTTTTCTAGTCCTGTTTAGACCCTCAAACCTTAATCTATTGTTTTCTGAATCCATGTGCATTGCCTCTTCTTCTTTTTGAAGGCTTTTCAGAAGAAAACCTGTCTGTTTGCCTTGCATGTTCCCCACCTCCCTTTGACACTGATGGATTCTAATATTTCCTGGAAACTCCTCCTGATAAATAACTAAATAGTCTATGATAACTTCATTGTATTTTGTTCTGTGAATTTCCTAACCTGTCTCTGCTAAATCCAGCTCTCTAGTTGAAAATGTTATCGAGCTGACATTGCTCTCACAATTTTCTTTGATTTCTGGCTATTGGTAAGAATTATACCCAACAAAGCTTCTCTTCTCATTGGAACCCCTATTTTCTACATCTTACAGCTGCATATGATTTAGGACTATTTCAGTGATCTCTGTTTTGACATCCTCATAACAGAGCACATAATGACTAAATGCATTCCCTAATGAACAGCATCATGAATTTCTGACTGTGCTAGAACTTGCTATGACATTTTTTCCCACCATCATCCACTGTTGTGAGTCTGTAGGAAATGGGCTCTATATACGACAGCTGCATTCTGAATATGGCTTTTCAGAAGCTTTATCCGTATCTTGGACCTGTTCTGTTCTTTCTGTTCCCTCTTTTTAAAAGGTCTCTTCTCAATTGTTTGCAGATCCTTTGCGTGCAGCATTAAAAACCCTAGCCAAGACTATGACCTTCTGGATGCTGCAGCTAATTGCAAACAAGTAGCTCCCACCCCCGCTTGCAAGCGCTGCTGGAATGTTCAGTCTTGCCCATTTTACCCCAGGTTCAGCATTTCTTTGAATTCAGCCATAAATTTTGCATTGACTGTGTATGCTGGAAAACAGAGGACCCATTTTCACATTAATAATAAATATATAAAGCTGTGCCTAGTCTCTTACTCCATCACCATCATGCTTATGAAAATAATACTTTATCTGTACGTGCCATCTCTCATATAACTATCTCACAGGCTGTTTAAAAGCGTGGGTAAGTATTATTGCCCTCATTTTTTTAAAATGAAGGCAATAGTATTGCAAGATAAAGCACAAAAACTTTTAAGTGGGAACTCAGAGAACAGAGCAAACCAGTTCACAAATGACACACCTCTCCTGCTTGGAGCTATTTGTCATTGCCATGACTCATAGAAGGTGCCAGCTTTGGTATTGCCCACTTACACCAGATAATGATCTAATACATCCCAAAACAAACTGTAAGCAGGACTGGGCAAATATCAGGTCTTTCACTTTAGTGGCCAAGCTGTTTAGCTTGTAAAATTTAAAGGTAAATCAAGTTAAATTTTATTTTGGATTAACACAAAATCCTTTATTTTAGCTAGCAAAATAAAATAGAGGGAAGACATTTCCTCTTTTCTTGTAAAAAAACTGTCTTGATTCTGTTTAAGGAAAGTTTAACCTGAAATGAAATTTCTATTTCATATTTGGGTGGCTTATTGAATCTTGTATCATATGTCTTTTAATCATGAGTTCAGCCTTCAAAACAGATTTTGAAAATAATAAATGCCCCAGAATTTTTTTTACCCACATCTGCTTGAGAGTTCCTGCTCTAAATAGATGAGACAACCAATGCTTCAGGGAGTGGGAATATTCCTGCCCCATTTTGCAGAGGAGGATCTGAGAAACACTGAATTTAAACAATGTACCTAAGATGATGGTGTCAAATATTTCAGGCAAGTGGTAGAGCCCTTGAGACACTTCCAAAAGCCATGTGCCCCTCCTCCTGCATCACCTGGAGATCAGAATGATGTGACAGAAAGGCAAGGGGCCATGTCCTGTGCTGAGAACAAGTCAGGCTCAGCATGAGATAGGAGGAAGAGCCCTCTCAACATATTTGTACTTTAGCTTCCTGTGGCTGGGTGCTGGAGGAGAGTCTGTCAGCAGGAGCAGAGCATGGTCCTGAGTGAGCAGGTAAAGATTTCACCCATCAGCTGGGGTGAAATGCTGTGGGTGATAAACCCCAGGAATGAGGCCCAAAAGACAGGAACCCAAAGCAGGTCATCCAGTTCATCCTTCAGCATTTCAGGAGATATGTCCCACTTGTGGTACCCCCCACCCAAAGGTAGGAGCCTTCAGGATGCCAAGCAGATGAAGCCATCATTCCAAGGTTCCACCTACCATAAACCAGAGCAACCTGGTCTAGTGGAAGGTGTCCCTGCCCACGGCAGGGGGGCTGGAACTGGATGATCTTGAAGGTCCCTTCCAACCCAAATCATTCTTAGAATCTGTGATTAATATTCAATGCCTGTTCACTCTCTTTCTGTGGTTTGCTTCTCTGTTGTTTCAAAAAGTAAGTTCTGTGTGTTAAGTTCTGGTTGTTGATGGGTCAGTCCCTGGTCTCAGGGTAGGCAGAGCTGTCACCAAGGGGTGGCACCTTGGGGAGTGCATGGCAATGTCTCTGTTGTGGTGGCTTCAGCTGGGGTGCTGGTTAGTGGAATGACAACTCAGCTACTTCCTTCAGGGCAACTGATCAATTTGTTTTCCACATCTTTGCTCTTGTTGACAACAAGCTTGATGAAATCAGTCTTTCTGAAGGCAGCACAGTGGATTTGACAAATCCTGCAGAACTGCTGGAGCAGATCCCCGAGTTTGCTGAGGAGCTGATGGAGCCTGAGGATTGCTTCCCTGAAGGTAAGAGCCTGCATGTTTCACTGCAATGCTGGGGCAAGAAATCTTCTTTTCCCTTACTGAACATCTCCCAATCTTCTCACCATGTTGCTGTGGTTGCATGCAGTAGTATTTCACTGGATGCACTTTGGTTTTCAGACAGTATAATGCTCCAAAAACACACTCAAAATCCTTTGTTACTATTAGTCTTTGGATTTCCAAGGTGAGATAAGCCAAGAGCATGCTTTAAAATCCTCTGCAGCTTCTAAAGTCTTAGACTTTTAAAATCGTAATTTGTGACATAAAGAGTTGTTTGTTTCTTTCTTTGTTTGTTTTTTAAATGCTGATTTTTGTCATTTGGCCAGTGAAGATTTTTGCTTTCCAATATGTGTGCATGATCAAATTTGGTAAGGAACAGACCAGATCAGAATGTTTCCATTGCTTAAATGTATCCAGGCAGTTCTTAGGTCCTGTCTGGAGGGTTCATGAGTCTCAGGGACTCTCTTCCATTTATTTTAAAGGGTGTCAAGATTAGCACATCCAGTAACTTCCATCTAGTCAGAGAACTGCTATTCAAAGGGCATTTAACATAATTATCTTAGATAACAACAGACCACATTTACATATCTCTTTTAATACTGAAATTCACCATCATTTTATTAATATTTTAACACCAGCTGCCTCCAAAACACAGATGTAAAACCCAGCTACATCAGAAGATCTGTTAAAATAAATATATAAATTTAATAGCATCATAAGTTATTTCTTCTCAGAGTGAGTTCAATTCCAAATATTATCTTAGTCAAATTTTTGTTTTCCTATAAATCTGGGTTGGGAAAAACAGGGTTAGCTGAATGTAAGAATAGTCCCTTGAAAATTCAAGCATTATTATAAACAAAAACAGAGCAGCTCAGATGGGATCAGACAGAGATGATTTGCTGGGTACATGAGTGCCCCTGAAGTCAGCAAAAATGTGCATCTCTATATCTGTGAGAAAGATGATTGAATGAGGTAAGGGAGCCCTGCAGGGCTTACAAATGTCCCTTGGATCAAAACATTTTTTTGGCAGCTCTGCTTAAAAGCAGTAGCCAAAAATTAATGCAGCTGACGGAAGAGAGCATGGTGTAACTATTCAGGCCCATGCAATAACATTTTGAAATTAGATCTGGTGTTTTCATTCTTTCACAATATATTTCTTAATGGGGCTAGTGAGCAGCTATCTCTGTTGTGCCTTGCAAAGTGATTATGTTATAGATGCTTAAACAAGCCAGTGCTGTGAGATCAGTGCTGTTCAGATGCCAGTTTACAAATTCTGAAACTGTTTGGCCGCAACCACCATCCAGTTTTTTAAAAGAAACGAAGCAGACACCACACAGCACTCTATAATTTAATCTCTCCTGAAATAACCCGACCTACCTGAAACTCCATGGTGCAGGACTACAATGGAACCAGTTTGTCAGATCTTCCTCAGTGCTGTCTGTGGGATGCAGGGTAGCAAGCAGGGCTCTTTCAGATGGATCACTGGAAGTTTTTAGCCAGATTTGACACCTGCTGATCAACCTGGCAGCAGAGAAGTGCAGAAATGAAGACACTGTTGGGTTACTTCCACCCAGGTTCTGGTTCCTGCACCCTTCCTCCTGAGCACCCCTGCTCCTGCATTTTGTTTTTACTCCTAATCTCTCTTAGTTCCTCACCAGTGCCTGTGCAAATCAAGGTGTTTTTCTCTTGTCCCAGGATGCAGCCAGCTGAGCCTTGAGCTCAAAATGGGAATTGAAGGAGAGCCTGCTCTCCTGTCCAGGGACACCTGCAGGTGCAGGGAACATCCTCCTCAACACATTTACTCTCCTTTCCTGTGCAGCACAGATTATCCGTGCACATTTTTCAGACTTTACTCTTTTGGCTAAATGTGATCACATTGCTCATGGATTTGGCAAAAATACACAAAGACAGTGTGATTATTTGCTCATAAAATTTCCAGTGAAATTGCATAAACTGAAAGTCCAAATGATTCTTACAGCAATGACATTAACATTAGGTTTAATTTATGCAGAGAAACAAAGTGTTTTCCTGTAATCAACTGCTATTAAATATTTCCAATAGTTTTGCCCAAATTTACTATTGCAATTAAACCTCATGCAGCTGTCACTTCAGTCTAGTTAAAAACCAAGTAAGCCAACTAACAGCAGTTTAATTAGTTGAGATGACAAGACTTTAAACTACAAAAATTAAAATATTGAAGGGAATGCACTGGGCAGGTTTATCTAGTGCTGCCTTTACTGACTTTTTATAAAGAGATACAGCAATATTTGGTACATTTGGGAGTATGAAAGTTAATATTTGTGAAAGAAGGAGATTATGTGAAAAAGGAGAGGGAGAGGGGAAGGGTTAATTTCTTAACTTCTTTAGCTATCTAAATTCAAACTATGACATTTCTCAACGCATCCAGCATAGGTTATGTCCTGAACAAATATGTTCCAGATTCAGTCCCCTTTTTTTTCAGATAACAAAGGCAACAAAGATAATGCATGTTCTTGAAATAGTTGCTGAAAGTTTGCTGAGGTCACAGTTTTCCGGGAGTTGGGTGACCCAGATAAGCCATAGGTCATTTTTCTTGGGGAGACTTGTTAATGTGTTATCATCTCGAAATAGCTTTGATTAGGGTCAACAGGGAACATTCTTGGGTCAGGAAATGTGAAGGCGAGGTAGGGTCACAGCCCTGGCAGCGAGCAAGTATTGCTGGGAAGAACCTGACAGAAATGGAGAGACCATTTCTGGTTGATGGGAAAGGAACATTTATCCAATGCCAGCTATTTGGGTGCTTTTTCCTCCAGATGCCTTGCAACACTCCACTCCTGTTACCTCCATCGGCATGTGTTCTCTGCAGCAAAATTGACTCCCTCTTTGGACATTATCTTCTGTGTCTCACAGAAGGTCATCCAAAGAGAGCCCTCGGCCCACGGCGCTCTCCTCTCTCCCAGACCCTAATAGGAGAAAGATTCAACCAAGTCCTTTAGGCGTAATTCCCTGCTGGCAGAGGTTTCAGGGCAATATCTCCAGAGGGTCATGAGGGAATGAGCAGCCTCGCTCAACGCGGGGTTGGTTGCAGCTCGTGACACCAAGGACGCCCAGAACCTTTCCATGGTCACATCTTTCCATGTGACCATGGGGTAGGAGCCACTATCGCTCCTGAAACGCCCAAATGTCAGCTGGAAAATGCCGCGTGCCCAAGTGAAGTTGGTCTGATTAGGGGTAGGATCTGTGTCCTGCCCTTCCCAACTGCGGAGAGCGGCTGTTTAGGAGCAAAAAAAGGAAGAGAAGAAAAATATAGACCATTAAACAGACTAATTCTGAACAGAGTTACAGGGGCTGCCACTAGATGAGTTTTAAGGCTGAGTAAAACCAAGCCAAACTCAACAAAATGTGCTCATTGGCATCCTAAGAAAAAATCATGGAACAAACCCAAGTTTTAAAGTATCGCTTCTCTCTGGCTGTCATACCTGAGCTACTCTGTGTTTTTCCACCAGGAACAGCGTGCTGGCGTCGTGTTGTACACAATTCTCAGGCATCATGAGACTCTTACAGCCCTATTACGCATTCAGAATGAAATTAATACAGGTTGGACAGGACCTCTAGATTTAAAACTCATCCACCCCCTCACTCAGAGCACAGATGACATCAGTGGTAGGCCAGGCTGCCCACTGCCTTTGCTCCAAGGCATCACAATCCTTGATGATGTGTTTTGAGGAGAGTAGCAGAAGATAAACAAGAAATGTACCTTTGTTAAGCCCTTGGAACAGTAAAAAGACCTGGCTGTGGTTTTGTCAGATGCCCTCTTGGTAGCCCCCAGTTGTAGCACAAAAGTAAAATCTCAGCTCTCCTGACGTGTCTCAGGTACCCAAATGCTGGAGACAGTATTTGTTAATCTTTATTTCACACTATAAAACCCAGCTGTGCCTTCACAGAATCATGGAATGCTTCAAGTTGCAAGGGACCTTAAAGGTCATCCCATTCAAACCCCCCTGATTGAGTTAGTAGTGGGGCCAGAAGGTGAGGAAAGGGTTAAATAAGAAGAGTCTGCTGAGATCAGGTTCCCTCCAGCATGGGGAGACAGTTGGGGATACAGCTGGGTTTGTTCTCTTATTTGTGCATAGCCAGGTAGACAGACTGGTCGTTAGAAACCCAGCTTGGCATATATATATATAAAATATATATATATAAATAAAACCCATGTTATGAATACCTGCCTGCTTGAGTTCATGCTTAGGAAACTGTGTTTTGTGTCAAACCAAGCAATGCTGTAACCAGTGTTCAAAGATAAGAAAAATACTGTTTTGTTCTAAAAATTAATGTCCCAACAATTGAGAACCCTTGTGTAAAGGCACTTTCAAAATTTCTGTGGTTTGAACACAAGGTACCACATTTGCTGGACAACAGAATGGGAAAAATTAATTGGTGTTCCTGATTTGTTGAGAGAACCACAGCTCAATGCATCCAAAGCAAAAATAATAATTTTATGAAAATTTAAGTATATATGTTGGTGTGAACAAGCAGTGGATTTGTAAATTCTTTGCCCATAAGCCTAAAATCAATCAGTAGGCTTGGCTGTCAGGCATTGAGGAGGAAGGTTTTGCAGTATAATTCACATTTACAAAGAGATTTTTTTTTTCCCCCAATGCAGCAAGGTAATGCAATCAAATCTAAGAGCTCCATGATTAGAGTGCACCAGGCTAGAAAATGTGAATATGGAACAAAAGGGATATTTACACAGAATACATTGTGAATTAAATTCACTCTGCTTTTGTTTTTAAGAGATATTTTAATCTTCAGTTTGTGCTATAGGACACCTTATAGGACACTATTTCCCTTGTTATGAAATGTGACTGAAAAGTAAATAATATCATTGTATGTTAATGCATTTGGAAAGGCTTCTTGGTAAATAGGCCTCTGTTTTATGAAAAATGGTATGAAATATCAGAATGTCAATTGAAAACAGACATTGTTCCTGGACAACTTGGCCACATATGCAGCTCAGAACAGCTTCACAGATTTGCCAGTAAATAATTCAACCTTTTGAGGAGACTTCTTCCACTGTTCTGTGTTCTGATGAGCAGTAATCTACCAACAAAAAGACCATGGTGGAAATGAGTCACCTTGCTCTCAAAAACGATGCAGCCCAACATGAATTACAGTGGCAAACCAAGCCCTGGCAACATCACAAGGTGGTCAGAGTCTTCTGCACAACCAACTCCCTCCTAGCACCGATTTCAGTGGAACAGCGCAAATCTGTTGGGCCAGGCAAGATGAGTAACTGTCATAAGAAATGCCAGAGGTTTTATTGCTGCCTTGACACTTGCTGTGATAAAAGGTGTTAATGAATATTCTCCTTCGTGTGGATAAAATGCACCAAAGCTGGGTTTTACTGACCACCTGCCTTATTATAGGGACAGCTGTAGTTAGGATGGCTCAGCCCCTCTCCAGGTCATGCCTTAGATGCATCAAAATTATTTTGATATTTTGATTTCACAGAAATGGGGGAAAAAATAAACCAACGAAGCGTTAGACTACAGACCAAGGTCAAGTAAACTTTTTCTGTTTGGTTAAGTGAAGTTTCTAACTCAACAGTAAGCTTAGGTCAAGATGACCAGAGCAGTAGGTTACCAGCATAAGAAAGAGTCAGAAGGCATGAAAGAACAGCCAGAAAGGAAAATCACGAAATTTATATGGAAACAAGTTTCTACTAATTCATTAAAAGACCTGTTTGGGGTCAGGGTTTTTTTTTCTTCTTTCCCTTTTCTCTTTGTGAGTAGTTAAAAGCAGCATTTCATCTGAATTGCAGACAGCACAATTATTCACGGAAATACTGCTTGACATTAGCAATTGTAGCAGAATCTGGTCTAAACATTTCTGAATTGGGCCCAATCAAAAGCATGGGATTTAATAGCACTGTGATTTTAGGCTGACTCATCTGATAAGCTATTTTGGATTTTTCAAGGTATTACTGTCAGTAACTAGGGCTCTTTTTTCAGATTGAAATTGCATGAAATCAATCAAAGAGCATTAAAAAAAAAAATAAATTAGTGGTGCTACCTGGCTTTCTGTCTTTAAAAATACCTCTTTGTACTTGTAGACTATCAGATGGAAGCAAACTGAATCAGTAATAACCTGGTTTAACTGTGTTGTAAGTATTTCTCATCACAAATGAAGGGACTTTGGAAGCCACAGTGCCCTGCTCATTAGTGTCTAATATGAAGGTGATCCCTAATTTTAGCTGTGCCTGGGCTCAGGTAATCATATGGGCTCCCTGTGTAGTGGAACTCCTCCAGGGAATGATTCATCCAATTTTCTTACAGTGGGGAAAACCACTTCCTGGGAGATTCTAACCTTTTCCAACAGTATTTACAGAGCATTTATACTCTGTAGGAGCATGCCAGAGAATGTCATGCCTGTTATTGGTTGGGCCTAAGAGATAAAAAAGCCGAGTAACCATCTAAGCAGAAACTTATGAGAAAAGATTGAAGTGTTTCTGTATAAATGTTTTAAGTAAAAAAAAAAAGCTGATTATTTTTTTCCAAATTGAAATTGGTTTTGAGAAAGAGATAGATGCAAGGATAGATGCAAGCAGTGGCTGCTTCCAGTAAAAGGGGAGGACTTCTGCTTGGCACAAGAAATCCACACTTGCAGAGTGGACAACCTGCTCATTAAGCCGTTCATTTGATAAGTGAGGGATTTCAGCCCTAGCCTTTGATATTCCTGATTCAAAGCTGATGTGACAATGAGGTGGGCAATCTCCCTGAATTATAAACCCAGAGAGTGAACCAGACACCTGAAAGGTGGTGATGACCATGTGGGCTGTGGGGTGAGAGGCAGTGCAGGAGTTTTCTGGCAGCACTGCTGAGATGCAGCTGATGGTGCCCTCGATGTTGTGCTGGTGGGATTCTCCTGGTGGGCCTCTCTCAGCAGAGAATCTGCTTTGTGGAGTCTGTTCTGTGTACCTTCTTCCTAAAATACACCCAAACCCACGTGTACTGCCTGCTGTGAGCATTGTACTGGTTTTAACAAAAAGTAGTGACTAATATGATGTCCTTTTATCGCTTGCCTTGATTCTTTAGTGTTTGGGATAGAAGTGCCTAGAAGGATAATTCTTGCCTTTGCTGAAGTGGTACCTGACCTACAAAGGGATAGAGAGCTGGTTCTTATATTTCCATCTTCTCCCAGTATTATGCCTTTCTAAAAAGTTTGAAAATTTTAGTGTATCCCAACTGGGCCCAGAATTTCTCTGACTTCCAGAATACAGTGGTAAACTGGAAGATGCTGTGGGTCTGTGTGGTGCAGGCATTTAGAGAACAAGTAGTTATCTGCTATGATTGCCTTTACATAAATGATGTAATTATTTAATAATAATTAATGGTTTATTGTCCTTTTAATAAGGTTAACCATTATAACCTTATAATGGTTTACTGTCCTTTTAGTCCCACACCAAAACCTAGCACAGCCAAGAGCCCACACTTAACCAAAATCTCAGAAATGTGAGGGAAAAAGTTCTGGAGGTAGATCTTCTATGAACTCAGTCCTCCTACAGTTCTGCTGCTGCATAGGAGGGATCTGGGACAATAAAACCTTACAGAAAATGCCAGGAGCACCAGAGCAGACTTAGCAGCTCTGTTCCTCCTGGCAGAGCCCAGTGCCAGCACAGCCCCACTTCCAGCTGCTTGGGAATCCCAACATGAACCTGATCTCCTCCCATATCACAGCAGCTCAGGTGCCTCAGCTCTGCCACCTTGTATTAGCAGCATCTGCTCTCTCTGTAACCTTGGCACTCACCCTCTTTCCTCCCCAAGCTGCCTCCCCTAAATATTATTCCTACTCACAAAAACACTGCATTGCATCACTGTGGGACATCCACCCTCCCTTGTCCCTTCTCACCACTGGCTGTGTGTTTCAAGATATGTTGGTGGCTTTGGCCACATTCCAGCTATAGAAGCAGTTGGCTTCTGGGGTTTTTTTCTCATGATTAGGCCAATAAATCTGCATAGTTAAATCTCTTCTATACTATACATGGAATAAATGTAATGTAAGAAGCTTGCTTTTTGAAAATAGTTTTTGAGGGTCATTCTTATCATCAAATGTGACATTTGAGTCAGATTATCTGACGTAAGACTGACTGGCCAGGACAATTCCTGGCTCCCAGGGTCCTCTCACACCATTTTAAGTTCTTGCCCAGCACAAGGAAATGCACATTGGTGCTTTTGAAGTGGGAGAGATGGATCTGTCTGTTACCAATGACAATATCTTTTTGCTACAACAAATGAGTGTTGCCAAGGAAACTAAAAATGGCCATGGTCTTGCCTATCAGAAATCCTTATGTGGGCCCCATTACCAGCACAGCACTTAACTATCACACACTATTTGTCACTGAGGTCAGAAAGTGCATCACTGGGGATCCTGCTATGGAGCAGATATCTAAATTTCTGTGACATCAAAGGGGATTTAACTGCCTCAGTATAATTCCAAGATTGTTCTAATGCCTTATTTAAGCTAATGAGAGTCCAAGAGATCAAAATCTGCTCCTGCTTTTGCTGCCTGAGTCTCTTCAGCACATTGGTCCCATCTGCACTGTAGCACCTCCTCTCATCATCTCTCTTTCATCAGATTGCCACTTTTAATCAGTAATTCCAGTGGTATTGTACTAGCAAGAAAATAACCTTTTTCCATTCAAAGGGATGTGGAAGCTATCACTAATAACCTCCCAGAGTTATTAGTCCTGATCAGAAATGCTGCCCGAGCTCAGTTAACACTTTTTGAATGACCTAGGGCACTGGTGACTCATGGCCAATATATTCTGTATCACAAAAATCACTGGGAGAACTCCCTGGGACACATTTTAAGTGATTTTGAATGTTTTTTAAGAGAGGAGTGAGAGAGGGAAATGGAAGGCAGAGCAGAGAGGTTTTGTTAGGAAGGAAAGACACTGTGCAGCAGTCTATTGCTAAAAGAAATTTTCCTTAGCAGCTTCTTATTTATTTTACTTTCCTTAGAAGATTTAAGAACTAAATGGGCACTTTTTTTAACAATTCCTTTGGTTTTGTTTTATTTCTTACAGTCTGTGTGCGATTCTTCCCATGCTGTTCAGTGGACATCACAAAATTTCCAGGCAAAATTTGGTGGAGGCTGCGAAAGACCTGCTACAGAATCGTGGAGCACAACTGGTTTGAAACATTCATCATCTTCATGATCCTGCTGAGCAGTGGAGCCCTGGTAAATGTGACAGCATATTCTAACTGGTTATAAGTGGACATGGGTCTCCAGTGTTGTCCAGTTTAGCAGTCTCTAAGATTTTATGAACCCTTAATGGTCATTTCTCAAAGCAAAGCATTTAGTCTGGGGCTGAAACAGGTTGTCAGCTTTTCTGATTTCACCTGCCATCACCATATGGTGGGGAATTTTCTTCTGCTGTGACATAAAATTCTGACTTGCACATGTTTTGAAAAGAAAATCCTTGAGGAAGTCTGTGTGAGGAAGTTTGCCAGCGCTGCTGCTTCAACATCCCATAGCTGCTTCTCCATGAGAGTTCCCATCTGGAGGCTTGCATTTTGCTCCAGGGGTGGCTTTGTTTTTTCCTTTTCTTCTCTCTTTTTTTTATTTTTTTAGCACATTCTGTAACCAGCAAATTAAAATTATAAAAGGCACAGAGGGCAGTGAATCAGTGCTATCCATGGAGCTGGGGAGTGACTGTATTCCTGTTTTGAATGCACCTTAGGTTAACACTGAGTACCTTCCCTGCACAAATCCTGTTTTTCCCAGGTGGATGTGTCTATGGACACTGGTTTGTAATTGCCCAGGACTCTGATAGGGAATCCTCTCCTCCTGAGATCCCACTGCATTCTGGAATTATCCTCTGTGCATTTTCAGCCCTGGGCTCTTCAGAGGGATGCATTTATATTTCTCTTTTGCATGTCAGGAATGTCCCTGGAATTGGTGGGGTTTATCCCAGGTTTTTATCCTGACCTAGAGCAGAGATTTCTATCAAGAGTTCTCCAGGCTTTAGTCTGGAGGTCACCAGTCATCTTTGTGAGGGAGTAAGACACACACTTATTAAATTTGCAGGCAGTGCCAGGTTTGAACAGGTTATCCATGCATTTCCAGAGGTCAGGATTGACTCCAGCCAAGTGGGTGAATCTGTCTCAAGCAGTAAGGCAAACATCATCTTAGAAAGGTGCCTGCTTCCCCTCACCTGGAATAACCACAATGGGAAGGTGTGATGAAGGATGGCTGTAGCGAAGCAGATTTACTAAAAAGAACTGGAAAGGGAGCAGGAAAACAACAGAATAAACTCCATCACAGCCTTGCACAAAAGCCCACCACCCCAGTGGGCTGTATAAATGATGCTGTTCTTCCACTCCAGTTGGCATCAAGGAGGCCTCAGCTGGAGCACTGGCTTCAGCTCTGGGCACTGCACTTTGGGAAAGACATGGGCTAATTGAAGAAACTCCAGAGAAGAGCAACACAAATTATCAGTGGCCTAAAAAAAGAGGAAAAAACACAGAAAAGCTGAGTTTATGCAGCTCAAAGAAAGTCTCTGAAGGGAAAGAGAATAGTGGAAATACATAAATGTTGATGCAAAAAAGGAAAGAAATGGATTTACTGTTCTCCTGGTCCACCAGAGATGGGCTGAAATGTCAGCCAGGGGGTTTTATTTTATTATGAAAAATAAGAGGCTGGAAAACTTGGGTAAATAGTAGGCTTCTGAAAATTGTCACAGCTTTGCTGAAATGAATGGACTCTGACAGTTTTTGCACCCGCTTGAGCATCAGAATGTTAATTTCTGAATACATTTTAGAGGGGGGATGTCGCTTGCTATAATATGCTTTAGATGAATACACTTCCTTACATATGTAATTAAAAGTGCCTTAGATAACTGAAGACTGCAATATAAAGCTCATTTAATTTAAATTGCATGCATTCATTTAGTTTTTGCAGCTTTCAATTTAGCCAATGCAGTTCTGTATAAGGGCAAATTATCCTGCATTTTCTCACATATCAGCACCGTGCTTCAGTATTTGGACTGGAGATGTTGGAGGCAACACACAAATTTTTTTTTCCTGGTGTTCTGGGTTGCTCTCTTCCAAAAACTGAGCTCATCTGGCTGCATCTCTGGGACACCCTAAGTTCTTGAGGGAGAAGAGCTATATATACCTTTAAGCCAATATATATATATATATATATGTATGTGGTTAAACCATCAAAATATATCTTCAGCTTACTGCAAAAGATCCAAAAACCTTTCTTAAGATTTTAAGCCATAAGCACCCAAACTGGAAGCCTACTTTTTAATAGTAATTTTGGATAACACTGCAGGTATCCTGCTTAAATCTTTTTTAACACACAAAGCAAAGCAGAAAAAAAAAATAAAGCCCCTTCTTGATATTTTATATGGCAGAGGTTTCATCCGTTGTCACCATGAAAAAATGCAAAGCACCAGAATTTTGTCATTTGGGTAATATCCATAGCTTGTCCAGAAGTACAGAAGTGTCCAAGTAGCACATTTTTCATCCCTTAATAAGCTGCTTCCTGACTGACAGTGTGCTTTTAGTAGACAAAACACAATGTACTTTTGGACAAGTTAGTAGAAAGTAGGGAGAGCAAAGGAGGGAGAGGAGGAAATCACTTTAAATGGTTTGTTGTTATTTTCGCAGTAATTGCAAAGTACAGCAAGTCATCTGACAAAGTGAGTGAGCCCCTGCGAGAAGTGATAAACTCCAATCTGTGCATTGTTTTCAGGCTTTCTCCAACAGCTCTTTCACACCCTTGAAATATCATTTTTGAAGGCAAGATAGGAGACAGGGTTGTGGCGAAAACGTCACCCCAAAGTGTGGGGACAAATGGACAAGCTTTGGCACAGGCTGCCAAAGCTTTCTTGTCAGTTTAATTACTGTTCCCTGGCAGGCAAAAGAGCAGTGTGACTGCCTGAGTGACAAGTACCACACTTCTTGTATCTCCAGGCACTGGGTGTTTGCTAACTTTTTGAAGCTTCTCAGAAAGTAGCTACAGATCTGGAAATATGTAAATGCAGATAATTCAGATGATTAGCACAGACCCTCTCAAATTACGTTTCTTGCTGCCAAGTGCTCTGGGTCACACGATGGGATGAGAGTAATATGTCACAGCTTGGGTTATCCAGGTTACAGGGGCTTGGGAGCAGCTTGTGTAACAGCAAAAGTAGCTGGGGAAGCAGAGTATAATTTGACTTAGAAGCCCCAAAACAGGCTGCATATTGGCAAACCTGACACCAGGATCCTGCCTTTTATTTGATTTATGTTGTAAAGTGAAGGCTAAATTATGAGACATCTTTATTTTCTTTCTTTTGGGGGGCATATTGGTTTATATCTTAAATATTTTAAAGGGGTTATTCAGTTGCTCGTATTTGATACAGACACTGAAACTCTTTTCATAATGCTCTGCATGAGATTAGTTGGAGAGACAGATGAGATGGGGAGATAGATACCTTGACCTTTAAAACATTATTGTTCTGCTAAGTGAATAATAATGAGCATTTCTTGAGGCAGAGAGCTGTAGCCACCTGAAATGTGATGGCTGAACAGAAGCCAGGGAACTCCAGTACTCCATAACACAGGCAGGTTAATAACCCAATTTGTCATCATTAGCAGTAAGATCTATTTGGCCAAATGTAAGGGTCATATTCTGCCTCCTAAATATAGACATCCTGTGCCCTGGGACATCTGAGGTGCCTGGGCAGCATTGACACAGCCAACAGGAGATGAGGCAGGATAAATCTGGGCATTTTGGGGTGGCATTCTGCTCATGGGTTCACATCCCAAATTCAGGGTGCAGAAGCTTTTCCTGCACTCAAAGGATGTCCAGCCAGTACAGCCAGGAGAGCCTGGAGAGAGACAGCCAAGCCTGTGTCCATTGTAGAGAAAGCTGAATAGATATCTCAGGTCAGGGCCATTTCTCTTTGTGCCACTCTTTTTAATTGTAATGTTAAAATACATCAGAAATCACAGATTGTACGTGATAATTTATCAAATACAGACCTGCAGTGCAACACCCATGCTTTCCAACAGGGCTCAGGAGCAGTTATTAACCAATCCTTTGTACTTCCAGGCCTTTGAAGATATTTACCTTGAAGATCGAAAAAATATAAAAACCATGCTGGAATATGCTGACAAAGTATTCACTTACATCTTTGTCCTGGAGATGCTCCTGAAGTGGGTGGCTTATGGCTTCAAGAAGTATTTCACCAATGCCTGGTGCTGGCTGGATTTCCTCATTGTAGATGTGAGTATCATTTTGGAACTACAGTTCTCATGTTGGATTTTGCAGTGGATGGGAAAGGGCTGTTAAGTTTGGCAGCTTTGCATCTGTGAGATGACAGCGGTCACTCTGATTCTGGGCATCAACCCTAGGCAGAGCTCAAAGGAGGTTTGGATGTGTAACTGAGCATCCCCAGGACCCAAAGCAAACAGGAACACTGTCAGTGGTGACATGGATGTGTCACCCTGCTAATCTGAGGCACATCCATCCCCTTCCCATCCCCAGGAATTCTCCCTTTCTTTCAGCACTTAACATCTCATTCTATTGCTGGCCATAGGTTTATGTGCAAATCATGAACAGGATGGGACTGCTGAGGAACTGCTGTTTATTGTCCAGCATCAGTCTGATTTTACATGGTGATGACAGTGGGAAGGTGCCATCAGCTCATACACCTGGCAGCAGACAAAGAACTAAATGTTACAACTCACTAAAAAGTTTTTTGACTAATCAAACAAACCAAAAGCGTATGGACAGTAGTTCCAAATAGTTCTAGTTCACTATAAGCACATGTACCTTCAGTTAAAATAATGCTTGCTTATTTAGAATACAATACCTGCTTGTAAGCCTTAAAACACATGCACAGAGCTCCATTATTAGACTTAGAACTTCCTAATATCTTGCTAGATATACTTTTCTGTAGCTTAGAGATTTATTTTAGCCAAGTGTTAATACACAGATCATTGTTCTATTTGTCCTTACTTTCTACTTCTCATATATATAGCTCTAATTGCAGTTATGGTGTTTCTGAGGCCTGCCTTTTGCAGCCCTCTGATTTTAAGGATTTCCACAATTCCCTCTCTCAGTACAACTGAAACCAAACTTTTGTAACTGTGTCATTTATTAACTACCTTGCATTTCATAGCTTTACAATAGTATATCTGTTTATTACTTGCTTAAAGGTTCTTTTTTCGCCGTGGAGAGGTGAGTTTACTTTTGAGGATTAACTGCACCATTTTTTTGCCACGTTAAATGACATTTAAGGATTCCCACATTCCACGCTCCCAGCTAGCACAGGGTCCAGCCACCTCAGCCTGCTGTGCACATGACCTGGGCAATCTGCAGTTTTGAGCAGATTAGAGGAGCTGTCCCTGGCAGAGCTCTTGGCCAGGCTGCCAGCAGTGTGTAACAGCATGTTCAGTTCTGGCTCCCAAATATTTACCAGTGCAGGAGTCCAGGAGAAGGTGTGAAAAGTCCTCTTGGCAAAGTGTCTTCACTACTACAAAACGGCGCAAAGTACTCCAAATCCGTGAAATATCGCCACACTTCCTTCTACTGATTTAAGGATAATCCTCAGAAGTCTGAACAAAAGGAAGCTCGTGCCCCAGGAGTGTTGCTAGTACCAGATTTGGCTCCTCAAAAGATTCACTTTGAATTGATGTGGGATTTGCCAAATCTGAGAAAAGTCAGCCGCACCACGTCCTCCAGATGAAGTCTAACATTTCATCTCAGTGTATCAATGAGGAGGCAACAATCTCCCTGAGGCCACTTCTTGTTAGCTTCAGGTATTAATGTGGGAGGCTGGCAGAGCTTTGCCATGATTATGTAATTTATTAAACTTCAGAGAAATTATTTTTCCCCATTTTACATCTGAACCTTGACTCCAGGGAAGAGCTGCACTTTCTTTGGCCCCAGCCCAGGAGAGCACTTCAATGGGACAATTTGCTTGTTTGAAGTTATGGTCATGTTTAAGTGCACTGCTGGATCAGAGCCTTTGGAAGCTTCTCCAGAGCTTTAATAAATTGATTTATGAAAAGGAAATTCTTTACATAAATTGTAGGCCATAAATTCTTCTTTGCATATATGCTTAGAAACCTTTTAAAGGGAATGCACTCATTTTTCTCAGATTAGCTCCAGCAGAAGAGGAAGGCCTGGTTTAATTATTTAACCACAAAATTGGAATCTACCTGTTCCTAAGTTATAGCCCAGCTCTGAAAACTGTTCTTACTCTGATTTAGGTGACATAGCTTTTCTTTTCTTGTTCTTCCATCTCCAAAATGGGACTAATAGGACTCACCTAAATACTGGATGGGCTTCCAGGAATTTTTTGTTCAGTGAGATTCTGAATACTAGAAGGCCCAGATGAGGAATGAGTATTGGTACAACCATAAGCAGAGGTTTTCCTGATGGGATCAAACCTGTGCAGGATCAATTCACCGAGGCAGTTTGGAACTCTGTTGGAGTTTGAAATTAGTTACACACGTGTAGAATAACATCTCATTAACACCAAAGAGAGTAAACCACAAACTAAGCTAAATTCTGTCCTCTGTGTGCAAACCCCCCTTGGAACAGGAGCCACACAGGAACACAAAGTCCAAATGTAAGTTAGGTGCATGTTTGCTTTTTAATGGTGGAGTTTATAAAGACAGATTGGAGAAGAAGCCACAGATGGCCTGGGAAAGGGGCTTCACCATCCCATGACACATCCTATGGCATAAAACAGGGGGGACACCAGCCCTGGGACTCCCCTTGTCCCTAGAAAATAAACCCCAGAGCCTTCTGAGTGACCCAGAATGTTTTATTTTCTCAACCCTCTTTTAAGTGTTCCACCCACATTTAAATGTTCATTTTGCAAGCTCCCAGTCCAACCAAAAAGTTGTGCCACCCTTGAGTTGTTTTGGTTGTTGATTGACTCTAGGCCATCACTTGCTCTTTAGGGTTCTCAGTGAATAAATCTTCTCCCCCTGCACTGTTCTTTTCTTAAAAATGTTTTCCCAGTGCAGATTATGAGAACCTGGTGCTATATTTTTAGCAGGTTTAACAGATGCTTTTCTCCTACCCCATTGCTAACCCTGCCACTCTGAATTGGCACAGTAATATCCTATAATTTTTCCAGCACACTTTTTATTTCAATTTACATTTTCTTTTTGGTGCTTTGAGAACCAAATCACTGCAACTGAGCTGCAGAAGGCAGTGAATGGGTGAATTAGCTGCTCCAAAAGAAGCAGATGAACCACTTGTCTGATTTTCTCAAATTTATTTGTTTAAAATTATTCACTTAAAAATTCCTGATCTGCAAATTATTCATTAGTGGTTTGGTATCAGTATTCAAAAATCAAGCTGCAGTGGTCGATTTTTGATTGGACATGAGAAACCATCTCTCATCTGCGTTTTCTCATTGTACAAATGCAACTCTGAATCTATTTTCTGCTTTGAATAATTCATAAAACTGGCTCAAAATTTGCATGTATTCACTATTTCTAAATGGGATTTGAACCCAGAGGGGTTATAAGCATATTGCTGCTGAATTTTTTTTTTTTTTTTTTTCTATATATCCTGCCTTGTGAAAGACCTTTGACACTGATTTGGGCCAGTGGAACAGCAGAGTCTCCATCTGACAGTTGTGGATTACTAAAGAAAATTCTGTTTTGCAATGCCTAACCATCAAAATACAGAGTAATCCACAAACTAAGCTATTTTTGCAGGATGTAGAATCCCTAAAGGATGATCTCTGGTAATGGGCTTCTCAGCATCTCAAAGAAGAGTGCTAGGGTAGCAAAGAGGGCTTTCACATACATTGCAATACAGTAATGCCCTGTCAACAGCCCTGCTACAGATTTCTCTGGGAGGAAAGAGAAAGGGTTAAGCAAACCACAAAATACAGGCTCATTTCAGCTCAGGGCACCTGGGGAAGATGCTTTAGATGTCTGCTGCATGTTGGGCATGCTGAACAAACATCAATGCACATCCATACAAGTTACCCTGTGAAAAAGAAGTGTACTGCTAAAAGTAACACCCTTCTACACTACAAATATCATCTCTCTGTGCTCATGAACTGCAGTGGTGAGCCCTCAATCCACAGCTCTTTTCACATGAGGGAGAGGCAGATTGTGAACTATCTGTGCAGACAGATAAAAGTGCAGACAGACATCAATATCACCATCAGGAATGGCATTTATGCACAATCCTCTTTCCTTGGATGCATGGGTGAGTATTTCCACAAAGAGAGATTTTCCAAGCATCCATGCAATCAAAACCTCTTTGAACAAAGCAGATTAAGTGAGGGGTCTAAACTTGGCCAGGGCTGGAGACAAGTGGCACCTAAAGTGAATATTTGTGGGAAGTGCTCTCCACCAAGCCAAGCAGACAGAGCTGGGCTTTGAAACAAGGAGCAGAGAGATTCCACCAGCTGTGCAGGCTGGTGTCATGCTTGATGCTCATTTCAATTGTTTCCTCTGACCTATAAATATTATCTTGAGCTTATCTAGCTTGAGCTTCAGCCAATTAATTCTGAGCTCTGTCCCAGTCCCTGCTGACAGCGGATGGATTATTCCATTGCATGGTCAGTTTGGGAAAGACATCAGTCTGGGCTTAGCATCATTCAGAGTCAGGAGGTGTTGCAGTCAACAGCTTCTTCACTTGCTGCTCGTGCACTGAAGGCAGAGGTGAGAGGCTGGAACCCCACAGAAGCTGTCACAGAAAGCTCATGGGACAGAGGTGTGAACTCCCAACTCGTTAGTGAGAACCTCAGAAAAAATGTCACAGCCAAGTTTCATTGCCTGTGGCATTCACAGAGAAATCCTCTTAAACCTGGACTAATGTCATCGCCCCACAAAAGTCCATTATCACAAATCCATCATCTCCATTGCAGCTTTTGTGTTCAGTTTAATTGACCAAATTAGTCTCAATCCGGGCTTACAAAAACCCAGCCTGATTGCCCCGCTCTGATTTCAGAGATGAGGGTTTCTCCACCAATTCTTTCTGAGATTATCCTGTCTTTCAAGTCTTCTCATGCAGAGAAAGCTATTTTCTTAAACAATTTCTTTGTTAGGGATGCTGGCAGCCTCCCTCCCCTCCATCCATCTCCAGCAATGGGTGATCCTTGCACTGTCCTGCAGCAGGGAGGGGAGAGCATCTCTAATTCTCAGTTCTTGCCCTGATGCCCACTGGGATGAAGATTGTTCTTTCCACCTCTTTTCCATCTCCTCTGCTATGGAGGGAGGGGCTCACAAGAGTTTTGGGTAGTAGATCTGTCTGCAAAATAGCTCAAGCATGGTTCAGCAATAGATTTGAAGGCCAGGCATCTCAAAAAATTATTCAACAACTCCACTGGGCAGGATTTTGTAGATGCTTTTATGGAAATGAAATGATATGTATTTTTCACTCTCCTCAGTAACTTTTGTGAGTGGTTCTTATACAGCATGTTTCTGGTGTTTGCCTGGAGCTGCTCAGTTGGTAACTGGAGATTTGTAGTCCCCATTGAGCAGCTTTCCAAATTTCCTATTTGCTGCCAAATTTCCTGTTTGCTTGTTTGAGATCAACTCATGGATGTTCAGGCATTAAATGCACCATTACTTTCCCTGAATACTTAAACAAAAATAAAGATATTATGTTTTCCCAGATAGTTCCTGGAAAGCACTTGCTCTAAGATTTCTGCTTTAAATACTTCACTGTCAGACAAGTTAAAAAGCAGCTAACAATCCTTGAATCTGAGATGAACATTTTGAAACAGTCTTTCTCTCCCTAGTTAAAATTGAATTGAATTAAATTATGCCCTTGTGCCGGATTGTCTTTAAGTGACAATTAAAAACTTGCTGTGTGAAGTAAATATTGATGGCTTATGATTACTTTAATTGTTTTTTTCCATCTGTATTCCCTGTTGATTAACAAGGTGATTTCTGTTTGCTGTACCAGTAATTACACAATCTGCTGTAATGAGTTGTTCCCAAACAGCACTGAAATCCAATTTGTATTCTTGGGACATTACCCTGAGAGCATGTGAATTTTGTCTAGTTTCTGTTCAGAAAAGCACAGAGGAGCAGAATGACAAAAATACAGCCAAGGCAAATTAAAGATAATATGTCTTGTCACTTGGAGCAGCATCTTAAGAGAGAACTTAATAGTGTTCTCTGTGAGCTGTCAGAAGTCCATGGGTACAGCAGGGTATTGTAACTTCAGAGTTCAGTTTTTGACTCATTTTTTCCCAGTTCCTCACAGCAAATGCTCATGTGGGATTTTTGCAGTTGTCTCAGTGCACATTCTTCCAAGCCTCTCTGATGGCAGAAACCTCCCAGATAACCAATAGGAGTGAGATTCCTTCTCTAGAGTCCAGGGAGCCCTGTTTTGAAGAGAAAAATAAAAAAGAAAAAGAATGAAAGAATGAAAGAGAAAAAAAATGCTCTCTTAGTACATATTGGCCAATTGAGGATAAGTGAAAAGAAAAAAAATCTGCATGAAGAAAGGTGGTTTTAATGTGTGTTAGCAGGTCAGTCGAGGCTGTAAATCTCCCTGCTGCCATCCCACACTTTATCTCAACACAGCACATGCAAAAACATCCAAATGTCTGGTCTTATCTTGGTTTGCACCTCATGTTGGTTACCACATGGATGCTAAAAGGGGAGAGCCCAAGCTTTGCCAAGAGGAAGCACAAGTTGAGTTTCAGACAAGGCACAGCAGGACAAAATTTGCTGCAACTGCAGGAAAAGGGCTGGAAAACAGAGGAGAAAAGTCCACTGTAAGTCTAGTTCACCATCTTGCAAAGTGGTTGGGAGATTAATAATTACAGCAAATGCTGAAGAATTTCAATTACTGAAGCGCATTTTCAACTTTCAAAAGTGCTGTAAAAAACCCATCCCCACTCAGATCTTGCTGAGCTAGATTTACCAAACATTTTTGTTTCTCAAAGTTATTTAAAGATGGAGCACTTTTCAATGTCCTTTTTTAGAAGACTATGCTTAAAACAAAAATAATTAATAAAAATCCTGGAGTTCTTGCATGCAGCTTGCTTGGCCCTTTCCATCACTGGGAGTGGAGCTGCCAAATTCCATACACAGGGATGATCTCCCTTGCATAGAAGAGCTGAGCTGGGAGAGACTCATTGGCTGTGTTTAACAGTCCAGAGTCTCACAAACTCTCCAGGGACAGAGGAGGATGTGAATTGTCCCACAGTTCCTCTCCCTGATGACCAGCACCTTTGAAACCCCAATTTGCAGACCAAAAAAAACATCTTCCCACCATGCTGGATGGTCAGGAGCTCAAGAGATTCCTCTGAGAAGGAGGGAAAAGGAAGAAATGAAGTGATAGAAGCAGCCTGTAGAGGGACAGGGATTCTTTATTAGTGAGGGAGAGATGAGAGGAATTGGGATGAAACTTGAAAGCTGTGCCTTGGTGATGTGGAGATTTTGTGCAGACCTCCTGCCCTGGTATGGATGTCTTTGGGGTGTTTGTGCTAAGGCAAATGAAGATTGACATTGCTACTTTTGGTATGTACTCCTACTTGTACCATTATCCTTCCTGGCAGAAGTCAGGGATCCTACAATTCTTCAGAATCCCTCTCCATTCTGGCATATTTAATAGAGTATGGACCTATTCAGTACAATTCAGGATCAATCAGGTTCAAGAACCCAATTAAACTGAGCTGATTTTCAATCTAAAACTTCCCTGTTTCCCACAACAATTTGGTATTTTTTCATATTGGTTTGGAACATCTGATTAAATACTTTAGGGAAGCAAGCAAATCCAGAACAGCACCTTGAGGAGGCAACACAAACAGATTTTTCTCTTTTGGTTTTACTTGCTGGTTTGGTTTGGTTTGGTTTGTTTGTTTTGGGGTTTTGGTTTTCTTTAGGTTTGGAGCTTTTTGGGGGTTTTTTGGTTTTTTTGGGTTTTTTTTTTGCTTTTGTTGTTGTTTACCTTATGTCATATCTAAGTAGGGTTGATCCTAATCTTTTCCAAAAAGAAACTTGTCTTCAGCTCAGCACCTCATCTCCCACCAGCTGGGATGGAAGTGCTGCAGAGTCTATGGGGCTGAGCCCCAGGGAAATGTTCTTTCAGGAATCACTGTGTCCACCCCTGGCATGGTAACACTGCCTTCACATAATAAATAATAATCAAGTCCACTCCTGACTGCAGCTTTCAGCATCAGGAAGGCTCCCTAGGCTGAAACAGCAGGTGGCTTTGGAGATGTTTTTTAGTGAGAAAGTCTTTTCTCTGCAGCTGCCCTGAATCCAGGCTGTCTCCACACAGCATCTGGATGAGAAGCAGAGCACAGTTGCTGATGAAGAAATTGTTTTGCTCTAAATCATAAGAGAAACACCAGACTTTTCAAGGCATCTGCACCTGCACAGCCACTGCAGAGGGAGCCCTTGGGGCTTAGCCAAGCTTTGTCTGATCAAGTTACATCATGTGATCCCCAAAATTCACAGGAATCCCTAGCAGCCTGCCTAGGGAAGAGGCACCAAGCCTGACAGAGTTTAGACAATGCTCTGAGGCACAAGGTGTGACTTTTTTAGGTGTTCTGTGCAGGGCCAGGAGTTGGATTCCATGATCTTTGTGCATCCCTTCCAGCTCAGCAGACCATGTCATTCTCTGATCCCTACCCAGTGCTAATAAACTGGATGTCAAGGTGTGGCAAAGGTGCCTGTTTGCAGTAAAAAAGGTGAATTGAGACGAGCTGAAAATCCATTTGTGCATGGTGACGGGGGAGAAAAGTTCAGATCAATAAGTCAGGTTTGCTGCCTCGCTGGATGAAAGCTCGCAGTCGACTCGCCCTCGGAAATTAGCTGAGGTTTAATTCTTGATTCTCAGCCATCTGCCCTGGGAATTGACTGGAGCTGTTAGAAAAGCCTGAGCAGGTGTAGGGGAGGTGACAGATTAAGAGAACAGCAAGACATAAAGAGGTTCTTCAGGAAACTGCCAGGAAGCAATTAGGATGCAGGAATGATTTATTTAAAAGCATTTAACCCAACAAGAGTGGCACATGCTGCTTGCAACAAGGCTGCCCTCTGAAAAGGAAACATTGCCTTGAAAAGCTTGGACCTGGAGACAAGCTGAGAACATGGAATATTAACAGAATTTTCTAGCCTTAGTCTGAGTAGTAGATGGAGGGGAAAAATATTTAAAAGGTGGAAAAGTCCTGGAGAAACAAAAAAAACTCAAAAAAAACCTCCAAAAAAAAACAAACAAAAAAAGAAGTGGATGAAGTAGATGAATTTTAAACCTGAGTAATAGGGAGTAGCACTGGGCTTTCCAGGAGATAATTTTTGTTTATAATTAATCCAGGCACTCGTGCAGCCCATCATGTTATAATACATGAGAGCACTCCAGGAGCAGTAATGAACTGCTGCAGTGAGGGAAGCCCTTTGATAGCTCATTTCCAGACACATTTTTCACTTCCAGGCCATGGAGCCACCCCAGAGCAGCCTTAAGGAGTTTTTAGTCTTTACCTGAACATGAGGGCTGTGATTCAAGGAAACAGGGAGCAGAGATGGGAATTTAGGTCACCTCAGTGTCTCTCTAGTGTCCTATTTTTAAGGACTTTCCTTTAACTTTATGCCTTTCTTTCATAATGTGCAATTTCTGGATTGGCAGGTGCAATCATAGAGTTTGGCATCTCTGTGGTAGAAAATGCAGTGTCAGAATGAAAGGACAAAGGGATATTTTAAAAAAATAAAATGACAATAAAAGTCTGCTCTGAAAGAAAGGAATACCAGCCTCATTACAAGCTCCCTTTTCCCAACCATATTTCAAGGAGCCAAAAAAAGTATTTCAGTTTATTTGCAAAGTCCTGTTTCCCTGTAGGTTTTCCAGCTTGTATCTGGGGTAAAGACTGAATTTTGTTCCTTTTCAAATCAAAGGGAGAAACTTGTAACTTCAGTCCTGGCTCTGAAAGATGCTGGACAGTGAAGAGGTCTTTAAGTGATCCTATCCTTGCCAGAAAAAGGCAGGAGAGGCCAGGATGGATTGAAAAGAGGCACCCACAGCAATCCAAGCACTATTTCTTCTATTTTTATTTTTTATAAAAGGCACAATTAGAGAGGGAGAGACAGGTGTTTCTGGGGCACACAAAAAGCTATTTGAAAGCACCAGGGGCCTGCATTAGCTGGAACTGCTTATTTAAATAAGTGGCCAGAGCTTTCAGCTCAGCTGCTGTGCTTCCATTCAGATGTCTTTTTTTATTTTTTTTTTCCTGCTGTTCCCTCCCCTCTAATTTGAACAAGCAGGTTAATTTGATGAAATCCCTGGCTGCATAAAGCATATGCTGTTGCCCATACCAGGAAGGAGGTCTCCCCTTCTCCCTGGAACAGAGACTCACAGGGTCTCAGACGTGTGCAGAAGGCATTTAGTGGAGATTCTGGTTGGTTTTAGGATTTATGTGATTATCCAAGGATGATTTTTGCTGTTGTTTAGGCAGAATTCCTTGTTTTCAGGGTGCTATTAATCCACCTTAGTTTTGATCAGGGGTTGATTAAAACATGCCTGCCTTGGGATGGTGCTGCTCAGGTCTGTCTGCTTCCAGCCCAGGTTATCAGAAATAATGTGCTTTTAGGAATTAAAAATAAAATAAAATAAAATAAAATAAAATAAAATAAAATAAAATAAAATAAAATAAAATAAAATAAAATAAAATAAAATAGAGGAGCAGCCTTTATTGCAGCTCAAACAGTTTATTCCAGTTTCTCCTTTGCTTCAGGAAACCTCACTAGCCCTGAGTGAAGTGCTTTTCCCAAACTCTGTGCCCTTGACTCCCTGTCAAACCCCAGGGATGGGAGTCTGTGGAGGCTGCTAATATGATATTAAAATGTGTTCATGTAGGGAGGAACCCACTGCTGTTCTAAATGCAATCAATCCTTGGGAAAAAAAACTCTATGATCTTCTAATTAAAGGCTTTTTCCCTCCTTGTGCTGCATTATCACACTCCCTACTTTATAATTGTTTTTCTGCCACCTTAAAATTCTGTTCTGGTGGCTTTACTGGGTTTACATTGGTTTACAGCTCTGATTGCTTGGGTCACTGTCAGATAATGAAGGCACATAAAATTATTGTAGAATTTTATCTCTGTGTGTTCATGGTGAATAATTTAAATAGTCAGACAATGCTGCTCATCTGTAACTGGTGAATGACTCTGAGACCAGCATGAGCACACTGGGAATTTCACACTGCTCCAGAACCACCTGGACACATACACAAGTCACATTTCTTACCTTAAGAACGACAGAAATTCTGCAAAATAGTGAAATTGTGACAAGAAATTGGAAATTACTGGAAAAATGTTCTGTTCCCTAGACAAGACTTTGAAGTGGATTGTCAAAATTATTAAGGCATTGAGAAATTGCTCTCATTAGAATTACATTATGTATTTATTTATATAATTTATACAGCTATCAGTGAGGCTAACCTTTCATCAGAGATCTTTCCCTGTGTTCTAGCCCTCTAAATTCATTGATTCTTCTTGATTTTGCCTGGAAACACATTTGAATGTCATACAGTGGGACACGCCAGACCCCAGCTAATGCCACCAAGGCACATAGATACCAAGAGTTTGGCTTTCAAAACACCAGCTACAGGCCTGTTAACCCCCAGGGCTGGTATTTCCAGTGCCCACTGCACCAGAATTAAAATGTCTTATTTTTCCCTTGATCATGAGACTGAAAATGGCAACCATAAAAGCTGTGGCGGCTCATTTATCTCTCCCTTCGCCCAGCTCCAGGCATCTGTCATGGAAATTATTGTAAAATCTATACAGATAAACTTGTGTGTAGATATATGTGGGGATATAGAAATTTGGGGGAATATAGAAATAATGTGGGAATGTAGAAATATGTGAGAATATAGAAATACGGGTCTATATTTATTTGTGACCGTGTTCACAGGGGTCTCAGGTTGAGGGAAGAGATGAGGATCTGACTCCATGTTTCAGAAGGCTTGATTTATTATTTTATGATATATATTACATTAAAACTGTACTAAAAGAATAGAAGAAAGGATTTCATCAGAAGGCTAGCTAAGAAAAGAATAAGAAGGAATGATAGCAAAAGCCTCTGTCTCAGACTCTGTCTGAGCCAGCTGGCTGTGATTTGCCATTAATTAGAAACATCCAACATGGGCCAATCACAGATGCACCAGTTGCATTCTACAGCAGCAGATAATCAATGTTTACATTTTGTTCCTGAGGCCTCTCAACTTCTCAGGAGGAAAATTCCTAAAAAAAGGATTTTTCATAAAAGATGTCTGCGGCATTTATTGACACAATATTCTTATAGATACAAAGATAAAACTATCTCTGGGCAAAGAAAGTTGGGAGCAGGGGCAAAAGTCTTCCCTGAATTCCAGGATCAGAGACAGCTCCACCCTCTCTGCCTGTCTATGACAACAAGAAGATGAATTTTTTTGGTAGGATCCACAAGACTTTGCCAGGAGCCTGAGCTTTGCTGGGAACCTCTGCCATTGAGCTGGGCAGTAAATGCTGACTCTTGCAGGGTTTCCACTCTTTTGGGCTGGAATCAGTTTTGGGAAGTGTCTGACAGCACTGAGGCTGGGGTCTTGGCTGTGCTGAGATGATCCAGGGAATGCAGAAGGGAAGAGTTAATGTAGGAAATGAATTGAATGGCATCCTTGTTCATGGGGTTAGTGAGAGCTGTGTGCCACAGGCTGAGGTCTGGGGAGGCAGGATTGCACACTCAGATTTATGAGCACCTCTCTCCCCTTCAGGGACCCTCAGTGCTGGCCTGGCCATGCACTGGACTTCAGGTTAGGCAGAAAATTACAGTGATAGCTCAATTGTTCTGCTGGAGACTTCAGGGACAACAAATGAGCAGCAAGCCAAGGGGATCAGGAACAGTCTAGACCCAACTCTAGAAACTCTTCCCTGATTAAGTTAAATGGAAAGCTGTGAAAGCTTTACTAAGATCTAGCAAGCTCTGGAAAGACCTCCAGGAAATGCTGGATGGAAATAGGAGCTGTGATAAATCTGCTTGGCTCAGAAGAAGTGCACAGGAGGATGAGGGATGCCACAGCTTACCTAACCTGCTGTGAAAAAGGTGAAGTTGAGGTGAAAGCTCAAGGTCAACAGCAAATTGGGTTTTTCATGGGAAATGGTTCCAAGCAATAGTGAATCCTTAGGATTCACTGTCTCCACCGCATTACAGTGCTGCTCCAGGGGAAGGTTTTTACAAAAAAGCTACAAAACCCTTTGCAAGCAGGTACTGAAAAGATTAGAAATTGTGTGTGATTTATTCTGAATGTGGAGTTTACATTGTCCTTAGAGGTGTTTTCTGGGTGCCAGCACATTTTTGATTCTGAGCATAGCACAAAGCAGAACTTTAGAGCAGCTCTGGGCTGCATAGCCTTGCAACAGTAAAAAATAATAGCAGAAATAGCTGACTTCACCTTTTGTTGTGATTATGTGGGGCAGTCAGCACCAATTTCAAAAACGGCTTGATTTTTTTTTCCTAAAAATAACCTTCTGGGTCACTTTTAATCAAGTCCAAATGGCCAAGTCCCTGCGTTGGTAATTCTCCTATAAATAAAATTTGACAGGGATACCTTCAAAACCAACATCCAAGCATTTAAACAAGTTGTCTCCAACTCTGTTCTGACTCCAGCCTTGTAAATCATTGCCAAATATCACACAGCTTCATGACCTAATCCTCTGCAGAGATATCTAATGCTGTGTAAATCTGTGTCAGGAGGGCAGCACCACCTGTGATGTGTTTCAGGGTGACATTGGTGGCTCTCAAAAGAAAATGGGAACCCTCTCAGATTCACTCCAAAGGAAATGAGAACCCACTCAGATCCAAAGGATTTGATGAAGGATTTGAACCAAAAAGCTTCTGCCTTGGCAGAAAGGGCAGCCATGGGACACAAATCCAGGATGAGGGAGGAATTGTGCAGATGCTCCAACCAAAGCAGATTGAAATCCTTGATAAGATCTGACTTTCAGTCATAATGGGTGAAACTAGCAAAGAAGGGTGTTGAGTAGCCTGTATTTGATTAATTTTCATTTAAATATCTACATTCATTTTATGGATCAATTTTATATATTAGTGAGGTTCTCTTGGTGTGTGAGTGTACGGATCTGGGTTTCTGTCTCTGAGCATGCAATCATTGAGCTGTTCTTCTCATACCTTCAGCCTTTCTGGATAGGAACCACCAAGGCTTTGTGAGGTTAAGGCTGTTTCCACCAAAGACAGAAATATGTGCCACATATGTATTCTCCTTCATGCCAGTTATTTTTTAGACTTTTAAGATGGCTTAATTGAATGGCTTTAGTATACAACTATGGTGCACATTTGCTTAGTGCTGTTGGACAAATCCTCAGCCCTTTACCATTATTTAGGCAACATTAAATTAGTGGGAAGAGTGAATAAAAGGAAGATTTGAACTCTGTGTTAATGCAGCTTCAGAGTACAGGATGTAAACAGCTGGTGAGAAACAGGGAAGGCAGAAAATGGTGCATTGGTGAGCTGAAGGTGGTTTTTAAGTTAAACCCAGATTTTCTTCTTCAACTGTGAGCAGGATTGAAATCCCATCACTCCTCCAGGTGGAAGGATCATGTCAAAACTGTGGCATTGCTTACTCTAAAATTATTTCAGCATCATGTTCAAGTCACAGGTTCAGACCTGCTGTCCCAGGGATGGAACCAAAGGATTGCTGGTGATTTTTACCTCCTCAGTGTCTGTGAGGCCCAGGACATCAGACCCTGAGCCCAGTCTGCCTGTCCAGTGTGATGTTCTCACAGGGCCCTCAGCACCAAAAGGCAAAAGGGTTTATTGAGCCCTTTGTTCTGCCCCAGCTGCTGGGTCTCTCACAGGAGGTGAGTCTGTGTCACCCCTTGCTGAAGAGTGACAAGTGACAGGGTGGCAGCCAGCCTTTGTGCCACTCAGCCATCTGCAGGAGGGGGGCTGACTGACCCTGGCACAAACCCCAGCCCCAGGCTTGTTTCCTCTGAGACCTCCTGCCCTTAGTCTCCCACATGACACAACAAAGCCATCAGCAGGTAAATAATTTAACAAATGGAGAGAGTTTTTGCAAAGTGCTTAGCTGTGCAGACAGCACTGGTATGTAAATAAATGCACATTCAGGAGAAAGGCTGCTCCCACTGTCTTGGGATTTAGGGACAAGGCTGGTCTTACCCTGATTTATCCCAGACCTCGTGGGTGATGCTGGGCTGATCATCCAGCAGTGGGGTTCAGAGTAAAAATCACCCCATCCTAAAATTAAAATGAAGGTTTCCCTCCAGAGCTGTCAGTGTTCAAGGAGGTGCTGGAGTTTCCTAGCAGCAATTTTTTACAATGTAGAGGAATCCCTGCTTTTAGGCTTAGCTGCTATCTTGAAAATGGCAACAGCACCCACTCCTCACAGATGAGCTTTGCACACTACCATTGGTGAGGATGAGATATCCAGTACTGTGATAACTGGGGCTGTGAGAATGGTAAGTAACAAAAAGAAAAAAAAAAAAAAAAAGAAAAAAAAAAATTAAAAGGAAGATAAGTAATATACACAGGTTTATCCTTCTAAAAAGATAGTGTTTTATAATATGGTGATTGATTCTGGGTTTTTTTTGTTATTTTGGGGTTTTTTAATACATGCAAATTGGCATGTTACCTACAGTGTTGGAAAGCTTTGTTTGTTTTCACTCTTTGCTCAGTAAGATTTCAGTCTGTGAACACTGATTTGAGCATGCAGAACCCTATTGCTCCATATGTTCCCAATCTCCATTGCCACTCAGTTCATTCAGAATCCAGTCCTGTGCCTGATACCACCCACACTTCTGACCAACTAGAGCATTACAAAAGCTCTGAGAATGTAAAGAGCATGGGAACCCATCCATGCTGCTCCCAGATTCAGGAAGTTCATTTCAAATAAGTAATCTTTGAAAGGTGTGAACCTCAACACTGAGCACCTGTCAAATCTCCATCTCCTTTAGAAACTGTGCAGAAACCAGAAAAAGTGAGTAAGAGCAGAATGGAAGAGCCATGCACATCATTTTTTTAAGGTCTGTGGTATAGTCATGTCTACCAGCAATGTAGAAGTCTTGTTTCTAATCACTTACTTGAAGACTAGTGGTTAACTGTAAATACCAAAATCCTTTCTCTCTGCTGGAAAGGGTTAGATGTGCTTTCTTCCAAAAAACTCTCAATTGTAACACTTACCTGACTTGTTTTTGGGTAGTGGAACATACACACACCTCAGGGAGTGCACAGAAAACAGCACAGAGTGGTGGGTCTGTTATGGTGATCTTCTCATCCACTTTGTGAAGAATCATCCATTCTTCTGTGTGGATCCAATGTAATGTCTCCCATTTAAGATTTTTTTCCCCACTGTCCCACTAACCAGCTGTTTCTTTCCAGGGAGGAAAGCCAGAAGAGAAGGAAAATATAGTGGATATTTTCACCCCCGACGTGGGGGAGAGAATCATGCATCTGACTCCAGCTTATCAGAAGGCTAATTAATTACTTTATTATTCTATATTATTTTATATTATATTTTGCTATATTACATTACATCTACACTGAATCTGCCAAGAACTCAACTCTGCATGCACTGCACAGAATCTTGTGACTGTCACTGACAGTCCTGACACACACACACACACTTGGCCCTGATAGGCCAAGGAACAAAGCACCATCACTGTGGGTAAATAATCTCCATATTGCATTCTAGTTTTGCACAAACACAGGCACAGAAAATGATAAGAATTGCGTTTTTCCTTTCTCTGAGGTTCAGAGAACGCGAAACCCAGAAATATTCTTGGCTAGAACTGTGCCTTGCTTTTCTCTGTGATGAGAAATGTGGCAACAAGAAAATGTCAGGAGCGTTGTAACAGGTTGAATTTTCACTTTTTTGTCTCCATCCAGGTCTCTCTAATCAGCCTGGTTGCCAGCACTCTTGGATACTCCGAGATGGGTCCCATCAAATCCCTGCGGACCCTGCGTGCCCTGCGGCCCCTGCGAGCTCTGTCACGCTTTGAGGGGATGAGGGTAAGAGGACACAGAGCATCCCTCAGAGCTTACCTTGGTGTGCATCACCATGTAACAGGGGATTGCTGCACATGGTTTTGTCAGCCAAAACAAATGAGTGAAAGTGCTTTAACACAGCAACAAAGAAATCCCTCCTGGGTCTTGGTTGTATCATTGCACCTTTATCCTTGGGTGGATTTAGTGATAAACTAATCCTGGTGCCTAACTTGTCACACTACACCTTAAAAAATACACCTTAAAAAAACCAGCTTTTTGGATGAGGAAGCGCCTGGTTATCAGCTACCTCTCCATTATAAGGTGTATCAGGGGAGCAGCCAAGCCAAAGTTTGCTCCTTGTTTTGACATGTATTAAAATGAGAGTGTTTAGAAAGTTCTTAAGGATGTTTTCACTAATAATTAAAGCAAAAATTAGAAATGCTAAAGATAGGGAAAGAAAATGAATGAATTATTTTCTTTCCCTTTGAACAGATTGCAGTTTTAATGAGGAATATTGGGATTAACATTAAAATCATGCAGCTTGTGCTTGTTTCTCCATCTTGTGCACCCATGTCTTTCTTTTCTACATTCCTTTGCCACCATGGCTATGTTCCCACAGCATACCTGTTTATTTGTTAAGCCTACCTGCTAACAAGAGTCAATTATTGTTTAGATAAGCACATTATTTAATTCCTCACACCATGCATGACATGCAGGTGGTGACAGCTGTGTTCTTACTGCTAACCTTGCAGATTGCACAGCACGGTAAAGCAAATCTGTGACAAAATTCTGTGTCAAATTATATCAGTGATCCAAAATCTCTCTGCTAGGCCAAGGAAAATGCTACATATTTCACAGTGATGTATATTCAGGGTAAAACTTTCCTGCAGACAAAATTTTACTCTGAATCATCAGTGACTAAAAGTGTATTTCATGCACTGATCTCCCAGCAATGAATTATTCTCATTGCAATGCTCTCACAGCAAGAGACTGAAGGCTGGAGAACCCAACAACTGAGATGAGCCAGAATATATCACCATACAGCAGTGTAGGAAAACCCCAAATCCATTCTTTTCCTCTTCTGTGAATGACCAGATTTGGCAATATAACACTTTGCTCCAAATATTTTTTGATTAACTAAATTGTATTATTTTTATGGATGAAGATGAGGCGAGTATTGCAGACCACTTCTGTGTTGGTACTAAGGCAAAAAGATTCAAAAGGCTCTGTTTATCCAGGCACCCAAACCTGAATCACTTTGGTCACCACAATCTTTCCGGCAGTCAGGCAATATTTTGCAGGTAATTGACCAAATAACACAAAACCAAAGTGCAAAGTCTCAAAGTGAGGTTGCACTACTGACAATAGTTAAAGCTCTCACTCCTGTCATTTGATGACCTCACTCTAGAGCTTTATTAAACATTCACAGATGGGACTATTCCAGCATTCAGTATTAGCAAAAGCAGGAGTTTAACTACCAGAGTGATTTGGGCACAGATTCTCTCAAATCAGTTTAGACTTGGCTTATGAAGGCTTAGCTTTTACTGGTGGATTTACAAGCCCAAGCAAAATTCATTGTGTTCTAAGCTGACAGACAATTGTTTGCTCATGATTTCACATCAGTTTAACTAAATTGGATTCAAACCTGAATAGCGGTGGGGAAATGAGCCAAAAACATCAGAAAAGCATTAGTAGAATAGAGAAAAATCTAACATGAAAAACTCCTCATTTTTCTCTGAGAATAGCAAGAGGCTGGCTTGGTGAAGATCTTAACGTAGATCAGCCCAGCAAATTTCCTTCCCTGACTCAATATCCCCTTTTCTTTCCTGCCATTGAAATATATTCAATCATTCTGAGCTATCAGAGGTGGTGAATTAGCTTGTAAACCATGATAAAGTATAATTGAGAATACGTGCTATTGGAAAAGCAAATCATTTTAGTTTTAGTTTGTCTAACCACACTTAACAAGACTAGGGACAGTTAGACCTTTCATTATTAGGAGTTCATATGCTCAAAAATGCACAGGAAAATTGCCAGCACAGGGATGGATTAAATAATGATAATGTTGAGAAGCAAACACTGACAGTGAGAAAATAATAATAGTTTGTTCTATTATAATGCCTCTTTCTTGAATAACTGGAATATCTCTGCAGGGCTAGAACAGGGACAAGAAAGTTCTCATTTACTGCAGTAAGAGACTTATTTCATCCATGTTGTGCCTAAATTTTGGAAGCAATTTTCCATGAGACAAAGGCACAGAGGAGCACTTGGGTGGCCAAGAGGACCTGTTGCCATCAGACCTGAATTCTCTCCCTATCTTAAAACAGTCTGGGAGCTCTGCGAGTTTGACACAAGCCTCAGCAGCTCCTGGGCCATGAGAGGTCTGAAAATAAGGATGAACTGGTGCCATCCTGCCCCTCAATCCTCAGAAAAAGACCCCAGAAAGGCCAGGATCACACCTGGCACAGACTTTACACTCATGAGTCCAGAATGACATCTCTCATTCTCCCCATTTCTTGTCCATCAGGGAATTGTTTCAGAGGTGGCACTTCCCTGCAAGGGAGGTTATTTTAGAAGGATGTATTTACAATATTTTAGGCAGTATTTTAGAAGGATGAGGGGGATGATGAGAGACCATTTAATGTGAAAATGATGCTGAGCGAAGTCATGGTGAGACTGCTACAAGATGTATGCAGGAAAGAAACAGCATAATTAATGCTAGTTAGCATGATTTCATGGGAATAGTTCTTGTGAAACTGATATGGGCCTTTGATTTGATTACAAATTATGCTGATGACAGTAACTGTGCTGATACAGAATCCTTGGATTTCAGAGAGGAATCTGATACATGAGATATTGTGCTGAAAACATGAGCTTTGTACCAGGACAAGTAAACACATCTTAAAATGGGTGATGGATCTCAAAAAATAATTTTAAACAGTGACCACACTGTAAATTTGGTGATGAGCGCCTCAGAGCGAGGGATTGTTCAAAATGAGACCTGTCTTTAATCTGTACTTTAACAGCATCTGGAAGAAAATAGAAAATATTTGCTGACAGCACTCAGAATCAATGTAAGGGAAATTACAGATAAGGGAATTATGCTGGCTGATCTGGATCACAGTGAAAAATGGATCTGTTGTACAACACACATTTTAATAAACCCACATTTTAATAAACCCACATACATTGGCTACATCAGGAGGAGGAATGTAGGTCACTCTGGGGGATGTTTCTTGGAAAACAGCAGCTGAGAAGGACACAGGGGCCAGGATGACTGTTCAGCAGGACACAGGCCAGTCTGACAAATGAGGTGATGTTAGAATCCCTGAATATGCAGGGGAATAACCCTGGGAATAACCCCTCAGGAAACAGAGGGAGAGTTGCAGTGCTTCAACACTGGAATTCCATGAAAGTGCTGGGAAGGGGGAATTAAAAATGGGAAAGTCTCTGCAGGGAACCACGAGTGTGATTAAAAATCTGAAAGAAACATGATAGCAACAAGGAAGCTCTGATTTTATAATTACCCAGAGCAATATGCAGTGGTAACACCCTCTCAGTGAAGATGGGAATGATAGGAGAAGACATCTAAGAACAGATGCCTCAAGTTCGACAAATTCCACCCAAAAATGCAGCAACTGTTTCTAAAACTGAGGACAAAGGGCACCAGGAACAGATTATCTAATAATACATTTTTTCCTCCATTATTTGACATCATGACACTGAAAATTAGATGTCTTTGCAAAAGCTGTGCCTGAGCTTCACTGGGAGTTATAGTCTGGGCCTGAAATCACTGGGGGGAGTCTACCAGAGCAAAGGGAGGATTAACTCATCATGCAAGTCTGTTTCTGGATTAAAAATCTGAATCAGCTTTGGTTAAGGAGGTGGCCTGTGAAACCAGGGGAGCTGGGGACCAAACTCAGGTTAGAGATTGCATCACTGTGAGTTAGGGCAGAGGGTGGCTCAGTTTCTAGATGTCCCCAAAGAAGTCACCTGGAAGGTGTAAAAGGTATTGATAGAAACCAACAAGTATGAAACCTTTTCTTACACATGGATATATGTGCTGCTATTCCAGAGTGCAGCAGAAATTCCTCCCTTTCCATGGCAAGATGTGCAGCTGAACTTTTAATATGAATTTATGATAGTGACCTGCCTTTATGTATCCAGGTCTCCCTTTTACTTGTCTCAGTGCAAAATGAGAATGCTTCCACCAGAACAAATGGCATCACCCTGGTGTGAAAGCAGAGGCAGTGAGGGAAGAATGAACCCCCTGTTAATAATTCATTCAGAGAGGTGCTGCAGGATTTGCTCCAGCATCCTGCCTTGTTTTGTTATCTACAGGCCATTGAACATAACTCAGCAGAAGGGAAAAAGCAGGATGTGGGCATGGCCATCACTTGTACTGCTGAAACCTGGGTTCACAAATGCATGTGGTTTTTGCTGGCATGGGTTAAAATTGAAGGAAAATATTGCTGTGCAGAGAAGCAAATGAAAACTACTTTGACAAGAGCCAAGGCTATATCCAAACAAGCCCTTGATTTGGAAATTATTTGGCATTTTGGTTAACATGGTAAATTTGGTCTAAAAATGATGAGGTTAGAAATTGATTGACATCCAAAACTGAAAGATAAAATTAGCAAACAAACAAAACAAAAAAAAACTCCAAGAAAAGTCATCAGGAATGGGCCTATACAGAAAAACAAAACAAAACAATTGGTCAAACAGCTTTTCCTGTGTGAAAATCAGCTTCATTCATAAATGCACAAAATATAAATCTGAGTTTTGGAAGATCTACATAATTTTGTATTGTGTGCTGTAGAGGAAGCTGCTGCTACACATGCATGAAAACCATTTCACTCCTCTGGGTATTTTTCTTCCACAGCAATGCAAAAATGATGGAGAAGGGAATGTTATGTTATTAGCTTGTCAGAAAATTGGACACTAACACAAGAGAAAAGAAGAGCTGACATTTCCCATAATCACATTCACCAATTGAATAAAGTTTAATTTTTATGGATCAATATCACCTTGTCTCAGTTTCAGAAATGTAGATGGAGAAGAGGAAGAGCTGAGTGCCCTCCTATCAGATTTTAATCTCCAAAGCATGAGATAGGGGTGGAGAGAAATTCATATTGTGGGGATGGAGAGAAATTCATATTGTGGGGCTGGTCTGCAGCCATCTGGGAGGCAGCATTGCCTGGACCATGCAAAGGCAGCATCTCCAAAGGCTGTGAGCATGAAGAAGCCTGTTCTCCATGGAGATAGGAAAGGGGAAAACTACATTTTGTGATAGAGTTCTTTCCTCAGAAAATGTCTTGCATGGTGTGAGTGTTGGAATGTCCTGTTCAGGATTGAGAATTGGGACCTTTCCATCTCAGGATATTCTGTGATTGATTTTTGATATGCACAGATGCCTAAACCACCTGAAACCCCAGCAGAGCTCAAAACAGCCAATGATGTGCACCTTGCCTGGGTGATGTGCACAGCACTGCATTCAAACCTGGCTATGGAGGCTCTGTAAATGGTCTGAACTTTGGGTTTTTTTGCTTGACTTCAGCATGGTGTCCATTTCCATCATTCACACACCTTTAAAGCTCCTTCTGCTTTTTGTAGTGTATGATTTTATGCAGGGGTTGACAGCCCTGCCTGGGTTAATGTGCAGGAATTTTACAGCATGACACAGGAAAAAAAATAAATTTTGTTAAATTAGAATGATTTTGCTTATTTAATCATGCATACTGATCAGATAGGGGAAGCTGGCATAGTACAGCATGTCTCAATCTGTTATTATTTAATTAAGCAAAATTTATCACAGCCATAGTTCACAACCCACTGGCTACAGAGGCCTGAGTGGATTCAAAGATTTCAGAAATGGTTTTTTTTCTCTATTTTTAGTCACTGTAGAGCACCCCAGCCGTTTCCAATTAATCACATTATTATTTTAGTTTGACTGAAGCGCACTATCCAGAAAGATCTGAGAGGTCAAGATGACTTCTTAATTCAGAGATTCCTCTTGAAAAAGCACCAACCCTTGGGTGGGATGCCAACAGATTCCTTCTTTGATTACCAAAAGGAAAAAAATAGTGATTTTTGAATGCTTTAGAGGTGATCTGGCTCCTTAGGCAGTGTCAGTGCTTATCCACCTGTCACCATGTGAGGGTTCAGATTCATTAATCAAGGGTGCACAGCAGCTTGTCAATGAAGTGTCCATACAAATGCTGACATTAATTCTGTTTTCCCTTTCCTGTTTGCCCCTAGGTGGTGGTCAATGCCCTTGTGGGGGCCATTCCCTCTATCATGAATGTTCTGCTCGTCTGCCTCATCTTCTGGCTCATCTTCAGCATCATGGGAGTGAACCTCTTTGCTGGGAAGTTTGGCAAGTGCATTAATAAGACAGAAGGAGATATGCCTTTGGACTCTAAAATTATTAACAACATGAGTGACTGCATCCTTTACAACGTGTCGGGCACGTTTTACTGGACAAAAGTTAAAGTTAACTTTGATAATGTTGGTGCTGGGTACCTGGCTCTGCTGCAAGTGGTAAGTGTGACCCCTAGAAACTCATGGGTGGATATTGCTGGTTCTCACTGAAAACATCAGTTCAAAAGCTCAGGTTAACCTCGGGCTGTTCTGGGTTTCTCAGGACAATAACTTTTCTCAAGTGTAAATGAATCACATTTTGCCTATTAACTTGGCCTAGAGATATTATGGCAGTTTATGGTTTTAATTTGGGTTTCTGCTGCTATGTCACTATTACAGTTCTCTGGGAGGTGATTGGACTATCGAGGTGAATTAAAGATCATTTTGTCAATATTGTAATTCAGAGCAAAGTTCACTTCCAGAAGTGAATTTTGCTCACTGTGAAATCTATGATAGAGGAAGGACTGTCCATGCAGACAGAGTGCACTGGCCCTCCTGAACAGCCTGGGATTTCACTACATCCTGCTGGGAAAAAAATTAAGTTCTAGTACCTTCTGTTTCCCAGCTGAATTTACTGCATGAAGCTGAAGTCTTAATTTATGTCCCTCTGCTCACTCTCCATTTTTGAGAAGGACACTGGTGCCTCTCATTCTGGCTCCTCACCTTGTGTCCATCTGCTAAAATAATGATTCAGATTGAATCTAACTATTGGTCATGGTGGGGATCATGTTGCTGACACCACCCCCAGCCCAGCCTTTCTGGGAAGGTGGCAAGAGCATAGCAAAGAGATTGCTGAGGTTCAAGGATGGCAATATTTGAGCTGTAAAGCCAGAAGGAATTCACTTCTACAACCTTTCCCACCATCAAATGTAAAATATAGATAAATGTGTTGTATGCACTGAGATTCAAGTTTTTTGACACAGGACAACCTAACAGAGGGAATCACAGGGGACTCCACCTTGTCCAGGCCCTGCTGCTGGAGTGCTGGGTGATTTCAGACAAATTAGTTTGTGTTTCAATTCCACAGGGCCCTCACATAAAATAGAGGTTATGATGCTTATTTCCATTGTTCCTAATCTGGAGCCAAATGATGGCAGGTGCTGGATGTGCACTTGGAGTGTTTGCTCATTGCAATTTTTGCATGCAGAGTTAAATAAGATCCTTGCTGCATCTTTGGGCAGGGAGGTTTATTTCCTGAAACACCTGTGACGGCATCCCTCAATTCTGGGATAAAAAATTGTGTTCTGGGAGCTCAATTTATTTGTCACCTATGGAATTCACCCTTTACAATGCAGCAGGGCACTGCCTTCAGCCCCCTCCTGCCCTTCCAAAGGGGCATGAGCCTCCCACAGGTCTCCATCAGATCTGCCAGCCCTTCTCCTTACCAGGAAGTGAGTTTGTTTTTCCCAGATCTGTTTTTCTCTGTCACAGAGGCATGGAACAGCTCCATGAAGCAATTTTCCTTTCTGGTGGAAATCCTTGTTCTTATGTGTGCCATTCCTGGTGCACAAACACTTGAGTTTGAGATCTTCTGATCAGTGTCCACTGAGTTTCTCTTTCACACCCTCTGGAAAGCAGAAACTTTGGAATGGGCACAGCCACTTTTGATTCTTTCCATGACACAAACTTGCTGAGAGTGAGAGCTTTCATCTGTTGCATGTAATTATGATATTCAGCTCAGCCATGCAGGGTAGATTATTTCACTTTGAATGCCTTTAATTAGATTTTCTGTTCCAAATAGTGTTTTCTTTGTCTTTCATTTAAACATCCAATCTAGATGAGCAAGAATTTCCAGGTTTAAAATATTGTGCCTTACCTGAAGTTTCTTAATTCTTCTGATTATATAACAATTGCCTACTTTTTGCAGGGGGGAAAACACCATCAGAGAGATAGCTATTCCTTCACCATTTCTTTTATAAGAATCATGCTCCAGTTTTCTGAAAATCTTTAGCTTTTCATAAGCTGGGATTTCCTAAGGAATATCCTGAAGCAGTTGGTTCTGTTGGGATCAGTGGTGGCAGAAGAAACGTAACTGGTTGTAAGGTGGATCTCAGCACACATTTGAAGGGAATGGGCTAATACTGCTCTTTTCCAGTTGAAAATGGGAAAATGGTTTCTATCAAACTCATGATTCTGTATTGGGTAGGAGAGAAATAGATCTTTTAGTTGAAAAAGAAGTCTTATAAACCTAGGCTTGGTCAGGCTGAACAAACTGGTTTTAGCAGGAAATCCGGTAGGATTTCTATGATAAGTGGCAGCTCCTTCTTCACAGAGGAAGAGCAGGAGCCAGTTTCCATTAGGGGTTTGATTTTGGCTTTAATCCTGCACCTGGAGCTCTTATGTCTGCTGCTGACCACAGGCGGTAAAGTGAAAAGATGACACACACAAAGGAGGGGCCCAAACATCTGGATCTCCTTTGCCAGGAATGTTGGTTACCAGTGCCCCTTACCTAATATTCCCCATCAGGGAATATTTAATGGGCAAACCCCCCTGGGGAATGCAGGGGCTCAGCTGACAGCCCAGCTCCCCTGGACAGTCAGACACCTCTGTGACTGTGTTCACAGGGGTCTGAGGATGAGGGAAGAGATGAGGATCTGACTCCATGTTTCAGAAGGTTTGATTTATTATTTTATGATATATATTATATTAAAACTATACTAAAAGAATAGAAAAAAAAGGATTTCATCAGAAGGCTAGCTAAGGATAGCAAAAGAAAGAATGATAACAAAGGTTTGTGTCTGGTACAGAGAGTCCAAGCCAGCTGACTGGGATTGGCCATTAATTAGAAACAACCACATGAGACCAATCACAGATGCACCTGTTGCATTCCACAGTAGCAGATAATCAATGTTTACATTTTGTTCCTGAGGCCTCTCAGCTTCTCAGGAGGGAAAATCCTAAGGAAAGGATTTTTCATAAAAGATGTCTGTGACACACCTCTGTGCATCCCTGTGCACGGCAGGGCAAGGAGGAGATCAGCATTTTTGGGTTCCAACCTGCCAGGATCCCAAACATGAGCATTCAAGTGCAACTTGTCTTTTGGCTGGTGACATTTTCAACTGCCACAGCACGGATCTGAGTGGCTCTGTAGTTCCTTTGGAATGCCTGCAAATCCAAATGGAAATGGGTAAAACAAATCTGCTTGGTGTTCTGTCTTCTTCAGCAGTGAAGTTGAAAGAAACGAAAGTTGCTACTGTGGAAATTTTAGGACATGAGTCTACCCAGAGGAAAGTTTTCTGCGTGAAATTTGCCCCAAATATCTTCTGCTCTTTCCCTGCCTTGATTGGGATCCATTGTGTGTCAGATATCTTTTATGAAAAATCCTTTCCTTAGGATTTTTCCTCCTGAGAAGCTGAGAGGCCCCAGGAACAAAATGTAAACAATGTTTATCTGCTGCTGTGGAATGCAACAGGTGCATCTGTGATTGGTCTCATGTGGTTGTTTCTAATTAATGACCAATCACAACCCAGCTGGCTCAGACTCTCTGTCCAAGCCACAAACCTTTGTTATCATTCCTTCTTATTCTATTCTTAGCTAGCCTTCTGAGGAAATCTTTTCTTCTATTCTTTTAGTATAATTTTAATGTAATATATATCATAAAATAATAAATCAGCGTTCTGAAACATGGAGTCAGATCCTCATCTCTTCCCTCATCCTGAGACCCCTGTGAACACCGTCACAATTGTGCTCTCCTGAAGTTGCCACTTTGGGTTAGTGAGTCTGAGAAAATTCATACAAAATGTCAAGCTCCTCCAACTAAAAGCAGGCAGTCCCAAACCAGGTTAATAAAATAACAGAGGTAACTGCTCTGCTCAATCTGCAAGCAAGAGGAATGCTTCATTCATGGGGAGGGAAAGATCTTTGTCATCACAACTTTTTGACTGGAAAGAAGGATTATTCACTTTCCTGGTGATTTAACACTCCCAAAACTCTAATAGGAAAAAAGTCTTGCTACCACCCAGTGCTTCAGGAATCGTTTTTCTGTATCCCAAATTTCCTTAAAGTATCACAGTACCTGTATTCTATAAATCTGTATTTGAACAGATCAAAGAAATATCTTAAATTTCCAGTAGCATTTTTGCATTTTCCTTGTATAATCCCACACTTCCACCCTGTGATCACCTCTGCATATTTTTTTTTTTTTTGCAATGTATTATGAAATTTCAGCAATCTGTTGAAGAATACCCAGGAAATAAGTGGTCTTTCATGTAGCATCTGGCTTGTTTGGAAAAGTTCTTAGACAGAATGGACTTAGATTGACTATATCCTACTTATATTTGAATTTGTCCCATTAACTCTGTCACTTTGGGACTCCAGATGAGGAGTGGGGAGATAAAAGAAGCACTTCTAGATCAGCATAGCAAACAGGAGCTGCAGAGTTAAAGCAATCCCTCATGGCAGGTTTGAAGTCCTGACTGAGGCCATAAATCAGACACAAAATGGTCATGAGGCAGAGCTGTGTGTCTAAAGTTACTGCATTACACCATCTCTTGCACTTCTGTGGACTGCAATGCCTGATTTTACTGTCACTGTGGGTGCAGAATGTACAAAAGAATCTCTGGCTTAGCTTTCAGAAATTTCTCTCATCAAGAGTAATGCCCAAAGAAACATTTCAGCAATGTGAAGGCCAGTGTTTCAGCCATGAAAAGCAGACATTTTTATTGAACAATTTCCTTTCCTGGGGAAAAAAAAAGAAAGAGAGAAAGAGAAAGAGAAAGAGAAAGAGAAAGAGAAAGGGAAAGAGAAAGAGAAAGAGAAAGAGAAAGAGAAAGAAAAAGAGAAAGAGAAAGAGAAAGAGAAAGAGAAAGAGAAAGAGAAAGAGAAAGAGAAAGAGAAGGAAAAAGATGAAAAAGAAAAAGAAAAAAAGAAAAAAAAAGAAAAAAGAAAAAAGAAAAAGAGAAAGAAAAAAGGAAAAGAAAAAGAAAAAAGGAAAAGAAAAAGAAAAAGAAAAAGAAAAAGAAAAAGAAAAAGAAAAAGAAAAAGAGAAAAAGGAGTAAATTCCAGAAGCTTACAGACTTAAAGACTTGCTTTACTTCAAGGCACCATTTGCTTTGGGGCAGCCAGAGCCATCCCACCTTTCCCCTCCCCACTAATTTGCTGCATTGCAGCTCTAACCAGCAGTGAAATAACGAAATGTAATCCCATCCCAGGATGAGTTTATCAGCAGATAATCTCATCACATGACAGTTTCAGGAGAAAATGGTGCTTCTCTGGACAGCTTCCAGGCAGGATAATATCACAAACACTCAAACGCAGATTTTGTCACTTCCTTATCCAGAGTGTAAGTGGTTACTAATTCCAGATAAATAATTTCTTTTCTCAGTGTTATATTTCTTTCATTCTTGGTATCTTTTACCCTCTGCAGGTGAAGTGTCCAGGGAAGCTTTCCAGATGTCCCACAGATTTTTTTATTCTCTTGCTTCTCAACAACTGGGAAACAGAAAATCACAGCACTTCATTCTCTTAATATTTATTTTTGTCAGATCACTTCATTATCCTTTATCACTACAAACCCCTGTGCTTTGCAGGAGAGTTGCTGGAGTCTGTGGTACACACTGAGGGGTAAAATAGCTGCTCAAGAGAAAAGATTTCCTCCCAAGTGGGAGAAAAGTACAGGCTAAGATCCAATCATTTTGTGCCACAGGGAAAGGATTTCATGTTTCATCCCAGCCACCCTTCCTGAGCAGCACTTGGAGCTGAAAGCTCTGATGGCAGCAGAAAATCTTTCATCAGATTAGAAACAGAATGGCAAAAAAGGAAAATATTAGGGTATTTAAGGAGTATCAGCATGACAGGTTCAAATATTTTTTTTGTTTTGATAAAAATGCTGATTGTTCCTGTAGATAATTCATCTAAAGTGATTTTTGACACACAGCACCATGGAAGAGATTTTCCAAAGGGTTCTGATTTAGGGGAGTGGGTTAATCTCTTTCAGGCAGTAGATAAGAATAGGTGCAACCTTTCAAACACTATTTTATGTATACTTTTGTGAGAAATATCATTGATCTCTTGTACATTTTCCTTTGGCTCAGTAGCACTCAGAAGGAATTGGGAAGGCAGCATTACCTCCAGGATTTAATATAATAATAAAGAGTTTATTTAATGTAATAATAGAGAGTTCTAAAATCCCTGAATTTGCCCACCTCAGCCCAACTTCCTGAGTTTCTCTTGGTAACCTCTGGCCAAATTCCTGCTGGAATTTTCTGGAATTCTATGCCTACCCAATAGGACAAAATTCAACTTAAGTGTCAGTAGGATGTAAAGAAGTATTGGGTGTGGGTCTCACATATATGACAGTGTAAAGCTGATGAAATGAATAAATCTAAAAATGCCTCATTATCTGCTCAATCTGACTCAGGTCAGGATAGGAATAAATAGGTCAGAAGTCAAATGAAAACAATTCTGGAGAGCCCAAATAAAGGCAGTGGGGCTTAGGACAGAGTCAGAACTAATGCCAGGTGTGCTTGGCATCAGGTTTTGCCTAATAAGAGGCAAATATTGGGATCAAAGAGTCGTGGGTTTGCTACAGAATAGTAAAGAATCATTTCCCTGTGTTCCTCCTAGGAGTGCTGTCACTGAATTGAACATTCCAATAAGAGACACTGACTTCTGTGGAATCTTTTCTTCTTTAAACAATTATTAAAAGAAAAAATATTAAAACTACTAACTTCATAAAGCTTAATAAAAAGAAAATCTGAACAGTAAAGCAGATTGATTTTCCAGGGCCAGGCTCACAGCAGGTGTTGATTGTCTTTGCCTCTTTCAAGTCAGCTGTGATTTATGCAACTCCCTGGGCTTTATTATTGTTTAGAAGAGGGCAGAATCCAAGCAGGATGTGGATGAGATCCATCTCACCTGTGCAAGGCTTGTGCAACACAACATTCTTTAATGTTGTGTGTAGCCATATCTCTTCATTACTTGAAATTTTTCAGGTCAGAAATTCCAAAGATTTAATTGTTATGTTTTCTTTCCTTCTTAAAATCTCTACTAAAAACCTCTCTTTTATCCCTGCAAGTGCAGAAAGTCAAGAAACAGAAATAAGAAAATCCAGGAGAAAACCATACTGGAATTAATTTAAATATCCAAATGAGCATAAAGTCAAGGACACATGTTAGATTGCAAGGCAGGCAATGTATTAATTGTGAAGTACATGCTCAACATTGCACTTTGAAAGTTCATCATGGAGATTATATCATTTCAGGGTGTACTTGTTTAATATGCTTATGTCTTATGTGGGATTTTTTTTCAGGCCACATTTAAAGGCTGGATGGATATTATGTATGCAGCAGTGGATTCAAGAGAGGTAAGTCTCTGCAAGGAAATTAATAATTTCCTGTTCCATTGCCTTTTGCAGCACTGATGGTGCTTAACAACAAACACAACAAAATTAAATACATGCAGGGTGCCAGTCCCTGTCTTACTCTGGCTGGGACACTGCAGACCCTCATTGTTTGTACTGGAGCATGATGACCCTGAAATTAAAGTAAATGTGGCCCTTACTCCTACAAAACTGATTTATCTATTCCTGCTGCACAACTACCAGCACACAGAGGCACCTCAAGAATTAGTCTGAGTCCATCAAAGACCTAAATTGCTCTCTATATTTCCTCCCCTCTCCCTGTTTATTGCCTTATTTTCCAACTTCTGTTGATAACATGTCTTTAAAAGTGCTGGGTTTAAGTTGAATTGCCCTGTGAAACGAGTATTTAACCCTTCCTGCACCTTCCCTTTGAGCAAGTGCCTTTTCTGCAGCCAGCAGCTGCTCTGGAGGAGTGTGGAGAAGCTCCTGGCAGACAGAGAGGGTGGTGTGAGCTTCCCGCTCTGATGGGATGTGCTGGGCAATGGTGACAGCTCAGTTCCCACCTGCATCCTGGTCAGCTCTCAGGTTTCCATAAAAGCAAACAAACAAACAAAAAAAAGCATTTCCCTTGCTACACCATGTGTGGTTTATCTTTTTATTGAGAGATCTACAGTTTTCTTTCCTTCTTTTAATTGTATTAGAGGAACAGGTTTACACTTACAGTTATTTTTTGAGGCAGCTGTCTGGTACTAGGAATTTAGGACAAAAGTCAGGGCCTAAGGGGAGGAAGAAGGGGTGGAAAAACTTCTCGTGGCACCACAGGAGCAGAGAATTATCCTTGCATAACATAGCTCATGGTGGTGATTTATTCTGGTACCTGTGCACAGGGATCCTCCCTGCTGCTGAATGAAACTCATGGATTACCCACAAGAAAATATGGCATTTAGGGAATGCACCTTGTTTAGATACCAGGAGCTGATGGGGCAAATCTGAGCACTGTCTCCAAACATGGCAGAGATGACTTGAGGTTATCAGGCTCAAGTCACATCTTTCTCACTTCTTCAGCAACAGACCTTATTCCATTCCACCCCTCACCAAAAAAAAAAAAAAAAAAGCACTTAAAAGATGCAGTGTTTTTCATTAGGATTCAATTATACTGCAATCATACTTCTGTTTTATTGTAAGTACCATCAGTTCATGCAAGCATTAGGATAATCAGAAAATAGATTCTTTTCCCCTTCTGTGTTCAGATTGAGAACATTTGGTAGGATTTATGCTGGAGTTGCACTTTCTGGAGCAGTGTGATTGCTGTGACACTGTTGTGAAGTGTTGCTGAAATGATTGTGGCATTGCAGATACCAGTGGTAAACTTCAGAGGAGAGCTGACTGCTCACAGGAGTCACAGTATTTTTCTAATTTTTCGTAACTTTTATTTCCAATGGACAGCTTTGTTCTGACTGAATCAACATTTTGATGTGTGCAGAGGTTGGTGTCATTTTCACACTCTCCCTTTTCCCTTTGCAGTGCGAGGAGCAGCCTGAGTGGGAATGTAATTTATACATGTACCTTTACTTTGTGATTTTCATCATCTTCGGCTCTTTCTTCACACTGAACCTCTTCATTGGTGTCATCATTGACAACTTTAACCAACAAAAGAAAAAGATAAGTAGTGCATATGCTACACATCATCCTGTGACTGCAGATTTATCAGCAATGGCTTTGCCACAGCAGCCTTGAGATCTGCAGAAATCACCTCCAGAACTTCTACAAAGGCACAGATGTAGCAGTCCCTGGTGTCCCTAGAGCATGAGCATCCTGAAAATATGGGGTGGGAGACTCTATTTCCCACAAATTGCAGCAAAACAGCTCAGGCAGAGGGGATCTCTGGCCTAAAATTTGACACAGGAGCACAGACTGGCCTGGTGTCCTCTGTGCACCAACACCAGTGTCCCTCTGAGCAGTCCAACCTGATGAAAGCTACATTAAAAGGGAAATTAAATAGGAGAGGATTCACCCTTTGGAAGGGGGCAGAGGCAAGCTCTCTTCATCAAAAGTAATGGTGTTGTTCTCACCCTATACTTAGGTGGCCAGGACATCTTCATGACAGAAGAACAGAAAAAATATTATAATGCAATGAAAAAGCTGGGATCTAAGAAACCTCAAAAGCCAATCCCAAGGCCGCTGGTAAGAAGAGCATAATTCAGTTGAACTTTGTGTAATACTTGAATGTTTATTTACTAGAATTATTACCATTCCACTCTCCAGCACAGGAAGATTTATTGCTCGCAGATGAAAGGCACTTAATAATTATATGTTTTGATTTTGGATGATATTTACAAGTCCAGTGACCTGTGGTACAAAATTCCCTCTTCTGCAGCATTGACTAACATTGCCATTTACATGTGCCAGTGGCCACCTGTCTGCACTGAATAAATTCATGGCCACTGTCCAGTGTCTTGTTTACAGCAGTTTCAAAAAGCATTAGGAGCAAATGGGTTTGAAAACTCCATCAAAAAAATATTCATCATCACTTTTAAGTTTATGAAGTTCCAATGAGATGCAATATAATCTCTGTTTTCCTCTACTTTCTGATCAATCAGGGGACAATGATATAATTTTCACATGGCTCAGATATCCCAACTAAACCTTTTCCTTTCCCCCAGAACAAATACCAAGGTTTTATTTTCGATGTCGTCTCTAAACAAGCCTTCGATGTCTCCATCATGATTCTCATCTGCCTTAACATGGTTACCATGATGGTGGAAACAGATGACCAAAGTCAAGAAAAAGTGAACATCCTCCACAAAATCAACATGCTTTTTGTTGCCATCTTCACTGGGGAGTGCATCTTCAAAATGCTGGCTCTGCGACACTACTACTTCACCAACGGCTGGAACATCTTTGACTTTGTGGTTGTGATTCTGTCCATCGTAGGTAGGTGACCCTGGATTTTCACCCAGACTCCAAGGTTAGACAGGCAGATGTAAAATTAATTGGCAAAATTAATTTTGTACAGTAATATATGCTTTCAACTTCTTTTTAGAGAATTGAATCCTAAACACAGATTTAATATGTAATTATAACTAGCATGCTACTGCCTAACAAAGACTGGTTTGATCAGAAAAATTAGGAGGTTTATCAAACTCTACATTTAATGGTTCCAGGTGATAAAACATGAACTGGACACAACATGCACTTAACACCAGTTCTTCATTAGAGCCAATGACAGAAAAATAAAAAAGCCACATTAAATTGGCACACGTGGATTGCTACTGCTTTGCTATTATTTTTTTTTTTTTATCACAAAAGTTTGAAATAGTCCTTCAGGGCAGGTTTGGGCAGTGCAGTGAATCTAACTTTTCTCAGCCTTGTTGCTAAAGCTCTGCACAGTAAAAACCTGCACTGTTCTGGCAGTAGCTCAAATAGAACAGGCCAAGCACACCAGCATTTCTAACTCATTATTTTACAGACAAAAATGTTGTCAAATCAGAAAAATTCTGACATCTGCATTCAAGACAAATTTCTTGGGTGGGTCATGGTCAAAAAGCTGCAGTTATCTGTGTCTTGACTTGATCTTGGTTTCTCATTACCAACAGAAAAGCTTTCCCTTAATAAAACTGCCACTACCATTCTTTGCTATCAGCCTCACAAGTTCTTATGGATTAAATGGGCATGAAAAAGCAACAATGCCTTTCCCTTCATTGTGAGCCTTCCACTCTGGGCAACTTTCCATTTATTTTCTCAATAATCCTGACTGATTGCTTTAAAAGGAAAGCCTGGGATTATTTCCCATGTACTAACTTGCTGTCTGTCTCTTCTTTTTTCAAGGCACCGTACTTTCTGACATCATCCAGAAATATTTCTTCTCTCCCACACTCTTCAGAGTCATTCGTTTGGCTCGGATTGGCCGGATCCTGAGACTCATCCGGGGAGCCAAAGGAATTCGAACTCTCCTGTTTGCCTTAATGATGTCCCTTCCTGCTCTGTTCAACATTGGCCTCTTGCTGTTCCTGGTCATGTTCATTTATGCCATTTTTGGCATGGCTAACTTTGCCTATGTGAAGAAGGAGTATGGGATTGATGACATGTTCAACTTCCAAACCTTTGCTAACAGCATGCTCTGTCTCTTCCAAATCACCACGTCAGCTGGCTGGGATGGTCTTCTCAACCCCATTTTAAACACTGGACCACCATATTGTGATCCAAACCTTCCCAATGCAAATGGCTCAAAGGGAGACTGCGGGAGCCCCGCCGTAGGGATTTTATTCTTTGTCACATATATCATTATATCATTTCTCATTGTTGTAAACATGTATATAGCCATTATTTTAGAGAACTTCAGTGTAGCCACTGAGGAAAGTACAGAGCCTCTAAGCGAGGATGATTTTGATATGTTCTATGAAATCTGGGAGAAGTTTGACCCCGAAGCCACTCAGTTTATTGAGTATTCTGCACTTTCAGACTTTGCAGACGCGCTGTCAGAACCTTTGCGCATAGCGAAACCCAACAAAATCAAACTCATAGCGATGGACCTGCCCATGGTCAGCGGAGACAGGATCCATTGCTTGGATATTTTGTTTGCTTTTACAAAAAGGGTGCTAGGAGAATCCGGGGAGATGGATGCCCTTAAAATACAGATGGAAGAGAAGTTCATGGCAGCCAACCCCTCCAAGATCTCCTACGAGCCGATAACAACGACGCTCAGGCGGAAACAAGAAGAGGTCTCTGCCATAGTCATCCAGAGGGCCTACAGGAGACACTTGTTCCGGCGCTCCATGAAGCAGGCGTCCTACCTGTACCGGCACAGAACTTTGGAGAGCAGCAGCATCCTGGAGGACGATGCGCCCGAGAAGGAGGGTCTCATCGCGTTCATGATGAACGAAAACTACGGCAGACCCATAGACAAATCAGAAACTCTGTCCTCCACCTCCTTCCCTCCTTCCTACGACAGCGTCACCCGAGGCACGAGTGAAAACCTCCAGCTGAAGATCACAGATGTGAGCAAAAGCAATGAGGCTATAGATTGTCTTCTCTCACCTGACAAGGATAAGGAATCAATTGTTTAAGTGTTTGTTTAGAATGCTTTAAAACATTGTTTACAGAATGTAATGCTGTAACTACACAACGATTGAAGCAGCCTTCTTATTAAAAATTAGTTGCAAAAGAAAAAAAAGTGGAGTTTTTACCCTTAACTACAGGAGTCTAATAAGTCATATAACATTTGACCCTGTTCTTTTTGACTTGGCTCAATATTTATATTTATATATGCACAGGAAGATTCCCTGCAGGGTCACAGCTGTTATATCAATGGTGTGAATAAGAATAGGCTAGACTGTAAAACAGTAAACACAGTGTATATCTATCCACAGATAAAGCCTGGCTGTATACATTCATTTAAGGTCTTACTCATATTAGTGTGTTTACTTATGGCGATGTATGACCTTGCATTCTAAAAAGAAAAAAAAAAATCACAGCTGCTGTAGCAAAATGTAACACTTACTGTATATGTTGTGAATGGTCTTTCATAAATTTATTATATTTGATATTTTTTTACTTAAAAAAAATGAAGTCTCTTTTTCCATGGAGATTAATGATCCTTACACTCTTCATGATGAACTCTGAGTCAAGGTAATAGAAACTTGCGGGATCCCCATCACTTGAAGAGGAAAGTTGTTGATAATTGAAGTATCAAATTAGCAACATTTAAACTGTTGATTACACTAAGCCCTCCCTCTTGGGACTTGCAACTGCACATCAGCAGAAACACACACACACAAAAAGAAAACAACAAAAAACAGAGAAGCAAATGATGTCAAAGTAATGAGAGAAATGGCTTGTTCTATCCTTCAGGAAACTAGACAATAATGGATTCTGTTTGTAAAACTGTTAATAAAAGCACTAATTTTTTAGTCTGTTTCAAGAATCTGCTTTGAAATCCGCAATCAAACTCGCCATAGAAGTAGCGCATCACGTTTGTGTGTAGTGATCCAAAGCACCATCTAGGCTGGCAAAGTTTCTGTTAAGGTAGTGGGATAGGTTACATTTTCCCCAGGAACACTGAGCAAAGCAGCCTTATTTGGAACTCTGTGCATCAATATTACTCTAAAAAAAAAAAAATTACAAATACTACTAGCAGTAATAAGTCAATGCCAACTGGGCCGCGCAGAACGGCTGGGACAGTGTGATCAAGAAGGTGGGAGGGGAATTACCTCTGGATCTGTACACAAATTTTGAGGGTTTGAATCCTTTTTACTCAAGGTCCATCTTTCATTTTCTCAGATAGTACAGCAAGATTTCTGGGGAAGGACAAGAAATACAGGAACTGATTAAAAAAATCTACTAGATAATAGCTACATCCTCATTCCTGTAGGCAAAGTAATATTTACAGTTGATGTGTCCTTCAGCTTCAGGCCAAAGAAATGACAATGTGGTGAAAGGTGGATGTGTGGCTGTAGAAAAGTATTAGAGGTTTTTACGTGCTAACATAGGTTATTATTTATTATCTTTCAGCCTCGATAGAATGTGAGAAATTATTTATGGAATATAGAGACATGTCCATCATTACAGACAAGTTCTTTCTTTTTCACCTTCAGACTGATTGTACTTGGGTTTGGTTGGACTTCATGGAAAATCTTGAGATTTCTGTAATGAGCCATTGCACTTTAAAGGAAGAGTAATTGTGCTTTTTCACCTTGGAGAAGCAAAGATATCAAGAATGTATTTAAGGTGTATTGTCATTAACATTTAGTTACATCCCAGGTTGTGAAGGAGTCAAAAAAACACATGGGGTTGGCAACAAGAATTAAAGCAACACGTTACAGTCAAGTTTATCTATGGCCATTGTTATCTGTCCTCTAAACAAGTCAGAATATGTACAACAACATGTCAAAAGGATGACAATGTATCTGTGTAAATATGGGCTAATATATTCTCTCCATTCATTGAGAGTTGTCTCAGGCATTCACTTGAGAGTGGTCTATCGGTTAATTCAGAGGATTTGCCATCAGGATTCCTGGGGTCTATTCCTGATTCTTACTACATGATTTTTAGGCAAATAATTTAACCTATCTGTGCCTCAGTTTACCCATCTGTAAAATGGGAATAATAATACTTACCTACCTCACAGGGGTGTTGTAAGACTTTCTGATTGCAAAGTGCTATAAGGGAATGAACCATACTATATAAGTATTATTATAATCATGCTCTCTTGCCCTTTTAACCCCATGTCTATGGTGTATAACATAGGGCTGTTCCTCTGGGCATTTTGTTGCCTTTAAATCTTGTATGTAATTAGATTCTAACTTAAGGGGACTACTCGTCGTTCCTTGAAGTAAAAACATTGTTTATTCCTTCCCCCCTCCCCACTCCTCGCCTCCCCCAAAAACTCAGAATTGCTCAAGGCTTCTCAAATTAGAGAAACTTTATATTCCCTGTGTATTTATGCTGTAATGTTATTCTGACTGTACATATCACCCAGAAAGAGTATGCGATTTTTATATTTATATGCATATATATATATATATACACACACACACATACGTATATCTATACATATATATGTATCTTGTGAGTTTATAGAGTGGCTGACACTCGGAGGACACGACTTACTGATTAAAATGTTTTCTCCTCAATGGGATTTATCGATCATTAGCAACAAGCTGCTGCCTATAATGAAACTGTTTAATTAGAAAATAGTACATTCATTACTTGCTGAACAAGCATTTATTGGCTGACAAGTAGCAAAATTATTTTCCTTTCAAAGCTTTAGAATTAAAAAAAAAAAAAAAAAGAGGGAAAAATGCTAAGGAAAAAGGAGCATTTCTAATGTGATTTTTTTTCATGTATGATGTAAACTGTCTGAAACCCAAGGAAAACACCAGCCTGCACTCAGAAGGGAGTTGTTGGTTATGCTGCTTTAAAAATATTTTAGTTATTTGCAACTTATATTAGAAAATATTCAACAGCTGTTTTTATCAAGAGTCAGGCCCAGTAATGAACGGAATGTAAAGAGACAATTAGCTGGTCACTGATTTTATTAGAGAAGAGCCCTTCCTTTGGTCATTTCACCCTTGAGTTGAACATTTGAGTGTCATTGCTGTGAGACCCTATAGTATTGATGCAATTACAAATGGTTCTTTTACCCAAAACCTCTATTAAAAAAAAAAAAAAGTAATGCAAAAAAAATCTGAAAGAGGGTCTTAACTCTAGATGTTTACAGTGCAACTTTCTAAAACTGAATTGTAAATTGCTTTCAAAAACCTTTGTAACTGGAAGGTCGGTTTTCTATTGGGTTTTCTATTGTTCTGTGGTGTGTTTCTTTAGGGATGAAAAGGGATTGGTATCTTTGTATGGTATGCTGGACTCCCCTCAAAAATGTCAAATCACCTCACTTGTAGATCTTTGTTGCTAGAGATGCTGATCCGAATCGAGCCATGATACAACCTCCCAGTGCAGTGATTTAGTTCAAGACACAAACTCAATAGTTGGCCCACACTGTCTATAAGCATGGTGAGTGCTACCATTTTTTTTTTTTTTTTTGTTGATTTGTTCAATAAAGGCTACCACATGAATCACTCAAGCTACAAAAAGAGCAAGGAAAATATCAGCCAATATCATAGGACATATTAAGCTGTTTGTACCTGGAAAAATTCAAGTTTATTATGTTTCTTTATTAAATAAATAAGGATAACAAATATTTCTCTGCATTTTTTTTTGTTACGTTGTCAACATTTATGTTATAATTTCTCTGACTCTTTTTCTACATATTTATTTGGGGAATGCATAGTGACTTTTGCTAGGAGGCTTGTTGATGAAAACCCCTCCATTTCACCTTACATTGGAAAGCAACCTACAGAGAATTAAAATCTTCTTGAATTCAGTGGAGAATTTCTGGCTACATCAGATTAATTCAAAGCAGATTCAAAAGTCTCTCTTCAAACAGAATCATTCAGAGGATGAACCCAACATTGATATTTCAACCCATCCTGTCCAGTAGAATTAGCCGGAGGAGGAAAACTAGTTTGAGCTACCATTAAAAAATTCAGTCAGACCTTTGAATTAGTTTAATAAAAATCAGTTTATAATTATGTTTTAAATTAACCTGGGGCAGTCTGACTTGTGGAGAAGTGTTTTTTTTAATAAGCATTTGCTAAAATATGTCATACAATAATTTGACTTCTGAGTCAACGTGTATCGAATGAATCTGTCTGAAATTCAGGAAGATATTTTTGGTTTGGAAGGAGCAGTTTGCTGAAATTAGAATTCTCCATGGAGACATGTCAGGTTAGTTAAGAAAATTCCTTGTTAGAATTTGTGGTCAAAATTCCCATATAAAGGAAATTCAGTGTCATGATCCCCAACAGGAAGATTTTCACATCTAGATTTTTACTATAATTGCCTAACTTCTATAGATCTATTCCCATCACTGTGCTAGGGACTGTTTTGGGTTAGAGAAGTCTCCTTGTTTTCATGCAGGTCAAGGGAAAGTTTCTGAAGGATTTCAAATTTTTTTTCATTTTCAGGATGAAATTTAAAAATCCCCAAAATTTGCCAGTTGGATTTCTTCTTTTCTAGCCCTAGCAAGGAACTTGGAGGACTGTCTCCTTTGAAAATGTGAATTTTTATACTTTTTTTTTTTTAACATAGAATTATTTGGGTTGGAATTAACCTAAAACATCACCTAGTTCCAAATCCCCCTGCCATGGGCAGGGACACCTTCCACTGGACCAGGTTGTTCCAAGCCCAATGCAACCTGGTCTTGAACTCTTCCAGGACAGGGCAGCAGTAACTTCTCTGTAAAACCTGTTCTAGTGTCTCACCACCCTCACAATGAATAATTTCTTCCTAATATCCAATTTAAATCTCTTGTAGCTACTCTCTTGTAGCTTAACTACATTAATAAGTAAAACAAAGTTGATTTTACAAAGCAGCAGATCTATTAAATCAAGTCTGGGTACAATCCATTACGTTGGAGTCAGGGCCTGCCATTCCTAGATTCATTTTGAGATTTTTTTTTCTTTAGCGGTTTCTGTTCCTTTTTACTTTTGATGCAAATTGTCTTCTTTTACATCAAGATCCCTTTGGAAAAAAGTCAGCATTAAGAGAGAGAGCTAACAGCAGCACAGGCAACCCAGTAAGTTTTCTCAGGAAAAGTCACATATTAATAATTTGCTTGAGATTGAAAGAGGCTTTTTAAAGTCAGAAAACATTGCTGTAGGAAGGGGAGAAACACAGAACAAATGCTCTGCCGTGCAAAGCCGACACTGGGCTCTAAAGGACGCCCATGTAGGATGGCAGTGTTGTGTTTCTGGCACCAGGAATGCATTTTCCTGTGGTGTGCCAGGGGTGTGGAGACTGGAGCAGAGCTGGGTTCATAACTGGAGAAAACAGGAGCAGGGCACAGGGAAAGAAAGCGGCTACTCCTCCGTGTCAATCCTCCCTTCGAGCCGCGAAACACCGTCCGGGCTGCATGAAGAACAAACATGGAAATCCTCCTGAGTGTTTACATATTGCAAAGAAATAGCAGCCGTGTCAAAGGGAAAGCATGTGAAAGCAAATAGTCCTGGGGGAATAGTGATTGGCAGCCAGCAAAAAAATGCTTCGCGGTCAAACGTCACCGATAACCCCGCGAGGGCTGGAGGTGTTGGGCTGCAGCACAGGCATGGGTTTGTCAGCACCTCCGCCTGAGCTATTTTAGCCAGCTGACAAACAGGGCTTTGGGCAGCCCCTGGCCCACGTGCCTTTGCCAAGGCAAAGTTTCTGAGACTGCTGCTGCAGTTGGTTTTGTTTTTTCCCTGGAATTTCATTGCTTTGTGTTAGGTGGTCCCAGTCGGATCAGAGAATTAGAGGTGTTTTTTCCCTAGAAAATAACTGCAGTCCTGGAAACCTCTAAGCAGTGTTCAAATTTCAGCAGAGTGGCTTAAATAATGATATTTTAATTTGAAAGAATTGTCTCATTTTCTTCTAATTCTCATTCTTATTATTACTACTACTACCACTACTTTATTTTTAATACCCCAAAACTTCAAGTTTATATGATCTGGTCATGTTTTTATTCTGGGTTTTATGTTAATCAAAAAAAATGGGGCTTCAAAAGAAAAAAAACAAAGGACACAGACAATTATGATAAAACCATGCATGATTCTAAAAGGAGTTTAAAGGTTACTTGAACCTATCTCTGCTTTAGAACTCCTGTGGCTTCTGTGGAAACTCAGTTTCTCTAAACCTAAAGAGAATTTAGCAATTCCCATAGGGAAACCAGGTTTTTAACACTTTTTTTTCCATCTAGATAGACAGTCCCAGTTGCACAACTTTGTCTTAATTCTCTTGCAAAACTTGCAGACCAAGCAAAAATGACATAATTTTCATTTTTAGCTCAGGGACACGATGTGTTCATTATAAGAATTTCTACAGATGTTACAAAGCTGGAGTGACAGGGCTCAATGCAATAGAAGTCAGTGCAGCTCTTGGTGGCAGTCTTGGTGACACAGACTCATTGAATCTTGGAGGAATTTGGGTTTGAAAGGAGCTTTAAAAGCCACCCAATCCCACTGCCTTGCAGTGAGCAGGGACACCTTCCACTAGACCAGGCTGCTCAGAGCCCGTTTCAATCTGCTCTTGAACACTTCCAAGGATAGGGCAGACCCAGCTCCTCTTGTTCCAGTGCCTCACCACCCTCATTGTAAAATATTTTTCCCTATACTCGTATGAGTCTCCTATCTTTTAGTTTAGAATCATTACTCCTCGTCCTATCACAACAGAACTCCCCTAAAACATTTATCCCCATCTTCCTTATAGGTTCCCTTTAAGTCATCAAAAAAGCCATCGCTTGCAGCCAGAGCCATGCTAAACCTTAAATAGGAGAGGACATCACCTCACCCTGTCCTTGCCTTACCCCACAGGCCAGAGAAGGCACAGAAAGAGCCAGAGGGAGCTTCAATCAAATTCCTTTCTACAGGAGTGGGGATTGAAGGGATGCTCTGGGGCTTGGCTGGGTCTGCTGGAATCTGGATTTTCTGTCAGGTTTGCTGGAAAACCTTAGAGGGAGGCAGAAGAGAAGGTCCTCCTAGTGAGGAAGTGGGATGCTGTGGTTTGAGGTGGGTTGCTCTGGATGCTGCAGGAGAAGCTTTGTTGCTGTGCCAAGAGCTTCAGCAGCGCTGTGCTGCACATGTGCGGGGTCTTCTCTAAAACCTGTGGTTGCAATGGGTTGAAGATAATTGAAATGGGGTAAAGATAGTTGAAATGGGGTAAAAATAGCTCTTTCTTCTGTACAGGAGGAGAAGGAGGGTATCTTCCCTTCTTACCCAGGCAGGGAAGATCCCAGCCCTCAAAGGAGGGCAGGTGCCTCTCAGGACCCACCTGGCTGCTGCTGCAACAATAATGGTCTCAGGGTCCATGCCCTCTGCCTATGTCTCTCCCTTGGCCTATTTCAGTCTGGTTTGGTTGAGGGATGGAAGCCTCAGAGATAAATGAATTCCTATGAGTTTTTCAAAAATAATCAACCGAGGAGGAGGTGAAAATCTGGCAAGCAGGGAAGGTTGTAAAAAGAGGTCAAGTTCTAAGGAAAGATAAAACATTTTCCCACAGAGGCACAGGTAAGCCATATATATACCTCACAGAGGCTGATATATAAATGACTTGTGTTGTAGGAGGAACAGTTAATTTTCATTTGCTTTGCCACCAAGAACCAGCAATTCCATGGCACAAAACGTAGAAAAACAGATGGTTTTAGTTCTGAGCTTTGTTTGGATTGCCTCCATTATCCAATGGGAAGATACTTGAGATGGAAGGTTGTCACCATGATATTTTCTGAAAAAATCCTCTTTGCCCAACATTTTCTCTTGGGAAGCTGAGAAGCTTCAGAGAGGCATGAAAACAAGAATTATCTGATTGCTGCTCCTGTGTTTGCTGCTTTGGAATGTGGTTTCGACATTGTTTACCAACAGGTGAATGTTTGATTGGTTCCATGTGAATTGTTTTAATTTAATGACCAATCACGGTCCAGCTGTGTCGAGGCTCTGAGGAGTCAGGAGTTTTTATTATATTTCTTGTTAAACCTTCTGATGTATCCTTTCTCTTTCTTTAGTATAGTTTCAGCATACCATTCTATGATATGATATGATGTGATATTATGTGATATGATGTGATATAATATAATAAAATATAATATAATTATAATATAATATAACATAATATAATATAATATAATATAATATAATAATCAGCCTTCTGAGAACATGGAGTCAGATTCTCACCTCTCACCTCATCCTGTCATCCTGGGAACCTCACAAACACCACAGAAAGAATTTCACTTTGTGTTTTCCAGGAGGAGCTGGGAGGACAGCTATGCACCTTAGAGGTAAGATCCTCCCTGTACCTCTCTCCACAGCTGTATAGATGTGAAGTTCTCCTCAGAAAAAGTTGGAGAAAAAAATGGGAAAAGCGAGGTGGTCTCGTGCGGGGTTCCCAGACAAATGAAGGAAACGATGAATCTGACTCCATGTTCTTAGAAGGCTAATTTATTATTTTATGATCTATTTTATATTAAAGAATGCTATACTAAAGAATACAGAAAAGATACAGAAAGAAGGCTACACTAATGAAAAACTCGTGACTTTCTCCAGAGCCTTGACACAGCTTGGCGGTAATTGGCCAATAAGTAAAAACAATTCACATAAAACCAACGAAACAATCACCTGTTGGTAAACAATGTCCAAACACACTCCAAAGCAGTAAAACACAAGAGAAGCAAATGAGATAAGAATTTGTTTTTCTTTTTCTCTGAGGCTTCTTAGCTTCCCAGGCAAAAATCCTGGTGAAGGAATTTTTCAGAAAATATGACAGTGACAAGGTGGGGATCAGAAGTTTGCAAGTCCCTTGATTTGCTTTGTTAGGAGCAGCTGCTGAGTAGTGTGGTGGGCAGGTGAGGGGGGGAAGCTCAGTGCTGATGACACTGACATAAATCTCTCTCAGTAGGTGACAGTCACCTGGGGAGCATCAGCAGTGATGCAGCTTGTGTGCAGTGCCATGGCAGACACCTCTGTGTGTGCACAGCACTGATAACTGCTTATCTGCAGCCCTGCTGCTCCAGGAATCTTTTATCTCCACAGAAACGCTGCATGGCTGAGCTGGGCACGCTCTGCAGCCCCAGGGTTTCACTGCACTCTCCTCTCCAGGCAGTGAGAAGGTGCAGAGGGCAGCAATCTCCATGTGCTCCTGCCAGTGGGGCTCCAGGGGGTGGATTCACCTCCCAGAAAGTTCATCACAAAGCACTGTGATACACTAAGTCACAAGAAAAGATGTGGTGGGCTAGAAAGTACATCCACTGGAAATAAAATTTTGTTATTTGTTTTTTAAAACTCATGGCTGTGTTGGGAACTTGGACTCAAATTCTCTTTCTCCTCTCTGCCAGAGGAAAGCCCCTCAGCAACCCTGTAATATTCAACCCCAGTGATGCTACTCTTATGAGCAATTATTAGCCAAGCTGTTTCTCTCCTTTCCTTACAGGAAGGCCCACTGCAGAGCTGGATGTTAGTATAGGATACAAAAAAAAAAAAAAACCAACCCAAACCCAAGCCAAAACTAAAATGCCCTGGTTTAAGGCCAAAGATTTTTGCCATTCAAGCCATGCTGATTTTTTTTTTTTTTTTTTTTTTTTTTTTTTTTTTTTTTTTTTTTTTTTTTTTTTTTTTTGTGCCAGGAGTGGCTGTTTGGGAATAAAGCAGCTCTTTGCAATGGCATTTGCAGTATAGCTGGGCTGAATGAATTATCCCACTGTCCACTGAGAAAACAGCAGAGGCCAGAAAACACCTGACTTCTCACTCACAGAGGCTTTCTAGGCTTCAGGGAGGGCATCTTCCCTTCCAGAAAGGGAAATGCTGAGCTAAAATCATGGTTCTGACCCTATTCTGAGCCTGACATTGGACTGCCTTAGTGCAGCCAGAGATTGTCCACCTTGAGGCCAGGGGTGCACAGGTCAGGTGTGACCACCGAGGATAAATCTCCAATTTTTCAGCCCACTCTTGTCCTAACCTATTGCACCATAGGAAAATCTTGCCTTTCATGTATGGTACGTGTATACCAGGAGCCTTAAACCCACAAAGGCTGCCAAGCTCACTTTTGGGCAGGGTCTTGAGGACTTAACAGCTCCAGAAGGCAGAGTGTGAGCCTGCCACCCAGCAGCTGTGATCCCCTCTCACCTCAGCCTCCCTGGGAAGGATGGGGAGATCAGCCTGAAGATTAGTCAGCCTCCACATTCTTGGAGTGTTTGGCATAGAAACACTCCTGGACACTGACAGGGGGAAGGTGGAGAAATACCCAGGCCCCAGAAGGTGGTAAATGTGGCCCCAGTCCAAACCTAACAGGGCTGGTGAGGCTGTTGCTTTATAAGGATGCAGAGACACAGGGAGGGATGACTTGCTGCTTTATGTTGGAAACCTGGACATTCCTCTGACTGCCCTGGATAGCTCAAGACCCTGGCAGGGGGCTCAGAGACCTTGGCACAGAGTCAAAAACACCTGTGCCTTCGATTTTAACCCATGGAAACAATTACCAACTTTGTGTGAAGATTTGCAAGCCACAAGGGTTTGAATAGAATGATAGTCAATTTGTCACAGAGTGAAAAAGTAGAATTTTGGAGTTTTAGAATGGGGGTTCAAGAGGCAAGACGGATGGATCTGGGCACGTCCTGTCCTTCTTCTTCTTCTCCTTGTCCTCCATCTTCTGCTGTGCTGGTTGTGCTGAGTTCCTACACTGGTGACACTTCTGGATTGGCTTAGAGTAGAGACAGACTGTCTAACATAGGTGATAGGTATTGGAAAATTATTGTAAATAATGTACACGTAGTTTTTGGTATAAAAGGATAACACTGCCGTAAGGGCAATTAGTGTGCCACAACCCAACCTGCTGGACAGATCTCAGCAGGTGAGAGAAAGAATGTTATAGCAAACAGAAAATAAACAACCTTGAGAACAAGACCCAAGGAATTCTGTCTTCTTCTTCAGTCTAGAGGCAGGGAAAAAGAGACTTTCCAACACCTTGGGGTCATCTTGACACCAGAGACCTCATCAGCTGCAGGCCTCCATGGCTGAGAGGGGGAAAGGGGTGAGGAGCTGTGGTGTTTCTGGAGAGTTCCTTGGCATGGCTGATACTTCCATGAGGCATCCCATGGCCTCTGATCTTCAAACACAGCCATGGGCAACAGGACAGACTGATTCTCCCCAAGGCTGGAGGACATCCACTGCCTCTGCTCTTCCGAAAGCCTCTTGAGAGCAAAAAGGGAATCCTTGTTTTCCCCTCTCAGAGGTCTGAGCATGAAATCCTTCTAAAGATTCCAAGTGTCAGCAGAAAGCTCACTCCTGGAACTTGCCCACTGCTTCTCTGTGGCAGAAACTACATTTGCTCTGCATAAAAGCCTCTGCTTGCTCACAGCTGAGTGATCACCAGCTTTTAATGTGCCATGACAAGGACGGCTGGGTGTTGAACCTCTTGGCTCTGCTGCAAGATCACTTTTAGCCTGCAGTGCAGTTTGAGCCTTCCTGCTGAGCGTGGCAGGAGACAGACCAAGATTTCTTAGATGCCTTTTTGCTGGGCACAGAGGGACAGCTGCTGTTGGGAGAGCTGCCCAGAGCACCCTTTGTGGCTCAGCAGCATTCATGGAGAGAGGAGGAAAGTGGATTTACTGCTGAGTCAGGTGCATTTGTCCCACTCTGGCCTTGGGGTGATGTTGCTGTCACACAGCAAAGTGAGCTGTCTCCAGCACAAGGAATATCACTGATAAACATAAAGTAAAGAGATTTAACAAACAGGAATTAACAGCAACACCAAACTACACTCACACCTTACGTTATTGTCTGCTTGGGATGGCATTCTGGCCCAGCAGGTTTTCTCCCCAGGAGTGGTGACAGCAGTATCCAGCTCATGCTTTGCATTCTCTGTGGTCATCTTCTTGCAAGCCAGCAGATATTTGAACGCCACCACCATTAGATTTTGTGGTTACTTTGTAATGCAAGTGTAATTGAGCCCTTCTGTGGCTTTGGCTTCATTAATGTTGTGCTCATTTTTAGAGTATGAAATAGCCTACCTTTTCCATCCTCAGAAAATGCAGAACAGGCTTTGGCCGAGCAAAATGTCCTCAAAAGCCCAGGATGGAGATGAGGAGTCCTCTCCAGGTGACTTGCTTTCAGAAATTCCTCCTGAAACCATGTATTTCATGTATACTGTCTATTTTCCATGTATACACACACATGAATGCAAAGCTCTGCTTTTCTGGGTTTATTTTTTAAAATATTATGAGATTGGTTAGACTTGAAGGGAAAGAAAAAAACAAAATCAGCAGACATCCTTTCCCCAAAGCCGCCAGTTTCCAGGAGCCTACCAAGGAGAGCTCTCAAACCAGCATCTCTCACACTTTTTGGTGGCTTGACAAGCCAGCCAGGTTTCTCGCTGGGATTGAACAGATGGAGGAACAGCCTGTTCTAGGGAACTTCCCAGGCTTCTCCCTGGCTGGAAGAGCCCTTTGTCAAAATGATTATTCCTATGCCACTGAGCAAGACCAGACACAGAATTCAGTGCTGCCACACCAAAGCTGCTCTGAGCGCTGCAGCACTTTCTCC